>CAMTZC010000008.1:10000000-11250000 GCA_947086505.1 Morpho deidamia
CTGAGTAGAATAGACTACCCTCATTTCTTTCCGAGGTGTCGTAAAAGGCGACTAAGGTGAGTTAACCCACCGTGTGGTATCCGGTCGAGTAGAATAGACCACCCTCTTTCTTACCGAGGGTTCGTAAAATACAACTAAGGTAAATTGACGTCAGGCAGGCGGCCGGTCGTAAAGTACGTAGCCAAGTCATGTGACAATATGTTTGTAACATGTTGCGCTGACCCCACTTAGAGTGGGATGATGATGAAATCTACAAAAGTAATGATAATAAATAATATTTTGCTATAATTTGTAATAATTTAATAATAAATTAAAACCTATTCACAAACTTATTACCAATATACTAGTTTAATATATAATGCGTGCTTCGCCACGCTGCTGGTGGCGGGGACAGGGTACCTTTGGATACATTACCGCCATCGGCCAGCAGCAACTCTAAACCCAGAAAACGCTACCTCTGGATCGAGGCCTCTCTTAAAGTGGACCCTCCCTCCGCTAGACGGTGTATCAGCCGCCTTGGGAACGTTTCAGGTGGGCGTCCGATACACCCCGTTCGGACCGCCCGGAAGTTCCCTGTTAGGGCGGCATGCGATGGTCTTGAGTGAGTTGCCTGCGCCCCTCTCGCCTGCGGATCAGATCCAAGGAATTGACTTACCGGATCCGCTCCGCCGCCTCCTTCCGCGAGATAATACTTCACAGACAGATGCTATTGCTGCCCACGATCCCTCTCTGTCCACCATGGCACGAACCACGGTGGTCAAGGTGATATCGTGCACCACCTCGAGCTTCGAGCTTCGCCCGCTGGACCGCCCAAGCTGGGCAGTCGGCGAGCGTTTTTGACGCCGCAACTCGAGTCATGTTTTAGTCTTCACCAACTCATAACAATCAGAAATGAAAAACGATCACTTTTCAACATTAGTATATAAAATAAGGATGTTAAAGTTTCTTATGGAATTACTTTAATCATATAACAATTTTGAGCCATATCAAAGCGTTCAAAATAAAAAATAAAAAACTTATAATCTAATCTGGTGCAACTTTCCGAGCCAACAAATTCAAAATTTACTTGTCATTTAAATAGTCTTTAATATTTTGTAGAATTAAGCGTTACTTTGCTGAAATCCATAATACAAAAGTAATAATAAAATTATTTTGCTATATGTGCATAATAGTTTTGTTATTATTTTTTGAGTCTTCAATAGTTAAAGCTTTGTTGACAAGTGTATTTTAATTGATTTTTTGAACTTGTGTAAAGACAAGTCTTCATCAATATCTCTGTTCAATAGTTTCCAATTGTAACTATCACCTCCTCAATCGTCTTAAAAATATTTAAAAATTTTGAAAACTACGCTAGAACGCTCGCTCTCTACACTCGAAATGCATAAAACACGCCCGTAGGCGCTAGCGCTTTAAACATATATTGGCTCGTGATTCGTCGTGATGATTGTCGTTATGTCGAGCATCAATTATAGATGCGAAAAAATTTAGTTGCTTGACAAACAAACGCTTATTTGCTGCAATATTGAAATTTCAAAAATTATTAATTTTTACAAGAATGTAGGGCTGAAACTGTTACACAATGCAGTCTCTTTAATTTCACTAAACTTTTACCGCACTATGAAATCAAGTTGTATACAAAAATTAATCTCAATAATAATAAAAACATATCGATGGATAATAAAGCTGTAAAACACTGTATTATCAAGTTATTAACTAAGCCCGTTAGAACGATACGTTTTACTGACGATAGTCTTGTATCGCGCGGTGTTTATGGTGCTCTTGAAATGGGGAAAAAGGAGCCATGGATTACACCCTTCAAGCGACAGGTAAACTTATGCTGATAAAAACTTAAATTTAGCAACATTTTTATATAAATATACACTTTGTTGATATTGTCGTAGTGAATGTGTCTAGTGCTTGTGTAGTATGGTGGTGACTAGTGGTACATACTGTTACTAATCCTGCATATATAATGCCTGAAGGAATTGTAGTGAGGACACTTACTACATTGATTTTCTTAACAATTGCAAAATAATTCTTTTGAGCAATTAAACACAGACGTAATTTTAAACAGTATTTAGAGGTAACTCATAGAATTCCATAATACAAAAGTAATAATAAAATTTTTTTTTTTGCTATAATCTGTGATAAATTAAATAGAAAATATAATAACCAAAAAGCTTTGCGATTTTTCTTTGCTTTAATATTTCGTCGAGGAGTCTATCTCCTGATGTTGCTTTGGTTGCGGGGCAAAACGATTGTTGAATTTGTGATAGTGAACGTGTGTAGTGCTTGTGTATCAGAGCATCTTTACGAACCAGTCGTAGCTTCATTTTAATTTTAATTTGACGATTCAAAGTGCTTGTAAAACCATTTGAACAAAGAATCATTTGAATTTGAATTTATTGTGGTGGCGGTGGCACCGGTTTGGCATGTGTTTTTGCGAATCTTCAGGTATGAACTCAGGTAGAAAACAGATAGTTCACTCTACGTTTAGCATTATATATTTTTCAATTTACTTTATCGCGGATTATAGTAAAATAATTGTATTATTTTTTTTTAGTACTTAGAGGCTTTGCGCAGTCTCTCTCAAAAAAAGGAGAGAGGGGCCTACTAAGAGACCGATACTTTATCTTCTTTTAAATTTCGGAAGAAGGTCCTCGTGTCATTATTAAGTGGTCCAAACTTTTTTGTTGTTTCTTTGAAGTATTTATCCTATTAAAGATAATCCTTTTAAACGTATTAAATTTGCGACATTAATGAGAGATGTTTGGTCACTGTCAGATAATGTCTATATTGGCGATATTATAATATTGTTGTCATAAATTATTGTACAACGATGATATGACAAAATTTTATTTCATTCTATAATTTTTATCAGCGATCAGTTTAATGTTATAAAATTTACATTTAGATAACAAAACAATTCGATTATATGAGGAGATTGAAACTTTTCGTTTCATGATCATCGATGCTTTTTTAAATGACGTTACAGTTTGCATTTTGTGCATACTGTAATCTTTGGTTTCAGTACTGATTGTACTGAGGTCTTGTAGATTACATTCTTTATAAAGTTTGAAGCCACTAGTGCCAGTTTTCAATCAAATCAAAATATTCTTTATTCATGTAAACTCTTTCGAGCACTTTTGAATTGTCAAGTATAAATATGATTTATGAACCTAGAACTGGTTCGGAATGTTGCTCTTACCGAGAAACCAGCAAGAAACTCGGCGGTTAATCTTTTACACATTTTTAATTTTACATTATCAATCCGCTTCTTGTTTCTTTCATGGAGCTGAAAGGATTTCCAAATCCAGACAGACATTTTTTTATCCGAATAATCTTCTATTTTTTTCTATTCATATGCTTTACGTATAAGCACACGTAAAGCATAAGTATTTGTTAAATGGTTTCAACTCATTTCAAACCCTTAACATTTAAATGATGCTTAAAGATGCTTTTAAATGATGTTTTAACTTGAACTTGGCCGCCATCATCGACTTGTCCGATGCGTGAATACTGGGTGCTAAAAACCTTAAAAATCTTTATTAATCTTTATGTACTTTTGAATCAGAATATACATTATTATAAAAAATTGGCGATGTATATAATAGACAAAGTAGGAACAGACATAAGCTTGCGGTTCCTGCTTTATTTCCGACCTTGTACAAGAGTACTGTACTAACTATACGTTTTTAGTAATAAGAATTATTCTTTGAAAAGAGCAACCGCCGAGTTTCTTGCTGGTTCTTCTCGGTAGGAACAACTTTCCGAACCAGCAGTAGATGTTGACGATTTAAAAGCACTTGTTTACAAGTTTACTTGAATAAATAGTATTTTGAATTTTCAAATATAAATTTTATTACTAGTTACATTTTGTCATGCCCTTCGTCATCTACAAACCCCAATTGTCACTTTCCCCCTTTCTCTTATTTTCGTTCTAAAGCATGAGCTTTATAACGAAATGTTTCTATTGACATGAGTCAATGTCCATATTATTTTTATACTTTTTAAAACATATCTTAATAAATTATTTAATTATGTATTTGACATAAAACACCATTTTTTGTTAAGGATACAAATAAACTATTACTAACTTAACCTCAAATACTTACAAGGCTACAGATATAAATGAGAGGAACATGAAACCAAATATAGTTAGTGTGTTGTCCTAAAATGACTGACCTTATTACATGGCGTATTTTAGTGTTTCGTGACTGCGGGGGTGTCGTTGAACATGGCGGGCCACGGGCTGGTCATAGGGTTTGCAGCCATCTTGTTGCCACAGCTGAGACTGCCGGACTCTAGTATAATGATAGACGACACATCTGGATCTTGGATAGGTGAGGCTGAAATAAGTTTGTGACAGGGATCACTGTTCAGAGCAGCTCTGACCCAGATGTTACGCAAACAGAGCTGCTTGCGTTTAAGCGAATTAAACAAAAAAATATTATATACACGTCTCTTTCGATGGTGATATGAAATATATGGTACTAGTACCTACTAGTATACTGTATAAAGTCATTTATAAAAGAAGGCGTTACTTTATGGAATTCCGTAGTACAAAATTAATTGACCAATTATTTTGCTGTAATTCACGCAATTAATGCATATTATAGCAAAGTTAATCATTAGTTAAAAGTATTTATTGAACTTTCCTTGTATGTGGGTGAAGGTGGAACGTTGCAAGTTAAATTTGACCCACTTCCTGGTGTGCGATTGAGCTGAAATTTTACATACTGGTGCAGTCTCGATGACAATGCATGTTTATATTAACTACAACCTGATGCTGACCATAATTGGCTCCAGATGAAGAATCTCCTCAATAGGGTCATAAAATTTGTCAAAAGTTATTTTTGTTATAAATGATAGAAATTATTTATTTTATGTATTAATTGATTAAAATCCAAGTCAGTTTTAAGCATGTGAGTTATATAGCTCCGTTGTTTTCAATTTTTTGTAAGATTTTTTAATCTTATGTAACAGTAACTTTTTTATTTGCATTACAAATGTTTGCTTACTGTAGAGGAATGGGGAGAAATTGCCTTTGCCAGTATCCCCAAAGCATAGGATCTAAAGAAGAAAGAGATCTACAAGATTCTATAAGAGATACCTCATGGAAAGGAAAATTGCACAATCAATTTATAACTACCATAAGGTGGCCGATTGAGAAAGTCTGTTAAAGATTACATGAATGATAAAAATGCGTGTATTTAACTGCTATTCGACCTTAAAAAAGATGGCATTGGTTAAATATAACTAGCTATACCAGTTTTATTTTGAAAAAAAAGTAACCGAGTTTTTTACTGGCCCATCTCAGCAGTAGTAATTTTTTTAACCAGCAGTAGAGTTGATTCATAAGCACTTGTTTGCTAGTTTAATTTAATAAAGAATACTGTCAATTATATATATTTGAATAATACAATTTAGCTATGTTGTTACTAAACCTTTCCTTATCCGCAATATTAACTACGAATTCCTTGCGAAGAATATTTACTCTTGAGAAGAAATTTAGAAAATTATTGAGCAATAATCTCTACAAAAGTAATCTGTGCATGATATAAAACAAAGTCTTCAAAAACTTTCTGTCTGTATGTAATCAATTTTCTCAGAAAGTACTAAACCGATTTTTGTATGGTTTTTACTGAAAGATTGCAATTCTTGAGGTAGGTTTATGGTGAAATCCCGCGAGATCAGCAGGCCTTCCATGAACTCTTATTGCGACTCAATTGAAGACGTGCATGCAAAGCCAATGCTTTGCATGCATTCACTTAACCCGTGTGGATTATAGCAAAGTAGTTAGTTCTGTTATATTGCTTGTAATATGGAATTCCGCAAAGTAACGCCTGCTTCTATAAATTATTTAAAAAAATATTTGTTATTCTAAATGCAGAAAACTAATTATTCAATCAACATAACTCATTAATTTCATAACCATTTTAATTGCCAATTACTAGGAGTCACGATAGTTTGTAACGTGAAAAACAAAATTAAAGTTTCTTTGTCATATATCTCGAGATGTCAGGTCATGAGATAATTTTTGCGTCGGTCATATAACATGTATTCAGCTGATGTAAATCGCGTGTTTCGTTGCAGCATCCATCATGGGGTTCGCTCTGATCCTCGGAAACTTCATAATTCCCACCATAATGGCGAAATACGGCAGGAGAACTGCGAATCTGACCAGCATAGCACCTATGATGATTGGCTGGTTCTGCATAATCACCGCTACGAATATTACGACGCTTCTAATCGCGAGATTCCTGCAAGGTCTAGCCATGGGAATGAGCGCTTCTGTAGGCCCAGTTCTAATAGGAGAATACACCAGCCCTAACAATAGGGGAGCGTTTCTTATGTGTATATCATTATCAATAGCTGCAGGAGTGCTTATAGTACATACCTTGGGCTCCTTCTTCACATGGCAGATTACCGCTTTGGTCATTGCGTTCGTGGTTTTTGCGGATTTGCTGATCGTGTTATATTCACCTGAATCGCCGAGTTGGCTTGCAGACCAGGGAAGATATGATGAAAGCAAAGAAGTGTTTCTTTGGCTGAGAGGTGCCACCGAAAACGATGAGCTAAAGAAAATGATAGAAGCAAGCAAAATTATCAACGAAGCGAAAGAATTGACAGAAGTATCGAATACATTCGCGAAGAGATTGGCAAATAATCTGTCATACATAAACACAACAATCCGCAAGAGGGAATTCTATAAACCCATTTTTATAATGATCCATATCTATACATTAGGGCAATGGGCCGGGGCAAACGTATTATCGTCGTATGCGATAGATATATTCACAAAAGTTATTGGAACTGGAGTGAATATTCCACTCATGATAATTACTATGGATGTCCAGAGGATAATTTCCAATTCTATGGCAATTTACGTGATAAAGAAAGTAAAACGTCGGACCATATTGTTGACTACGGGTGGGATAAACTTGTTCGCGTTTATATCCATAGCTGGCTACATATATTGCAAAGAGCATAGCTTACTGCCCTTTGATCATCCAGCTTTCGGGATAGCGTTAATTCATATCCAAATGTTTTCAATAGCGACTGGTACAGTACCTCTTCCCTTTATTATCGCTGGAGAATTATTCCCTTTGGAATACAGGAGTTTGGCTGGCGGAATAAGTGTCCTGTTTCTGTCATTCAACCTGTTCATCACAGTTAAAACGGTCCCGTTTTTATTCCAGAATGTTGGTCTTTATGGGGCGTATATTTTATATGCAGCTGTAGTTGGATACTGTCTATTGGTAGCTGGGATTTTCTTACCGGAAACTAAAGATAGAACGTTGCAGGATATTGAGGACGAGTTCCGCGGTAGACCGCTTTCGCCAGAGGAACTGATGTCCACGCAATCGTTGACTTCGATTAAAAAATTACAAATTATGGACAGACGTTGCAGTAGCCCTTTCTTATGAATAATGATGTATTATAAATAAGATGAATTCTATCAAATTACCGAAAGTGTTTATACTTTACGATGGTTTTAGAAATTTTAACAGACTATGATGTCTATTGTTAATAGCAAGAGAGCTGAGTTACTACGAGGTTAAATTAGTTTACTTTCTACAAATCAGGTTATGACAGTACTAAAAAACACGAATATCTCATCGACCTTAACATCAATTTCAGAGATAAAACAACAAGAAATTAAGCAAAAAAAAAACTGAAATATTAGTATTTTTATTTTGAGTTACAAAGGAAAATAAAAACTATTTATTCAATAATTTTTATTTAGTTTAGATCTAGTTTATAATATCACTGACACCACTTTACATATTTAGGTGTATATATAATATAATTATGGAATCAAATGTAAATAAAAAATAAATAAATTATAATATAAGGACATGTTATTATAATTTATATGAATGATTATTTATTAAAATTAATTAATAATTTTGTATTATTTTTTTAAAGCACCAAGTAATTTCGCTTCTGTTGAAGTAGTCCGTAGTATTCTTAAACGGTAAGTAACAGCCTGTTACTATGCCCACTGCTGGGCTAAGGCCTCCTCTCTCCATTTTTGGACAGAAGGGTTGGAGCTAAGCCCTACCACGCTGCTCCAATGCGGATTGGTAGGTTACACATATCCTTAGAATTCTCTAGAGATATGCAGGTTTCCTCACGATGTTTTCCTTCACCGAAAAGCGTGTGATAAATTGAAATTATCAATTAGACACATAAGTTTTAATAGAAAAACTCATTGGTGCCTGCCCGGGGTTTGAACCTGTGTCGGCTCTAAAGAGTCGCACGGTGTCACCGCTAGGCTATCACAGCTTTAATCGTTTAATCAATTATCAAGTTATTGAATTGATATACTTTTAACAGCTTTACCAACCTCACCAGGCGGTCGTGCGCAGAAGTATCGATGTAGTAGCCAATTGCGAAAAAGAGTGCAGAAACTCTACTAGTATTGGGGAACGTCGGTCTAAGCCTCCTGTGAGGCCGGACCACGGTTTGGTTGACGTGTTGGTAGTGGTGCCACTGTGATTGTACTTTTTGCATATAATTATGCAAAACTAAAGAAAAATTAGCAATATATAATAGACAAAGTAGGAACCGACATAAGCTTGCGGCTCCTGTTTTGCGTCTTGCAAATGTACGTAAATCGTTTGTGGGTTTGGGTATAAGATTAAAGCAAAAGCGCAGGTTTCATGCAATTGCTTAAACCTAGTTTTGGCATTTGGCATTGAGCGGCAGTTGGTATTGAACTTGTGTCTATTTTAGTTGGCTATTGGCTTAGCGCCAGTAGTATAGTCCGCGAGGTATCGTTCACGATCAAAGCTCTATTCGCGATTATTTAAGTGACTGGAATTTATAATACACTTTTTGAGTTCACTATTTTCCTTGGCGAAAGGGAAAGTTGGCTAAAGGTTTTCCGTTTCTGTTAATATATTTTAGAAATAAATTAAATGATTTAGCTTTTGGTGTAATTCAAATTATTTTATTTTACGAAATTCTGTTAAATTAATTTAGCTCAAGTTTTATTCGATCTTAAGTTATAAGTTCGATAAGACAAATGTTCGATAGTATGAGAAAAATTATTACATGTAAAAATGTAAATAAAACGGAAATAATAATATAGTTATATAATTGAGATCTAATAAAAATATTTTAATTAAAGATAGATTATTTAATCTAAAAAATTATCTAAAAATATTTATTTTTCTATTAAAATTCTACAACTATTAAATATATATGGTATTAAAAATTTTTTTGTTTTATATTGTTATATTGTAGATATTATTTCTAATCTTGATAGTTATTTTTTTTTTTCAAATAAAACAATTATAATAGATATTTAATAATAAAAAAATGCCTATATTAAAATACATTACCTGAATATCGGTTTATATTAAGTGTTTTAAATAATGTAAATTCAAATTCAAATTCAAAATTCAAAATATTCTTTATTCAAGTAAACTTGTAAACAAGTGCTTTTGAATCGTCAACTTTACTGCTGGTTCGGAAAGCCGTCCTACCGAGAAGAGCCAGCAAGAAACTCGGTGGAGCTCTTTTAAAAAAGAAGATTCTTAATACTAATTACATTTTGTCATAGCTATCCTGCACAAGGTCAAAGAGCAGCTATATCCACGCATTCTTATCATCAATGTAAGCCTCCACGGTATAATAGGCTTTCTGTATCAGCCTCTTTTTAACAGTATTTTTAAATTGCTGTAATGGCAAAGTTAAAATTGATTGCGGAATTTTGTTATAGAATCTTATACCCAAACCCACAAATGACTTACGTACTCTTACAAGGCGCAAAGCAGGAGCCGCAAGCTTATGTCGGTTCCTACTTTGTCTATTATATACATCGCCAATCTTTTTATAATTATGTATATTTTTATGCACAAAAATCAAATTGCTAAAAATATACTGTGAAGCCAACGTAAGAATACCTGTTTCCTTAAACTTCTCTCGCAGGGACTCACCCGAATTCAAATTATAAATGCCACGTATGGCTCTTTTTTGCAATACAAAAATTTTCTCAAGATCAGCGCATTTACCCCATAACATTATTCCATAAGACATAATGCTATGGAAGTAAGCAAAATAAACTAGTTTGAAATGATGTCTATTTATCATTGATAGTCTTGCTAAAATAAATATAAAAATAAATAAATAAAAATGTAATTAATTGTTAATTGCTAGTCATAAAGTTGATGTCCAATTAGGTTTAACAAAACAATTTTAATTGTTTTACAGATATATCGATGGCGTTCGACTTGAATTATAAATAAGTAACTATGACTCATATTATTAGCCGATTGAAAGTGTCAGCATATATTGTATTTATATTTATCTGTATGTAATCGTATGATACACGTGACGTATGTACCGAGTGGTTAAGCCTAGTAGTGAGACAACCACGCGGGTCGATGGTATTGACTTACGTGCAGTGTTTGTGTTGTTTTCAACATGGGGAAAACGGAATCGTGGATAACGCCGTTCAAGAAACAGGTAACATTATAAGATGAGGAAAATCTAAATTATTTTGCCGTAGACTTATAAGAATGTTTCTTGGTTTAATATTTACTTAAAATCACTCTTGAATTAAATAATTTTTATTATTATATTTTTGTTACGATTTTTGTCGATATCTGGTCAATCAATCAATCAATCAAAATATTCTTTATTCAAGTAAACTTGTAAACAAGTGCTTTTGAATCGTCAACTTTACTGCTGGTTCGGAAAGCTGTTCCTGCCGAGAAGAGCCAGCAAGAAACTCGGCGGTTGCTCCTTTTAAAATATAAATCTTAGAACTAGTTACATTTATTTATTACTGTTTTGTACAGGGTAGAAGTGCACCTATATCCACACATCCTTATCATCTAAGTAATCTTCAACAGTATAGTAGGCTTTCTGTATCAGCCTCTTTTTAACAGTGTTTTTAAACTGCTGTATTGGCATGACCAAAATTGATTTCGGAATTTTATTATAGAATCTTATACCCAAACCCACAAACGATTTACGTACTTTTGCTAGGCGCAAAGCAGGAGTCGCAAGCTTATGTCGGTTCCTACTTTGTCTATTATATACATCACCTATCGTTTTATAATTCTTTATATTTTTATGTACAAAAATTACGTTATTTAAAATATACTGTGAAGCAAATGTTAGAATACCTGTTTCCTTAAACTTCTCTCGCAGGGAATCACGCGGACTTAAATTGTAGATGCCACGTTGTATATGCTGTTTTTTTGAATGATAAACACATTTTCACATTCACATTATTTTATTATTTTATTGTATTCATACATATAGCAGGGTCACGGGTTCGATTTCCGCCGAGGGCCAACATTTTCTTAAATACAATTTGTCAGTTCGAATCTGAGTGTATATATTTATTAAGTAAATGCTGTGTGGTATCCGCCTGAATAGAATAGACCATCCTCATTTCTTAAAGAGGGGTCGTAAAATACGACTAAGGGAAGTTCACGTCAGGCAGGCGGTCGGTCGTAAAATACGTAGTAGAATCATGTGCAAACATATTTGTAACTTAACAATAAAGTCTTAACAAATTATACACGAAAACCTTACACGTGAATTCCTCTTTCTATTGATGCAAACCGCATTAAAATCCATTCAGTATTTTTTGTGTGTATCGAGAGCAAACAAACGCGGTGGAAGACATTGTTTTATGACATGTACGAATTAACATATGCATTTGTAATTGTTAATTCTTGTATCATCTTCATTTATGCATTGCGATTTGTAAACCGCATGCTATATGGCAAGGTTAGGTTAGGATAGGTTATTTTTTTGCTTCGCTCATTCTTATTATTGTCTTTATGTTGATATCGGATATAAAGTTTGAGAAATCAATATATAATAAAGTACAAAAGTTATGATATCTATATATATATTTTTATAATGCGCGTTTGTTAATAAGATCTATGAAATGCTAAGTGTAGGAGCAATAACCGTTCTCATACCTTGTACATGCAGGATTAGTTACCGCACGGATTACAAACACCACTACACACATTCATTACGAAAATCTCAACGATCGTTTTGACCCCGTAACTGAGGCATCGTCTAGATATTTTCAATTTACATTATTATTAAACTATAGTTTAATAAAGGAATGAAATGAAAGGATTTTCAAATCCAGGCATTTTTATCATCCAAATAATCTTCAATTTTGTAATATGCTTTATGTTCTAAATCAATCGGTAGAAAATTAGTGAAAGAGAGTGTAAAATTTGTGAAAAAATTAAAAAGCGTGAGAGCTTAGTGCATTGTATATGTATCAGGTATCCAATTTTTGTTTAAGATTTTACTAGTATTAATAATTTTTCGCTTATTTCAAAAGCGTGCTTTTGTATTTTAGACTCACTGTATTATAACTAAAATTATTCCCAATAATAAGGGCGGTAACTACATGAACGTATGTTATAACATGTTTTAAACATGACCTCCTTCAAATAGG
Source organism: Morpho deidamia (assembly GCA_947086505.1). Classification (NCBI taxonomy): domain Eukaryota; kingdom Metazoa; phylum Arthropoda; class Insecta; order Lepidoptera; family Nymphalidae; genus Morpho; species Morpho deidamia. Next base: position 10,012,452 of record CAMTZC010000008.1, read on the forward strand.
TCAATAATATGAAAAAACATTGTCGCCGTCACCGACTTTTAAGAAAATTGTTTTTCATTGTATATACAATATAAAGATATGCAAATTTTGGTAACGAGTACAAGGAGTGTTTAACTAAAAATGTTAATAGTGCTTTATCACCGTAATAATTTCGTATATAACTATTTAGATACTGGTGTTGTTTTGCCCAACTTCTAAGTACCAATTAATTAATTTTGTTTTATGTGTTTTAGTAATGATACCCGCTTTGTGGGACAGTGCTTACGCCAACTTATACTTTGAAGTACACTTCTATTCTATTTATGCAACCATATTTTTTGGGCTTACTTTGGATATTAAAGTAGACTTACCCTTACTTAGTACCCTCACAGGTAGACTTAGTTCCGCCGTTTACGCTCTAAGAAAAATGAAACATCTAACCCTTATTGAAACAGCGCGACTTATTTATTTTGCTTATTTCCATAGCGTTATGTCAAATTAAATAGTGCTGTGGGTGAAACTTGAGTCCCTTCGCGAAAAGTTCAAAGAATTAGGCAAACTTATCGTAGTGTCACACTATATATATTTATAGTAATATTCTATTCGTACGGAAAAATATCCATATGTATAAGACGAAATTTGATGTATATTTATCATAGACATACAAGAGGTCACAATAGGCTTGTGATTCCTGTGTGGCGACTCAGCAGAGTTAGCAACTTCGTGGTATCCGGCTGAGTAGAATAGACCACCCTCATTTCTTACCGAGGTATTGTAAAAGGCGACCATGGTTAGTCGACCCACCTTGTGGTACCCAGCTGAGTAGAATAGGCCATCCTCATTTCTTACCGAGAGGTCTTAAAATACAACTAAGGTAAGTTGACATCAGGCAGGCGGCCAGTCGTAAAATAAGAAGCCAAATCATGTGATAACATGTTGTGCCGACCCCACTTATGAGTGGGATAAGGGCAGGAGGATGATGATGATGACTCCCTTACTCTACGTACGAACTTATGATTTTAACTATGAGTTAAAGCCATAAGTATACTCAACAACTTCGGATAAACTAAAGAAAGATTGAATTAAATTAGAATTGGAATTACTTTTATTATTTATTTATTTATCCGGGTCACCAACAGCATTACCATTATATTTATATATTTATTACATATTGAATAATCCATATAATCCATACAATATTCTATATACCTGTTATTTAAATTAATTATGTAGTACCAATTATAGACGATCACATCATACTTAGTTAAACTGTTACAATTATAAGTAAATCAATAACAATTCTACACATGAATAAAGCAAGAGAATAATGAAATCATAAAAAAGTTAAGCCTTAAATATTACAAATCTGAAATTAGATTTATATAACAGAATCTTTCTTTTTCTTTCTTCTATAATCCTTCTTTCTTAAATCTTTGGCTTTCTGTATTAGACTGCTTCTCGTCGTATATCTATAGTAAAAATCAATAAAAAGTTGGTCATCTTTTAAATATGACGCAGAATGGCCATCATCAGAAATAGTACTTGTCTTCATACTCTGTTGGCTGTGTTTGTGGGTGGGAAATTCAAAATAAGAGTTGACAGCATTTATAATTATTCGTCTCTAAAAGATTCACACAGTAACTTGAACAGAATTAATTAAAACAGTTGCAATAACGATTATTCGTCTGGATTTGCAAATTGTATGGCGTGTTGTCGAAAAAGCGGTGCGCTGGCTCTTTTCATGCCGATTGGTTGATGGTTTTTATTACGCTACTATTGTTTGTGTTATATAATACTGTTAAGCGAATGAGGTTGCACTAATCTTTGTCAATTTAAAAGTATGTGAATGCCGATAAATATAGATTATCTTGCATATCGATTGTTAGTGGTGATATTGCTTGTATATTAGATTCAAGGAAACTTTCCATTAAGGTTGCCGTGTGGTATCCGGCTGAGTAGAATAGACCACCCTCATTTCTTACTAGGTGTAGTAAAATATAATATAATAATCTAATAAAATATAGGATAACAACTATATTATGGATTTGAGCAGTTCGAAACTTTGGTCTTCAGACACTGAAATATTTTGGAAAAGACCTCACGCCTTCTAGCTCGAATATATTTTCCTTTAGCCTCAAATTGAGTGCGTTAAATATTGCCAGGTCAAATCGTCGATAGAAAATATGATCTGATGGCCATCTTTCTACTATCTAATCGAGATACACAGGCGCCTCAATCTTATCAATATAGTGCGAGGGTTATCGATTTTATATAATATCGATAAATACTTCAATAAAACTGTTTTATCTTGTCAGGAACTTACTACTTGTCAATAAAACAATCGATACTTGATAGAAAAACCATTGACACATACATTTTAGTCGTTACAAAAGTGCAATAGAATTATTATGCAATAATCCCCTATAAATAAATAAATATATGGGACACTTATACACAAGGTCGTACGTCCCCTAGGTAAGTAACTGAATACTTGTGTTATGGGTGACGGACAACTGGTAAATATACTACATATATAATTTTAAATACATACTTATATACAAATACACACCTAGGCTCGAAGAACCAACAAATTATTTATATAAAACTTGGCCTTCGGCGGGAATCGAACCCGTGGTCCGCGGAGTTGAAGGCAGGGTCACTTCCCACTGCGCCAACGGGCCAGTCAAATGAATTATATAGACACATTGTAACAACATGTTATAAATTTAATCTGCTTCAAGTTATTACGTCAATAATGCAAAACTTATTGTCACCGTTAAAGTGAAATTTGTGCGTTTCTGGGCTCCAGGGGGGTGGAACTTTGTAATAAGCACTTTTCAGGTCGCTGTAACCACCATCTCTGAGTTAACAATATTTTAGAAAAGAAAGGTTAATTACGCTTTCACTTACGTAAGTCACTATAGCTCAGTTGGGAACGGACGGACTTAAAATAAAGATTATCGGGATCGAATCCATGTAACATCAACCTATAAGAATATACCTACATTAACGTGACATGTTTAATGAGGTCCCTATGACCGTTCTGCCTAAAATGTTTTGATTTTGGGATTGGGATACTAGTGAACATAAGAAACAAAACAACTCTTTAATAAAATTCCGGAATCTACTTTAACTTTAAAATTACAGCAGTTTAAAAACACTATTTAAAAAAGGCTAATACAGAAAGCCTACTATACTATTGAGGATTACTTAGACGATAAGAATGCGTGGATATAGCTACTCTTCGACCTTGTGCAAGACATCATTAACTATATGTAACTACTAATAAGAATTATTCTTTGAAAAGAGCAACCGCCGTACTTCTTACGGATTCTTCTCGGTAGGAACATCTTTCCGAACCAGCAGTAGATGTTGACGATTCAAAAGCACTTGTTTAAACGCTTACTTGAATAAAGAATAGGTATTTTGAATTTGGATTTAAATATAAAACGCCTCAGAACTCTTTATTAAATATCAATAAAAACCATTTGAATGTCTAAATTACACGCGTATTTTAATTAATAATTGTTAATTTAGTGGGACTTCTGTTGTCGCAGATTAGATGAATATAAATGATTCAATGGTATGTCCAAAATATTGTTGTGCGTGCCATTATTTCGCCATCCCTACAACAGTAATAAATATAATACAATTCAATGGTAATAATTTAATTGTAAAAAAATCAAAGGGATCTTCACTATTATTTTTTTTAATAATCATAATTTCAGTGTTTCGTGACGATTGGAGTGTCGTTGAACATGGCGGCACACGGCCTGGTGATGGGGTTTGCAGCCATCCTGCTGCCCCAGCTGCGACTGCCAGGGTCCCTCATACCTATAGATGACACTTCAGGATCTTGGATAGGTAAGCATAATTCCTTTATTGTTTTTAGAATTTGTGAACAGGGCGTGCTAGCAGTGATGATTTCCTAAACTTGGTCACGACTATCTTTACGACAATACAATACTAACGTGATTCCCTGCAAGAGAAGTTTAAGGAAATATGCATTCTTACATTTGCTTTACAGTATATATTAAGCAATTAAAATTTTGTACATAAAAATATAAACGATAGGTATTGTACTAATAACTATAGGTTTGTATATAATAGACAAAGTAGGAACCGACATAAGCTTGCGTCTCCCGCTTTGTGCTTTGCAAAAGTACGTAAGTCGTGTATGGGTTTGGGTATAAGAAAATTCCGCAATCAATTTTGGCCTTGCCATTACAACAGTTTAAAAACACTGTTAAAAGGGGGTTATTACAGAATGACTAAATGTTCCTAGTTATAAGAATTATAATGTATAAAGAGCAACTGCTGAGTTTCTTGCTGCTTTTCTCGGTAGAAACAGCTTTCCGAATCAGCAATAGAGTTGACGATTCAAAAGCACTTGTTTACAAGTTTACTTAAATAAATAATATTTTCAATTTTGCATTTTGACATCAAAGTAGAACCGTAGAACTATAGTGACCTACATAGCTCATCATGACTACATGGAGCAGTCACACAAAAAACTGATAAGACGTTAAGGACCCAAGGTGTCTACCCCGTAAAACTGTGTTGGTTAATAGATCCCCATACTAGACAATTTACAAAACGTCGCGGAAACTCCTGCATACAATAAAGATGGCGTTGAAATCTATTTATTTATGTCTTAACAGTGGCCACCTATCAGTAGAATTCTGGAAATCCCATTTGATACTTCACTATGGTTTTAATATGGTTGTACTTAAAACCACAGTGAAGTGGCCGCCATTTTTGCACTTATTTACGAGAGCATTGCCAGATTAAAAATGATATTGTGAATTATATCTGCGATTATCAATAATTAACTTCATACATTTAAAACTACATTACGCAGTAACTGTTCTTTTTGTTTTACAACTTATAGAACTTTGCAATAACAGTTAGGTTTGGTCTTTAAATTGTACCGGCAGATCAAAAGCTTTTACACGAACCAAAAAAACATTTGATTTATTTGTTGCATCGTATTTTAATAATCACTCAAAATAACTGTAAAAGACTAAACTTATTAGTTTCAGATGTAATACATTTCCTGGCCATTTAACTTGACCTATAGCTGTAATGAAAATTAAAACAAAAGGCTGTAACCGATACACTTTTTTATTTATTTAGGAATATTTATGTGCATAGAATTGTTTCATTTCAGCATCGATCCTGGGTTTCGCCCTGGTCGCCGGAAACTTCGTAGTGCCCACAATAATGGCGAAATATGGGAGAAAAACTGCAAATGTCGCCAGTTTAGTGCCTATGATAATTGGCTGGTTCTGTATACTGCTCGCAACAAATATACCAACACTGCTCGTGGCCAGATTTCTTCAAGGCCTCGCAATGGGTATGAGCGCTTCGCTGGGTCCAGTATTAATAGGGGAATACACCAGCCCTAAAAATAGAGGAGCATTCCTCACGTCTATATCGTTGACTATAGCAACGGGGGTGCTGTTTGTCCATACCCTGGGCTCGTTCTTAACTTGGCAAACAACAGCTCTGGTAATTGTGTTTGTAGTTTTTGCCGATTTACTGATCGTCATTTACTCACCTGAATCGCCGAGTTGGCTCGCAGATCAAGGTAGATACGATGAAAGTAGAAAGGTGTTTCGTTGGTTGCGAGGAGACAGCGAGGATGATGAGCTAGAAAAAATGATTGAAGCGAGCAAATTTGTTAGGGAAGCCAAAGCACTCGCAAACGTATCAGATACGTTTTCAAAGAGGCTGAAAACTAATTTGGCATACATCAGCACGACAATAAGAAAAAAAGAATTCTACAAGCCTATATTCATAATGATCCATATTTACACTTTAGGACAGTGGGCCGGTGCCAACTTGCTTGCTGCGTACACGATTGATATATTCAATCTTGTAATTGGGAGTGGTTCAAACATCTATCTTATGGTGATTACTCTGGACATACAGAGGATTCTGTCGAATGCAATGGCTGTATACGTGATAAAGAAAGTTAAACGCCGGACAATGCTCTTCGCGACTGTCGGGATAAATATTTTTGCCTTTTTAGCGACTGCAGCATACACCTACTGCAAGATGCACAACATGTTGCCTTTCGACCACCCCGCTATTGGAATAGGTTTAATACACATCCACATGTTTTCCATCGCAACGGGCACCGTACCCCTTCCGTTTATCATCGCCGGGGAAGTATTTCCGTTGGAATACAGGAGTTTGGCCGGCGGACTGAGTGTTCTCTTCTTGTCATCAAACTTGTTTATAACGGTAAAAACTGCGCCATTCTTGTTCACGAACGTTGGTATCCATGGTGCGTATATACTGTACGCAGTGGTGGTAGGATATTGTTTGGTGATCGCGTGGTTTTTCTTACCTGAAACGAAAGATAGGACGTTGCAAGAGATCGAGGATGAGTTCCGCGGTAGGCCGCTTTCTCCTGAAGAACTGAAGTCTACCCAATCGTTAGCTTCAATCAAACAGTTTAACACAGATAGACGATGCAGCAGTCCTGTTATATGATATAGTATACTGTTTTTTAGTTCGTAATCGTTATTTATATGACATCAGTTCAAGAATCCAAGCTGTTTCATCAGCGTTCGAAAAGTTACATATCTTTTTGTCTAAAATCTAAAAGTGCCTTAAAGCAAATTGTCTTTGAATAGAAGTCGTTGCCAGATAATTTATTAGTAAGCTAACTTTAAACCTCATAAGAGAGATCAAAGACACTCAAGAAAGAGCTAAGTTCGGAGGCTAAGGTAAGTTGACCCGCCGTGTGGTATCCGGCTGAGTAGAATAGACCACCCTCATTTCTTCCCGAGGTGTCGTAAAAGGCGACTAAGGTAAGTTGACGTTAGACAGGCGGCAAGACGATATGACTACACTAGACATGGCCGAACATGTTGTGTCGAAACCACTTAGCGTGGGATAAATGAATTTATTTAACATGTAAATAGGACATTGCATACAGCACTATGCCTGATAATTTTTACTTTCAAAGATTCCATAATTCTGGTCTAATGAATTCTAGTGCTGAATTGCACAAGGTGTACTTAAGTGTTGTTTATAGGATAAGATAATTGTTAATTACTGTTGTAAATATAAACATGTTAATTATAGATAAGGATGTATTGTTTTTTTTACATAGTTCTAAAAAGTAGCTATGTGTTATTGTTTCAATATTAGAAACAAGTGTTTTGAAAGCAAATATTAATTAATGCTGTATTAAGTTACTTTCTTATTGTTTGGCAAAGGCCAGCTTTCTGAAGCGAAAGATTTACTAAACAATCTCAGATATTCTCTACTTCAAGATTTGTCGAAAGAAATTAAGTAAAATAGTGGTTTGTATGCCGTTGCTTTTTTCAGAAATTTTATGATGAATTGTGACAATAGTAAACTAATTCCCAATTGCTATCTCACTTCTGGGCATAGGCCTCCTCTCTCCGTTTTTTTGGAGAGAAGAGTTGGAGCTAAGACCTACCACGCTGCTTCAATGCTGATCGGTAGATCACATAACTCCAGAATTATCTAGAGACATGCAGGTTACGATATTTTCCTTCACCGAAAAGCGTGTGATAAATTGCAATTATCGATTAGACACAAGTTTTTAAATAGAAAAACTCATTGGTGCTTGCTCGGGGTTTGAATCTATGATCATCTCTAGAGAGTCACAAGGACTCACCGCTGGGCTACCACAGCTTCAGCTTGTGACCATATTTAGGCAGTTTTAAAAAACGACTTGACTTTGATTCCAAAAACACATTTAAATGCAATGAGAAATAAATAAAATGGGAACTTCTGTTCTTATTTGTTCAAGGGCAATATAATTGTTGGCATTTGGACTAATTTATATATGAATCAAACTTGCTTTGATGATGCGATATGTGAATTTATCAGTTTAATTAAATGATTCTAACCGGACTTTGCTGGAGACTTTTCTGCTTCTTTACTTGTAAAATAAAGTAACTACGCAAGTAAAACTGTTACGATTCGGGCTTCGGAAATACGACCATGTGACAGAATTCCGACACAAACTACAATGGCTCACGATCAGACAAAGAAAAAATCTCCACATTCTTTCACTGCTCTATAACGTTCTTTTTAATCCTCTCTCACCTTCGTACTTTAAAGATAGTTTTAACTATAGATCTCAATTTAGTGGTGATCGATTGAGGTCTACTAACAACCTAATACAGCACCGGCAAGTTCTTCCCGTACTTTTTCAAATTCCTTCAGAGTAAAAGCAGTCATTTTATGGAATGCTCGGTCCATTTCTGTTAGGAAATCACCCTCACTCAACTCTTTTAAGAAAAGCGTAACTAACTACTATCAACTAAATAATTATCGATGAAAATTTTGATTTTTCGTGTATATGTCTTAAGTACTCTATTTATTGTTATTTTTATCTTCATGTCCTTTCGCGGCATTTCCCGCCTATTATATCGTTATTTTGTCCTTTCAGAGCTCAAAGGTTGGCTGGAAGAGATCCCTTATTGGGATAAGTCCGCCTTTGTACAATCACCTTTTAATTTAATTTTAATATTTCTTTGTTTTGTGTTTATGATGTACAATTAAGAAATTAAACAAAGACTGTATACGTCTGTAAGCGCTCGTCGCATGCCCAAAAACTGCGCAATTGCAATTAAAGAAGTGCAGGCGTTGGGCACAAAGAGCAAGTGTGCTCTTTGTGCCCAAGATCATTGCGGCCACGTTAAACATCACTTTTGCGCGCTGCGTTACTATAATAAAGTGCTTGCAATCCTTTCAAGAGTTTAATCCTGTACGAAAGTACTAGGTAGTAGTGTCACCTATCAACAATTCCTGTGTATCCTACAAGAACATTTAGTTGTACCAGGAAGGCTGAAACAGGAGATATAATAGCGTAAGTTAATATACATTTATTGACAGACCCATTGGTGCAAGTGTGGCACTTCAGCTCCATTGTCGTGAGTTCGAATCCCACCGAAGTCCAACATTTTCTAAAAACAACTTGTTGGTTCTACCAATTATGGTGTATTTATATATTTATGAAATACGTATACATGGTGGCACCGTACTACGGCATCTCGTAAAAACCATGAAATGACATTATCAACTCATGTTTTATTTATAATAATTTGTAGCGAATAAACAAAATTTGCATCCGTCACTAGCTTTACTTAACACAAAAATAACAGTAAAAAAAACTCTTAAATCTATAACATAACGGATATTTTACAAGATCTGTACCCCGTTCTTACTTATAATACATTTTTAGTATTGCAGCCATGTGATAGGGAGATAACTACGTTATTTAGATATCGCCATCTTTGTCATTCATCACAGAATACAAACTTAAACAAAGATATATATATATATATATCTCGTATGTTTTTATATCTTCTTCATTTATAACAGTCCCATAAAAGGGTGCTGTACATATTGCTTTTTTGTCTTTCACATACAAAAATCTTTGTTACGTTATATAAAATAATTTCATGATACCATTATGTTATATACGTATAGGCTATAAAGGGCGGTCGTATATGAATTTAAAGTATCGCTTTAAACGTGATATAATTGAGGGATTTCTTTTTAAGAAAAAGACCATACCATACGCGTAAAAAGGATGGCAATATATAATCTACATAAGACCGTCCTTGTCTTTCACATGTAGAATTGGAGACGTACACAGGATGTTTCTTTATTTTCTGTAAAATTATTATCTTTTAAATGATGTCTAAATATCACCTGTTATCAATTTGACTAAAAGTTGTCATTTGAAACTTCTGTTATTCACATATCTAATCTAATGTATATGTGAATATCATATGTAATTAAAACTAACTTGTAAGTGTCGCATATTAATATAAAAAAGAAGTAACATCGAAAACAAAACTAGTTATTACTATGTAGGTATAACTAGGTATATAAATTACTTTTCTATATTGCACTGGAGGTGAAAATGTGGCGGCGCGACTAGTATTGAAACATAGCTTGCCAGTAACAATATAAAACACCCTGTATATACTACTGAAACTGTCAATGTTATGTAAAATAATTGTCAAACTTAGTATTTAAGTGCACCTAATTTTAAAAAGTTTTTTCTTGAGTGTTGAATAGATCCATAACTTGGAGTAGCAATAAAACAATAGTTTTTTTAATAGTCCATAAGGTGATATCATAGATAGCATTGAAAAAAGGATTAAAATGTATCTAACTCATTGAGCCTAATTTTGAATTAAGTCACTCTCCCATATTAAAATTTTTACTAAAAACGATGATTAAATATATTTTGTCTTAAAATGAGAGTTGAGAAAATTTAAATTTAACCATTAGTTAATACAAAACTAAATTCCACTAAAATTAATATATTAAATCTTTTAACGTACTTCGAATCGGTGGTGAGTTAGCGATTTTACATAAAAAACATAACTTTGTCTTTAATGTTAAACATCAAAATTCTAAAGAAATAAGTAGGCAAATGACCCGATTCTAAATTTGGTCTTATGTACTTTAAATAATTAGAATAGGAAAATAACATAATATTATTAATGGTTCAAAAGTAATAATTATTATTAATGAAAATTATTTTGCTATAAATAGCGGATGATCGCGGATTATAGAAAAATAATTTTATTATTACTTTTGTATTATGGTTTGCAAAGTAACTCTTAATTCTATACATTATTTATTGATGGCAATTAAACAATAAATTTGACGCAAAAAAAGTTGTAGCATAGGTCTAAAAGTTAGAATCGGGTCTAATACAAGTTGGGAATATTAATTGTAACTTCTCTTAACTAAACAGGCATTGTGTTTTGCATTGAAATATAATCACTTTTGATGTTCACACGTTAACCAAAAGTAGACGAGGGATGTTTTAAATGTTTTAATCTTAAACAGGTTGGAGTTACTAATGGCTATTTCGAAATCCTTATAGTTTATTCTTATGTTTGGAATGTCTTTTGAACATCTTTAATCTTTAATAACAAAATTTCATAGCCTTATTGTTAACGATTGAGGAGAACCCTTGTCTGGAGCCAATCCTGGCAGCAGCATCAAGTCATGCTTATCATCGGGAATGGACCAAAATGTAAAATTTCAGCTCAATCGGACATCAGGAAGTGGGTCAAATTTAACTTGCAAGATTCCACCTTCACATACATTGCAAGTTGAATAGTCTGAAAGTTGCGCCTATTATGGGAAAGATGAGAGGTGCAATATTGGGATGAGATGGTATGGTCATAGAATGAGAAGAGATGAAAATCATGTGACCAACCGAGTGTTGAGTATGAATGTGGATGATGTGTGACTAGAGGGATGCCTAAAAAGAGATGGTTGGATTGTGTGAAATATGACCTGCGTATAAATGGATTAGCGCGAGAGTTGAATGACAGGAGAGAATGAAAGAGAAAACAAGTTGTGCCGACCCCACTCAGAGTGGGATAAGGGCAGGAGAAAGAAAGAAGAAAGAAGAGAACTTTAAACATATTGCCAGTATTAAATCAATGCCTGTGTAGTTAAAACACCCAGTATTATGGAATACTAAAACAAGTACATTGATCAGATCTATGTGACATCGATATATTTACACCAATTACATTAATAATACACTATGTATACATCAAACACACTAAGAGATAAAAACAAAAATGTGCCTTGAGACGCATAAAAGACATTTGTCGCCAACGTTTAAAGTTATGTACACAAAACTTTGTTTCTTCACACAAGAACATAAAGCAAGGATCGCTGAGCGGGAGTACAAACAATATTATTTTGCTTGCGGTTGTGTAGTATTATATATAATCCTTCAACCGCCAAAAGGAGTGTAATTTTTAAAAGTTAGTATTAAAGTGGCATAATTCAAAAAAGTTATTTTATGGCTAATTGCAATAAAGCGTAGCGCACCTACAAAACTCATGAGTTAAGGGCCTCATCCAAGGATCCAGGGTTCAGGTCCCTGTTCGGGCGCCACATGTATAAAACGTGGCGCCCGAACAGGGACACCAAAAATTGTTGAAACAGAAAATACTCTGGAGTAAAATAAAAAAAGTGCTTTCGGTGCTTGGCGTAGAAAGGAAGGGAGGAACTTTTTATAAAGTGTTTTCAATATTACATATTTTCGTTCCGAAACATTTTTATGTTTTTAAAAAGTGTTAAAGAGACCCATTACTCAGAAGAGCGTGAAAACACTAGCCTTTTAAAAAGTCTATAGTATGATTGATGATAGATGGCTTTGAAATAAGAATTACAATAAATCTAATTTAAAATTAGGCTAAATTTAAGCCTAATAACAAATTAAGCCACTTTAATACTAAGCGTAAGATATGAAGAAAACTCTTAAAATGAACCTAATACGGAACCTGCCGTTACAGTATTACCTAGTACGAAATAAAGTTGGGACAATTTCGACAATATATAATACAATGCAGAGTAGTAAATGCGTTTAGTTTTTTCGCGCTAACTTAAGCGTTTATTTACCCTAAATAGTGCAATGTGTATTTCTTTTTGTTACCAAAATAAAAACAGCATTTTTATTGTATATTTTAACCCGGTAAAAAAAAGTAAAGTTACAGCCTGTTATAAGCCCACTACTGGGCATAGGCCTCTTTCAGAAGGGTTGGAGCTAAGATCTACCACATTGCTCCAATGGTGAGTGGTAGGTTACACATATAGCCAGAATTCTCTAGAGATATGCAGTGTTCCTCACGATGTTTTCCTTCACCGAAAAGCGTGTGATAAATTGCAATTATCAACTAAATACATAAGTTTTAATAGAAAAACTCGGGCTGCCTGCCCGAGGTTCGAAACCGTGACCTCCTCGAAAGAGTCATATGGTGTCACCGCTGGGCTGTCACAGCTGCATCACGCTTGGGCTTCACTTTACTTTACTTTACTTTAAATAGGGAATTTCTGGTTTAGAGTGTAGTGTAGTCGAGGTTTAGACTACACGCCATAGCATTTATGGTAGTAACCTAGGAAAATTAATATTAGATAAGTTTTTCTATTGAGACAAAACTTCCTATTCCTTTTAAAGGTCTTTTAAAGTTATTTAGTTTAATTATTGTTATATCTATCTTAATACTAATAGTATAAATGCAAAAGTATGTCTGTCACGCTTTTATGGCGGTTCCACTAGATTGGTCCAGTGATGAAATTTGGTAATATTAAACCTTACATACCGGCTAAAATTTACAATGGTGAAAAAATTGCCATTGTATTTGGGGGCACTTAAACGCCTAAGTCGTGGGTAAGTGTTGTATATGATTTCTACACAGCATTGAGAAAAACCTGTCGCTGGCATCAAATTACTAATACTTTAAACAAATGTCTCGATCACATTTTATATTGTCGAAAACTTTAAAATCTACGATTAAGGCGAATTCTCACATAACTTAACCACTCGGTTTTGAAAATGAATAAATGCCAAATATACCTCAAAACTAATCACATCTATAATTTTTTTTTGAATTTTACTTGATAAAAATGTAAGACTTTAGTTCTTAAACAATTTTTTTGTCATGGAAGATTTGTATACAGGATGGTACTTTTAATTTTAGTTACTTCAGTTCGCTTCAGTTTCGCACATAATTTTTTTTAACGTTTAATCAATGTTAATTAATTTAAATTTTAATGTTAATTCGACGAAATATTTTAGCCACAGGAAATATTTAACTTTTTAAAAAATAAACACGATTTATAGAGATCAATACCGAACCCTATTACGACACACGAAACGAAGAATAACCTTGACCTAATAACGAAATGGTACTGGTGCGAGCGAGAGAAAACAACAATTTTATTGTTTTCTCCTGTTTTTTGAAACAGCGCTTCGCACCAGTTCAGTTCACCATTACTGACAAAGCCAGATCTCAATTAAATTATATTTATTTACTCGGAAAATACATTTTTTATAAAACAATATTTAAGAAGATTACATGCTATTACTATTACGTGCAAATGATCAGTGGATTCAATTAACGTCGTAACGTCGGTGCCATCCTGTATCAATTCAATTCAATTCTTGGGTTTGGTTTTGCCACTGTCACAAGAAACTTATTCCATCGCCAATGTCACGGTGGTATGAACGAATCACGGTAAGAGGTTAACCGGTTCAAAATTGATTTATAGGTTTAATTTTGCAGATGTAATAATTGCTACAATTCATATATAGATTTATAATTGATTGAGTGTAACTCTTTAATTTTGAGGGTAACGGTGGAAACAAAAAGATTACACCTTTTTCATTTATTTATTTTTGTTAATTTGTTATATTATTTTACTTATAATGTCTAGGATTTTATGCCTATTTAATTTTTTCTGTTAAATTAAAACTAACGAGTTATTTGGTACTCCTTGGTAGAGGCGAGATTTTCTAAACGGTGGTAATTTTTTTTTGTAAAGTTAACGGTTATTTTGAATTTAATTTATCGACAAAAATTTAAAGTTCTAATTATCAAAATTTTCGACAATTTGATATTCGAAATCATTGTAATTTTTACATTAATCATAATTAATTTTATAACTAAATTATACAATAATTTCGACTTCAATTAATTTAATTTTGAGGGTAAAAATTCGCCTTAACAAACCGTAGAAGGTTTAACAAAAAAAAACAAATTTTAATAGTAATTTACAGAGGTTATATTATATTTTAAATAAATTCATGATTTCCTGGGACGCGTCGCAATGTACACGGGGCCTACAAACACACATTGGTCCTTGATCTAAATACATATATAAAATATACATCATATATGCCCTGTTATCAAAACGGCCTACAATTTAGTGAACTGAGCCGCGGAAAAACAGGTAGACTTGGGCAATGAAAAACCAAGCAAGTGTCAAAAATTTCGCACTTCGTATCGGATAGATGACGCTCGTAGTAGTTTAAACCACGCTTATAAGATACTAGCTTTTAAACGCAACTTCGTTCGCGTAGACTGCAGTCTTATTAATTGAGTGAACCGTAATACTATTTATATATATTAATTACGGTTAAAGTGGGTTAACCTTAAAAGCTAGACATATCCTGTAACGGACTTTTATTTAGAACTTCTAGATAAGAACAATTTTGTCGTACATTATTTTTGAATAACTTTCACCGTTTACTTAGCGCACACAAGGAAAGCTAAAAATATTGAACAAAATTTTTTATTGCTCCTCCTCTCTTATTCATATAATAAATATCCTCGAGAAATGGAATATCTTACACTCAAACAATTTTTCAAATCGGTCCAGTAGTTCCTGAGATTTTCCATATATCTATTAATATTTTTAAATGAGCTAATCTTGTAAATATATATTATCTCAAGTATCTACCCCCTAGATACTTGAGATAATATATATTTCGGTGATAATAAATCAATTTCACTAGGTTTTATAAAAAAAAAAAGATATTTTTTTTACTTATTAGTATAGATTATACACATACATTTTTTTAAACAACACTGTATTTTGGGTATGAGTTAGATTTTGATTCATTTCCGCAGTCTACTAAGTCGTGTGCGACGCTAAGGAGCCTTAAATTGTAGGCTGTGATGTTAAAAAGGGCGTAATATTGATTGCTACTAGATATACAATTAACTATGTTCAAACTAAGCTAATATATCATTTTATGTATTTTGAGGATTTTGCCGAGGCGCTGTTTCGCCGTCTTCATACCCTTTTTCAGTCTTGTATCTGGAAAAATATAGATAAATTAGAAAATAAAAGGTTGCTATACTAAATATAAATAAATAATAGTTCACCTTTTCAAGATATATATAAACTTACAAATTAGAAAATTAGAAAAAATTCTATTCAATATCATTGAATAGTGTCAAGAAAATATTGAATCTTTTATATGTGAAAGTAATAATGAAATTATTTTGCCATAATCCTCTATGAAGTAAACAGAAAATATATATAGAGCTAAATGTATTGTGGACTATCAGTTTTCATACCTAAAACATGCAAGATTCCCAAAATCACATGCACTACAAAGCTTCATTACCGCCACAAGAACTACACACACTCACTATCACAAACTTAACAATCGTTTCGCTCCGCATTACTACTCCGCATTACTACATTTAAAAAGATAAATTTTCTATTTACTTTATCGTGGATTATAGCGAAATAATTTAATTATTACTTTTGCATAATGGATCTCCGCAAAGTAGCGCCAAGTCTATAAATCTTAATGTGTATTTTATGACATAAAGATTTACAGACTTAGGACTAAAGATTTACGAACAAATAAGCGATGCCTAAACTTTCATATTTGAGCACTACGTCTTAGTACTATGAAACAAAATTTGATTAAAAAGAATTCGAAAACGCAAATAATAAATTTAAAATATTCTTTAAGTAAACTTTTACAAGTACTTTTTAATCGTCAAAAATTACAAATGTAGCTACTGATTCAGAAGGTTGCACCTACCGAGAAGTCGAAGAAAGAAAGAATGGAAATTGATCTTGGAACTACAAAAGTAATAATATGGTTTTGCGATAATTGGCGATAAAACGAAGTATATGTATAGCATATCATTTTGCCCTAATTGTCAATAAAATAAAGTGTATGCTTTAGCTGTATAGTGCCCCATATATATGTATAAAAAAAAATTATACGTTGCGGTGTTGTCGTAAAGTCTATGTACTGATGATGTTTCGGTTGCGGGGCCAAACTATCGAGATTGTAGTATCGAATGTGTGCAGTGCTTGTGTATTTTTGTCGCGGCGGTAGTGGAAGTTTGTGCAAGTTTTTTTACGAATCTATCATGTATCAGGTATGAAAACGGATAGTCCATTCTACATTGGGCATTTCATATATTTTCTCTTGTCGCTGATTATAGCAAAATAATTACTTTTGGGTATGGACTTATTAATATATAACTGGTTAATTGGGCGGTACTACGATTTTCAATTTCGTCTTGGTTTCCATCTACTAATGATGTTTCGGTCATGAGACAAAACGATTTTTGTGGTTGTTGTAGTGAATGTGTGCAGTGTGTTGTGGTATTGGTAGCGCATGCGTTTTTACAAATCTTGCATGTCTCAGGTACGAAAATGTGTTTTTGCTCCTCTAATATCATTGCATATATTTTTTATGTTGCGGATTATAGCAAAATACTATAATCATTTCATTTGTATTATAGACCTTCGCAAAGTAACACCTAATTACTAGTTTCTAAACGCAACTTCGTTCGCGTGGACCGCAGTCTTATTATTTGAATAAACCGTAATACTTATATTAAATATGGTTAAAATGGGTTAACCTTAAAAGCTAGAAATATGCTGTCGCGGACTTTTGTGTAGAACTTTTAGATGGGAACAACTTTGTAGCACATAAGTTTTGAATAACTTTCACCGTTTACTTGGCGCACTCAAGGAAAGCTTTAAATTGTGCCGTTTCCGCAATATTTTGGCTCCTCTTCTATTCATCTTATCTTGGTGTTATATAGCCTATAGCCTTACTCGTTAAATGGACTATTTTACACTGAAATAAATTTTAATATCGGGTCAGAAGTTCCTGAGATTAGCGCGTTCAAACAATCAAACAAACTCTTCAGCTTTATATATTACTAGCTATTAAGCGCAACTTCGTTCGCGTGGACTGCAGTCTTATTATGGGAGTATACCGTAATACTTATATTAATTATTGTTAAAATGGGTTAACCTTAAAAGCTAGAAATATGCTGTCGCGGACTTTTATGTAGAACTTTTAGATGGGAACAATTTTGTAGCACATAAGTTTTGAATAACTTTCACCATTTACTTGGCGCACTCAAGGAAAGCTTTAAATTGTGCCGTTTCCGCAATATTTTTATTTTTGCTCTCCTATTCATCTTATCGTGGTGTTATATAGTCTATAGCCTTCCTCGATAAATGGACTATCTTACACTGAAAGAAATTTAATCGGTCCAGTATAACCTGAGGTTAGCGCGTTAAAACAATAATAAATAATAATAAATAATAAATAATAATAAATAAATATATGGGACATTTACACACACGGTCGTCCGTCCCCAAAGTAAGTAACTTAATACTTGTGTTATGGGTGACGGACAACTGGTAGATATACTACATATATAAGTTTAAATACATACTTAAATACAAATACACACCCAGGCTCGAAGAACCAACAATTTGTTTATATAAAATGTTGGCCCTCGGCGGGAATCGAACCCGCGACCCGCAGAGCTGAAGGCAGGGTCACTACCCACAGCGCCAACGGGCCAATCAAACAATCAAACAAAGAAAGAAACAAACTCTTCAGCTTTATATATTAGTATAGATATAGATTCCGACTTACTCTTGCTGCTAGCTGGCGTGTGCACGGGCGGCGGCGGCCGCTTGCTTTTCGTCGCCAGGACTGCTCGCTTTGCATTCTTAAAGTTTAAAATCATCGTCAAAAATAATTTATAGAATTAGGCGTTACTTTGCGGAGATCCATAATACAAAAGTAATAATAAAATTATTTTGCTATAATCCGCGATAATATCCGCGATAGTATCGCGGATTATAGCAAAATAATTTTATTATTACTTTTGCATCGTCAAAAAGTTGCTGACAGATTACTAAAGGACATGCAAGACGTCAGTGAGTCGAAAGAAATCTTGGTCGTTTGGCAAAACGCATCAGTGGTCCGAGTTCCAAATCAAAATAATCTTTATTAAAATAAACCATTTCAACCACATTTGAATCGTCAAGCATCAATATGATTACTACAACTGGTGCGGGCTGTTGCTCTTACCAAGAAGAACCAGCAAGAAACTCGGCGGACAATCTTTTAAATATTTCCAATTATACATTATTAAACCGCTGTCTTGTATGAAGATGAAAGGATTTTTAAATCCAGGCTTTCTTATCATCCAGATAATCTTCAATTTTGTAATATGCTTTATGTATAAGCATATTTTTTACACTTAATTGGAATCTTTCTGTACACTGGTCTAGAATGGATTGAGAGATTTTATTATAGAAGCGAATAGCGAGACCAACAAATGAGTTGCTTGCTAACTCTGCTGATTCGCGACGCAGGTATCACAAGCTGTTTGTGTCCTCTCGTATGTCTATGATATACATCAAATTTTGTTTTATATGTACTTATATTTCTCCGTACAAATAGAATATTACTATGTATATATTGTGATGCTACAGTCAGTCTGCCTATTTCTTTGAACTCTTCACGAAGGGACTCACGTTGCTTCATATTATAGATAGCCCGTATGGCTCTTTTTTGGGTAACAAAAATCTTTTCTATATCCATTTTAGAATACAGGTAACAAAATCACCAGCGCCTCCTACCGACAGTCAAAGTTGGGTCAAGTACTCAACGATCGCTTACTTACTATTTTGTCTTAAGTTTTAATAAAGTGGATTAATATAGTGGATAATAAAGTGGACAAAAATGGTTTATATTTGACTGTTTCACAAAAAAAAAATGGTACAACAGAAAAATCCAAATCATAACGGAGACATATCGATGCCGTCAAAGACACGACGCTTCGGCTTCGCTAGGAAACGGAAAACGATGGCGATAAAGGCAAATATGATTTGATATCTCAAAAACATAACACTACCAACACTACACTTACGACCCAAGAATTTGGGAATTTTGGCCACCATTCTCAGATTCACAGCTCGGACCATATTCAACGGTCTAGTCGCAGGGTTAGACCCAGATCTACGGTCTCAATAAAGTAGAATTATGCCTTCGAGGCATAATTCGCTGCGGAAAAAGCAGCGTTGGTAGTCCCTTAATGAGGTGCGTGCTGTGCGTGCAGGCCGACTACAGAACCGATTCATGCGGACAGCCACTGGTTGTCCGTGGTTCATGCGGAACGTTGACCTCCATAGAGACCTCGAACTCCCTACTATTACTCACCTCTTTAAACGCTTTTCGAAATCTTACTTCGAGTTGCTTCCACCTACATCCCAGTTAGGTCTGAACACCGAAAATATAGGCGTCCAAAAAGCGTCCTATATGACCCTGACGATCAAATAACGATCGCAAACACAGAAACACGTAATACACACACACAGCGTCTTCGCCGGCGAAGACGAGGTCCCAGTTTTCTGACGTCGGTCGGTCGTGGCTTCTCGCCATCTTTCCGACGTCGCAATGACTAATCAAAGTCATACCATCAGCCCTCCACTACGCGTCGCCCTAAGCCGTGGTCCGGCCTCACAGGAGGCACCCTTAGGACGACGTTCCCCGACGTTAGTAGAGCTTTTGCGCTCTACTCTCTGCATTTCGCAACCTCGGCGATGCTTCTGCGCTCGCCCGTCCCGCCCGGTGACGCTGTAAAAGCCGTTAAGGCTAACAGCATACAGTCAGTTCGAAGAAAAGGTGCTTGCAGGCTGCTGTCCGCTCTCGTAGCCCTTTCTAAGTTCTCCTATTGTCCCTCTATAGTGGTGACCACTCACCTGCACGTGGTGCTTGTCGCTCGTGCCACTGTGCGTGTTGTTCGCGTGGCTGTTGGCGGCCGCGTGCAGCGCCGCGCGCACGCACTCGCGCCGCACGGCCGAGCGCGCGGGCCCGCGTAACCGCGGTACCACACGGCCGAGGCGGGCGCGCGGCGACCACGACTCGTCTCTATAACATTTTGATATATGGAGAAAACAGTAACAATGTATAGTTTTATTGTATTTGTTCCGCACAAACGTGCGGGCGGATGAAACAACCTCCGAGACCTGGGCCCGTCGTCTCGGCGTCTCAACCTACCTTATGCGGCCGTCAGCTGTATGCGGTCCGGCCTCATGAATCACTGCGTGTATATGTGTACGTGTGTTTGTGTGCTTGTATGTACTTGGCCGATTCCCGAACTCGTTGGCTCGCCTCAGCAGTCTTCCACGGACACGTAATGTCTGTTTCTCCCGGAGTATACACTTCACTATATCGGTTAAATAACACAAATAACACCCGGTGTGCACACAACCTTCGTAAGGTCACACGTTGTTGAATCGTCCCTATATCGGGGAACAGTAATCCCAACGCGCACTAAAACCGCGGACGGTCGCGTGTTCTCAAACGCTTCAATGATTAAACGCGTCACTAAATCTAAGAACCACACCCAAAACGCATAATTACGCGTGTGCGTTATACAATAAAGTCGTCTACAGGCGCGCGCGCGTCCTGTCTTTATAGTATTCGGAACATTACTAACTGGCGGACGTGACCGGCGGCAATCCAATGCATAAAGGTCGTTGCTCCGGCCGTCGCGCCGCGTGGCGCGCATCAATTTGTTCAAAACAGTATTTTGGGAGTGATCTTGGATTCAAAACTCTAATGGAGCACACATAACAACTTTCGCTGGGTGAGTTTCCCAGCGAAAGTTGTCCAGCGGCTGACAAACGCGAAAACAGCAAAACTTGTTTATTTTGCTTACTTCCATAACATTATGTCTTTAATCACACCATTATTATGGGGGACCTGAACACATGTTTGCTTAAGGGTGATAGCCGGAGCAATAAACTTGTGTCAATCGTAGAGTCTTGCAATATACAATTCTTGCCATTGGATGCAACGCACAATTTTCCTGGTTGTACTCCATCTCTTCTAGACCTTATTATGGTTTCTTCTCCGGACTATGTTTCGAAGCATGGCCAATTTTCAGCGAATGCTTTTTCCCATCATGATTTGATATACATGTCATTCAAAATTCGTCCTCCTAAATCTAAGTCGAGAATACTTCTGCAGCGTAATTTTGCAGGTATGGATATAAATCGTTTACGCGACGATGCTACTATGACAGATTGGTCATCCGTAATGACTGCCGATTCTTTGAATAAAAAGGTTGAAATATTTAACTCTCTCTTAATAAAATTGTTTGATGTACATGCTCCTATCAGACCCATAAAAATTAAACATCTTCCTGCCCCTTGGCTTTCTAATAACATCAAGTCTTTAATGAATAAGAAGAATAAAGCCAAGTTAAAATTGAAACTTTGTGATTCAGAAACCAATCGTGCAAAATACATTAAGTACAGAAATCGCTGCAATACATGTTGTAGAGATGCACAACGACGCCATATCCATAAATCTGTTGAAAATGGTGACCCAGTTAAAGTCTGGAAATTTCTGGAGTCTCTTGGAGTTGGTAAATCATCCTCTAATAAAACTCTCTTAAACAACAACGTTAACGTTGAGCTTCTGAATAAATTTTTTGCTACGTCCGATGAGATTGATGACATCGAAAAAAACCGCACCTTAAGTATTCTTTCTTTACCTTTAACTCCATATTACCCACAGTTTACTTTTAACCCATTCACGGAACGTGACATTATGAGAAGTGTATTGTCCATCTCTTCGAATGCTGTTGGTACTGACAACATAAGCCGTAACATGGTTATCCCAATCCTAGACATAATATGTCCTATCTTAACCCATCTCTTTAATGATTCCATTACTTCTGCTGTACTTCCTGACGCCTGGAAATCTGCTCAGGTTACCCCTTTGCCTAAAAAAGGCAATCCCTGTGAGTACAAAGATTTCCGTCTCATTTCCATTATACCGTTCCTTTCTAAAGTCCTTGAAAAACTAGTCCACCAACAATTAAGTCACTTCCTCAATACTCACAGCGTCCTTGACTCCCTTCAATCTGGTTTTTGTCCTGGCCATAGCACTGCTACAGCGTTGATTAAAGTAACAGATGATATCCGATAGGGTATGGACAACAAACAGCTCACAGTTCTAACTCTACTGGATTTTAGTAACGCCTTTAATTCAGTGGATTTTGACATATTGCTGAGCCTACTTCGTTCTCTAAACATGTCTCCGTTGGTGATTGGGTGGTTTCATAGTTACCTGAAGGGGCGCCGACAGCGCTTTCGCATCGACGACTCTTTATCGTCGTGGTGTGATGTGCGGGCGGGAGTCCCTCAGGGAGGCGTGTTGTCACCACTTCTATTTGCCATCTTCATCAATACGATAACTCAAAGAATCTCCTCTCTCTACCACATGTATGCTGATGATATCCAAATCTATGCCCAGTCAAGACTTGAAAATTTCTCCATCGCTGTTTCTGCCATTAATAATGACCTTGCTTCTATTTCTGATTGGAGCAAATCCTTCGGCCTGAAAGTTAACCCAGACAAGTCGCAGGCTATTATTATTGGTAGTCGAAGCATGATATCAAGGCTTGACAGGGTATACATACCACCTGTTGTATTTAATGGTGTTGTTTTGCCATACTGCTCAAGTGTGAAAAATCTTGGAATCCATTTAGATTCATCTTTGTCCTGGACAAAACATATGAAAGAGTTAAGTAGGAAAACCTTTGCATCAATGAGATCTCTACGGCGTTTACGATCATTTCTTCCAATACCTACAAAAATTATGTTAGCACAATCCCTACTTCTTACTATTCTCGATTACGCCGATGTAAGCTATCCTAATTTGACCGAAGTCCAGTTAAACAAGCTTGAGCGACTCCAAAATCTCAGTATTCGGTTCATATTTGGGCTGCGCAAATATGACCACGTTTCTGAATTTCGTGCAAAGCTCAAGTGGCTACCTATACGTTTTCGCCGGAATATGCATAAACTTTGTCTTCTGTACTGTGTGTTATTTAATCCTTTAGCTCCCTCTTACTTGAAGGAGAAATTTAAGTTCCGTGGTTCACAGGGTCGCATTATGAGGACTACTGAATATTTAAAATTGAAAATTCCCTCTCATAATACAGTTTTCTATGGTGACACGTTCACTGTTAGTGCCATTAAACTTTGGAATTCACTGCCTCCGACCATTAGACAAGCAAAATCGCTGAACATTTTTAAGCGATTGTTGAAAAAACATTATCTCGCACTATGATTGATGACGACGTTAATAAATTTTATTTGTATGTTATTATGTACCTTTTATTTATTATATTTTATTTTATATATGTTTATATAATATATGCATTTATTTATATATTATTTTTATTTTATTTTATTTTATTTTATTTTAATAGGAAAACTTACAGCGACATTAAATATATAAAGAACTATAGGAAATAAAAAGAGCTAATTACAAGTTTTCACAAATAAATTTTGTCTAAAACTAAAAACAACTCGCTTAGAAATAATGATATAAATATTAATTCTATTTCTGGTGAGGTGAAAAAAAGCCAGTACTTATGATTCTACGTACAGATGCAGCAGTGGTACAAAAAAGATCTATTTTATGCTCGTTGGATATATTGTTGAATGCAACTGATGATCGTAGCAGGAAGCTGTTTCGTCTGTAGTTAGTATGCGAAATTGGGGTCTGCAAGGTGGAGTGATACCGAGAGTTCCTGAAAGGAACTTTAATATGTAATTTTTGGAGAAGATAAGGGCAATCTACGACATTGGTTGCAATATTCATTAAATAACAAATATCACTTATATTCCTCCTCGTGCTAAGAGGTAGTAGATGCAACCGCGCACATAAATCTTCGTAATTAAGACGACGATCAAGCTTGAATTTGAACCTTAAGAAGCGAATAAATTTCCTTTGAATATTCTCAATGCGTCTTAAGTATATATCATATCTAGGATTCCAAATTTGAGATGCATACTCGAGGTTACTTCTGACAAACGCACAGTAGATTACTTTTAGCGTCTTAACACTTGTGAAATGTTTCGATGAGCGAATTAAAAAACCTAACAGTTTTGAGGCCTTATTTGCAATTGCATTTATATGTTTATCAAACATTAGTTTTGTATCGATTACGACACCGAGGTCACGGATTTCAGATACCCGGTGCAGTTGGATATTATTTATAAGATATACTGATTTAAAATCGTTAAATTTCCGAGTGAAAGACATTGTGAAGCATTTAGAAATGTTGAGGTCTAATCTATTTAAAGTACAATATTGAGCCAGTCTATCCAAGTCATCTTGAAGAAGGAATTGATCGGATGAATTATTAACTACTCGATAAACTTTAAGGTCATCAGCGAAAAGTAAAAATTTTGAATATTTAAAACAAAAATCGATATCACGAATAAAAATAATAAATAACAGGGGTCCCAGTAAAGAACCTTGAGGAACTCCTGACGGAACTTCCAGCCAGGATGAGATGAAGCCATTCACTACTACAGCTTGCGACCTATTGCTCACGTACGAGGAGAACCAACGAAACAGATCTCCTCGTATGCCAGCTAAAGCCAATTTAGCCAACAGAAGATCATGGTCAATTCGATCGAAGGCCTTACTGAAGTCGGTGTAGACAGTATCAATTTGGTCACCAGAGTCCATTCTCTCAGAAACGAAATCAGTAAAAACTATAAGATTGGACATCGTGGATCTGCCTTTGATGAAGCCATGTTGAGAGGCACTAATGCTTGATTTAAGACTGGAGTATAATTGGTTGTATATGATACGTTCTAGTATTTTAGCCAATATGCATAATTTTGAGATAGGACGATAATTCTCAACCACATGTTTAGCACCTTTTTTATGAATGGGAGTCACAAAAGCGGACTTCCAAATATTAGGCATAACACCTTCTTGAAGAGATTTCTTAAATAACAGCGTTATAGGGTAAGTTAGACATTTCGCACAGTTGACCAAAAATATGGGAGGCAGGGAATCCGGTCCCGCGGACTTATTTAAGTCAAGCGATTTAAGAAGATTGTATACTGAGTCCTCATTTACTTCAATGTTCGCAATATCGCATAAGGTAATTGGCGGTCTATTAGCACCATAGTCACTACTTGAAGAGTGTGGTGTAGTCCGGTCCCTACTCAGAAAGTTGGAATAGAAGTAACTCGAGAACAGATTACAGATGCCCTCACCCGTGTCAATTGTGCTATTAGAGTAAGACATCGATGCTGGAATAACATTGTTCTTTAACTTTTTGTGCATGTAGGACCAAAACATTTTGGGGTTGGTCGTTATGGAAGTTTCAACTCTGCTTAAGTATATTTCATAACAGTGTTTCTCCACTTCAATCGCTTTATCGCGCAAGCGTTCAAATTCATGCTTATCGGAAAGATTGCCATAAACTTTAAATTTGGAGTGAAATTTGAATTTCTCTTTTATAATTTTAATCAATTCACCTGAGTACCACATCGGATATGACGTTTTCTTTTTATTAGAACAATAGGGAATATATTTATCGCGCAATTTATATATAGTGTCATAGAACATTTTAACTGCACTCTCAATAGAAAGGTTCGACAGTAAATCATTCCAATCCACCATAGAAAGGTCCTCGTTAATTTGTTGGTAATTACCACGTCTATAATTGTAAACTGTACGATTGCAGGCAGCTAAGTTTTTTTCAACACACAATTTCATCAGTATATTTAGGGATGGGTGATATGGATCCTCCGGTGTAAGAGGATCGAGACAGCTAGATACCAGTAAGTTGTTTATATTACATAGGACTAAGTCAAGTAAGCGATTATAATGATTTTTTACTGAATTGAACTGGTGTAAATTACACAAATTTAACGTATCTATGAGATTCACTATATTAAAGCTTGATAAATTAACTGCTTCAAGGTAATTGTCATTGACTGAGACCCAATCGATCGTGCTCATATTAAAATCTCCTAGTATTAAGAACCGATCACCCGGATGGTCTGACATCACCTTTTCCAAATTATTTAGGTAATTAGCAAGTTGTGATGAGAATGAAACACCAGAGGCATCTTCACAAAGATATACCGTGCATACGTGAAGATTGACAATGGGACACCTCTGAAGACGTATAGTCACCCATAGATCCTCAGCACAGGAATTCCAATCAATATTTGGTTTAGCGAAAATATTTTTCTGGACCGCGATAGCTACACCCCCGCCGCGGGCCTGTCCCGTTACCGAGTAGTTGCGATCTCTTCGCCAAACGTTATAACGTTCATCAAATAACTCCTCACTTGCAAAATGTTCATTTAACCAAGTTTCCGATAAGCATATGACGTCGTAGTCTAATAAACCGATTTTAGTTTTAAATTCATTTGTCTTAGTGCGCAGTCCTCTGACGTTTTGATAATAAATATTCAAATTAGCCATTTATGAAACTAACAATATTTTGTAGAAAAATATTATAAATTAATAATAACGAAGGAATAATAAAAATAGAAATACCGAGCACGAATAAATAGATAACATAATAAAATTGTAAAATTAGTGAAGTCACAAAAAAATAGCGCATACTAAATACCGGGTCAATATAATATTTAGGGTTAATAATCTTTATTTCCCTCAATACGATAAAAACAGTATCGCAATGAGACAATTTTTGATATGTATTGCAATATCCCATAGCTACTACATTGTTGCAGCCAAAAATATTACCAACAAATTGTAAACATACAAATAAAATCGCTACGGGAGCTTCGACAATGAATGAATAAAGATTATGGTTTAAGTAATTCGAGTACTCCCGATAAGCGATTATTGAATATAAATAACATAGCAAAAAAGAAATTCTTCTCAAAAATAATACTTTTACATAAAAATACGAGTAACTTTTATACAATTCTATTAGTATTTCGAAAAACAAAAAATATGGTAGGTAATCTAAAGAAACTATTAATCTTAGATTTATATGATTATGGAGAAGTAATCTTATTATGTATTTCAGAGAACAATGAAATAAACGCCTTAATACTATGTAAGCAAAGTTGAATTTACAAATGATTAAGTACCGAGTAGTCGGAAGATATTCGTACGACAGGTTCATACTACAACAAACAATGCAAACAAACGTAATTAAGGGGCGCTCAACCTTAGAGCAACTTGATTTGTAAAAAGATATGAGTAATGATAATATGAAGTACTTTTTGACATTATATCTTAATGTAATATTTTGAAGTAATGTTTGTTTTAACAAATTTTTTTCAGATCTGATTCTGAACTGACAATGAATATCTGCGACGTTAATGATTTTCTGGCCCATATTTTGCAATGTTTTACCCATATAAACTGAAAATTTGATTTTTTCTGCAGTAATTTAGCTTTAGTTAGTAGTTGCTTGAAGTATGGAGTCAGGTGATCGTTCACATATATGTTTTCGCTATTCAAGAAGCCGAAAAGATTAGCCGACAGGTTCCTCCGTTTTCTCATGGCAGCCACTAAATCTTCTTTCAAATAACGGTTAATAAAGGATACTATAATTGGTTTTGGCGCATCTTTTTGAAAAGTTGGAACCCTTGTGACCATATTGATATCCTCCTTTCTGATAGCACATCCTAGAACATCTCCGATTTTAATGGTTATATCAAAGAGATTTTCATTCTTTTTTAACGGCACACCTTTGATTTCCACATTATTGCTTCGGGTCCATTGCTCTCTCTCTTGTTTGTCTTGAGATAGTTTCTTCAGTTCAGCTTCCAAACGCGGAACGTCCTCAGCCAACTTTTGAAACTGACTTGCATTTGACTCTAAAAGTTGCAACCTTTCTGAAAAGCCCTGCAGAGAATCGTGCGCAAACTGAATGGATTGTTTAAGATCCGCTATATCACATTTAATCATTTCAAGATCGTCTTTTAAACCACGCAAAGGTGCTAGTTGGCTGGTAATGCTTAAAAGTTGATCATGAAGCTTCTCCAATGTAATAGAAGATGGGGAGACGCTATCCGCATCTTGAACAGTTGCAGATGAGGTACCACCGCTTTTGCATCTGAGACACTTCCAAGCTCCTTTGTTTTTACCGAGTTTCCTGTAGTTAGTTTCGGTGATACCAGCACAAGGATAATCAAAGTGACGTTGACACACACTACACAATGCACCATCATTAAACTCAGCGTTGCAACGGCCACATTTGAACATATTGTAAAAAGGTTTAACTCCTCTGACTTTAACTATTTAAAATTAACTGTGGAGTGCGTAAATGCAGCCGTGCAGCAGGTAAATGACTCAGCGAGCGACTGATATATAAGTACTATTATTACTAAGTACTATGACTATTATATAAGTATTTGTTTACATATTCGTGTGTACTTGATGTAAGTTTATTATATTTAGAGTAAAAAATATTGTTTAATTTTATAGTTATCTTTATGTACTCTGAGGTGCACTATCCTACCTGCTTTCTTATCAGCAGCTCCACAACGAATAAGGTTGCCTGGAAGAAATCGCTGGTTAGCGATAAGGCCGCCTTATTGTACCTGTCTTTGTGTGTTAATATCTGTAATTTTTATTTTTTTGTGTGTACAATAAAGAGTATTCTTCTTCTTCTTCTTCTTCTTCTATGTCTTACGGAACATTATTGCGGGAAAAGCGCAGAAATAGAAAAATTTTTGTATTACATGTAGCTTTCCGAATCAGGAGAAAATTTTACCGACTCAAAAGCACTTGTTAACAAGTTTACTTGAATAAAGAATATTTTGAAAAAAAACCACAAATATCCATTAGCGCCACCACAACAAAATTGAGACGAGAAAGACTAGACTCAAGTTCTTAGGAAATTGCAAACGTTTTATTAATAAGATTCCCGCAAAAGTACTTGAGTTGCCAGAAGTGAAATTTAAAACATAGATTAAAAAATTGTAACGCAGAAGAGAGGTTATACTATAATATTGACTTTTAAATGACAGATAAAATTGCCTGGAGTTACTACTATTTTACTTACTACTTACTTTTACTTTAGTATAATTTATGAAATTTTGAATAAAATGTTTGATTTGATTTGAAAACAATACACAAGCACTACACACGTTCACTATCAATCAAGTAACCGAAGCATCATCAGGAGATAGACAAAAAAATCATAAAGAATCATACATCATCATTCATGAAATCATGAAGACATCGTAAAGCGTGTCATGTACTGAACTGATAATTTGTTTTGAATCCAAACATTTCTTTTAAAATAGACATAGTATCTTCAAATAATGGTCCTTCAAGCCGGATGAAAGAAGACTGTTTTAAGAAGCCGTTGTGCGCAAAAGGAGCCGCAAAAAGAAATATTTAGCATACTGGAATAAAATATTTTACTTGCGAAAAGTATCCGGCAACCACTTTCTCACACGTATTAAATTACTTACTTTTCCGTTTTACTTTTACTGTCGGTCCTGTTGCGCGTCGCGCGCCGTCGTCGGACCGTCCAGTCCTCTTCATCATCAGAGCTCATCTCCAACGACGGGTACACTACACACACAATCGTAAAATAATTAAAATAAAGGTATTTTTAAAAGAGCAATTTTCTACTCAGCAGTTACGGATAGCTATGATATCCCAGCGGTGAGAACGTGCGACTCTCTAGAGAATTCTGGGGATATGTGTAACCTACTAATCCGCATTCGAGCAGCGTGGTAGGTTTTAGCTGTAATCCTCTCCAAAAACGGAGAGAGTGGCCCTATTCCCAGCAGTGGGATAGTAACAGGTCGTTACTTTAGCGACGGATTGCTATCCTTAAATAATAATAATTGAATTACTTATTATTACTTACCGTACTCCTCATCCCTATGGACCTCCTTTATGACATCCTCTTCATCATAATCCTCATCATCAGCACCGTTGGCAGTTTTGCGCGACCGCGACCGACCCGCACCGCCGCTACTACAAAAATCAAACAAAAAAATTGCACAAAAAATAATTTTTAAAACCAATCTGAAATCGTGCCTTCCCTAAATGCTTCTCACTGACTTACTCGAGATCATGTAGCTTTAAAGGTTTTTTTTCTTTTCTTTCTCTATTCGCATTTAAGTCACAGACTAGAAAGTATTTATCTCAAGCAATTATATATTAATAACTGCTTTATTCATCTACTTATTAGACAAAAAATAATTTATAAATTAAATATTTAAATTTATATAAATTCAAATAATTATTTCTTTTTTGTGCAAAGTGTGCCAATATTAATCTACGTATATAGTTTTTCGTTATTTTTAAAGAAAAGAAAGAAAAAGTTCTTTCTATATTAACCGTGTTTTACTTCTTGTTTTCTTTCTGATACTCAAAGGTTGACTGGAAGAGATCCCTTTTAGAGATAAGTCCGCTTTTGCACATGTGCTATTTTTCTTTTTCTTTCTCTTTTCTAACAATATGTATATACGATAAAGAAATAAGAAGCTTTTGGGAACTTTTCTTTTCCACATTGAATACCTTTCGACCCTGGAGGTGTCTGTGGTCGGCTGGGGGGTTTCGATCGCCAGTCCGAAGGTCCTCGGTGGTGCTTCGAACCGCTGCTCGCCGATACTCAACATCCCGGCCACCGCTGCATCTTCGCTGTCAAAGAAAATGGAACATTATACTTAATCCAGTTATCACTGAACACGCAAATTTATCGTCGCTAGTCTTTTAGCTTCTGTTAGGATTAACTACTTTTGAAAAAAATCTCCTTTGACGTGATTGGAAAAAATGTTGAGAGAAAATTTTTATAATAACTTTTTTTTAAATTGAAACAACAACCAAACCAAACTTTTGGTAGCAAATGTAGCAAGTTTTACAACTTACTTCAAATATTTTTTTATAAAAACTATCCTAATATAAATTAGAACAATTACTAAGCACCATTATTGTACATATATTAAACTGAGCATGTATTTCATATTAAGCAATTTGAATGAACAAGACAAGTTATTATATAAATATATGTAATACTGAAATTATTTTATTGAAATCCAGTCAGTTCGTGACCACGGTGGATGCAACTCGAACGGCGAAGTAATCTATGCAAATAATGCACTGCTGAAAGCCATTCATTAAAAATTGAATTGAATATATGGCAAAACAACGTTTGCCGGATCAGCTAGTCTATAGATAGTATATATATTCCAAAAAGATCTAGGTCCATTAAGTTATTTAACTCACGTGTCGTTGACGGGCTGGTCCTCGGCCAGCACTGAGGCCTGGATGAGGGACTCGATCCCGTTGGCGGGTGCCGGCCTCGCTGCCGGCTGCGGCTGCTGCTGCTGTTGGGTCTGTTGCTGCTGCTGCCGGTACGTGTTCGATGCTGCAATAGAAAACACAAGTACACGTAGTATCAAAGAAACAATAAGTGAACACGTGCAAGTAACAAATTTCGCAATTTTATATTGCACATTCCATTCGAAATTACTGGAATTTGGCAGATATTATAAGTTAAAGAGTGCGTCAAAAGATTTAAGGGTCAACATTTAAATTATAATTTTCAAAGTTATATAGGTTGCGTATTTTAAGTTACTAAGATTTCTGATTTAGAGGGAAAGGGAGGAGATTAAGGGATTAGATTTTTTGAATTTACAGAGGTTAACTTATCGAGGTTTATGTTATCGAGGTTCTAATGAATTTGAATACTAAGCGTGCTATATGTTCAGTGAATTTCGGATGGACGGTGGAAGTCTATTCTAACACTTGTACCGACCTGTGTTCCGGTGTGTGTGGTGCCGCTGATGGCGCGCCTTGGGCGGGCTCAAATACAGTGTATTTGTGTGTCATATGTTCAGTGAATTTCGGATGGACGGTGGAAGGTTATTCCAGTACTTGAAATGACGTTGGATACTGAACTGTGTTCCTGTGCGCGTTCAGTGAATTTCGGATGGGCGGTGGAAGGTTATTCCAGTACTTGAAATGACTTTGGATACTGAACTGTGTTCCTGTGCGCGTTCAGTGAATTTTGGATGGGCGGTGGAAGGTTATTCCAGTACTTGAAATGACTTTGGCTACTGAACTGTGTTCCTGTGCGCGTTCAGTGAATTTCGGATGGGCGGTGGAAGGTTATTCCAGTACTTGAAATGACTTTCGATACTGAACTGTGTTCCTGTGCGCGTTCAGTGAATTTCGGATAGACGGTGGAAGGAAGGATGGCTATTCTGACACATGTACCGACCTGTGTTCCGTTGCGCGTGGTGCTCCTGGTGGCGCGCCTTGGGCGGGCTCAAATACAGTGTGTTTGAGCGTGCCATATGTTCAGTGAATTTCCGATGGACGGGGGAAGGTTATTCCACTTGTACCGACCTGTGTTCCGGTGCGCGTGGTGCCGCTGGTGGGGCGCCTTGGGCTGGCTCAAATACAGTGTATTTGAGCGTGGCATATGTTCAGTGAATTTCCAATGGATGGTGGAAGGTTATTCCACTTGTACCGACCTGTGTTCCGGTGCGCCTGGTGCCGCTGATGGCGCGCCTTGGGCGGGCGGCGGCGCGCGGGCGGCGGCGCCTCGTCGATGTACAGGTCCGCGTCCTCGTACTCGTACGTGCTGGACACGCGGCGCCGCACCGGCCGCTCCGAGCGCCGCACGGGCTGCGGGCTGGCGCTCGCGGCCGCCGGCTTCTGCTCCTCCACCACCTGCACACGGACAGGTATCAGCTCTACGCAAAAATTCTAACCGTAGTAACAGACTGATCGCAGGCCGACCCAGCAAGCTAGCGGCATAGGCCCATAGGGTTTAAGACACACTTAGTTAAGTGTGTTTTACTCCAAAAACGAAGTACCTGTTCGTGTATGGGTCGGAGTAGTTACTCCAACCCGTACACGAACAGGTATCAGCTCTATTGGGAAGTTCTAACCGTAGTAGCAGACCGAGACCACAGACCGACCCAGCAGGCCAGAAGCAAAAGCCACCTCTCTCCGTTTTTGGAGTTGGAGTAAAAACACACTTAGCTACTCCATTGCGGATTTGTAGGTAGGTTTCACATATACTAGAATTCTCTATAGATATGCAGGTCTCTTTACGATAGCAGACCCAGCAAGCCAACAGCATAGGCCCTCTCTCTACATTTTTGGAGTTGGGGTTAAAACACACTAAACTACTCCAATGCTAGGTACTCCAATAGTAGGTTACACATATCATATACATTCCTCACGACGTTTTCCTTCACCGAAAAGCGTGTGATAAATAGCAATTATCAAATAGACAGGTTTTAAAGGTGCTTGGGGCTAAACCAATGACCCTCTCGAAAGAGTCACAGTCTCATCGCTGGACTATCACAGCTCTGTTTTTAGACTAAAATTAAACTAAATAAACTTCATTGAATTCACCCTTCCCATCATTATTTATGTTTTCTTGCTAGTGTAATGGATTTTTTTTATATCTAGTATAATATTTAAATTTTTATTTCTATCTCTAGAGGCCAAAAATTGAACCAAGTGCTTGTTTGATATCCTAATAGCTCTTAAATTGTTTGCTGCGCAAGAATATTTGTATCATAAAAGTAGCTATTCTGAATTAACTATAAGAGATTTTTTTGTAGATCTACAATTCTCTAGTACATTACTTTAGTGTATCTCTGTTGGTTTACGCGACTAAAGCTTCCAGCAGGCGAGATTTTTGAGAAGTGTGCGACCTCTTCAATAGAATCTACATAAAACTGTTATCTACTATTAACTTGAGCCTTCCGGAAGTACAATACCTATTAGTAAAAACCGCAAAAAATCCGCAGATTCTGAAAATCGATCACATACAGACAGACATCTTTTGGGGACTTTGTTGTATAATAAGTAAGATTTATTACATACATACAAGTATTTATTACATACACATAAGTGGTACAGCTCAGTGTCAATTGTCATCTATAATCTATCCCTGACTGCCATCAATCAACCTGCATATCTCTAGATCATTCTGGGACATACGTGTGATCTACCAATCCGCATTGGAGCATCGTGGTAGGTCTTAGCTCCAACTCTCGAGAAACAAAGGCAGAAGGCCTATGCCCAGCAGTGGGATTATAAGAGGTCGTTATTTTAACTTACATAGTTGGTCTGATACTGGTGCGCAACTGCCGCGTCGTACGTGGGCAGTTGCGTGTGCGCGTACGTCGACGCGGTGCCGCTGTAGCTCGCCGTCTGCAAAAATACATATTACTTATAGAACGGTTTTTTTTATTTTTTATTTACTAGCTTTTATACGCAACTTAGTTCGGACTGCAGTCTTATTATTAGAGTGAACCGTAATACTTATATTAATTATGGTTAAAGTGGGTTAACCTTAAAAGCTAGACATATGCTGTCGCGGACTTTATTTAGAACTTACAAGAACAATAACTTAGAAGAACAATTTTGTCATACATGATTTTTGAATAACTTTCACCGTTTACTTAGAGCACGCAAGGAAAGCTTCAAAGTTTGCCGTTTTGCGCAGAAGCATCGCCGAGGTGGCGTAATGCAAAGAGTAGAGCGCAGAAGCTCTACTAGCGTCGTGGAACGTCGTCCTAATGGTGCCTCCTGTGAGGCCGGACCATGGTTTAGGGCGACGTGGAGCGCTGATGTATGACTTTGATTAGTCATTGCGACGTCGGAAGGGTGGGGAGAAGCCACGACCGACCGACGTCAGAAAACTGGTACCTCGTCTTCGCCGGCGAAGACGCTGTGTGTTTGTATTACGTGTTTTTGTGTTTGCGATCGTTATTTGATCGTCAGGGTCATATAGGACGCTTTTTGGACGCCCATATTTTCGGTGGTCAAAAGGAAAGCTTATCGCTAAAAGGGATAATTTCTTCCAGCAGCCCTAAGAGTATTGGGAAAGATAAGGAATTGTTGTAGGTACAAGTAATGTAAAAATGTTAAACATAATAGAGATTATATATCGGTATAAAGTAGTATATATCGATACAGATACTACTTATATAAGCAACATATTAATATAACGTAATACATAATTTTTTTATTGATTTATTCAGAAAAACAGTGTTTTTTTCAGTTTCAATTTTAACGAGTATACGGAAGTTGCAGGTATTGAAATTGTATCCGGAAGGGAGTTCCATAGACGAGCCGCAGCGATTTTAAACGATTTCTTATAGAAAATCGCCAAGTGAAAATGGAAAAAGAAAAAAGTAATGGCCAGTGATTTCTTTCTTTGACGTTTTTAGAAAGTGTATAACGCAATATAAACATTCGATGCATGCAGGCATGTTATAAGCTGCATCCAGAAAGTCTCGTATGTGGAAGTTCAGCAACGCGTCCATAAAAACCGGTAACTTTTGCCGACCGTTATGTTGAGAAAAGTCGCAAATGTAGGGCATCTGCTCAGGCACGACAGATATTTTGTAACTCATCTTAATGGGAATGGTTTCCGGAAAAAAGGTGTGAGACGCAGAAAGAAATCTCAAATTGTTCATCTTCTAAATTATAAATAACAAGCTGTGCCAGCTACGCCCGCATGGAAATCATCATGTCACACTTTTTTCTATAATTCAAATTTTAATCATAAAAGTAGTTATTGTGAGTTAACCATAAGAGATAGGAGACATGCTATCGCGTACTTTTTTGTAGTATTTTTATAGATCTACAATTCTCTATTACTTTAGCGTATCTCTCCTGGTTTACGCAGCGCACGCGACTAAAGCTCCCAGCAAGCAAGTTTTTTAACAACTGCTCGATCTCTTCAAGACAATTTATATAATACCGATATGTACTATTTACCTAAAACATAAGAGGTATTGATTTATCTTTTGGTGAAATCCAATTAGTAGATATTGAGAAAATCGATTACATACAGACAGACAGCTTTTTGGGACTTTGTTTTATAATAAGTATAGATGTATGTCTGTTTGTTACAGATAAATGACTCACTTCTGGTCGCTTTTTTTGGGAAGGTTTTGTAATGTGGTAGGTACCTGGTGCGCCACGTCGGGATACCGTTGGTAGGCCGGCTCGCTGTAGGCTAACTCGGGCTGCTGGTAGATCTGCTGGTAACCGCTGCGGGCCGTATCCGCGTACTGGTATTCCTGCTGCATGTCCTCTGCCGAGTACATGCCTGCGAATTGAATATCACATTCCTTAACATTTATTATTTCTTCTTTTGACTGGCCCGTTCGAGCAGTGGTTAGTGACCCTGCTTTCAGCTCCGTGGGTCGCGGTTTCGATTCCCAAACCAAAACCAAAGGTCAACATTTTCTATAAACGATTTGTTGGTTCTTCGAGCCTGGGTGTATATTTGTATTTAAGTATGTATTTAAAGCTGTGATAGCCCAGCGGTGAGACCGTGCGACTCTTTCGATGGAAACAGCAGGCACCAATGAGTTTTTCTATTAAAACTCATGTGTCTAATTGATAATTGCAATTTATTACACGCTTTTCGGTGAAGGAAAACATCGTGAGGAAACCTGCATATCCCTAGAGAATTCTGTTGATATGTGTAACCTAACAATCCGCATTGGAGCAGTGTTTTAGGTCTTAGCTCCAACCCTTCTCTCCAGAAACGGAAAAAGGAGGTCTATTCCCAGCAGTGGGATTGTAACAGGCCGCTACTTTCATGTATTTAAAATTATATATGTAGTATATTTACCAGTTGCCGTCACCCATAACACAAGTTTTAAGTTAATTACCTTGGGGAAGGACAACCGTGTAAGTGTCCCATATACTTATATATTTATATTATTTATCTATATTCGTACGCCATTTAGTATAAAGATTAACTCTTCAATGAAGCTATATTTTTAAGAGCTTTTATTCAACTTGAAATGTATTTCTGTGAAGGTGGAATCTTGCAAGTTAAATTTGACCCACTTCCTGGGCTCTGATTAATTTTATATACTCGTCTAATTCCGATGGCTATGCATGTTTATGATAAGCGTAACCTGATGGCTCCAGGCGAGAAAACTGCTCAAAGATTAACAGTAGGGACCAGGGGATCCAAGCCCAGACATTTTTTTAAAAGCTTTTTAACTGTTGTTATTTGTCTTTTATCGCTTATGTTGCTTAGATTACACCGCCACACAAAAACAAAGGTGCATTGGACTGGAAAACTGCACTGAAAAAAATCTAATATACAGGGTAGTACCGATCATGCGCCATCGATTTTAATTTTATACACCTCAGCACCCTACATAAAAAAATCAGTCGATTCAGCGACATATTTGAGCCACAGGAATTATTTTACGTCTTTTAAAATAATAAACACGATGCATAAAGATCAACGACCGTACCCTATTACGACACACGCAACGAAAAATATCCTTGACTTAAAAACGAAATAGTCTGGTGTGAAGTACAGAAAATAACAATGCTTTTGTATTCTCCTGTCCTTTGAACAAGCGCGCCGCGCCACTTCAGTCAGCCATTACTATCATGGCCAGTTCTCAATTAAAATATATTTATTTTCTTCGAAAATACATTTTTTAAAAACGATATTTAAGAAGATTGAATTATTCCAAAGTTTATAGGATTAGGCGTTGCTTCGCGGAGATCCATAATACAAAAGTAATAATAAAATTATTTTGCTATAATCCCCGATACAGTAAACAGAAAATATATATAGTGTTAAATGTATAGTGGACTATCCGTATTTTCATACCCGATACGTGCAGGATTCGTAAAAACAGATGCACAAACCTCCACCACTTCCACCACAATACACAAGCACTACACACGTTCACTATCACAAACTCAACAATCGTTTCGCCCCGCAACCGAAGCATCATCAGGAGATAG
The DNA here is from genome assembly GCA_947086505.1 of Morpho deidamia. Classification (NCBI taxonomy): domain Eukaryota; kingdom Metazoa; phylum Arthropoda; class Insecta; order Lepidoptera; family Nymphalidae; genus Morpho; species Morpho deidamia. The sequence goes on from CAMTZC010000008.1 coordinate 10,050,646, forward strand.
ACTCCACGACAATTTGCGATTTTGTCGTAGAGTCTAACTCCTATTATATATATTTTCTATTTACTGTATCGCGGATTATAGCAAAATAATTTTATTATTACTTTTGTATTCCAAAGTTATCTATTGCGTACAAATCATCGGTGCATTCATTTAATGCAGTAGCATCTACATTTATCTACTTCATCATTCTCCTGCCCTTATCCCGCTCTAGGTGGGGTCGGCACAACATGTTATAAACATGTTGTCACATGATTCGGCTACGTATTTTACGACCGGCCGCCTGCCTGACGTTATCTTACCTTAGTCGAATTTTACGACACCTCGGTAAGAGAGAGGGTGGTCTAATCTACTCAGACAAATACCACACAGTGGGTCAACTTACCTTGGTGGCCTTTTATGACTCCTCGGTAATATAATAAGGGTGGTCTATTCTACTCAGCCGGATACCAGACAGGATATGTATGTACAATAAATAAATAAATAATGTCCTATCGTCGGTAGCACTCTGTCTGTACTTAGGTGCGAAAATCATTAGTTTTAGTGATATGAAAACCTTGTTGGTCGGCATTTTTTGAGATACGTGCGGTAACATTTCCAGCATGTATAAGGCATAAGAACGATTTTTGCTTCCTGCACTTAGCATTATATAGATTTTTATAACAATAACTGAATACAGAGAAATAATTATATCATAACTATTGTACTGTACAATTCTACGCCTAATGCCTAGTTCTATAAATTATGCAAATATATCTTTATCTTTTAGATTCTTTAAGGTCCAGGTGCCCAAAGTTACGTACCCACAATTTCCAAAAAAATTTGTTTTGATCGTAAGATCAAGTTATGTAGAAAACACATTTTTTAGAGCATGCAAAAAATACAACACAAAGTTCTGTAATGTTGGTTTGTTGGTTTATTTTCTGAACCATTTATAAAATTTAAGAAATGAAATTTAGTTAATAATTTATAATTTTCTTTGTTCTACTCTTATTCTTATTATGTAATAAGTTTACTTTACTGGTTTATGCATTAGTTTTAGTTTTATCAATGTTATTAGCATAAGTAGTTTGTTTTCCAAATAAAAAAGTATAGACAAAACGCAAACCTGCACCATAATTCATCTCCTGCCCTTCAATCCTGATATTTGCTTGTAAGTTCTCATTGGTGAACAGTATCTGCTCCTCGTGATAGTCACCAATGTCCTTCTTGGATATTGTCCATTGTTGTATCGGTTTGAGGGTACGATCTGTCCTGATGAGATGGGATTTGAGGATAGAGTGCTCTGGCAAGCTGTACGGTGGAGGCTCTTCACGTGACGACGACGGTGAGTTACTGGAATGTGGAAATCTTTACTAACACACTATCAAATCAAAATAAAATACATACATTCTCCTGCCCTTATCCCACTCTAAGTGGGGTAGGCACAACATGTTAGAAACATGTTGTCATTTGATTTGGATGGGTATTTTACGACCGGTCGCCAACTTACCTTAGTCGCCTCTTACGACACCTCGGTAAGAAAGGAGGGTGGTCTATTCTATTCTGCCGGATACCACACAGCGTCAAATCAAAATCAAAATAAAATAATCCTTATTTAAATAAGCTTTCTCTTTAAAATTGTCAAGGATCAATATGATTATTGAAGCTACAAATGATTCGAAATGTTGGTCTAACTGAGATGAATCATCAAGAAACTTGGATGTCAGACTTTTAAACATTTTTAATTTATATTAATCCACAGTCCTGTATGAAGCTGAAAGGATTTGAAAATTCAGGCGTTTTTATCACTGAAATAATCTTCAATTGTGTAATATGCTTAATATAAAGCATATTTCTTACACTTAATTTAAACTTTTCTTATACATGCAATAGTCATAATGCTTGTGATTTTCCTCACGCACAATGGTCGCCAAAGTGCGGAAAACAACCCGCAAAAAGAAGAACAAATAAGTCACTTTCAAAGCTAACTCGAAATGTTGCACAAACCTATAAGACATGTATAAATTTATAAAACTTTTTTATGAGTGTGTGAGAAAAAAATGTCTTATGAATCTATAAGACATATGATACAAGACAAATTATTTCTCATACTTAGTCTTGTATGTTTGTGTGTGTGTGAAAATTGTATCTCACAAGCAAAACATAAGTCTTATAAAATGAGACTACATACTAATATGTATTGAAAAAATGTGTGTGTGTGAAAGAATGTGTCTTACAAGACTATAAAACAATATAAAACAGATATGTCTTAAAAAACTGTCTTGTATGTGATGTGTGTGTGTAAAAAGTGTTTCTTATGAGTCTATAGGACTTTGATAATTAAGTCTCATGAACTCAAAGCATACACAAAAGAATTATAAATAAACAAAACCTTACTTCAGCTTAATCTTGAGGCTGGTCTTCTTGTCCACTCTATCGACATACCCATTCCCGTCTTGATAACCGACCTCCCCATAACTTTCATAAGTATATTTCTCGGGCAACTCTTTCTCCACCACATATTTAACATCAGGCACACCGTTCACATACTTAATGTCACTATTTACAAATTTAACATCACTCTCTACAAATTTAATACTGCTATCCACATATTTAACGCCACTGTTCACATATTTGACATCACTGTTCACATATTTAACATCAGTGTTCACATATTTCAGGTCCTGGATGTATCTGTCGGGATAAACAACCTCTTTGTTGTCTATGTAGAATTTATCTGCATACACTTTGTCCTCGCTGAACTCCCCGTTTGGTGTCATATGCATAATTGGTTTGGGGAGTGTCAGCTTCAATGACTTTTTTGGTGTAGCTTGTTTTTTGCTCTGTGATTTGTTCGGAGAGTTGTTCTTCAGTTTGAAGTCCTGCAAATATATTTAAAAAATATTTATACTGATGAAGAACATTTCTACTCGAATTGGGGATAAAAGTGGGACTGATGTGTAAATGGGAGGGGATGATATTTTAATGGTGACTAGAAGTGTTGCACTATGTGCCTGTATAAAATATTGAAAATAAATGTATTAAAGAGTCAAATAATAACATTATGTTGTATTTTCATCCCACTTTAGGCTGTTACTATCCTGGCGTAGACCACTTCTCTTGGTTTTAGAAAGAAGTGCTGGAGATCAAATCACCACACTCCCTTAATGCAGATTAATGGGTCACACATATCAATAAAATTCTCTAGAGATATGCAGGTTCATATATGATAGATTGCAAATATCAATTAGATACATTTTTAATGGAAAAACCAATTAGGTTCAACTGTTTGAGTCCGTGAACCCCTCGAACGAGTCGCACGTACTCACCACTCTGCTATCACGGCTTATTAATATCATACATGCGGAAATCCGTGTCTGTCAACTTTTCATACTTTTATGGCTAATCAGATGAACATTGATGTATTTAAGAGGTTTTATTTAAATGGTTAAATGGCTAAATCAAACATAACTGCACAATAACAAATATTCCGGTCATCGCGGTACAAATCACGCATTCAATCATATGCGAATAAATGCGTCTCATTGTATCTGTTGGATCAATTAGTTTATTCCTAACTTAAACATGGCATCTTATAGCCGCGTATATTCCGAATGCAAAGTAAGATGATATAACAACATTATTAGTTTATGATACTGTTGCATAATAAGGGTTCTTATAACACGAGTGTGGTTTAAAAAAACGAGCCGCAGGCGAGTTTTTTTATATTATCACACTCGTGTTATAAGACCAAGTTATGTACAGTATCATACACTACTTTATCTACTCTCATACTAAAATGCGTAAAACAATATTGCAAATAAAACGCTGAATATAACAACAAATTTATTTTTACTTGTAATAATTATTTATGTTCTGAATATTCATTTTTCATTCCATGAACTCGTAACATTTAATATAGTTGCTCCTAGATTTTGTCGGCAACAGGTTCATGGTCATGTGTGACGCAGCTTTCAGAATATCTGGTGGTGTACAATCACCACTATCCCCGCTCTCAGACATGTTTTACACAAAAACTTATTTTTTTACAAACAAAACTAAACTTCGTTTAAATATTGAAAGAATTTTTTAAATGTCATATATTGGCGCCAAGGCGCAAACATCGATTGCGCATGCGTGTTGCGTCGCCGCGGACCCATTAATTGAAACCTTTTTTTTAAGGTAGAGGTTCAACCTCCTTGGTCTAGCTGGAAGTTGTATAGGTGTATCGTTATGAATAAAAAGTTACATTATGATACAGGTGTATCGTAATGAACTTTTAATTTTTAATTTTTGTTCTGTACGTAATGTTTGTCATAAGAATTTTGTTTTCAGTTTTATAATCTTTGTATTATAGTATCAGAGTAGATAAAAGAAATTATAATATATACATATTCTTTAATACAGCTTATTTTAGGGCAAGTGACCAGCAGTCCTACCATGAACCATACATATATAGTAAGGTGGAATCATCCGAGTTAAATTTGACCCACTTCCCAGTCTGATTGAGCTGTAATTTTACATACTGGTCTAGTCCCCATGACCATTCATGTTTATTATAAGCATAACATGATGCTGCTACCAGGATTGGCTCCAGACGATAGAACTCCTCAACGGTAAGCAGGAGGGACATGAACCTTTGGTAAAAGCTTTCTTAACCTGACTTATTTTTAAATATTTCACTACTAATTAACACACCTTGTCTTTATTGCTAGTACTTCGCTTTTCCATAGTCCGCAACTCCTTACATAACTCCCTGACGAGTTGGCCCGAGTTCAAACACTTGGGCACGTTGTCACGTTTTGATGTGTCGGTCTGTAAAAAAATTATATAATCCGTTAATGTATAAAAACCGGCTATACTCACGACTTATTCTATCCGGTGAGCCCAACTATTTTCTATCCCATAGTGGGCTCTTATTCATGAGCTCCGCAATGGTGTGGAATCTGTTTAGCATATACAGAAAATATCAGTATAGTGGAAGTCGAAAACAAGCACCCACAGCAATGTGTGACAGGATCAGCTAGTTACAAATAAAAACAATTGAAAAGAAAGCCTCTTATTTCAAGGCTCTTTTTTCAGGTTTTACGACGTTATCAAGCACGTCAGACAGGCGCAGTAGCATCGTTGAGACCAAATGAAACTAGGGAACAGAATGAGGTGTAGCAACAAGTGAGTAGTTCTTTTGGTAAAATATAATAATTAACTCACACTTTTAAGCGCGTGCCACTCTTTCAGGGCATTTGCCAGTATCTTGATGCCCCTCAGCAGCAGTGGAGGCAGTTCCGCAGGTGGAGCCGTCACGCAGCTCTCACTTATCGTGAAGTCCTCGTCCTGGAAAAATCAAATTAATTTAATATTTATTTAAAAAGTACACTAACAATACAAGAACTGTTTCCAAGTTTACTTGAATAAAGAATATTTTGAATTTGAATATACATATAACATTAACAATTACATCGATGTTGGAATAGATAGTAGTCAAATGACAATTGTATAGTTGTTTAATACCGGATATTGGGTTCGCATCTCATCATAACAGTAAACGAGGTTCTCAAATTACGGATAGCAAAATTAGGGGCAGTGAAGTCAGTCTCGTTCTATACATTGATTATTAAAAGCTCGCTGCCAAATCGTGTTAGAGCATTTTTCGGTTACAGACAATACAAGACAGACCTTACACTGAAGGGAGATGATAATTTACCTAATGAATACATCCCTTTACCCTAATAGGAGATATGGCTAAAAATTACCTGATAAACTATATATCTCTTTACCCTAATAGGAGATATGGCTAAAAATTACCTGATGAACTATACATCCCTTTAGCTTAATAGGAGATATGGCTAAAAATTACCTGATGAACTATACATCCCTTTACCCTAATAGGAGATATGGCTAAAAATTACCTGATGAACTATACATCCCTTTAGCCTAATAGGAGATATGGCTTAGAATTACCTGATGAACTAACTATACATCTCTTTTCCCTAATAGGAGATATGGCTAAAAATTACCTGATGAACTATACATCCCTTTACCCTAATAGGAGATATGGCTAAAAATTACCTGATTAATTATACATCTCTTTTCCCTAATTCACTACTTCCACAGTTCACTATTAAGGTAAAATTTACCTGCGTCTCCTCGTTGTGCCTGCGAAGCGTGGCCAGCAGCTGCGCCGCAGCGTACCAATGAAGAGCTTCGAACAGCGGATACCGGAACATCATGGGGGTTTCCACACGACTCTCTATTTCATAGATTCTGCAAATAAAAATGTATAAAGTTTATTTACTTAGTATATTTTCGTTATTCCTGATAGTTAAGCAGCATCTGGGGTGTTAAAGGATCCCTTTGTAACAACCAATAGCGATAATGGCAAAACGCTTACCCAAAATTTAAATTTGCAACGTAAAACTAGTTATTGTGAGTTAACCATAAGAGATAGAGATATGCTATCGCGGACTTTTTTGTAGTATTTTTGTTGATCTACAATTTTCTTGTACATTATTTTAGTGTATCTCTGCTGGTTTACGCGGCGCACGCGAGTAAAGCTCCCTGCAGGCGAGTTTTTTTAACAACCGCGTGACCTCCTGAACACAATTAGTATTAAACGGTAATGTACTCATCATCCTCCTGCCCTTATCTATCTCTAAGTGGCAATGTTGGCAATGTTACAAACACGTTGTCACATGATTTGGCTACGTATTTTACGACTGGCCGCCTCCCTGACGTCAACTTACCTTAGTCGACACCTTGATAAGAAAGAGGGTGGTCTATTCTACTCAACCGGATACCACAAGGCGGGTCGACTTACCTTAGTCCCCTCTTACGACACCTCGGTAAGCAAATGAGCGTGTCTATTCTACAGAGCCGGATACCACACGGCATTAAACGATAATGTAATATTGTCCTTAACACGCCGTGTGGTATCCGGCAGAATAAATTATACCACCCTCTTTTCTTACCGAGGTGTCGTAAGAGGCGACTAAGGTACGTGCCGTGTGGTATCTGGCTGCATAGAATAGACCACCATCATTTCTTTCCGAGGTGTCGTAAAAGGCGACTAAGGTAAGTTGACGTCAGGCAGGCGGCCGGTCTTAAAATACGTAACCAAATCATGTGACAACATGTTTGTAACATGTTGGGCCGACCCCACTTAGAGTAGGATAAGGGCAAGGGAATGATGATGTACTACTGTCCTTAACCTGCCGGAAGAATTGCTTTTACACACACAATCACACACAGACAGACAGCTTTGGGGACTTTATTTTATAATAAGTATAGACTTAATTTATTTAAGTTACTCACTGCAACTGCATCTCGATAGCGTAAGAATGCAGCAGATTCCCCCCGAACACCAGCGAGTCGCACGGGGTGTACACCGCGTGAACCCAGCCCGTGGGGATGAAGAGCGTCTCGCCGGCAGCCAGCTCAGCAGTTCCGTACCACTCCACCTGAAAGAGTGGGCAACTAGAGCCTTCTTCATCAACCAATGAACGTTCATTACTGGGCATAGGTCTCTTCATGGGATCTCTACACCATACCATTGTGCCGTTTAGCACCAGAGGTTTCCTGTGTCATTTTTTTTAAGTCGTCAGTCCATCTCGTAGGGGGTACTACCAACGAACCACACAAGCACTGCACACATTCACCACGACAAAATCGCAAAGCGATAGTAAGCCTGTGATAAATTTTGTGTTAAAATTAAGTTCCAATTATTTAGTTTAAATTGAGTGTAATAATTATTTTAATTTATTTATTAATTTAGTTACCACAAGTTAATCAATACGTTATTTAAACCAAAAACAATGTGTACAATGAAACATATTGGAATGTGGCATAGGTACAAATAATGTAAAGGAACATAATAATATTAATAAAATTTTGCATATCTATATGTTACATATAATAAATATATATGCAACATAATAATATTACATAAACTAATATATAATTATATGTAATTTTTATACCATTGATCCATAAGAGAAAAATAGTGTTTTTTCAGATTCAATTTAAGCGAGCTTCAGAAAGCAGGGTCGATTTAATTTTAATTTAAATATGATTATACGTAAAGCATATTACAAAATTGAAAATTATTTGTATGACAAAAATACCTGGATTTTAAAATCCTTTTAGAAAATTGAAAATGTTAAAAATATTGACCGACGAGTTTCTTGCTGGTTCTTTGTGGTAAGTGCAACTTTTCTTTAATTAATTCTTAATGAGGCTACAACTGGTTAGAAAAGTTGATTGATCCTTGGCGATTCAAAAGTATTTGAAATAGTTTATCTGAATAAAGATTATTTTGCTTTAATTCTATTGATATAAATCCTCTCACCATATCCCCAAAGAACCTTTCGCTTTGGTTGTTGGCGGCACTCCACTGTTGGTATAGCGCCAGATTCGTACTTGTAGGCGGTATGAGGTAGAATATCTGTAACAAAAAAAAAAAAATTCAAACTAGTGGTGAGCAAACTTTTTAATTTGGGGGGCCGCAAAGTTAGAGAGATTCTAGAGAGCCAGAATTATAAAAAATGCATGTGTCAAACGTAATTATAGCGAACTTAGACGCGACGAGTAGAGCGAATCGCTCTGAAAACGAGGTGGCTACACTAGGAGCGAAAATAGAACGAAAAACAGGCAATTTTACAAACACTACTGAACAGATTCGCATACGGTTTTCTCTAATGAACATAGTGATTCATAAGAAAGAAAAAATCGTTAAAAATAAATTAAATTAAATTTTCTATAATCCGATGTAAAATCGCGGATTTATCGCGGTTATACTGCGGGTCATAACAGATTAGAATTTTCATTAGTTTTGTATTATGGACCTCAGTAAAGTAACGCCTAATTCTATTAATTATTTTGGAAAGTTATATAAGAATAAAATAAAAAATGTTTTGTCACGCAAAATATGCTATGCCATCTTTTTTCTACCATGTTAGACTATTGTTTTTGCCTTTGGGTATGTTTTTTTCGTTCACTGAAAAATGTGTGACACTTAGTAAATATCAAAGAAACACATAATTAAATAAGAATAACATGTAACATAACATTTAACATTTAATAATAAATAACATTTAACAGAAAACACCTTGATGCCTGCCCCGGGGTTTGAACTCGTAACCTTGTGTGCCTCAATTTTTCACCGCTGGGCTCACACAGCGTAAGAGTGCAATACACATAGGGAATTTAATCAATTAAACGAAAACCAACGTCAATTTCCGGAAAACCTATTAAAAAAAATACAACGCTACAAATAATTACAAAGACGGTCTGTTTATTGCATAATATCATTATTGGATTATATATAGCAACTAGCACTGCCCCGTGGTTTCGCCCGCGTACATACCGTTCACGTGGTAGTGGAAAATCTACTAAGTCGGTTTTCAGATTTATTTTTGTTAACATTAAAGTTTTATTAATTACATAGATCTATAAAAATTTAAAAATTATGTAAATTCACATTTTTCTTTTTTTATCATTTTTTTTTCTTTTCTTTCATATATTGTTTGTAGTTTAATATTAAATTTTGTTGAACTTTTTTGTAATAATCATGTTGTGTTCATTTTTAACTAATTATTGCATTTAGTGAAGGCTATAGTTATATAAGTTACTTTGTAAATGTATCAGTGTAAATAATTGTAAATGAACCTAAATAAATAAATAAATAAATAAATCTAAAATCTAATTAATGTACAAATTTTACTTTTCAATGAATACATTAGTAATATCTTATTAAATTCCTAACATTATTTACGTAGAATGTCCGACATTAGTAACTTTAACAGCATCCTCTTGCCCTTATCCCACTTTAAGTGGGGTCGGCGTAACATATTATAACCATGTTGTCACATGATTTGGCTACGTATTTTACGACCGGCCGACTGCCTGACGTCGACTTACCTTAGTCGTATTTTACGACCCCTCGGTAAGAAATGAGGTTAGTCTATTCTACTCTGCCGGATACCACACGGCAGACATTAGTAACTTTAGCAATACTCTACAAATATTGAACACTTCTTAATTTCAAATGATTTATAGAAGCAGGCGTTACTTTGCGGAATTCCATATTACAAGCAATATAACAGAACTAACTACTTTGCTATAATCCGCACGGGTTAAGTGAATGCATGCAAAGCCAATGTGTATGAAGCAGGCAAAATCTACGTACCTTATACATGCAGGACAAGCCACCACATGCACCCCAAGGCGCAATTCACCAGCAACAACGCACACAAAAGCAGCACACACACACACCACCACAATCTCGACGATCGTTTCGCCCCGAAACCGAAGCATCATCAGGAGGATAGGCTCCACGACAAAAATCGTAATGCGATCGCATTACGATTGTGTGTGCTGCTTTTGTGTGCGTTGTTGCTGGTGAATTGCGCCTATGCGCTATCGATGTAGTTCGCACGCGGTCGCTCGGCACGAATCAAAGTTCGCTGGCGACATGGATATAGTACGCATAGTAGACAATGTATTTGTTTCGATCGCAGTTTGCGTCGCTGTGTAGCGCAGCCTTAGAGTGGGAAAAGAGTAGAGAAAGAAGAATTGTTGTTGTAAAATAAAATAAGCTTACGTGTTTAACCTTTTTATTTTACCTTAATATTAACCTTTTTATCTTAGCTTTTTTTTAAAAGGAGAGAGATATGTAGTGTAGTGTGGCTTTCTGTATCAGTCTCTTTTTAACAGTGTTTTTAAACTGCTGTAATGGCATGGCCAAAATTGATTTCGGAATTTTATTATAGAATCTTATACCCAAACCCACAAACGATTTACGTGCTTTTGCTAGGCGCAAAGCAAGAGTCGTAAACTTATGCCGATTCGTACTTTGTCTATTATATACATCACCTATCGTATAATTCTTTATATTTTTATGTACAAAAATTACATTGTTTAAAATATACTGTGAAGCAAATGTAAGAATACATATTTCCTTAAACTTCTCTCGCAGGGAATTACGCGGACTTAAATTGTAGATGTCACGTATGGCTCTTGTTTGTAATACAAAAATTTTTTCACTATCCGCGCATTTACCCCACAGCAATATTCCATAAGACATAATGCTATGGAAGTAAGCAAAATAAACAAGTTTTGCTGTTTTGGACATCTGTAAATTGTCTTATCTTTCGAACAGCATAGGCTGCTGAACTAAGTTTCCCTGCAAGGGTTTTTATGTGTGTGCTCGATTGGAGTTTTGAATCCAAGGTCACTCCAAAAATTAATTAGGCATATATTATATAATAAGCATTCATTAGGCGTATAGTATACAAGTGATAGGAAGTGGTAGGCAGTGTTACCTTCCGTCCGTGCAGCACGTGGTACCACACGGTGGTCCCGCCGAAGTCCACGTGGAAGTCGGTGTAGGCGCAGGCGGCCGACATGAGGCAGTAGCGCTGCACGGCGGGCCGCGCCGGCTCCGTGCCCCCCGGCCACACGCTCTGCGCCCAGTCCAGCCGCCGCGCCAGCCCCGGCGGCTCCACCAGGCTGCACATGCTGGGGGACGGTGAGTTCAACGCCATCACCAAATCAGGAATCCCAAAAATACCCCGGCGGCTTCGCCCGCGTAGAAATCAGTGTATTTTATAGAATATTTTTTACATAAAAGTGTGCCGTGTGGTATCCGGCAGAATAGAATAGACCACCCTCATTTCTCAACGAGGTGTCGTAAGAGGCGACTAAGGTAAATGCCGTGCGGTATCCGGCTGCATAAAATAGACCACCCTCATTTCTTACCGAGGTGTCGTAAGAGGCGACTAAGGTAAATGCCGTGTATCCGGCTGCATAGAATAGACCACCCTCATTTCTTACTGAGGTGTCGTAAGAGGCGACTAAGGTAAATGCCGTGTATCCGGCTGCATAGAATAGACCACCCTCATTTCTTACTGAGGTGTCGTAAGAGGCGACTAAGGTAAATGCCGTGTATCCGGCTGCATAGAATAGACCACCCTCATTTCTCACCGAGGTGTCATAAGAGGCGACTAAGGTAAATGCCGTGTGGTATCCGGCTGCATAGAATAGACCACCCTCATTTCTTACTGAGGTGTCGTAAGAGGCGACTAAGGTAAATGCCGTGTGGTATCCGGCTGCATAGAATAGACCACCCTCATTTCTTACCGAGGTGTCGTAAGAGGCGACTAAGGTAAATGCCGTGTGGTATCCGGCTGCATAGAATAGACCACCCTCCTTTCTCACCGAGGTGTTGTAAGAGGCGACTAAGGTAAATGCCGTGTGGTATCCGGCTGCATAGAATCGACCACCTTCCTTTCTCACCGAGATGTCGTAAGAGGCGACTAAGCTAAGTGCCGTGTGGTATCCGGCTGCATAGAATAGACCACCCTCATTTCTTAACGAGGTGTCGTAAAAGGCGACTAAGGTAAGTTGACGTCAGACAGGCGGCCGGTCGTAAAATACGTAGCAAAATCATGTGACAACATGTTTGTAACATGTTGTGCCGACCCCACTTAGAGTGGGATAAGGGCAGGAGAATAATGATGGTTTTTTACATAAAAGTAGTTATTGTAAGTTCACTATAAGAGATAGAGACGTGCTCTTTGGCTTTTTTGTAGATCAACAATCCTCTAGTACATCAAAATCAAAATCAAAATAATCTTTATTCAAATAAACCATTTCAGGCACTTTTGAATCGTCAAGCATCAATATGATTAATGAAGCTACATCTGGTTCGGAATGTTGCTCTTACCGAGAAGAACCAGCAAGAAACTCGGCGGTCAATCTTTTAAATATTTCCAATTATACATTATTAAACCGCTGTCTTGTATGAAGCTGAAAGGATTTTCAAATCAGGCTTTCTTATCATCCAAATAATCTTCAATTTTGTTATATACTTTATGTATATTTTTTTATATTACCTCAATGTATCTTAGTTGGTTTACGCGGCACACGCGACTAAAGTTCTTTTAAAAATGCGCGACCTCTTCAAAATAATTTACATAAAAACGTAATGCACTATTAACCTAAACCTTCCGCAAGAATTGCACTACCAAAATTTGCTATAATTTATCGCGGATTATAGTAAAATAATCTGGTAGCTTCGGTTGCGGGGAAAAGCGTGTTGTGTTTGTGTTAGTGAATATGTGTAGTGCTTGTGTATCGTGTAAGCATATAGTCAGTTCGAAAAAAATGTTTATTGTGGTGGTGGAGGTTTGTGCATGTGTTTTTACGAATCCTGCATGTATCGGCTATGAAAACGGATAGTCCACTCTACAGTTAGCATTATATATATTTTCTATTTACTTTATCGCAAATTTTAGCAAAATAATTTTATTATTACATTTGTATTATGGATCTCCGCAAAGTAACGCCTAATTCTTTAATTTAAATAAATTGCACTACCTCTTAGTAAAAGCATGCTCAACCTTTTTAACGGTTGTTCCAAACGGACGATACAAAAATCTTTGCCGGCCACTATAGTATCAGTATACAGTATTTTAGCTGTGCAGTTCAAATAGTTTATTATGAAATGTGTATTACAGTACAGTAACAAATTATCAAATAAAGCAGGGTGGTAGGTGTAAGCCCCAAAGAGAGGGACGAAGCCTATGCTCAGCAGTGTGATAGTAACCGCTACTTAATCTATATGTAATTGATTTTCTGTCTGTATGTAATTGATTTTCTCAAAATTTACTGAACGGATTTTTGCACGGTTTTCACCAAAAGATAGTGCAATACTTCCGAGTGGTTTACGTAAATATATCGGTATTATGTAAATTGTGTTGAAGAGATCGCGCAGTTGTTAAAAAACTTGCTTGCTGGGAGCATTAGTCGCGTGCGCTGCGTAAACCAGCAGAGTTACGCAAAAGTAATGTAGTAGAGAATTGTAGATCTATAGAAATAGTACAAAAAATTCCGCGATAGCATGTCTCTATCTCTAACGGTTAACTAACAACAACTATTTTTATGTTCAAAATTTCGAAAATTAGGGAAAAGTTTCGTAAATAACTGAATTCGACGCGGGCGAAGCCGTCCGTTGGCACAAACTAGTCTTTACCAAATTAAAAGTGTCAAAAGGGCTTAATAATTTTCCTACATGTTGAGTACATTCTATGATTCACAGGCGGGCCATTCAAAATTTGTCCACGGGTCACACTATGACCTGCGAGCAGGTCTTTTGTAAGGAGTAATAGTAGATAACTGGATAAGAGCATTAGATGTTAAAGTTTAAGGTTTCTATACACACTTTATACTACTTTCACCTCTACGTATGTATATATATGTATCTAAGCAACATGTTTCAGTTCAATTTCGACATACTTCGAACGACAGATTTCTTTGAACCTTCATATATCAAGAACTTGTGACGATACAATAATTTGATGAAATTTTTGTATTGTCCTACATAGTGAAAAATATAAGTATCTAAAAAAAATATTTTCACAATGATGCTACGTATACTAAAATTGATTTTTCACTTCTCAATTCTATGTTATATAAAAGCGTTTTTTTTTTGTTTTTTTAAAACTATATTTTTAAAGAAATTAATTGTTTTGCTCGTTGCTGTAGAAGCAATATTACGAATTAGCAGCAGATTTGATGATTCAAAGGCATCTATTCAAACCAGTAATCATCAACATTTTCCCACTCTAAGTGGAGTCGGCACAACATGTTACAGACACATTGTCACATGATTTGGCTACGTATTTTACGACCGGCCGCCTGCCTGACGTCAACTTACCTTAGTCGCCTTTTACGACACTTCGGTAAGAAATGAGGGTGGTCTATTCCATGCAGCCGGATACCACACGGCACATACTTTAGTCGCCTCTTACAACACCTCAGTTAGAAAGGAGGGTGGTCTATTAGCCGGATACCACACGGCATCTATTCAAACCAGTAAATTTCATTTAAAAAAAACGGATATATGGAATGGATTGACAATAAATCTCGACTAACTTGGTATCAGTGAACTCTAGACTGAGCACGTTCAGGACTTTGTCATCACGGTGCTCGGGCGGGGTCTCGAAGTAGTCCACGAAGTCGGTCAGCGGCATCCGAAGAGTGGACTGCTTGCGTACGTCGATGACCTCCACCTGACGAAAGAAACGCCGTAGAAATAGGTCCAAGCAGTAACGTTAATTATTTAGTCATAAAAATCTTATGACTAAATAATTAAGATAGAACAAAAAAAATGTACTACAAAAAAGTCAGCGATACCATATATCTAACTATTATAGTTTTGCCAATATAACTATTTTTCTACATTATAAAGTTGATAAAAGTGCCGACAATAATCAAACCATTCTATTCATATCTCCGTATTAATCCCTATCCCACTAAATGATATCTTATTAAAAACTGTTTCAATACCTGTAAAATACTTTTAAATTATTAAAATCGGACATTCCGATCAAAAGATGTAACGAATTTAAAAATGTCAATATAGAGAAAATAATGTTATAACAATTGTAGCGTATTGTATTTGTGTACCCATGAATACAATCCGTTAAAAATTTCCTTTTACCTTAACTATTAATAAGTCCCAGGGCCAAACTTTCAGTTTACTAAAATAAATCTATATTCCAGTCCATTGGACAAGGGCCTGGTTAAAATATTCTACGGCACACGGTCTCGTGCCGTCGCTCTCTGTGATTTTTCTGTATTCATTTTGTACTTGGATGAAGTATTTTTTCGCCGTGTGGTATCCGGCAGAATAGAATAGACCACCCTCCTTTCTTACCGAGGTGTCGTAAGAGGCGACTAAGGTATGTGCCGTGTGGTATCTGGCTGCATAGAATATACCACCCTCATTTCTTACCGAGGTGTCGTAAAAGGCGACTAAGGTAAGTTGACGTCAGGCAGGCGGCCGATCGTAAAATACGTAGCCAAATCATATGACACCATGTTTGTAACATGCCGACCCACTTAGAGTGGGATAAGGGCAGGAGAATGATGAAATCTATAGTACGACTTAGTAGACTTTCCACTACCACGAGATCGGTATGTACGCGGGTGAATCCCCGGGGCTGTGCTAGTAGTGTTATATAATTGTTTAAAAGGAAATTACTGGCGTCCTAACTAGGTCACGTAGTAACTAGAGTGAACTAAGTAAAACTAAGGAACTTCAGTTCTACCGTTAAACATTACAGTTAACCGTTACAGTATAAAAATAATAACGGGAGCGTAATGATAAAAGCGACTAAGTTAAATTGATCCACCGTGTTGTATCCGGTTGAGTAGAATAGACCACCCTCTTTCTTACCGAGGGGTCGTAAAATGCGACTAAGGTAAGTTGACGTCAGGCAGACGGCCGGTCGTAAAATACGTAGCCGAATCATGTGACATGTTTATAACATGTTATGCCTACCCCACTAAGAGTGGGATAAGGGCAAGAGAATGATGATGATGAAAGGGAGCGTGTTTTTGATACGTGAGTGTGTGAGTGTGAGCGAGTCATTGTGTATGTGTACGTGCGTACATGCGCGCGCGCGTGTGTGCGTTGTATGTATCTCTATGTACAAAAGTAATAATAAAATTATTTTGCTATAATCCGCTATACAGTAAATAGAAAATATATATAGTGCTAAATGTATAGTGGACTATCCGTTTTTTCATAATCGTTACATGCAGAATTCGTAAAAACACATGCATAAACCTCCACCACTGCCACTATGAATCTCCGCAAAGTAACGCCTAATTCTATAAATTATCTCTATGTATATATCTCTCGTGTTTTTAGAGATTTTTAAGGCATAACTTGCGCGTGTAAGGTAAATAAAAGCTTATAAAAAGAAAATACATATGTTGTGAAATTTGAATCGACTAAGAAACGCAGAATGTGGACGAGTCTTTTTTTTAGATCAATGGACGTTAAAGATTGCCACTACAATTTAACAATTAAGTGCTACCTTGGATCCAGCGTGTAAAATTGGGGCGTTGCGACGTCAGAGACGCCAATAATGAGTACTGTTTGACATTTAAAACATAAATTCGAAGAGAGAAAAAGACTATTACACTAAATACTTTATTTGAAAGATTGCAGGTTTAAATACAAGTTTTCAAGTTTCCGTGTCCGTTTATTCAATTCAATTTTTATTCAATGGCTTTCAGGAGTGCATTGTTTGCACAAATTACTTCGCCAATGTCACGTAAGGTGGAGAACACACAAAGGAGATTGTACGGTGAACTAGAAAATAAAACTTAAATTTTTAATATTTTACAAAAAGTGGAATCTTTTTGTTTAACCCGTCACCTGAAACCAATAGGACAACACAACGTGAATATACATATAATAAACATGTTATATATAAATACTTACAATCAATATTTTTACTTACAATTTTATTTTGTTACATTTAATATATTTACACAAATATTTACAATAGGGACTAAACACAGACATTAACAAACATTCAACATTTATGGGACGAGGGATTTTGGATGGGAGAATATCATATAGATGATGTAGGAGCTTAGGACAATTCAAAAGGATGTGGGATACAGTGCCTTCGTCTAAACCACACTCACAGATCGAGTTATCCCTAATCCGGAGCTTAGCTAGGTGTACAGGTGTGGATGGATGACCAAGACGTAAACGAGAGATTGTAGATGAGATCCATCTGTCTGCATATCTATGGAGAAAAAACCATGGTCGTCTTGGTATGTCTGGCTGAAGGGCAGCATAGTACTTACCCTTGTTAGTTTTTGAGATCTCGTAGAACGAATTCCAAGATTTGTCCAGGGAAGTCTTAGCTAACGAGCAAAGATCATTTGCAGTATTTTCAAAGTGCTCGAGCGTTCCATCTTCAACTGCATCTTTAGCACATGAATCAGCAATCTCATTCCCAGGAATACCAGAATGACTAGGAATCCAGACTAATAGGATGGATAATCCTTTTTGATAACAAGAGAACAAAATCTCCCTAATTTTCAAAACAATAGGAAATCTTGACTTACTACGGAATGGATTTTCTTTTATAGATAATAAACAACTAAGGGAGTCTGTCAAAATAACTGTCTGTTGTAGGTTATGGGAGTGTGCAAACAGGATTGCTTCTAATAAAGCAATGGCCTCTCCTGTGAACACAGAAGATTCGGGAGGACATTTGAACTTCAACACAATTTTATACTTGGGGATCCAGCAGGCTGCACCAACACAGCTATCCGGGGATAGCTTTGATGCATCTGTATATATCAGGAGATGATTTTGCCAATTGTTATGAATGTAAGTTTGAAAATTGTGTTGTGTTTCAGGTGCATATTTGGTTAAGCCTAGATCTGTGATGATTACAGGATTATATACAAGAGAGTGAAAAGGAGTACAAAAAAGAGGATTAGATAAATAGCGTAATAAAGGGTTGGGAAGCGAGGAGTATTTGAGGAAACTATCCAATATAACTGATCGAGAGTTCCTACAAACAGGTAATTGGGATAAAAGGGATAATTTGGACCAGAGAGGATGGGATGATAGCTGTAACGTCTTACTAACATATCGGTCACATAAATATTGGTGGCGGAGGGATAAAGGAGGGTCAACACATTCAACTTGTAAGGCATTAGTGGGCGAAGATTTCATTGCGCCCAGAATAATTCTGAGGCATTTATATTGGATTTTATTTAATTTTTCAAATGCTAACTTATTAAAAGGTTCTAAGACAAACAGACAATAATCCAAATGGCTTCGAACTAGAGCGTTGAAAAGCAATTTAAGGGAATAGGGATGAGCCCCCCACCATACTCCTGCTATAGCCCGAAGAACATTGATACCCTTTTCAGATTTTTTTATAATGTGATCAGTATGAGCTTTTCCGTTCAATCTGTTATCAAGATAGATTCCTAGAAATTTTGCCTTATCTACAAGATTGATGTGTTGGTCTTCATAAGAAAACTGGAAGCTGGGGATAAATCTTTTTCTAGTGAATACTACTGCCTGACATTTAGGAACGGACAGGGATAAACCATGGTCAGACAGCCACTGGCCTAGATAGTACAAGGCAGAGTTTATTCGCTGAGATATGTCATCTACACAGCAGGACCTGTAGTAGAGAACAATATCATCAGCATATTGCAGTATGTCACAGAAGTTATTAACAGACAATTCAAGATCTTGAGTGTAAATGCTATATAGCAGAGGACTTAGGACAGAGCCTTGAGGGAGACCTTTCCAGACAAGTCTGGGGGGGAGAGATGTAGAGTGATGTTTCACCACAATGGATCTGCAAAAAAGCAGATTACATATGAAATGCACAATCTTCGGCGGTATACTCAGCTTAAGCATTTTCTGCCTGAGCAACGGAAGAAGGACATTGTCGTATGCAGAAGCGATATCCAAGAAAACACCCACAAGGTACTCTCCTTTTGTAAAGGCTAATCGAATGTCTGTTGTAAATATGCTAAGACTGTCAGTTGTACTTAAGCCCTTCCGAAACCCAAATTGGGAGGAGGGAAGAATATTTCTACTTTCTACTATCCATTCCAGGCGATTTTTAAGGAGGTGTTCAGAAATTTTTGCCAAAGTTGATGATAATGCTATGGGTCTATAGGAATTGGGATCGGATGGATTTTTGCGAGGTTTTAAGATAGGGATGATTATTTGGGATTTCCAAGCATCTGGCACTATTCCAGACTCAGAAATTTTATTGATTAAATTTAAAAAGCAAAGTTTTGCTTTGTCTTTTAAATTTAACACAAATGAGTATGGAATGCCATCTTCCCCTGGGGTAGAGTCTTTTAATCCATCGAGTGCTACTTGTAACTCAGACATAGAGAAGGGGGCATCCATTACATCTGAACTTGAATCTGATGAAAGATTGAGGAACATGTCATTATTTGGAACCCAAGGTGGGGCCAATTTATTAGCAAAATCGTTAAGCCAGTCAGAGGAGTTGTTGGAAGAAGGATCAATGTGGTCAAGAGATCGGCGAAATCTTTTAACTTTATTCCAAACCACTGTGGATGAGGATCGAGGAAGTAAGGATTCACAGAAGCTAGTCCAACTTAGTTTTTTCTTTTTTTTAACAAGTTTTTTAACTTTAGCATCAATTCTTTGATAATTGATGAAATTTTGTTGAGACATACAAATGGAGTATGACTCTTCTGCTAAAGATCTGAGGCGAAATAAATTACTGCATTCCTCATCCCACCAAGGAGGGGAAAGCATATGATTTTTTGGAGGGTGTTTTTTAGGGATATGGGTATCGGCCGAAGATATAAGAGAATTAAAAAATATATTATAGTAAATCAAAATATTACTATGTTCATCCAAACATGGTAGAGAGTCCATCTTGTTGTCAGCGGATAAAGAGTAACCTGCCCAATTTGCTTTTTTTGTATTATATTTTAGTATGGGGTTTGAATTAGGAAAAGGTAAGTTTCTACTATGGGAAATAATAATAGGGTAGTGATCACTACCATATGTGGATGGGAGGACTTTCCAGGATAATCGAGATGCAAGATTGGGAGAGCATAATGAAAGGTCTACAGCAGATTTAGGGTTCTGATTAGGATAAACTCTGCGTGTCGGAGAACCATCATTAATGATGCAGAGTTCTACATCATCAAGGATGTCCACAAGCACGGGAGCCAACCCATCACAGAGGTAGCACCCCCACATAGTATGGTGAATGTTAAAATCCCCCATAACTATGACAGGAGTTGGCAGGGATGAAAGAATGATTTGCAAGTCAGGCATGATTGAGGAGGAAGGATGGGGTATGTACACAGAAAGGAAAGAAATGTTCTGAGAACGGATAGCAACAGCATTAATCTGTTGACTGAAGGGGGGAAGGGGAATAGGGGAGAAAGGAAGGGAGTTCTGGATAAGAAGGGCACAACCTGCACGCCCATCACTCCTGTCATCCCGTAAACAGCAAAAGCCCGGAACCCGAAACCGGGAACCTGGCCTCAGCCATGTTTCTGAGATGGCAACAATGGCTGGCTTATGCAGATTAATGAGGAAATGTAGTTCATGTTTTTTGGAACTTAGACTTTTACAGTTCCATTGCAGAAATGTTGTTGGGGCCATTTTGAAGGATTTTGAAAAGTTGGGTAAGATTTTGGGCAACGTTGGACGGTAAAGGGATTTCACTGCATGGAGCAATAATACTAAGTAGAAATTCTGAAAGAATTTCTAAAATTTTTTTCTGTGAGGCAGGAGGATCAGTGGGATTGTTGTTGAAAGTACAGCCATTCGGAAGGGATGAGGAGCAATCACCAACAATGTCCTGGTGGGCTCTCTTATCATAACCTTTTCCCAATGGAGCACGAGGACGAGGAGAGCGGAATACTGTTTGTCTATAGGATTTCGTTGTAGATTGACAACTCAATGGAGTTTTTGGAGAAAAGATAGGAGGTGTGAACATTTCTTTCGCCATCTCAGCATAGGACCGTCGGACAGGAGGAAATTGAGAAGATGCTTCCATGTACGATATACTTTCTTGTGACATAACCATCTTAATTGATTGTTGCCTTGAAAACTCTGGACACTCTTTATCAGTTGCAAAATGTTTCCCTGAGCAGTATAAACATGTTGACAACTCTTTGGTGACTTCACAGGAATCTCCTGTGTGGGGCTGAGCACATCTGTAGCACCTAGGTTTTGACCTACAATTAAGTTTGATGTGGCCAAAGCGACAGCAGTTCTGACACTGGATAGTAGGAAGTTTATATGATTCTACGGGTAAGGATGTATGGTATGAGTATACCTTAGCAGGGAGCAATTGGCCTCTAAATGTGAGAGCAACCGACTGAGTCGGTACCCAAGATGCAACACCGTCGCTAGTCACTTTTCTATTTAATCTCCTTGCCTTAAGTACAATACCACAGCCAGAAGGAAGTTCCAGAGATTCCACAAATTCCTCCATTGACCAATCTACCGGGACTCCTTTTACAAGACCCATTCTTGAGATATTATAAGTGGGAATAACTGCTTTAAATTTAGTCATATTTAATAATGGATTAACGATGAAGTCATTGGCAGATTCTGCAGATGAAAATTCAACAATAACTTTGTTACGGCCGGCGTTCTTGACTCCATCATTTACTATTGAACTAATCTTGTGTTTATGCAAAAATTGACCAAATGAAATAGCCCGTATAGTAGTTCCTGAGGCTGGGTCTGGGACGTCTCGGGAGATCTGGACGATGAAAGGACCTTTGTCGTCCTTCATGTAACTTAAGGGGCTTTCGGAAAATGACGGATGAACAAACATGGTTTGTATGGACGGGTTAGCTGACGAAGGATCGACTATCGTTTTTTTAACTGCAACCGAATCATTATTATTTTGTGGAACATCCACTTGTCTTTTGCGAATCAAAGGTAACGTACCACCCTTATCGGGAGGTTCGGGTGGAGGATCGCAATCCATATTTCAGATGGCCTTTTTTTTTTTTTTAATGTATAGTATTAATATCGAACAAAAACTTACCTATATACAGTTGTTAGTATTATAAATATATTAAATAATAATGTTAGTATAACAAACACCAACTATTTCCACTCTTAAAAACAGCAAAAAGACTTAAAATACACCGAAATCTCACTAACACGTGTGAACACCAACACATACGCTAGCAAAGTCATGTCCGTTTATGTTCGGCGATTTAAAAATTTGCATAACTGCCATAGATATCTGTCAGTCTGTTAATTAGGCGCCGTCCATACTAGGCGCGAACATATTACAATCCCTTATTTTACCAGAGCAGTCTTAAACGCAATTGCCCCCTTAAACGCAAATGCATTCAAGAGTACTTTAGATCTTCTCTGGAGATGCCGTCTGTTCCTGGATGAAACGTCAAGACTCTGCCCATACGCCAGTGAAGAGGAGGTATAGTCTTCTTACAGTAGGATCTAATCCCTGATTTGTAGCTTTACCGAAGGAAGTAAGATTCAGCGTGTTCAGGATGTGGAGAAGAAGAAACGAATCTTCATATTATAGCTGAGTGCCCTATTTATTTGCCGGTACGACGGGAGATATTATATAACTATGATACAAAAGTAATAATAAAATTATTTTGCTATAATCCGCGATACAGTAAATAGAAAATAGTGGTGGCAGTGGTGGCGGTTTGTGCATGTGTTTTACGAATCCTGCATGTAACGGGTATGAAAATACGGATAGTCCACTATACATTTAGCACTATATATATTTTCTATTAACTGTATCGCGGATTATAGCAAAATAATTTTATTATTACTTTTGTATTATGGATCTCCGCAAAATAACGCCTAATTCTATAAATTATATAACTATGAAATTAAAGCAGAGGACCTAGCAAATTATCCCCTTCAGGGATGTTATAAGGTTAAAGCAGTCAACAGTGAGAAAGGGACGTCAAAAATTGCATTAGTATTGTCCCTTTTTTGTCATTATGACACCAGCGAAATACATAGGAGACGTACCTCCAACTGTGCTCCACAATACCTCAGCACGGACCTCACGTTAAACGTCTCCGGGTTAGGGATCTTCATGTCCAAACCCTCGGTTGTGTTGAATATCACTGGCCGAGTGAATCCTGTAACATTATTATGAGATGTACCTGCGTATGTAAGCATATCTATTCTAATAGTCTAATTACATAAAACATGTAACATATATCTAGCCGCCGTGTGGTATCCGGCCCAGTGGAATAGACCACCCTCATTTCTTACCGAGGTGTCGTAAGAGGCGACTAAGGTAAGTCGACCCGCCGTGTGGTATCCGGCTGAGTAGAATAGACCACCCTCATTTCTTACCGAGGTGTCATAAAAGGCGACTAAGGTAAGTTGACCCACCGTCTGGAATCCGGTTGAGTAGAATAGACCACCCTCTTTCTTACTGAGGGGTCGTAAAATACGACTAAGGTTAGTTGAGATCAGATACGCGGCCGGTCGTGAAAAACGTAGCCAAATCATGTAACAACATGTTTTTAATATGTTGTGCCGACCCCACTTAGAGTGGGATAAGGGCAGGAGAATGATGATGTAACATATATCTAGTGAGTAGTTATAAAAGGTGTTCGCTACTAAATGGTTGTCTGAATAAGCCCACATCCCCTCAATCATATTGTTTATAAACTTTTATCATCAGGATCAATAAGGGTGTTCAAGCTACCACTGGTTCGCAATGTTTCTCTTACCAAGAAGAACAAACAATAACTTGTTTTAAAATTTATAAAAAAAATTATATACAAGATTATGCTACAGTCATGTCCGAAATGGGAATTGAAAATGAAATTAAGACGAAAATTGAATTATCAAGTGTAAGCATTTTTATAATTTCACCCTATCCGAAGAACAAAGTCACATTTCCTATGTTCATATATGAGAGATGTGACTTTGTTCTTCAGATAGGGCGATTTACTTACAAATCTTGTAAAAAATAATTATCAACTTAAATAAAATTTACAATTAGCATAAGGTTTTGAATAACGAATCGTCATTACGAAATCTGCATATCCTTAAAGAAATTAATTGCAAACTTCCTAAAAATAGGAAAATATTATAGAAGTAATTCAAAGAAACTTAGAGAATTTATAATCAAATTTACAGTACGCAAAAATATATAGTTTCGGTGTCGGTAGGCGGGTTATATATCTGCCTTAGCTGTAATAAGCCCAGCAGTAAAACCGAGCGACTCTTTCAAGTTTGTCACGCACCAATGTGTTTGTCTATTAAAACTTATGTGTCTAATTTATAATTGTAATTTATCATTGCAATTTACATAATTTTGGTGAAAGAAACCTGCATATCTCTAGAGGATTCTACGAATATGTGTCACCTACCACTCCATTATTGGAGCAGCATGATAAGACTTCGCTCCAACCATTTGTTAACAGATAATGGACAGAGGAGGCCTATGACCAGCAGTGGGATAGATTGTTCTTTTTACATATTTGCCTGTCACTCCATTTATCTATAAAACAATTTTTAAATAAATATTGTTTTTACCATTATCCCTCACAAACTCCTCGGTGAAGTGCTGAGGCCTCATCCTCTGCAAGGAGGCCGAGGTGGGGCGCAGGGGCCGCGCGGCCAAAGCCCGCACCCAGGCCGGCGTCCCAGCCTGCGAGGGCCTCGTCTCTGCACCAATCTCGTATCTGTCCGCCCGGTGATTGTTTGTGGGGATTTTCACTGAAATTTGTATAATACTGATATATTCAAAGCCAGAATGTATAGGCTTCATCTAGGAAAGCATGCTTCATTTAGACTGTATCACCACTTCAAATACTGCATAATTCTATTCAATCACTAGCCTATTAGACACAAATCGCTGTATATAGAGGAAAATTGTTTAAATATTTTTCACTTGAATTATAAATTTACCAATTGGAAGTATGCAATTGCAAGCACATATGAAATATGAAGCCTAACGATGAAACATAGGAATGCACCTAGTAAATTACATTTATATGAGTAATCAAAAAATAATAACTACAATTTAGCATCTACATATCATTCATTCCACTTTACATTTTTTTGTTGTACCAGGATGTTTCATTAAAATACCTGAACATAATTGTACTAGCTTGTAAACAAAAAACAGTTACTAATGTACTTGGTGACATGACAATACATTTGTCATATCACTATGTACACAAGTTTGTCTAATCTAAGTTTAATAATATTAAAAGCACTCATTCGACCTTCACATTACAAGTTGAAGAGTTGAAGTGACATAATTGTTACATCTCTAAAAGGATCTATAACAAACGCCAAAAGGTCCTTACTATATCAAATATTTCTTATATGATAAAATGCATACTGACAAACTGTATACAACTACCATAAAAATTGAATTCTATCAAATTCCGCTACATTCTTATAGGTATAAACATCTCTTGATAGAGTTATCAAGTCTTACTTAGTGACTGCATTTAAAATTACTTTAGCAACCTAGTTAGAGTAGTTAAATACTTGCAGTACTTAAAATACAAATTTGTTTACTTACAGACTGAGGGTCCATACGTTTGCGCACATTTTGGACAGTGGTACTTATCAATATCATCAGAATGATATATTTTTACATCAACACAGCTGAAAACAGAAGTTTCATTGATAACACTGTTTGTTTTGAAAAAACTATAAATAGTTTTGTATGTATTTATTTTTATAAATTTAACGAACAGCACGATAATCTTGATCGCAATTAAAGCGCATTTTCATAATAACAGCACAAAGCCTACAACTATGAAACGCGCATTTGTTAGTCCTATGGAGACCAAATATAACAACAATTACTAACAATGTAAAAATACCATTAAATAAACAATAAAATTGGGAATATATTAATTATATACGACAAATAACAAATATCGTACATTAAATGTGATTAAATGTTGAAAAATTAATGAAAACATCTTTACAAATGATGGCCGAACAGCCGAGTGCTGTCAAATTGATTTAATTTTTTTTCACACACAACGTAGCTCTAACTTAAAAACTTTATTATTTTTCACTGTACCTTCCATGAAACCATTCACGACAGCAATCACATTCTATCATAAATTGTCCAATATTATATGGTTGACCACACAAACAATAGGTTTCCTTCGATGACGCCATTTTGATGGCGAATAGACAATTTATTTACTTTTTCTCCACGTAGTGTGGGTGGCTATACTTAAAGTTACAATATTATTTTCTGTCATAGACAATAATAACACAAATTTCATATTAAATATTCAAATATAAATTTCAATTATATTTTTAATCAGCATGTAACTAATATATGTCTATAATATAAGTTATATATCAGGGCTAACATTTAGGGCAAAACTATTATAAAGCGCCTGAAAAATTCTAAAAGCAAATTATTTAAAGTGAATATATAACTGTTATATTAATTATTAGAAGGCGGTTAATTACGATAATCTTGATATTGAACTCTAATTTTTTTTTTTATGAAATACATGTCGTATTGTATTTACATCCAATATCTCTTTTGCCTAGTTTCAGCGCTACAATACTAGATGGTGATGTACCATTACCCTGCAATTTTATAGGTAAAATGCATCGCAATGACGATGTATTCGCTATAAATCACGACACAAATCTCGCAAATGGAAGTAATTTTTGAATAAAATAAGTACTAAATTGATTAATACGTAATTTTTAACATTAAACCACAAAAATATCTAAGCCTATCTAGCCGCTCAGTAAAGCATGTCTTATTTAGATAAGGAAGCCTGTCGGACCAGAATTAGTTCACACTAACAATTTAATTACATCTATTTTCCAATGCTACATGGGTTATGTTGTTGTACCTATAAAAACACTAAAAAAACACTATTAAAACAAGGCTAATACAGAAAGCCTACTATACTATTGAGGACTATTTAGACGATAAGAATACGTGGTTATAGCTACTCTTCGACCAAGTATAAGATATCAATAATTACAAGATATCAATAATTATACGTAACTAGTAATAAGAATTATTCTTTGAAAAGCGCAACCGCCGAATTCTTTCAGGCTCTTCTCGGTAGGAACAGCTTTCCGAATCAACAGTAGATGTTGACGATTCAAAAGCACTTGTTTACAAGTTTACTTGAATAAATTGATCAATCAACATTCGTTTCGCTCGATCTCGAAACTCATTTTGTCATCATGTCAACTCATCGAAACTCGATTTTGTGATAGTGAACGCGTGTAGTGCTTGTGTAATGTGGTGGCAGTGGTAGGGGTTTGTGCTTGTGTTTTACGAATCCTGCATGTCTTGCCTCATACCATGCCTCATACCTTATGAGAACGGATAGTCCACTCTACATTTAGCATTATTTGTATTTTCTATTTACTTAATCGCAGATTATATTAAAATAATTTCATGATTACTTTTGTATTATGGATCTCCGCAAAATAACGCCTAATTCTATGAACTATTTTACAACAGAAATACATATAGTGTTTTATTATTCCTATTTTAAACCAACATGCTTAAGTCCAAACACTACATATCAACCTCTCTAATACAATAGGTCTTTCGCCAGATATAGCATTTTAACATTATTTTAGTCAAATTACTAATATGTTGCATTGTAATCAAAAATTGAATTAAACACGTGTATGTATTGTGACATTTATTAAATAACTAACTGCTGATGTATTTTACCTACATGTTTTGATTGTGCTTGTCTAGTTTTTTCTGCATTTTTCGTAATTGATACAACTAAGCATTTTCCTCTAAATTGTTTAAACTCATGCCTGAGTTAACTCGAGGAAGTTATTTGAATTAACTTAAAACTGAGCGTTTATAACATCCTATAAACAAGCGATTTCATAATTTTTTGAATATAAAACGATTATCGTACACAAAATGTATCATATATTAAATTATTTATGCACTCTGTGGACGAGGATAGTTTTCATAATCTGTATTTTTCGGATTTTTCTTATTGGCACCAAATCCCAAATACTTTGTTAATTACTTACAGACCTTCATAATGTTTGTTTTATGCAAAAGGAAAATTATTATAGTTTGAAATTTTCCAACATTCAATTTTATCCAACATATGTAATCCATAGTCCACTAAATCATCAATGCGCAAAAAAAGAAAAACGGAAAAGTAGCCTCATTTGCTTTTTCTTTTTTTTTCAACGAACACGTGTTAATCTGGCTCCATTACTCTAGTATAATCACACTATCCTTTTAATACATATTTGCAAGTTTACATGGATAAAATTGTAAGAAAAATTACAATTATTTTCTTACAAAACAATATATTATACATATATATCCCATGCTTTATAACAAGTTTCTTACTTTATATATACTTTGCTAAGTTAATACGCATATATACGTATAGGTACATATTTCCAGAATTTTTTTTACAATTTAATGGCTAACGAAATTCGAACAGGCATTCTGTAAGCAAACGCACTCCACTTTAAACCACTGCACGGCATTCCATCACTCATAATTACAGTCGAAACATTAGTCTCTAACATTAAAAAACACAATTAAGACATAAAGGCTAAAGATAATAGAATATATTACGAATAAAAGACCTCTACTAATTCATAACTAAAATCTATTATGAAATTTACATAATTGAATAAGTTTGCAATCAAATATAATTCATACAAATCACTTCCCGGTTTTAATGTATAATTGTTAATTGTATGTTATATTGCGTTCAGTTAGTAAAATTATTATATCAGCGTGAATAAAAACCAATTAGCCAACGCCAGACGCCGATATTTGGTTATTTTTTGTTGTATTCAATTTCAACAGCACGTGTTTTAATTAGGGGTGGGCTAAAGTAACAAAAAAACTTGAACTTTTATAACTTTTTGAGTTAAGAACCTCGTAGATTTAATTTTAGAAAACAGTAGTATCGTCTTATTTATAGAATTAAGCGTTACTTTGCGGAGATCCATATTACAAAAGGAATAATAAAATTATTTTCATATTAGAAAATAATTTCTTTTATTTTCGTAATAGAAAATTTTATTTTCTATTTACTTTATCGCAGACTTATACTATATACTTCATGTTATTTCTATTATATATAGTGCTAAATGTATAATGAATCATCAGTTTTTTTCATATCCGATACATGCAAGATTCGTAAAAACACATGCACAAACTTTCACATCGCAAACCACAAAATGGCAAAGCTTTTGATAATGCTTCGCTTTGCGTTTTTGTCGTGGAGTCTATCTCCTGATGATGCTTTGGTTGCGAGGCGAAACGATTGTTGAGTTTGTGATAGTGAACTTGTGTAGTGCTTGTGTATTGTGGTGGCGGTGGTGGAGGTTTGTGCATGTGTTTTTAAGAATTTACTCGTAACATACCAGGAGGGTTTCGTATCCGTGTTGGATCCTTTTTAAACTGAAAAAATAATGCATGACGATATCGTACACTTACATGAAAGTGACGCCTTAGGGCAGGGGCGAGCCTTTTAGATCAATAGGTCAATTTTAATTTTAATTTTTTTGGCGGGGTGCACACTTATAATAATCTACAAAACTTCATTTTCAGATTCAGATTATCGAAATATATAACTAAATAAGTTAAATATTCAGCTTAGTATGTACTACCAAAAAAAGTAAAGTAATGGGCTGTTACCATCCGTTTTCGAAGAGTAGGGTTGGAGTTAAGACCTAACACGCTGTTCCAACGCGGATTGGTAGGTTACACATATCCCCAGAATTCTCTAGAGATATGCAGGTTTCCTCACGATGTTTTCCTTCACCGAAAAGCGTGTGATAAGTTGCAATTATCAATTAGATACATAAGTTTTAATAGAAAAACTCATTGGTGCCTGCCCGGGATTTGAACTCGTGACCCCCTCGAAAGAGTAGCACGGTGTCACCGCTGGGCTATCACAGCTTTTTGTACATTATGTACATTAATTAATTATAATAACATTTTATTATAATTAATTTTCTAACAATATATTAATGGAAAAAGTGTATAATATTCAAAATTAAATTTTAGAAATGTCTCACGGGCCGCTATGGCCCACGGACCGCGTGTTGTTCATCTCTGCCTTAGGGCATTTTTTTGGCTCTAAGCTGAAATTTTTCCTATCCAAAGGCGTGAGGAGGCCTTCACAGTTTATCCACTACTCAAAAAAGGAATGAACAAGAGATCATAAACACTCTAAATTATTAGTGAATTGTGTTTATTTTACGTATTGTAAGTTGCTAAAAAATAGGGATATTTCTTAAAAAAATATAAGCAATGACTTCCGGAAACGATATCGTCACAAAATATCGTTATAAAATTCAAAAACCAGTCCTGGACTACATAAAAATTGTTGATATAGTTTTTGTTCTGCCAAAAAAGTCTGTTAAAATATTCAACATAAAAACTAAACCACTGAAAACCTTGCTCGGATATCGTTGGAAGCAAAAAGCTCTTTGAAATGTATCAATTTGAAATGTTCTCAACAGATTTATTAACTCGCTTTTTTTTCTAACTCAAAGAACTCAAACAATTTTATCGATAATAAAAATTAATACGTTGGGATTCGGAAATATTTCAAGAAATATTAAGGTTTTCAAAAAATATGAAAAAGAAAGAAAAACAAATCGTTTAATCAAAAAAGGAATGAATACGTTGGAATTCAGCAATATTTCAAGAATCAAAGCTTCAGCTTTTCAAAAAAATATGAAAAAAGAAAAACTAATCGATTAATTAATTAAATCGATTTGGTCACAAGTCTAGTTAAACAAAGCTTTTAAAAAAACCTTTTAACAAAATTTCAACCGTTGAGTTCTTCTCTCGTCTGGAGCCAATCCTGGCAGCAGCATAAGGTGCTTATCATAAACATGCATTGTCATAACTGGGGCTGGGGGTCCAGTCACTGGGGCATAAGAAATGAGGGTGGTCTATTCTATGCAGCCGGATACCACACGGCACATACAATAGTCGCCTTTTACGACACCTCGGTAAGAAATGAGGGTGGTCTATTCTATGCAGCCGGATACCACACGGCACATACCTTAGTCGCCTTTTACGACACCTCGGTAAGAAATGAGGGTGGTATATTCTATGCAGCCGGATACCACACGGCATTATAAATAGTAGCCTTTATTATCTGAAATTTGGAAAGCTTTGATAGCCCAGCGGTGTGACCGTGTGACTCTCTAGGGACGATCATAGGTTTCCAACCAACGATCACCAATGAGTTTTTGTATTAAAACTTATGTGTCTAATTGATAGTTGCAGTTTATCGCACGCTCGGTGAAGGAATACATCGTGAGGCACCTGCATATCTCTAGAGAATTCTAGGGATATGTGTAACCTCCCAATCCGCATTGGAACAGCGTGGTAGGTCTCAGCTCCAACCCTTCTCTCCAAAAAACGGAGAGAGGAGACCTATGCCCAGCATTGGAATAGTAACAGACCGTTACTTTTACTTTTATTATCACGAGTTTATTTATTTTTGGTTACGTTTTATCTTGTTTGACAGTTTATAGACCTGTTTCTTTCTTCTTCGTTCAACTACTGGTTACAAAACTTGGACATTGATTTAAAAAAAAACCATATTATTTTATTAGTACTATACTAAAATTTGTCTAAGACTAGCTTTTAAACGCAACTTTGTTCGCGTGGACAAATATATATACATGACTATATATAAATATATATATAAATATATATATAGACTGCAGTCTTATTATTTGAATAAACCGTAATACTTATATTAAATATGGTTAAAATGGGTTAACCTTAAAAGCTAGACATATGCTGTCGCAGACTTTTATTTAGAACTTTTAGAGGGGAATAATTTTGTAATACATGATTTTTGAATAACTTTCGCCGCACGCAAGGAAAGCATTAAATTTAGCCGTTTTCGCAATATTTTTTATTACTGCTCCTCTCCTATTCATCTTAGCCTGATGTTATATAGTCTATAGCCTTCCTCCGTAAATGGACTATCTTACGCTTATAGAATTTCAATTGAAACAGTGACGGAATACATTTATTTAGGTCATAAAATTACGTTAGGCTGCGAAAACCAAACGGCGGAAGTAGAGCGAAGAGTCGCACAAGCTTGGACAGTATTCGAAGCAAATACATTTAATATTGAAATGTAAGATTGATTTAAGCTTATTTATGCCGTGTGGTCATCATGCATTTCTTACCGAGGTGCCGTTAAAGGCGACTAAGGTAAGTTGACGTCAGGCAGGCGGCCGTAAGTAAAATACGCAGTCAAATCATGTGACAAAATGTTTTCAACATGTTGTGCCGACCCCACAGAGAGTGGGATAAGGGCAGGAGGATGATGATGATTGATTTAAGGTATTTTTATACTCCGAGACGACCGCGTTACATACATATATAATTGAGGGTAATTCAAAACTAAAGTCGACTAGTTAGTATAATACTCCATTTAGAAGAGTGGATAATATATTATTATATAAAACTTATCTTAATTACGTCTCATAGTTGTAGATAAACAGAGCATAGCCAACGGTCAAGCGTAAAATACAAAATAAATTAATCTTGAACGTTTATACAAAAGGAAGACATTAAATTATAATTGTTTTTGTACAGTGAATAATTTATTATTAAGATTTATATACATCTAGCTACTTACACCCGCTTGTGAGTGATGTATAGTGAGGCTAGAGTTTTTATTTTGATTTTTAAAAGTAAAGTAGCTCCATTTTACTACCACACTGCTGAGCTTAGAGTTGAAATTTTAAGCATTACAGCAGTTTAAAAAAGTGGCTGAAACAGAAAGCGTACTTATACTGTTGAGGATTACTTAGACGATAAGAATGCGTGGTTATAGCTACTCTTCGACCCGAAAAGTAAATTAATAAATGATCAATTTGTTTCACTTCAAAATAAATCGATTTGCGATTAATCAATTAACTGGAATCGAAAAAATTGATCATTAATCATATCATCATTATCAATAATCATTGATTTTTTTGTTTTTTATTAAAAAAATTGCTACTTATTATAATTTTTTCTATTTTTAATATAAAAAATATTTAAGATGCACTGTTTCCAAAATTTGATTATAGTGTGTTGTTTGGCTACCTTGATTTCATCCAACAATGAATATATATCCTTTAAAACGAGAAAAAAGCGATTAAACATATAATAACAAAATGATTAATGAAATCGTTTCGATGCTTGGTTTCGAAAGTCGATGTTTATAAAAATATAGCTGCAGCCTAAGAGCTTAAGTTAGAGTATTTATGTATCTTACTTACCTAGAAATGAATCTGGAACATTTAGCCGAACCCAGACTTCCAGACTACCAAAGGCTAAGAGGAGTTCTAGCGCAACTAATCTCATATAATCAATCATCAATAAAACCTGAATTCCAATCACCTTAAATAATTTATAGAATTAGGCGAGAGAATAAGCTGTGATAGCCCAGCGGTGAGACTGACGACTCCTTGTAGTAGTCACGGATTCCAATCCTGGAGCAGGCACCTATAAGTTTTTCCATTAAAACTTATGTGTCTAATTAATAATTACAATTTATAACAACATCAAATTACCATCAATTAACTTTGTACAGGCTTTTTAAGTTCTTCAATTTTACTACCGGCCCTAAATTATTCAAAAGCCCTTGTATTTAAGGTCACATTTCAAATATCAC
Source organism: Morpho deidamia (assembly GCA_947086505.1). Classification (NCBI taxonomy): domain Eukaryota; kingdom Metazoa; phylum Arthropoda; class Insecta; order Lepidoptera; family Nymphalidae; genus Morpho; species Morpho deidamia. The sequence continues at coordinate 10,084,651 of CAMTZC010000008.1, forward strand.
GTGCGTTACAATGATTTAAAGAAAAACTTTGCCCTTAATTTGGACTTCATTATGATTCTATTATCATTTATTGACATTTGGTTTGGTCCATTAGATTGTAAACTTTTTTATACGTTGCATTGTATATGACGGCCATTGCATCGTTTACATTTTCTGTATTGAACTGAATAGTAAATAGCCTTTGGTAATAAACGCTTTAATAAACCAACAAGTCGTTGGTTACTCTGGACTTTTTTTTTAATACACGAAAAACCCCTTATGGGTACCATGTCCTGGCAGACCTAAAGCAACTGAACCCGTTCATTAGACACTCCACTGTCAACACCCCCTTAGCCCCAAGCCTATCCAAAATGCCCTCTGCGAAACAGAGGGACAGCTGGATAAATCACGCAGTGGTCCGTTCCCCAAGACTAAGGAATATATATTCCAATAGTCTGCCCAGCATGCGCCAAGAGAAAGCCGACCGACTTTGGCATCCTCTTACTCTGAACTTGCCTTTACACAAGTTTAGAAATAATCCTAAAACGGTGCTACATAAATACCATTGCAGCAATCGAAGATGATTTGAATGATGGAAGCATATTTTAACGGCAGTCTACGCAGGCTACGCACCAGGCTGTAACGAATATTTTCGTGTCCAACTATGTAAAAAGTATTTGTACCCACGACTTTGTCAGCAATAACTTTAGTGTTAAAAAAAAAGTAAAGTAACGTCCTGTTAAAATTCTGCTAGGCATAAGCCTCCTCTCTCCGTTTCTCGAGAGAAGCGATTTTAGACGAACGTTTAATCGGCACTTTCTTCAGAACGACTAAACTGATGTTTATGGGTCGTTCACTGAAAGATAGAGGAGCATGTTAAACAACATATAGGCTACTCTTTATACTAAAATTCAACTGCGATTCACGCGTAACTTTTGTGATAGATTGATTTACGCGCGGTCGAAGCCGTGGATACAGCCAGTACATTATAAGAAATAGCGACCAGTAATGGCAACAATCGTTACTTATTGTAATTCTATTCTAACATTCATATAATTAGAATAATTAACGCGCACCTGTACCAAATTACAATTATAAAATGGTTAACAAAGTGTCCTTCACAGTTTTTTGTTAATTATGAAAGATATATTTAAGATATCGAAGCCTAAGGATACAGCGAAGCCGAAGGGGATTAGCGCGACGTATTAGTTACCGGGGATAACGGGGTTCAAATCCTGGATGGCTATTAATAAGTTTTTCTGGTACAACAAATCGACTCCGCATGATTTTCGATGAAGGAAAATATCGTGAGAAAATGCTGATAAAATTGCGAAAGTCTGTATGTGTGCTTCATTTTCACGGCTACTTAGCTGGACCAATATTGATGTAATTTGCCAAAATTGGCCGCGAATGATGTTGCGGTTAGCTTTAATCTATATATATAAAGGAGAAAGTATGTATATATGTTTCATATAGATTCCGAAACCGCGAATGAAACTAGATTTTAATGAAATTTTCAAACAATCTATAAATTGACCCAGTGTATCTATACACATTATAAAACAAAGTCTTTATAAACTGCCTGTCTGTATGTAATCGATTTTATCCATATCTACTGAACGGATTTTGATACGGTTTTTACTTGAAGACATGCACTATCTTTAAGTAAAAACTTTGAGGAGGGTTTAGGTTAATATTAAAATACGATTTTAAGTAAATTAAAATAAGAAAAACACTAATTTCGACACGAGTGAAATCAGTACAGTTCGTAATCCTTTAAAGTTTGATGGCGATCGGGTTTTTTTGAGCTGTCAATGACAGTTTAATTTTTTCATTTATTTAACAACCAGTGGAAGTTATAATAAAAACTTTGCGATTTTGTCGTGGAGTCTATCTCCTGATGATGCTTCGGTTGCGGGGCGAAACGATTGTTGAGTTTGTGATAGTGAACGTGTGTAGTGCTTGTGTATTGTGGTGGCGGTAATAGGAATTTACGAATCCTGCACGTGTCGGGTATGAAAATACGGATAGTCCACTATACATTTAACACTATATATATTTTCTATTTAGTGTATCGCGGATTATAGCAAAATAATTTTATTATTACTTTTATGTTACATTAAAACACTAAATCATTAAAAAGGCATTAAACGCTCTGCCTTCAGGTGTCACAGCGTGCAATTATATATAAGGACAACAATGAACTACTTAATCTAAATATAAAACTACGGCACCAACATCTGGTGATTAGGAATTATTTTTTTTAATTTCGAGAGATGTTGAAACTGGACACATCAATAATAAAAATACCACTGAGTATGGTAAAAATATCAAAATTTCGTTCATTCTGAAGTCACGAGAGCGCATTGACTTAATGCTATTTCATACTATTGACATACTATTCTGACAGCGTTCGTTACATCTTCATTGCATAAAATATGACGTACGAGGTTACTACACCTTCGAAATAAGAATAAGAAAGTCTTTATTTATACAATTGCACTACTACTATTGCCTTCTACAATTTTTCTACTATTGACAGTGTACTTATTAAATAGGCCACGTTTGCAGATTACAAATAACGTTTACAGATAATGGCAGTGCAAAGTTATAAAATGGTAGCTACTAAGCTATATTTGAGCTGCGAAGCACAACATTGATTTTCAGAAGCAGCCAAAAACTAATACTAATACGTCCCAACGTCAGTACCAACATAACAAACACTTTTAAGATAAATAATAATAAATAAAGGATATTAATACATTATGAAAGATTGCCATCTTTCATATAAACGTATGTCGAGCGTGTCATCGTCCTGAGGAGGAGTCCCTCAGGCATTTAATTTACGGTCGTCTTGCTAACGGTGAATATTTACACAGAACCAAGATATTGATTGATAAGACTGCAGATAATCAAGAAATCAGGATACATCAACAAATTGCTCTTCAATATGCTCTGGTGGATGAAGAGGTACCATTATACAGGTATCACCCTGCGTCAGTTCTTGAACATAACCGTGCTATGCTCTACTGGGATCGATCCATTATCACTGGTAGGTTTATCGCTGCCAATAAGCCTGATATAGTGTTAGTAGATCGGTTAGCACGCCGTGCAAATATTGTTGATGACAACATTCCACGATAATCTCAGAAAATCGGAAAAAGAAAAATTAACTAAGTATTTAGACCTTTCTTTTGAGATAACCGCCATGTGGAATGGTGACTCAATAACAATTGTTGTAATTGTTGTTTCGGTTAACGAACTGATTGACAAGAGCCTCGACCAACATCTTCAAAAACTTTCGCTCAATAGTGGGATCAAGAGTCGGATGTAGAAGGCATTATTGCTTGAAACAGCACAGATTGTGAGGAAGTTCCTCACTCTGGAGCCCTAACCACCGCTAGCCTGGGATATTGCCCCGCTTCCGGCGACGACAATTTTTTATATTTTTTTTAATTATTTTGTTTTCTTTGTTTTTTGGTCTAGTTTTAACAAAATTAAGGATAAAAGAGATAACAATGATATAATTTTTTAAATATATATAAATATTACGACTATTTAATTTGTTTAAAAAATATAGTGACTAAACAGTTACCATTAAAAGTAAAAAATTGGTCTGTAATTAAAAGGACAACTAAGATTGTCCCTGTATATTAAAAAGTCCTAACTTCTTCGTTATGCAGTTTACAAACATTACAAAAATACAGTTTAGTCTACATTACTTAGTGGTGATGGCAGATTATTCCAACAATCGCTGGCATTGTCTTTGAAACTACCGCGATACGAAGCAGAACGGTGAGGATGGATTTTACTCGGGAAAAACTTTGTGACTCGCTGATTGCCACGTGGTCGAAACCGCAGGCTAATATATAATAAAATATATACTGACCTAGGAACAACAGTGAATATATTAGGTTCAAAATCCTTACCAAAAGGCAAAAGGCCTCACTTACAAAATTACGCCAGTGTAAAGATCCATATCATTCATTCTATTTGAAATTCAAAATTCAAATTACTTGTATTTTACTAAATAAAACTTGTTATGTTTTCCCGCCGATATATATTTTATGATAGTTTATCTATGGCCATGGAAAAATCAAAATTATGCGTAATCGTCATAGTAATTTACTGTAATTACGCATTTTTAGAGAAGTCTATATCAAAAGGTATATTTAAAAGGCGCAATAATAATTTTGTAACTCTACTAACAGGCTTGGCCACGCTCTCGTGGGCCCACTATGATGGACTTCTCTTGTAATATTTAATTTTGGCTCTTAATTTTCGCGCTTAATGATGTTTTCAGGATAGCATAACATGTTCATTGCATGATATAGTTCTAACAGTCCGCCAAACCTTGGTGTGGTTCAGTCAGGTTTCGAATTCCCCTCGAAACAAAACTGTCATTGATACTTAAAAAAATGGATCCATTTGCCAGCAAACTTTACAAGATTATCCGCTGGACCAATCTAAAGATTTTCTGAAAAAATGTTGCCCAACATTTCTTTCAATAGCTATTGACAAAGTCATATAGAAAGGTGCCTACATTTTTGATGGATCGAACAAAGCGAAACATGTTCATTTCCGCCAACAAAAGATTATTAACACCTTGGCATTTCGTTTCATTGGGATTTCGGCCCTTAATTAAGTCCAAGTTCATCCTGTTATATACCTATAGCTACAGAAATCTTATGTCTTAAAAGTTGCTTTTTATAACTTTTTTAAATTCAATTTAAAGTTAATTATTACAATTTGTGAGCGGTGCGAATCTCTCGAGATAGTCACGGGTTCAAACCCCGGGGAGAAACAATAAGTTTTTCTGTTAGAACTCACGTGTCTGATTGATAATTGCAATTTATCACACGGTTTTAGATGAAGGAAAACATCGTGAGGAAACCTTCATATCTGTACCGATAGGTCCTAGATCCAACCCTTTTCTTCAAAAATGGAGAAAACTGAATCTAGTGAACAATTTTTCCTATAAAATAGTGCAATTCCTCCGGAAGGTTAAGTTTAATAATATATTATGTTGAAGAGTTAAATCTGTGAAAGTCCAGCGGTTAGACCCTGTGGCTCTCTAGATACGATCATGGCTGCCATGGATGACTCCCTGCCCGGAGTTTGAACCCATGATCACTAAACTGTAATGTGTTTAATTGATAATTGCAATTTATCACACGCTTTTCGCTGAAGGAAAACATCGTGAGGAAACCTGCATATCTTTAGAGAATTCTAAAGATATGTGTTACCTACCAATCCGCATTGGAGCAGCGTGGTAGGTCTTAACTCCAACCCTTATCTCTAAAAACGGAGATATGAGGCCTATCTCCAGTAGTGGGATAATATCAGGCTGTTGCTTTTTGCACATAGTGCAGATAACTTCGAAGTAGTCTTTGTACGTCCCATAGTACAAAAGTAATTATAAAATTATTTTTCTATAATCTTCAGTTATTATAGAAAAATAAATTTAACGCTACTTTGGTAGAACGAATAAGGAGTTATTAAAAAAAGAAATTGTTAGATATATCTTGCCAAATTCAGATTCCGTCGAAATTTTATACGTAAATTTTTTTAATTTATTTTTCGTATTTTCCAAGCATCCGGCGGAAGAGAGTTTATATATTTTTAAAAGACTTGAATTTATACAGTTAATAGCATTTAAAATTTAACACATTATATTAATTTTTCGTAACAAATTACGCATTTTTTCGCAACAATTCCTTTTTCATATCCGTTATTAAATTAATTAATATAAACTACATTTTATTTTGAAATTTTCATTGATATAATAGTTGAGGTCGCTGAATATTTAGTGTAAATAGGTATCTATTTAGACTTAGTCCTCATTATAAAATAATTATTACAAGAAAAGACATTATACTTTATAATTATATACTAAATTTACAAGATAATAATGACAAAGTATAAATAGTACTAGGAATTATATTTTGAAAAATAACAACCCCCGATCTTTTTGCTGGCACTTCTCGGTAAAAACAACTTTCCGAACCAGCAGTAGAGTCGACGATTCAATAGCACTTGCTTACAAATTTACTTGAATAAAGAATATTTTGAATTCGAATTTGAATTAAAACATTCAATTACGTATGTTCTCAATTATAAGTACGTACGTAATAAGAAGCTGAAAGAAATTTTATTTACCTATCATAATTTTTGACACGAATTACACCTCAGTTAAGTGTGCTTACGGCTTAATTATAAGGTTCCGTATATCATATGTATTAATGTAGTTAACATTGGAAAATATTATACATAAAAGTAAAGTAAAGTAGCGGCCTGTTTCAATCCCACAGCTGGGCTGAGGCCTCTTCTCTCCGTTTATGGAGAGAACGGTTGCAGCTAACACCTACCACGCTGCTCCAATGCGGATTGGTAGGTTACATATAACTCCAGAAATGACCCCCCTTGAAAGAGCCGCACGGTCTCACCGCTGGGCTATCACCGCTCAATATTATACATAAATATCTATTAATGTAGTTAATTTCTCAAAACAATGGATGATATTATACATGACCTAATACATGATTGAATAAAAATTAATTAGTTTATTCTACTTCCCGTCTTACTAGTATATAACAGGACGCGAGGTCAGATAGAAGTCGTGCTTAACCGCTTTTCCCACTCCGATTTATGTCATGTCACAGTTAAATAAGACTGCAAGATCAAATAAGTTTGCGGTGATGTAATTCACCTTAGATTTCTTCTCCTTGAAAAAAGCTGCAAAACAATTAGGAGAAACGTGCTTGTTATATCTTTAGCAATACTATAATGCTAAAAAAAATACGGATTATAGCACAATAATATTTTCATTACTTTTGTATTATCGACCTCCGAAAAATAAAGCCTAATTCTATAAATTATCATAATTCCTTTTTTATTACTGTATCTTGTTTTAAAACTTATAAATTTTTGCAAAGAAGCCATAAAAGTTTTATTGCATTAATATATAACAATTACCATCTTTAAGTTGGGAAAATCAAAGGAGTTATATAATTTTTTTAAAGCATTTTATTGTTTCAATTTCAAGTATACGCTGTTAGCTTAATTAATTATTACTTAGTTTAATCAAGCATTAAATTATTTTAATAGAGTAACAATATATAGCAGTTTATTATAAGTAATGTCATCGTCATTTTTCTGCCCTTCTCTCCCATCCCATCCCATCGGCACAACATGTTTTAAACATGTTGTTACATGATTTTGCTAGTTATTTTACCACCAGCTGTCAATTAATCGTCTTCTACGACACTTCGGTAAAAAAAAGGTTGGTCTATTCTACTCAGCCGGATACCACACGCCGGTATTTATTATAAGTAATGTTACTTAACATTTTATGGTGAGATTATATAATTAAGAACTAAGCGTTACTTTAAGAAATTCCATAGACGAATTACAGCAAAATATTTCTATGAATATATTAGATGTGTTTACAGTCAAGCGCAAGTTTACCAATCAATAAGAAAAGCGGGGAAAAATATTTTTTTTATTATGGATCTCTAATAGCACGTAACAATCAGTGTTGCAATCGTCTGCGATGCATTGACGACAGTCGTTTTGTGAGGGAGAAATCGACCGCACACACTTTCCCCTCACTACGCGTTCGTCGTTTAAAATCTAGCCTTTTTAATGGGATCTAGATTTAAAATATATGATGTTAAGTAAAATATGCACGTTATGTATTTTTAAATTAAAAAAAAACATATTTATCTGATAAAGCACAATGTATTGCAGTCGTTGGCTTCTATATGAAATAAAAAAAATAGTCTTTAACAGTTATAACATTTGCAGCTGTGTGTGTTACTTTTTAATTTTCGAATTAGTGTAGAGCAATGTACTTCACAAAGAAATATTTGTAAGTGGCATATAAATTGGAAAGAAAAAAAAATGTCTATGTAAGTAGTAATTGTAACTATTTTGTATTTTAATTCGAATTCAATTTAAAATATTCTTTATTCAAGTGAACTTGTAAACAAGTGCTTTTGAATCGTCAACTCTATGGCTGTTTCGGAAAGCTGTTCCTACCAAGAAGAGCCAGCAAGAAACTCGGCGGTTGCTCCTTTGGAAACAATTCTTATAACGTTTAGTAATTACTATTTTGTACATGGTCGAACAGTATTATCGATGTAATCCTCAATAGTATAGTAGTAGGCTTTCTGTATCAGCCTCACTTAAACAGTTTTTTGAAACTGATGTAATGGAAACGTTAATACATCGTAATAATTTGAAGATTTAATACGATATTGAAAGTTTAATTTTCATATATAGATAATCACTATTTATTTCAAATTCTCAACTTTTAATTCAGAAAATGCCTCCTCTCTCCGTTTCCTGAGAGAAAGGTGGGTCTTAACTCCAGTTAAGACCCACCACGCTGCTCCAATTCGAATAGATTACACATATCTCCAGAATTCTCTAGACATATGGAGGTTTGATCACGAAGTTTTCCTTCACGTAAAAACGCATGATAAATTGTACATATGATTGATATTTTTTTATAGAAAACTCATTAATATATGTGGAGGATTCGAACCCGTGACCCCCCCCCCCTTGAAATAATCACACTGTAATAACACTTGGCTATCACGGTTACTTTATAAGCATTCTTTCAATAAAGCTTTGAGAGCTCAGAGGTGAGACCGTGCGAGTCTTTCGAAAGGGTGACGGGTTCAAACCTGCGGATCAATGAGTTTGTCTGCTAAGAGTTATGTGTCTAATTAATAATTGCAATTTATCAAACGCTTTACGGCGAGGGAAAACATCTTGACGAAACGTTCATATCTCTAGTGCATTCACGGGATATACGTAACCTACCAATCCACTAAGGTCCAACCCTTCTCTTTACAAATCCGGAGAGAGAAGGCCTATGCCCAGCTGTGGGATAGTAGGAGGTCGCTACTTTACTTTGCTTTATCCTTGTAACATTTCTGCGGTAATAATAATGAAAATGAAATGATATAGTATTCATAATAATGTTACCCTTTTTTATTTGTCTATACTAATATTATAAAGAGGAAAGATTTGTATGTTTGTGTATGTGTGTATGTGTGTATGTTTGTAATGTTTTCACGCAAAAACTACTGGACCGATTTCAAAAATTCTTTCACCATTGGAAAGCTGCATCTTTACTGAGTAACAAAGGCTATATTACATTTTCGAAAAAAATAGGGATCCCTACTAAAAATGTAACACGGTGTGAAAAATTTAGTATTAAAAAACTTTCGTCGCATGCGCTGCTGAAACTATTGATGACAGAACAAAAAAATATTCTACAGTATTATAGAACGTATCAATATCCACAAAAAACCCTGCAATACCATATGTCTAACTATTATAGTTAGGCCAATATAACTACTTTTTCGTAAAAGTTGATAAAAGTGCCGACAATAATTAAACCATTTTATTCATATCTCTGTATATTCATATCTCATCATCCTTATCCCATTAAATGATTTTTATAAAAAACTGTTTCAATACCTGTAAAATACTTTTTAAATTATTGCAATTGGACATTCAAACCAAAAGATTTAACGAATTTATGAAAATCTAAAGAAAATAATGTCATAACAAATTCATTGTGGCGACCATTATAACAGGGCTAGCAACTGGTGAGTTAGCTCTTGTTCCAAGGATACCAATGATACACGGATATAGCTATACGTTTTAAAGGAATTCAATTTCCGGTTAAAACTTTATTTGCCTTTACCATTAATAAGTCCTAGGGTCAAACTTTTGATTTACAATAATAAATCTTAAGTCCGACTTAGTAGCCTTTCCACGAAATCGGTTGGTATGTACGCGAGTGAAACCGTGGGGTATTGCTAGTTATTATAAATAAGCAACAAATAATATTAATCGCCGTATCATCCGCTCCTATGCGTTTTGCGATTGGTTGCAAATATTGCAGGTGTGCCTAGAAGTTAGGGAGTTAAGAGTCTTAATGCAGGTTCCATTAAAAGTGTCAACACTTTAGTATGCTTATTAAAAAATTTACGATTCCAAAGTACTTGTGAAAGTAAAATAACCAATTTTTCGTATTCCAGTTTTATAATTATGTAAGTATTAAAACTTATATTATATAATGCATGATTTTAATAAACACGGAAAACTGTCTCAGTAACTGTTGCATAATTATTTAAACCAACTTACACATACTTGATAAGACCAGACACAGTTCTTCATTGAACTTTAGAATTATTAAGTCTCGAAATTATCAAATCAAAGTATTACTGGACAATATATAGAATTAGGTAATAATGAAATTATTTTGGTATAATAAGCCATTAAGTAATAGAAAAGTAATATATAATGTTAAATGTAGAGTGGTCTAGCCGTTGTCATACTCGATACATGCAAGATTCGTAAAAACGAGTTCACCTCGCTACTCGTTTTCGGTCGGTTTATGTTTCAACATAAACTGGCCCCTGCCGTTGCAAAAACGATATCACTAAACAAAAGTAATAATAAAATTATCTTGCTATAATTTTCATATACACGTGAACAAGTCTTCACCACCGCCACCACAATACACAAGCACTACACACATTTACTATCACAAACTCAATAATCGTTTCGCCCCACAACCGAAGCATCACCAGGAGATAGACTCCATGACAAAATCACAAAGTTAGGTAGTGTATAAGTTTTTACGAAATCTGCATGTATCAGGTATGAGAAAGGATTTTGTTATCGCGTATTATAGCAAGATAATATTTACATTACTTTCGTATTGTCGACCTTCGGAAAGTAACGCCTAATTGTAATCAGATTAGTTTACAATACCAACGGACCGATAGACTTAATTGGAACCAAATATATTTATTTTACCAGAAAAGCTCATAGCGTCACTAGACTACGATTAATTTTCACCAGACGAGCTTAAAGCATCACCTATCTAAGCTTCCCTCATTGCTAACAGATTTACCGGAAAATGAACAACTTCACAATCAAATCATTTGTTTGTAAAGGTGCATGGATTCATCGGCAAGTTAACGCGATGTAATTATTTATTTTCATAGGACATGTAATAAAAAAAAATAGGACAATTACACACACGGTTGTCCGTCCTTAAAGTAGATAAGTTATGGTTGACAGACGACTGGTAAATAGACTACTTATATAATTCTCATTAAATACGTAAATACACGCAAATCCGAAAAACCAATAAATTATTTCGAGAAAATGGTGGCGCTCGGCGGATTTCGAATTCGCAGCCCTAGAATCGGCGGAGATCGCATTTGGAGCTAAAGTCAGGCTTACTGCAGCCTGTATCAGTAATAAAATATATTTAATATAATGCGAATAAATAAAATTTTGCGAGCATTCAATAATGTGTTATTAATTTAAAATATATTAATTACAACAATATAATGATTTATAGAATTAGGCGTTACTTTGCGGAGGTCCATAATACAAAAGTAATAATAAAATTATTTTGCTATAATCCGCGATACAGTAAATAGAAAATATATATAGTGTTAATTGTATAGTGGACTATCCGTATTTTTATACCCGATACGTGCAGGATTCGTAAAAACACATGCACAAACCTTCCAACACAATACACAAGCACTACACACGTTCACTATCACAAACTCAACAATCGTTTCACCCCGCAACCGAAGCATCATCGCGAGATATACTCCACGACTAAATCGCAAAGCTTTTGCGATTTGCATGTGTTTTTACGATTCCTGCACGTATCGGGTATGAAAATACGAATAGTCCACTATACATTTAACACTATATATATTTTCTATTTACTGTATCGCGCATTTTAGCAAAATAATTTTATTATTACTTTTTAACAATATAATAATAAATTTATAATTACTACCATATCGCATTCACAATTTACAAAAAAGGGTAAAGAATAATTAAATAATTATAAAGTCTAAACGTTCATTTAATAATTAAAATAATTCTAACGTTGCGCATAAAATTGTTAAAAGATGCTATCAATAATTAATGTTAATATATATTTTGAACATTGTGAGTATCTTTTAAAAAAATATATTTAAAATCTTTTAAACTTGCCCTGTATGTATGTGAAGGTGGAATATTTCAAGTTAAGGGCCCACTTCCCGGGGTCCGATTGAGCTGAAATTTTACATACTGGTTGAGTCCCGATGACAATGCATGTTTATGATAGATGAAGATGCTGCCAGGATCGGGTCTAGACGAGGGAACTCCTCAACGGTTAACAGTAGGAAACCGTTTTTTCGGAAAACAACAGAAATTATTTCATGTAAATTTGGAGCTTGTACAGAAATTAAATGATTTATAAATATTTTCTTTTTAATACACTTTTCACTTAGGAATATATGGACTAAATTAGCAGTGCACAGATTCACTACGACATCTTTACAAACGTTTCGGCCCGTAACCGAAGCATTATCAGGACGTACACTGCATTGACGAGGTGTTATTAGTTACGTAGCAAAACAATTATTGAGATTGCAGTAGTGAATTTGTGTAGTACTCGTGTGCATGGTGGTGGTTTGTAGTGTATCGATTTCAGGGATTCTGCTTGTAGATATGAAAATGGATAGAACACTGTATATTTAACATGCCATAAATTTAATTTAATGTTGGGCTATAGGAAAATAATATAGTTACTACTATAGTATTATGGAAATCCGCAAAGTAATGTCTTATTTTATAACTTCCATAAATACAAAGTTAAGTCATCTTCTTCCCTTATCTATTCCAATGATCACTGCATTCGATTGTCTCCTATACAAAAAGAGAAGCTATTGATGTTTCACTGATTTTTCACTATTTTACCCATTTTGCAAAAAATAACTTAAATTAATCACTCCTAATAATCTACTTCATTATTATACTAGCATTAAGAAAAACGTAATAAGGAACGTATATAAATTCATAACCACTAATATACCTGTTATTTTGTTAGTCAATTATTCAAATCAAACCAGTTGTAAAGAAATATCTTGATGACTGAGCCAAAAATTTACGGGCATGTAAGGGATACCACTGTAATGAAATCTTCAAAAGTCCCCATTGATCATAAGTGTTTTTCTTCTTGGATATTTTTGGATTTTTTTGGGAAACGGTTAATTTTACGATAAATATAGCACAAATTAAAATTGTAGATTATGGAATTGTCTACTAAAATTGTTCTTAAATCTTTTCTCTAAGATTTACTATTTCTGTTTCTGATTAAATTCAAATTTATATTAGTCATTATCAATTTGGCCTTTACTTTTGAATCGGCTTATTACAACGAAGCTACTAATGGTACGGAAAGGTTCTTTTACCGATAAGAACCAGCAAGAAACTCGGCGGTCACTCTTTTCAATTAACATCATCATTCTCCTGCCCACATGTTTTTTTTCTTCCATTCTCTTCGTCAACTCTGACGCTACTCCTTTTACATGCATGTCATACTTCATACAGTTTAACCATCTCTTTTAGATCTCCCTCTACTCACATTCATATTTATCATTCATCCATTTCCATGATTTTAATCCCTCCTCATTAAATAAACCTTCTTAATATTGGACCTCTCATCTTTTCTATAATGGGTGTAACTTTCACACTTCTCGTTATATACTCATTTCATATTTTATCCAGTCTTGTCCACATCCACCTTAACATTCTTATCTCATTTTCATGCACTCTTCTTTCATCTGTCTTTTTCATTTCCCAACATTCTGATCCATACAATACGACAGTAAACGTTTTATGAATGATCGTATGGTAAACAAAGAGAATATCAAAGTAAACTGCGTATTTTATCACACGACGACATAGTTAGAAAACATTCATAGTTTACATTGAATCTTTATAAATTCAAAAATTAAATTCAAATTCAGAATATTCTTTATTCAAGTAAACTTGTACACAAGTGCTTTTGAATCGTCAACATCTACTGCTGGTTCTGAAAGCTGTTTCTACCGTTTGTTCTGTTTCAAAGAGTAATTCTTATATACATATAGTTATTAATGTTTTGTACAGGGTTAAAGGTAGCTATATCCACACGATCTTATAGTCTAAGTAATCTTCAATAGTATAGTAGGCTTTTTTGTCTGTATTAGCCTTTTTTAAATAATATTTTTAAACTGCTGTAATGGTAAAGTTAAAATAGATTGTGAACTTTTATTATAGAATCTTATACCCAAACCCACAAACGACTTACATACTTTTGGAAGGCGCAAAACAGGAGCCGCGAGCTTATGTCGGATTTTGTCTACTATATACATCGCCAATCTTTTTATACAATCTTGTTATATACATGTCGCCACGGAAAAATATTTACTCTAATATACAATGCAATCTATAAGCGGCGAAACGATATCTCATAGCAAACTCTTATTGCCGGGGTTCATGACGTCACCGCAGTGACGTCATTCTCTATGCACGTCCTATCTTGTTTACTAATGACGTGTACAGCGCGACCCGGGCTAATCCCAGCGTACTCTGCGCTCTAAGTAATTCTCTTAGCCAGGGTAAACACCCCGGAAGTGGCCTCCAACCTCCCCTTATAGCCACCCCTTTCCACTCATAATTCTAACGCTGATCTGACTCCTCTCTTGAGCCTCAGTGTAGAATAACTCTCTCTAATCCGACACTGATCTGACCCCTCTTTTAGGTCTCAGTGCCGAATAACTCTCTCTAATCCGACACTGATCTGACTCCTCTCTTGAGCCTCAGTGTAGAATAACTCTCTCTAATCCGACACTGATCTGACCCCTCTTTTAGGTCTCAGTGCCGAATAACTCTCTCTAATCCGACACTGATCTGACTCCTCTCTTGAGCCTCAGTGTAGAATAACTCTCTCTAATCCGACACTGATCTGACCCCTCTTTTAGGTCTCAGTGCCGAATACCTCTCTCTTCTCTAAGACTACTTTACAATATAAACCAAAGGTGAGATGCTGTAACTGATATACACTGCTTATGATAATAGTAGTTCAAACTACTCACCGAAATTCTCTCGCGATCACACAAAGGTGTTCACTTAACTAACGCGGTACTCGGTATGCGTCAAATGGCGCCCGCCGCTTCGTACTTTTTTGATTCCTACCCTCTTCATTATAAACATTTTATTTTACTATTTTTCTACCCGCAAGTATTTGTAATATTTTGTTTCATAAAGTTAATTCGTGATATTTCGCGACACTCCCCAACGAAAACAAATTTAATTTTAGTTAGAGTATAAGAGTAACGGAAACAATTTATCTAATAAGTTATATAAGGATTGAGTGAGGCTTTTAATAATATAAATTCAACAATAACTGTGAAGTCCATTCCTGAACTCTTTGCACTGCTCTTTGTGCTTTAGCTCTCTTCGTACCTCTAGACTGAACGTTTGACATATTTTTGTTCAAATTCTCTCTTTGGGAATTTGCAACAGAATCATCGGCGTCGATATTTGATTTATCGCATTAGTCTTTGTCTATTCTCTTAACTCAAGTGTATGTGTCTCAGTTTTAGTCTCATTAATAAATACCTTATCTTTCGTTCATTTCCTCTATCTCAACAGGATATAAGTGCACAATAGATCTAGTCAGGGTCTCACCAGTTGACGTTAAAACTTTCGCTACCCTTACATGTCCGTCTGAACTCGTTACAATTTTAACTATCTTTTCCACTTTCCAGTGAGCTCCGTTCAGATAATTCTTTATTTGAACTACATCTCCTACTTTAGGGATAACATTACACACTACTCTTGGTTGCTTATAAATGCTCTACCAAATTCGAAGATCTGTCAAATATTACGCTATAAACATATTTGTTTATTCTTGCATAATAACCTGCCCTCTCATCCGCCTTCTATCAAATTACTTTTGATTACTGTAGCTGAATCAATAAATTCTTCATAAGTCATGTCACCAATTTATACTCCTCCTAATCAACTGGTGTCAAAACATATACTATCTCGCTATCTCCTACTGTTGTGAACGGTCTACTATCAACAATCGCCTCTATCTCTTTAATTATTCTACATAACTGGTTCAAACTGACTCTACATGACTGGTTCAATACGTACTTTTCAATCGTCCTTTTTATAAAGTGTTTTACTAAGTCTCAGGCGTTTATCCATTTAATGATTCAAACATCCATTTAATGTCATTCTGTACACAGTATTCATCGCTAAATACATCCGCGGTTAACTAATTGCAGAGCATTGTCTGATAAATATAACAAGAGTAAGTCTCTTGTTGTTGTTACTCCTTTTATTGCAAGTATACACTCCTCAGCGGAAAGATCATTAACAATTTCCATATGAATAGCTCTTACAGCTAAGCATGTTTATTTGTGGTACCATTGTTTTTAATGAGTGGCTTAATGTAATCAATGCCTGTATAAGCAAACGGTAAGTACAAATTAACCTTTTCAGATGGCAATTGTAGCATTGGTGGAGGTTTTCACGGATCACATCACCTATTTGCGCCACCGTGACCACTTTTTCATAACGCTTTGAACTAGACTACCTCTACCTTGTGATATCCAAAATATCATTCTTACTAATGCTTCAACTTAAGCTAAATCTGTCTTAATATTTCCTGCTCCTTTCGGAACATGCTCAACTTGTAAATTAGTAATGTCTTTAGTATCTGTTCTGTCTGTTATTAGTCTTTGTAATCTTTTAAACATAGTTCCTTCTATTTCATTCCCTTCCTTCTGCTCACCTCTACTTTCAAACTTCATGATTTCATATCTCGGTAAGCTTCGAATCGATAGACCCTGCCCAACCACAAAGGTTTGCGGATCTAAACTAATTTTTTTTTTTTTTATGTATGCTTTCTCTTTTCTCATTTTAAGGAAGGAAGGTATATAAAGCCATATATTAAACTCTGTGTCACTACATCAGCCGGGTTATCTTTCGTTGGTACATAACATACCTATACATACATTTTTGGTTTTGCTTTATTTCGGTTACTTGTCTTGCTACAAAGGAATTGATAGCATATTTGAATTACACCAACTACGCACAACCTGACTATCTGTTTACAAATATTGTCCTTTGAATAGTACACGAAGGAATTTCTAACAATATAATAGCAATCTCCTTTCAATAAATCCACCTAGTAACTTTAACTTGTGAATATAAAGATCATTTTTGGTTCTTTATTGATATGACTCGTAATTTTCCTATGACAATGGCTACACATATGTGTTTCTTAGTACATCCTCTTATGTAAACATCAGTGTAGTAGACCCGTTTTAATGCGTCTGTTAAACAGTGTAATTCATATTCTACTACATTGTTTGCTGCTTTTACAAACTCTCTTATATAATACCGAGGTATTTCAACATTCTGTACCTTTTATAATATGGCTAAATTACCATCCATTTTCCTTTCAATGCAGCCGAAACTGTAACATCACATTTCATTTTTTATATCCAAAGTTCTTGCAGAACTAATTTGGCCGACAATAATAATTGCACAACATACCCACATGGATCATAAATAGAACTCACATAATATCTAAAGACTCCTCTCTTTGTTTTAATATCTTCCTCTACTTGCCTTTTCTGTCTGTCTTTCAGTATTAGTGTATCCTTTTTTCCCATTTAAGCCCAAGGACGTTTACAGTTTTTGACCTTTTACTACAGAAGTCCCAAGGTATAATAAGATCAAGCAATATATCATTATTAAAATTTCATTCTCTCGGATTCATATACAGTTCTTCAAATGTCCTTCTAGCAGTACTATAAAGATTACTAGTCTCAGATATTGACTGTGCACTATTTTTGTGATTCTTCAACCACCGGAAATGAGTGACATTTTTTTTTTCCTGAAGGCCAATCTATAAAAAGGCTTTCTCCATATCTGCCACTATTCGGATCTGATGGAACCGAAATCTAATTAACAATCCGGTTAAATCTTCTCACATTAGCGGTCCTCTAAATAAACATTCGTTAAGACTCAAATTGCCTTTTATCTAACTCGAAGCGTCATAAACTATCGTTAATTTAGTTAGTTTATTCCTTTGCATTACACAGTGATGAGGTAGGTACTATTCAATGTCATGAGCCGCTGACACAAATGTTGGTTCTACAATTTCTATTATCCCCTTAGACACTTGATTCTTGAATACTTTATCATATTCATTCAGAGAACACTATCAGGCTTCTTTACTAGATTAATGAATCTTCCGTACACGAGACCATAATTTACACGTGGATCACGAGGAATTTATATGCATGGCCACTCAACGTAATATCTATTTCCCCTGTATTTAATTGTCCCATTGAAATATTTAATTGCTTCTTCTTCCTTTACTGTCTTAGGTGATCAGTGGTACTTATGATTTCTAATTCCTATAGTTGGCCAATATTGTCATTTTGTAGAGGTAAATCACGTTCATTAAATTTAATGACTTCATTGCTAGCTTGTAAATAGGTTAATACTGACAATTCATAAACTGAAAATTCATATCTGGACTACATCAGAAACCGAATCTTGACCAGACCACATTTAACTAAATCGAATTTGACCAAAATTAAATATACACTCATTCAGATTTTATCGTTGCAAAAAAAATATAGTAATAGTCGTTACTAATAAGCAAATCAACTTTTCTTTCAAGGATCAATCGTCAGTTAAAATTAGATTCACGGTATGATGTTCTTTAACTCGGGCAAAATAACTTCATTTGGGTCATGAATACCATGTGTAATATATTACATAAGACCTTTAAGTACGAGTTGCCAATTTTAGTCGTACAATAGGGTTGTTTATGTCTATAGGATTTTTTGGACCAAACTTAAATACTGTTAGACTCGTCGACTACAGATTAACTAAGAACCTTTGCAAGCTTTGTTTTTATGAAGGACTGTTGGCTAACGCATTCTTATATTAATCGTTTGTTTGATTCTCAAACAATGAGCATTATCAATTAATGTAACAAAATCAACTGCTGTTTGAAGAATGGTATCGCATTTTATTATATAAGCATAGACAACCTTCGTAGAATGATGTTTTGTTTCTAAGGTGGGACCCTATTGGGATCCCTATTGTCAGAATTAATTTTATTACAATGTCGACATTTCCTTTTAATTTTGCAGATTGACAGTCTATGTCCTTCTCCAAGGCAGTTATAACAGCAGTTTCTAAGTTTTACTTTCCTCTCTTGTATCTTTTTATATTCAGAATATTCATTATTATAATTATCTTTATAACAAAAATACATGACATCCTTTTCTTCTTCACTAGCGGTTTTTCAGTTTTGTTTTCATCTCTTTAGTATCCTTTTCTAGAATTGCAGCTTCATTTACTTGCCTATGAATTCTTTCGTCTTTGTATGGTTGATATATTCTCTTATTGCTTATTCCATTTTCCTCCTTCCCTACTGTTTTTACTTGGGGGCTATAAACTGTAAATATCTCATTTCCCATTTTACTAAAGGTTGGTTTCTCATACATGTCGGTAGAAATAGTATCTGTTTTTAATCTATTTGAAGTCTCACTAGCTGATATAATATGTTGTAGATGTTTTCTTATAGTATCAATCGTCTCATCCTCTGAGCTCATTTTCATTCTCAACTCATATACTAAATCCTCTGAAAATTTCTCCATAATCATAACCTTCAGATGATTGTGGTTAACATCTTAGCCTAATGATTTAAGGACTTTCAGATGACCTTTTATTTCATTAAATACATTTCGACAGTCTTCGACCGTCTTTCCTACTGTTTTTATTCTGTATAACGCGACATTATGTGCATCAATTGTAGCGCTTCGTTTTCATATCTATACTTGAGTATCTACAGCAATTTTATAACTTTTACTGGTAGTCTAAAGACCTTTAACTACCAGCTTAGCTTCTCCTTCAAGGACATACTGTGGTTACAAAAACTTGTCTATCACTTAATTTTCTGCTATCTACGTTCGAGAAAAAAAGTCCTAAAATTGATACCATTTTAATACATCTTTACGTAATTTTGCCAGTTCCAAGCGTGGAAATTTACTAGTAATACACTCAGGTGGTTGGACCATGACACCTTTATGTTCATCACATTTAACCTTAAGCTGTGCGGTAACTCCTTTCTCTTTCATTTCTAATTTTGTAAATTCGGAAATCTCATCGGCAGAGGTCGTAATACTAATTTAAAATAATTGTACTAATAAATAGTAATTTCTGATACAAAACGTTCGTTAATAGTCTTTACTAATGCAATAAATAACTTTCACTTCTTCTACTGAAATCTTATTCTCTTTCATATTCAAAATTGAGTTCAACTTCATTAAGTCAACCACTCACTTATTAATTTGAGACGGGTTCGAATAACTTCTTCCATTATTATATCAAGAGCTCAATAAAAAACGGACTGAACACACATACTCAGAGTAAAACACAACAGAGAAAGTTTCAAGGCCAAGTTCAAATCTCGAAACAAGAAGGAAAAGCATTTTGTAGGGCATACTTCATCATCACTCTCTTTATACTTTAATAATTCCTTATCATGTCTATTTATCTCATTTTACTTTTACTAACTCAATTATTATCAAACAAAAGCTTACATTTTAAATGTTATTCGAAAAACTCAAATAATAGCATATAGGTGGTTAGACATAAGACAATAATCCTATAAATCGCATATTTTGTATGAAATCTTTACCTATAGATAACCGAACAACTCAAAATCATTATTATATATAGGGTAGTTACGTCAAATTTAAGTTTTCTTTGGTTAAAAGTGTATATTATTAAAATATTCCCTTTGCGCAATCATCGAATGAATATATAATTACCGTAATTCCATATACTATCAAACATTTTAATGTTTAATAACTCAAATTCGAAAACCAAGATACTATTACACGACAAATTATTTAATCGCGCGTTTTTTAATATGAAAATAAAACGTCACTATTTTATCTTTTCTCGATAATTGAACTCACACTATTATTACACATGCACATTATACATGATAATAAAAAATTCATACAGTGTTACATCAGATCCCAGCATCTCCACCATGTCGCCACGGAAAAATATTTACTCTAATATACAATGCAATCTATAAGCGGCGAAACGATATCTCATAGCAAACTCTTATTGCCGGGGTTCATGACGTCACCGCAGTGACGTCATTCTCTATGCACGTCCTATCTTGTTTACTAATGACGTGTACAGCGCGACCCGGGCTAATCCCAGCGTACTCTGCGCTCTAAGTAATTCTCTTAGCCAGGGTAAACACCCCGGAAGTGGCCTCCAACCTCCCCTTATAGCCACCCCTTTCCACTCATAATTCTAACGCTGATCTGACTCCTCTCTTGAGCCTCAGTGTAGAATAACTCTCTCTAATCCGACACTGATCTGACCCCTCTTTTAGGTCTCAGTGCCGAATAACTCTCTCTAATCCGACACTGATCTGACTCCTCTCTTGAGCCTCAGTGTAGAATAACTCTCTCTAATCCGACACTGATCTGACCCCTCTTTTAGGTCTCAGTGCCGAATAACTCTCTCTAATCCGACACTGATCTGACTCCTCTCTTGAGCCTCAGTGTAGAATAACTCTCTCTAATCCGACACTGATCTGACCCCTCTTTTAGGTCTCAGTGCCGAATACCTCTCTCTTCTCTAAGACTACTTTACAATATAAACCAAAGGTGAGATGCTGTAACTGATATACACTGCTTATGATAATAGTAGTTCAAACTACTCACCGAAATTCTCTCGCGATCACACAAAGGTGTTCACTTAACTAACGCGGTACTCGGTATGCGTCAAATGGCGCCCGCCGCTTCGTACTTTTTTGATTCCTACCCTCTTCATTATAAACATTTTATTTTACTATTTTTCTACCCGCAAGTATTTGTAATATTTTGTTTCATAAAGTTAATTCGTGATATTTCGCGACAATACAAAAATAACTATAGAATACTCTGGTTACTTTGTATCCAAAAATTTCTCCGTACGTTTTGAATATATTTGACAGTTCAACAGTATACAGATGTTTCTCAAGGCCACTTTATCACATCAAATAAACGGATTCTTTTGTTCTTAAATTTTAGATCATTATTAGTCACGCAAATATACAATTTTACTTATATTACGCGTCTAATAATGATTAAAGACACCGTATTCTTATAGAATACAGCTCCAGCTAACTTTAGAATAGCTTTTTCTCAGTAAACGTAAATTTTAGAGAAAAAGTATAAGAACAATTTTAGTAGACAATTCTCTGATCTACAATTTTAGTTTGAACTATTTTTACCCTAAAACTAACCATATAGCTAGAATATCCATTTTTGTTATTGTTCATCTTGAATATAATTTTTTGCACACACCTATGTGGAATTTGAAGAGAAATCCAAGAGTAGGTGCAACAGTAGACAGAACTGTTAGAACGGAATGCGCATAAACAGTACAAAAACAGAGTTCATGTTTTGCGAGTTTAACACAGCAAAGTTTCAGCAGGAAGAATGTATCGATTTTTGTATGTATTGATTTTGATTTTGATGTTCGACGGAATTAAACTACCAGGAGTTACTACTATCAGATCCCTAGGCTCAGTGCTATCGGATGATGGCAATTTTGACATCGGATACAACGCACAGCATTCTGTGCGTTGTATCCGATGTCAAAATCATTATCAGATCATTATCAGAAAATCAGCATGGTGCATATGGCGTAGCATCACAGGAGTCCATTGTGATCGAAATATGCCTGTCAGAACTATAGGTAAGATAAAAAGCCGCTGTACGAGGCTTGGCCAAGCCATCTGCGGATTATAGCAAAATAATTATAACTTGTGTCCAAAAAATCTACTAAAATTTATAAAATTATATTGTCTCTCAAACTGTTTTGATTTAAAAATTAACCAATTGTACTAAGTACTTTGTTTGTTTTCATTGTCCCATATACGATAAATAATAGTCGGTCTTTACTAAGAAACAAAAGATAAATCAAAAGAAAAATATAAGAACCTAGCGCTTTGTGACAAATTGCGGAATTTACGTTTATTTCCCTTCAAAAAGGGCGAAGTATAGTTGTAAATAATTGTAATCAATAGCAGTGTTTCCTTGTAATATACTCGGCAATTGGTATAAATTAGCTTTCTTCAAAGTCAAGGTCGGTGTGTAAATAAGTTTATAATTTGATCGCCTAACGTCTTACTTTTAGTTCTCATCGTATATTCATTCTTGAAGGAATGAGAATAGTGTTATTTTTTTTTTTAAGTGTGAATCGATTTTTGTGGTAAGTGCATTTAAACAAACACCCACATATCTATAAATACTATCATAAAATTAACTTTTTGTAAGTTATAGATTTAAATATAATAAATATAATTAACTTTAATAAGAAAATTAAGTTTTATAAAAAATTTACTAATTTTAATGATCAATTAAATAAAAGTGGTGCATTTAAAAAAAATAAAAGTCTAAGTTTTGTGAAGTTATATGACAATATTTTTATATTTAATAGATTATAAAAAATAAGAGTTTAAAAAAATAAATATTGAATATACTCAACTTAATTTGCTGTCATAGATTATTTTTTTATGGTAAGTAAAAACTATGTTTTTTTTTGGTGATTAAGTAAATTTTAATTGGTTTTTTAAAATAATTTTTTTAATATTTATTTTATAAAAAAAAAATATTTTATTAAAAATAAATATTATTTATTTATATAGACTGTAATAGGTAAATAATTAGATTAGTTACTTGTTTTAAAGCATTATGTTTTTTATTTACATTTTTATGCAATATTAAAAATTAATTTGTTTCAATATAAGTGTTAAATTAAATTTTAATGATACATTATCATTAAACACTGTGTTCTTTAAACTTTTAATAATAATAGGTAGTTTTAAGAAAGATAATTTCTGTATCTAAAATATGAGTTACGTCGTTTCCACGTGAGCACGTTGCGGTCCCCCATCAAGTTGCCGAGTTGTGTCAAAATTACTTAAATACCAAATCGTTGTGATCACCAATCCAGTCACAGAGTTTATTTAATTTATTAACTATGCCGCGCTTTCAAAGGATTGAAATTAATAATTTTTTTAATTATTTTTCTTCATAGAAACCCTTATGTTTTCGAGAAATAAATTTATCATCATTCTCCTGACCTTATCCCACTTTAAGCGGGGCCGGCACAACATGTTGCAAACATGCTGTCATATGATTTGCCTACGTATTTTACGACCGGCCGCCTGCCTGACGTCAACTTACCTTAGTCGCCTCTTACGACACCTCGGTAAGAAAGGAGGTTGGTCTGTTCTATTCTGCCGGATACCAAACGGCTTTTTTCGAGAAATAAATTATTATTCAAAATATTTTTAATATTGTGGTGCGCTTTCCAGGGTAAAAAAAAGCACACGAATAAGTGCATAGCTTATAGATAATAATTTTGAATCGTTAACCCTACGCTGGTTCGGAAAATTGCTCTTACAGCGAAAACACTAACGGTTGTTCTTTAGAAAATATAATTATTATAACTAATTCCATTTCGTCATTGCTCTCTTGTGCAAGGCGGAGAGTAGTTAAATCTGCACTGGCGATATATCCTCTTCCCCCCGGACCGCCGTTTGGTGTAGATGTGCGTGAAAATTTATAACTTTTTAATTAATGTAAATTAAATATAATTTTATATTAGTTCTAAATTAAATGTGAAGTAAAAATAGGAGAACATAATCGACAAGAAGGTATTGTTTGTGCGACTACATTGATTGTCTGTTGTCGCCCTGGTACTTGAAACTGTACTGCTACAAAGAATTCTTACGTGAAAGGTGGCGCCTGAAACTACGTGATTGGTTCGTCAATTAAATTCACAGTGAGTCCTTTCAATTTACTATATTGGCGCAACAAATTAGAATAGAGGTTACGCCTACTTAGTGCTGCCATACTGCGTTCTGCGACCTCAACTCCGCCTACGAAGCACCGCCATATTTTGATCGCGGCCTCAACTCCGCCTACGAAGAACCGCCATGTTTTACCAGTAAATTTAACTCCGCCTACAAAACATCGCCATTTTGCTTACGACCTCAACTCCGCCTACAAAGCCCTGCCTCACTGTTGCGTAATTGGACGCCTCTGAATATTTACGCCCACTTTGGCTAATGATTGCTTACGGACATATACTAATATCATAGTTTTGATTGTCATCGAGATTTCACGAATACCTCTTATACACTGATAGTATCCCAGTACATTTTTGTAATTAAATCAATTGAATTTGCTACTTACTACTTAACAAAATTTATATACCTACCTATAATTATAAAATACAGTAAAATGGACAGTGTATTAGACAAATCATTGTCAGACTCCGAAACACATGCTGTAAGTCAACATTATAAGACACCCCCTAATTTTCTGTCAGTCCGGAATAAAAGGAAAAGAGATGATGAGATAATGGATGATCTGAGCAAGTTTAAGGAGGAAATGAAAAAAATGATTTCATCCTTAATGGCAAGTCAGAAGCAGGAATTTAATAAAAATGCAGCTACCTTGAAAGAAATACAGCAGTCTAATGTCAAGATTGAGAATTCCGTCGCATTTTTATCTACACAGAATGAAGAATTTAAAAAGAAGATCGAACACCTGGAGGGGCAATTAAAAGAAGATAAAAAATATATTACTATATTAGAAAATAAAATTGAGGAAATACAAAGGGACACACGGAAAACGAATCTAGAAATAAAAAATGTGCCTAAACAAAAAAATGAAACTAAGGAAGATCTTATTAATATGGTGGTGAACCTGACTGATAATATTAACTGTAAAATTAATAAAACCGATATAAAGGATATCTACAGAGTACGATCTAAAAAGGAGGATGTTAAGAACACCCCAATCATAGTTGAGACAACATCTACTGTCCTAAAAACTGAAATTTTGAAAGTATGCAAGTCATTTAATATTAAACACAAATCCAAACTATGCGCGAAACACCTGGGATTACGTACATCTGAAGATACTCCTATCTTTGTTTCTGAACATCTAACCGTGAAAGGATCCCGCCTCTATTTTGTCTCTCGGGAACTTGTTAAATCTAAGAGATTTAAATTTTGCTGGACAGCGTACGGAAAGGTGTATGTAAGAAAGGATGAAGCATCGCAGATCATTTTAATTAATAATGAGTCTCAAGTTCATAAGCTTTTACAAGAACAATGACTATTTTTTGTGTTGCGGCCATATTTTTTCAATTTATCTTTAAGTTATAAACTGATCCTCTTTGTCACACTTTTACACTCATACTACACTTTTTTAAAAACTTACATACTGCTTTCAACAAAAGATTCCAAAACTTATTTTAATAATAATGCTATGTACTCGCCACTTCATCTCGTAAATTTACTAATCACTATTTTTGTATCGACTAAACCTAGTTACACCCTTAAAAACCAAACGTATAATTCCTATGAATAATCAATCTTTTAATACAATAAACGAAATAGATAAATCTGAAACTGCATATTCAGTACAATGTGATATACAAAACCTCGAAAAAATCAAATTTATTAAAAAAAACGATCTTACAATAATTTCACAAAATATTCGAAGCGTATACACAAATTTTAATGATTTACAATTAACCCTATCTATGCTTAATTTTGATGTAGATGTATTAGTTTTGACGGAATGTCGACTCAATCCTTGTAAACCAATTCCAGTTATTGTAAACTACGACTCATTCACAACTTCTTTGCATCTCAATCAAAATGATGGTGTAGTAATCTATGCAAAAAGTACTTTGAGAGCTAATGCCAAAGAGATTATACTTACTCACGCATCATGTTTGCAGCTTACAATCGGTGACATTATTGTCCTTGGTATTTACAGATCACCATCTAATACTAATGCATCAAATTTTGTTGACTCATTAAATTCTTATCTGGTTAACAGACAATCATATAGAAATATTATTCTTACAGGTGACATAAATATAAACATTAAAGTAAAATTAAATGAATCATGCAACGAAAGTAATAATAGATTTAATTATCTCAATACGTTGTCAATGTTTGGTTTGGTTCCTGGACACTATTTCCCTACCCGTGGTAACAGCTGCCTAGACCATTTCATTCTTAAAGTGAATAATCAAATAATGTCACCTTTCATAGCAGTGCTTAACACCTCTATTACTGATCATTCGATGATTTTTCTGTGTCTCTGTAAACTCAAAAATGAAAATAAATGTCGAAAAAGAAAGATGTTTGTAGATTTTGATAAAGCCGGGTCACTTTTGTTAGATAAAAATATTGATACTCTTCTTCATTATCAAGATCCCAATCTTATAGCGGAAAATTTAATTAAAGTATTAACTACATCACTAAAAGAGAGCACTACTGAAATCCAACTTCCTAAAAATAAACGAGCCATTAAACCTTGGATGACTTCTGGTATTCTACGCTGTATAAAAAACAGAAACATTATGCAAAAAAAGCTGAGATCTGACCCAGATAATGAAATTCATAAAATTACTTTTAAGCGGTACCGAAACTACTGCAATAATTTAATTAAAAAGCTCAAACGTAAATATGATAGAGAACAGCTTGCCCAGTCAGTGAAAAATATGAAAGAACTTTGGAACAATATTAAGTCTATAGTTCACTTTAAGCCACAGAAAACTCAGAATCTTAACCTACTAAATTTAAAATCATCACCAGTTTTATCCCTTAACCATATTAGCGATCACTTTGCTAGTGTTGGAAAGTTACTAGCCAAAGAAATACTCTCAAGCTCCCCATCGGATGGAATAAAATTTAAACCAGCCGTAATTCAACTATCTTCTTTTGTGCTTTTTGATACCGATCCCTTTGAAGTAGACAAAATAATAACGGAACTTAAGGCAGAGAGTGCTCCTGGATGGGATAACATACCTATAAAATTCCTAAAGGCAACAAAACATATTATTTCTCCAATTATTAGTCATATGGCTAACCTGTGTTTTAATTTAGGAATATTTCCCAGGCTCTTAAAAATATCAATAGTTACACCCGTGCACAAGAATGGAGACAGAGACAAAATAGAAAATTATAGACCAATTTCTGTGTTAACATCAATGGCTAAAATTCTTGAAAAGTTAATAAACTCTAGACTGATTAATTATCTTGAAAAATTTAATATTCTTTCAAATTCGCAGTACGGCTTTAGGAAAAATAAATCAACTGAAGACGCTGTATTAGAACTAACTTCTTTGATTACAAAACAACTTGATGCAGGGAAAAAATGTTTAGCTGTCTTTATGGATCTAAAAAATGCGTTTGATTCTGTCTCTGTCCCTATTCTTGTACAGAAATTAGAAAACTTAGGAATAAGAGGTACTGAATTATTGTTGCTTAAAGACTATTTATGTAACAGAAGTCAGCGTGTGAAGATTGGGGATCTCACAAGCCATGAATCAACATTATCTTTTGGCGTCCCTCAAGGAAGTGTTTTGGGTCCCACTTTATTTCTGGTATACATAAATGACTTATGTAAATTGGAAGTAAATAGTGGCAAAATATTTTCATATGCAGATGATACTGCAATAGTCTTTTATGGTTCAACATGGAGTTTACTTAGAAAGATTGTGGAGTGTGAATTGTCTAAAATCTCTCTTTGCCTTAGGACTAATCTGCTCACTTTAAATACAGAAAAAACTAATTATATTTGTTTCACTATAAATAAAAGAACGCAGCCTAATGATGACTTCAAGTTACAAATCCATAGCTGCATTGAGGTAAATAAAAAATGTACGTGCTCTATCTTAAAGAAAGTTCCCTCAACTAAATACCTAGGAGTAATGCTCGACCAAAGGCTTTCATGGTACCCTCATATTGAATTTATAAATGCCAGAATAAGAAAGTTGATTTGGATCTTTAAAAAGCTTAGATACGTCACAACCAAAACGTTGCTTAATCAAATTTACATCACTTTAGTTCAATCGGTTATAGGTTATTGCATCCCAGTCTGGGGTGGAGCTTTAAAGACAAAATTTCTCGAAGTAGAACGAGGGCAAAGATCTTTATTAAAAGTAATGCTCTTTAAATGTAGAAAATATTCAACAGAAAAGCTTTATACTGAAAGTAAGATATTAAGCGTAAGAAAATTATACTTACTGCAGTGTATACTTAAAGTTCACAAGGTAGCACCTTTTGACGGAAAGAATAATAAAAAAAGAAGGAAAAACGTTATAACATGCACTTACAAATCAAAAACTAAGTTTGCATCCCGGCAATTCTTCTTAATATCTAACAATATATATAATCGCGTAAATAAAATATTAAATATCTATCCTGTAAACTTTTACAAATGTAAAGAACTTGTGCTAAAATGGCTACTCGGCTTAAACTATGATGATACAGAAGCATTGATATAAAAACTCAGACACACACACACTCACACACACACACACACACAAACACACACACACACTAACACAAACACATACACAAGACAAGCACGAACTTAACAATTATATTTTTAAAAGTAATAATCTAAATTATTTTGCTATAGTTATATTTTTTTCTCATTATGTATGAAATGTTATGGAAGAGCGGGGCCCCCTGTCACAAGTACTAGTAGAAATACTAGTAACTTACTAGGAGGGTCCCAGATTCTGTATATTATTTATATAATGTATTTGTGATGAGAATAAATATTTTTGATTTTTGATTTTGATTTTTGATATAAGCTATCACAGAGAACGCCTTAAAGTGAAAGATCAATGACATCTAAATTTGTTAAAAGCAAATATGAAATAATCTCTTAACGAAGCTAGAAAACTAAAAGACTTGAGTATTGTTTAATCAATGGCATGCAAATATTTGATTAACTAAGTTTACATACATTTTACTTGCATATATGTATGTTTATACTTAGATCGATGCCCCTCTATCACATAATAAATATTTCAACAAAACTATGAAAATATTTTATTCTAGATGTTTCTTTATATAAATTTTGCGTTCGTATGTTTGTAACTGTTAATCTTAAAGAACAGTAAATGGATTAACTTAAAACTGTTATATAACATTGGATCTGTATAAGAGTGTTTTAAAATATTTCTATTTAAATTTTGACTGAACCACAAGAGGTATTGTTTTAAATGTATTGTGAAGCCACAGTAAGAATACCTATTTGATTAAATTTATCAAGAAGTGAAAATAGGCGCATTTGTGCGCTTGGACATGGAGTAACACAATTTTAAACGCTTCTGTTCTTTGTTTAACTTTAACTTACATAATTTATTGAATTAGGCGTTACATTGCGGAGATCCATAATACAAAAGTAATAGCAAAATTACTTTGCTATAATCCGCGATAAAGTAAATAGGAAATATACATATATAATGCTAAATGTAGAGTGGACTATTCGTTCTCATACCTGAAACATGCAGCATTCGTTAAAACACATGTACAAACCGCCACCATTATACACAAGGACGACACACGTTCACTATCACAAACTCAACAATCGTATCGCCCCGCGACCGAAGCATCATCAGCTTTGCGATTTTGTCGTGAACTCGTCTTTTACGACACTTCGATAAAAAATGAGGGTGGTCTATTCTACTCGCTCGGACACCACACGGCGTATCAACTTACTTTAGCCACCTTTCACGGCATCTCGGTAAGAAATGAGGGTCGTTTATTCTACTCAGCCGGATACCACACGGTTACAAGTTTATCCGGTTAAAATTTCCATTAAAAAAATCTGAAATCAAAAGGCCATGACTTCGACGAAGAATTATTCAAAAAAAAATAATGACACTGCAGTCGATTTCCGTATTCGAGTAACGATTTCACGCATCAGTAATTTTATAGTCAGGTAAACAACCTATATAATCGTTTTTAATAATGATTTCGATTGGATGATTGAATGGCGATAGGATATGTTCCTTATGAGATTTAATTTGTCAAATTTGGAATTAATATCCTTTAGAAATACTTCGCTCTTCAGGAAGTCGGGATGACGGCAAACCGGTTGGTTTGATGGTTCCATGACTCATGGGACTTGCTCTCATATGGGATACAATAAGCGTTGAAACATTAGCACCGTCCCATATTCTAATGAAATCGGCGTCAATATATTTTTAACAATTTAATTTTTGTACATAAGAATATACATAATCATATAAAGATTGGCGATGTATATAAAAGACAAAGTAGGAACCGACATAAGCTTGCGGTTTCTGCTTTGCGCCTGGCAAAAGTACATGCAAAGTCGTTTGTGGGCTTGGGTAAGATATTCTATAATCAAATTCAGCAATCTTCTTTACCATTACAGCAGTTTAAAAACACTATTAAAAAAAGGCTAATGCAGAAAGAATGCATGGATATAGCTACTCTTCGATCCTGTACAAGAAATTAATTACTATATGTAACTAGTGATAAGAATTATTCTTTGAAAAGAGCGGCGGTTGCTCTTAAGAGTTTAGGGAGTTTTTCTACATTTGGTTAGCGGCGGAAATGACCTACTCTGATGTTGTCGAAGGTGTGCATCTCTCTCATCTCATATATCGAACGAATCGATGACGACAATGTTCGCGATCCTTCGCGAGTCCTTGGGGAGATCGTAAACAAACTTTCGTAAACAGTTGAATGTTCCAGAGAATTAGCGTCAAGCGAATTTGAACCCTATGACACGTAGTTTACGAATTCTTTTTGCACATTCGTAACAATATGATTGATTATTACAGAAACTATAACAGAACTACTATGCTATAATCCGCGTGGGTGAAGCGAATGCATGCAATGCTATGTGTATGACAAAATTCATGTACCTTACACATGTAGGAGAAGTCACCACACGTATCCCAAGATGCCTCCGCCAGCAACAATGCACACGAGCAATACATCATCAGGAGGATACGTTCCACGACAAACTTGTAATGCATTACGAATTCCGCAAAATAACGCCTTATCCGTCCGAACACCTCTTTTGCATTTTTTAAGTTCATATATAAAAGTGCAAAAGAATATCAATTTTTGTATAATATGTGTAACACTTTAAGCCGCTGTGTGTATTCGGCTGAGTATAATAGACCACCATTATTTCTTACCGAGGTGTCATAAAAATTACTATGGTAAGTTGACCCACCGTGTGGTATCCGGTTGAGTAGAATAGACCACCCTCTTTCTTACCGAGGTGTCATAAAATACGACTAAGGTAAGTTGACGTAGGCAGGCGGCCGGTCGTAAAATACGTACAAATCACGTGAGAACATGTTTGTAACGTGTGCCGACCCCACTCATAGTGGGATAAGGGCAGGAAGATACACGCACACACACACCAATAACTAGGGCAGGAGAATCATCATGTACCACTTTAAGTTAAATGTAATAAAATATTCATTGTTAACGTTCATCCTGTCAATGCCACGAAATAGTTTGTCATGGACATAAAATAAATGTGTGTCGGACAAAGATAGAATATAATTCATGCAATACATTGAATGTCAATTTGAATTGTAAGAACTAATGATCTGCAGTCCGCTACACATTTCGCACGCTTTTATTTATCAGGAAAAACCCCTCAAGGCTTTCATGAAAATGACTCCACCTTCCGCTAATCGATGCATCGGAAACACCAGTTGCATACACTAGGGGCCCTTTTCAGTTGGATGTCCAATAAAACGGTAGGCACACTTAGGACGACGTTCCCCGACGCTAGTAGACCTGAGCTCAACCCTATATGTATTTCGCTCCCACAACGTTTTCTCTATATACACCTATCCCGTGCCTTTGATGTTGTTAAATGCTGTAAAATTATAAAAAAATTATCGTTTTACAATTTATTTGTTACCTTAGCCTTGCAATAAGCTATATTCTTGCGTTTGAAACAGATATCTGACGTAACATTAACTTCAACGCAAGCGCATTGTTTTATAACTAATCTGTTTTAATTACCAAGACATCGTTGTTGTACAATATTTATAACACCCATACTAATATTATTAATGTGAAAATATGTCTGCCTCAAGATTGCCAATTTATTTAAAAAGAAACAAGCGAGATTTAGGCCTGAGAATAATATTTTACAGTATTTTAGACAAATTAACAGTATTTTATATAATTAATGTTTTAAACAATATTTTGTTTTAGGGCTTCTCGTATAACTTACAAGCTTTTAAACTTCAAATTCGTTCACGTGGATTGCAGTCCTATTATTTAAGAAAACCCTAATACTTATATTATTTATGCTTAAAGTGGGTTTACATTAAAAGCTAGACATATGCTGTCGCGGACTTTTATATAGATTTTAGAGGAGAACAATTTTGTAATACATTTTTGAATAACTTACACCGTTTACTTAGCGCACATAATAAAAGCTTTAAATATTGCCGTTTTCGCAATATTTTTTATCAGTGCTCTTCTGCTATTCATTTTAACGTGATGTTATATAGTCTATAATAAATATCCTCGATAAATGGACTATCTAACACTTAAAGAATTTTTCAAATCAGTGCACTAGTTCCCGAGATTAGCGCGTTTAAACAATCAAACAAACCCTTCAGCTTTATATATTAAGTATAGATATAGATTAATTAACACCCTTCTTTAAAAACTTCATACGCCTCGCCACATATAACTAAGATTAAGTAGAACTTTCTGGATTAATTAGTTTACTATATAAACGGTCGTATCGCGCGGCTCGGGGATTCAATTTTCGAATAGAGTAGAGTTGACGATTCAAAGGCAATTTGAATTTTAATAGAGACCAAGAATTACCAACTCTATAGCGAAACAAATGAAATAATAGTCACCTCTGCTTCGTTACTGAATCGTAGTCAGACCTCTGACTGCATGTAGACAAATTCTGTACTGAAAAGATTCGTCTAATTCCACGAACCCCTTTACCTAAAATAATTATGAATGCGGAAGTTTCTTGAACTAACAATAGTTCTTAACTCATTTTGGCATTGAAATAATTGACAGTGGCAAAGGGTAAAGGGCAAGCTGTGATAACCCAGTGGTGAGATCGTGCGGCTCTCTCGACAGGGGAATGAGTGTCGAATGAATTTTTCTGTTAAATCTTCAGTGTCTTGTGAGGAAACTTGGATAAGTCTACAGAATTCCGGAGATACGTGTAACCTACCAATCCGCATTGGAGCAACGTAGTGGTTCTTAGCTCCAATCCTTCTCTTCAAATACAGAGAGGGGAGAACTTTTTAGCGTCATAGGGCTTTTTTTAGTTTTACTTTTTAGTGGTATAGGGTAGGTTTTATCACAGTTTTTTCTCAGCGATTTTACTTTTTACAGCGCTGAGGAATCTCAATTAAGGGATTTCGCATAATAATCATGGGATTATTTTTATCGCTGCCTCGGTTGTAATTAAATTGTAAATTTGCAACGCTGCGTCTACCAAAGGCCTTTATTTAACAAATGTTTCAATCGACACTTTTGTACTTAGTAAAAAGTTGTAAAAGAAGGCGTTACTTTTCTGTAATCCGTGATACATAATATATATAATATAAAAAAATGTTCGTCTGTTTATCCTTTATAGACTTCGAAACGGCTGTACCGATTTTTATGAAATTTTCAAACGATCTATAGAATGTATGGATGATGTTGTAAAATTTGGTGGCGATCGGAGCATTTTTTTGAACTGTTGAGTTCTGTTTGGAGGGCAATTCGAAACCAGAATGAGGCACAGCAACGCGTGGCCTGACAGCTTGTAAAATATAAATATACTACAATAACAATATTATTATTGTTTTTTGACACCTGATGTTTGAAATTTAATCGTGTTTTATAAAATAATGTCAATTAAATAAGTTTTAAAGTAAATAATGTTATTATTTTAATATAATCTGTGGTAAACTTTTATCGCGAATTAATTAAATGCGCGCGAATTATTGAATGAAAAAAGGTACCGGATATTAACCATGAACCATGAATTAATAGATATTAATGGAAAAAATTCATCACCAAATATTTGGTCATATACTCGTAACTTGTTTAATTACATTAACACAGTCGTAGACGCTATCAAAACGCCATCATAAGCTTTAGAAACCATGTAGTGAGAAATACTAATTGTGTGTGTATTACATTTCCCATTAACGGGAAGCCCCATAAAAATTACAAAGTTTTTTTGTCAACGCAATTACAGAGCGGCGCGTGCGGTGATAATGCGAAAATATAATCAAAGGTTAAATTTAAAAAGTACTTACCGCAAATCCTGTTGACAACTAAAATGATTGACTGTGAATACGTGATACGAAGTGACTAAGGAAACAGTAGTTATAAACCTATATCTAATTTAAATTAAATATTAAATAAAAAAAAACAACAGCGAAAGGTTATATAAGTTCTGACATTAAATGTTTAAATATTTTAGGACAAGCGACTAAGTTCATTGCAACTTTAATATGAAAGTAACCAAAGTTTTGTATCCCTTCTCTTTCCCGACAGAAAAACGGGAATTTTTAATCTTATACTTAGCGGGTGTATAAGCAGCTAATTTTATAAGTATTGTTGCAAAAAGTCTGCCTATCTTCTTGTTTGTTTGCCTTTGTTTAATTACGCTTTCACTACTAACGCGGAAATCAAATCAAATAATATCTTTTCAAATAACCCCAAATAACACTTTGGAAGCTTCAAGGATCAATATGATTAATGAAGCTACAACTGGTTCAAAATGTTACTCTTACCGAAGAAACTTGGCGGTCAATCTTTGAAACATTTTCAATTTACATTATTAAACCGTGGTCTTGTATCAATGCTGAAAAGATTTTCATATATAGGTATTTCTATCATTCAAATTATCATCAATTCTGTGATATGCTTTACGTGTAAGCATATTTCTTACATTTAATTTAAACTTTTCTGTAGACTGCTCTAGTATGGATTGCGGAATTTTGTTGTAGAAGCGAATACCGAGACCAACGAAAGAGATGCTAACTCTACTGAGTCACGACACAGGTATTATTGTGATCTCTCATATGTCTATGCGGACTATTGTTGTTATACGTTAAACATCGATACTATTGATTTCCGATAGTTACGAAAAAAACTGTCGATAGTCCATGT
Organism: Morpho deidamia; assembly: GCA_947086505.1. Taxonomy (NCBI): domain Eukaryota; kingdom Metazoa; phylum Arthropoda; class Insecta; order Lepidoptera; family Nymphalidae; genus Morpho; species Morpho deidamia. The sequence continues at coordinate 10,120,592 of CAMTZC010000008.1, forward strand.
CCATAGTTTAACTTTAACTATTATGCGTGCATTAGAATATTATCATGTTTGGCACTATTTAAGCTAATGTATCGGACAAACTTACGAATAAACATGACTTTTTCCTTCGAGAATAGGACAAGAACACTAATAAAGTCGCCTACAAAACTAATGTCAAATATATTGTATGTATAACTTATTATTGTAACCATAGTATTTCAAAATAATTACTCAGCTAAAACTTTGAACAATGTATAAAATATAAATCTAGTATAATTTATGCAGGTATTATTGTCTTTAGCGTTTTATAAGATTAACGTGATGCATTGAAGGTCGCAAGTAATAAATATGCTGCGTACTATTTATCTCATTAAAAGGGTCTAGGTTACGTAATTATTCTAACCCATTATATCCATTGTTGATTGTAACCATAACACGGCAGCTTATAAATAGGGACATAAAAACGATTTTTAATCGATTATATAATTATATTAAACGATTTTCTAAATATCATTAACCGATTACAAAAAAGATTTTATTAATGAACCTATTTTCCATCTTTTTTTAATCTTTTTCTTTTTTCGATAAACTCTTTACACGATATTATCGCGTCCGAGACGCGATAACGTCGTGTAAAGAGCTCATTAATAAGTGCCCAGGACAGGTTCGAAACTAATCGGGCTAATCCGATAAAATTAGACGTGAGTATAGCCAGTATCTATATATTATATATTACTACTCACGATAGTTTAAATTTAAACTCATTAATTGTAGATTTTTTTGATTCAAGTTAATATTTTTTTTACAAATCGATTTATTTTAAATATATTAAAAATAGAAAAAGAATTAAAAAATACAACTTTTTAAATAATCTTTCTGACTATAGATCGATTATTAATAATCGTTTTTTCTGAACTCTCGAACAGAATTCGAACAATAAATTTCGAATTATTTAATTAATTAAATGGTAATAAAAATAAAAATTCAATTAACTTCGATTAGAGGGAGAAAATTCGATTATTTATTAATCGATATTTCCATTCCAAGCCATATCTTTACTTATGTATAAGTGGTATGGATGGGTATAATCGCACGCAATCTTTCATTACACAGGAAGCATTGGAGTAATTGTTATAGTTACCGGGGGTCCCTGCAAGCGCTAAAGCAAAAAACAAAAGGGAAACAAGTCCAGTATATTTAGTAGATCAACACTAGTAAATAAAAGGCCAAAGTATTCGCAACACTTACTTTCAATCACTTTGTTATACACAGAAATAATTATAAATGTAAATAAAATAATCCATTTTAAGTCTTAAAAAGTTGTTTCGAAATCGAGTTCACTTTATTTATTTTTTTTTTTTTTTTTGGGACATTTACACACAGTCATCCGTCCCCAAAGTAAGTAACTTAATACTTGTGTTATGGGTGACGGACAACTGGTAGATATACTACATATATAAGTTTAAATACATACTTAAATACAAATACACACCCAGGCTCGAAGAACCAACAATTTGTTTATAGAAAATGTTGGCCCTCGGCGGGAATCGAACCCGCGACCCGCGGAGCTGAAGGCAGGGTCACTACCTACAGCGCCAACGGGCCAGTCGGCGCTGTAGGTTGAACTTAGGTTTTCGATATAATGAATACTGATATATACTAAAAAGGATATACTAATCACGATAGAAAATCTTGATATGTATATACACATGAATGTTTTTTTGTATGTCCTTTATAGACTCCTAAATGACTGGAACGATTTTAATGTAATTTTCAGACCCCAAAAAAACCCAGCGGCTGATTGTGTAAAGTTTGGTGGCGATCGGTGCCTTTTTTAACTGTTGAGTTCTATTTCGAGAGGAATTCCCATTGACCCATTATTATGAAATTTTATATGTATATTCAGTAGGTCTGAGAATCTACTATCTATTTTTCATAACCCTAAGTGATAAGGGTTGTCCACCCCTAACATTTTTTTTATATTTTTTGTCCGATATTTTTTTATTTTTTATAAAGTACTACAGTAGAAATTCTCTAGAAATAATTTATATGGCAAAACAACGATTGCCTGTAAGCTAGTGTCTCATAAATATTACCATAAAATAGTTAAATACAAATATTTTATCAATTTTTCTAACCAATTTGATTCTTATCATTTAACTATAATATGAAGCCGTCATAAACGAGCGGTGAGACCGTGTGACCAGGTGATCAGCGCTTCAGATTCAAAATACATGCAATACACATTGGAACAAACGTCGTAAGCTTTAAAAGTCGAGCAGAGATTTTTGCCCAGTGGTGGGATAGACGACAAGTTTTTTATTATAGTAAAACTCATAGGCTGTTTGAATCTTTGGCAATAGTAAGTCAGCCACTACGTCTTATTTTAAATAATTTGAGTACAGTGTAGAAATAATTTAATTTGTGCAATTTAAATAAAAAACTGTTTAAAGTTTTCTGCATTTTTCCAATGAGCCGTTCTTAACATAAGTTCGCATACAAGGGGGGAAAGAGTCTTGCTGAGCGTGAGGAGATGTGACAGGGAGCCGGCTGCGCCCGGCAACGTAACGTTAGCCGTTCTATCATTAAATCTACTAAAAATAATTTGAATTCTCATTATTTTTAGGGGGGGGGTAAAAGAAAGTGTGACACAGCGTGATAGTAGAGGTTAGAAAAACTTTTAGCGTGACGTATTTTATGAACGGCACCAAACAAATGTCAAGGACAAATCCAGTTTGGTGTATAATCCATCAATATACGCTGGAACGATAAGGCGGGTCTATTTGCATATCCCTATCTCAAGTGCATGACGAGCAATTGCAAAAACTCCGCATATGTTTTTATAGCTAAATGGCAAGAGCCAGTCACCTTTTCAATGTATGCAAATATTGATTAGTTTAACATTTTTGTTCTAACAAATATATTCAAACTCATATTCAAATATTCTTTATTCAGATAAACTTTTGTACAAGTGCTTTTAAATCGTCAATTGCACTGCTGATTTTAGAAAATTAGAAGAGCCTACCGAGAAGAGCCCGCAAGAAACTCGGCCTTGAATAGGTCTTGGTATAGGTATAACTGATCTTGAATTCGGATTCAGTAGGTCGAAATACGTCCCCAAAGGTCGGTCCGTAGAAATGAGCTTTCCCCTTTTATCGTGCCGGTGTTATTATAATAGCAAACGGCAAATCACGTTTCCGTTTGTGTACTTGAAAAACTATAGTATTAGAGGTGATATTCGAATTTTGCTCTTCGACATATGTATATTTTCCAACTAAAAATAACGATAAACTACATAAATAACGCAATTCGGCCTCATCATACCGTATAATCTCCGTTCATATAACGACTTATTCAAAGAAACTGAAAAGCATCTCGCTAAATCACAAAAAAATATTCATCAACAGAGTTAAAAACGTTGAAGTAAGGATAGAGTCTTCTTTTAAGCATTGATATACTTGTGCTTGCAGACCCCGCTCTTCCAAAATAGCGCTCGCTGAATAAAGATTGTGGTTTATAGAAACACATTCAGGCAGTTTAAATATTTTTACCTTAATGTTGCAAGTAGAAAAATCTGTGCTAGCTCCGCCTCGAGAGCGTGCGACTCTTTCGAGGAAGCCACGAGTTCAAACCTCGGACAGGCAACAATGACTTTTTCTATTAAATGTTTTGTATCTAATTGATAATTGCAATTTATCACAAGATTACCGGTGAAGATAAAATAAAGATCGGGAGAAAATCTGCATATCTCTAAAAAAATTCTGAGGATTCTGTAGGTTTTAGCACCAACCGTTCTCTCTAAAGGCGAAGGGGAGACCTATGACCAGTAGTGAAGTAGTAAAAGAGCGTTATTTTTATTCCCCTATAACCCCGAAGGTACCTTTATATTCTTTATACCTTTATATAGATACATATTGAACATAATAATTGTTACAGATCTCATTCTTGATGAAGACGTAACAGGATGAAGCCTTTTATTAAACAGGTTAGTAAAATTGTCATAAGAATAAGAAATATTTATTATATTTTTCAAAATCTTCAAGATTTCTAACATCATCTATGTTATGATGCTTGCATAGATGATGATGCTGATGATGCTTGCGGGACGAAACGATTGTTGAGTTTGTGATAGCGCACGAATGTATTATGGTGGCGGTGGTTGAGGTTTGTTCATGTGTTTTTACGAATCCTGCATGTATCGGGTATTAAAATGAATAGTCCCGCCTACATTGTACATTATATATATTTTCTATTTACTATATCTATGTATAGCAAAATAATTTTATTATTACTTTTGTATTATGGATCTCCGCAAAGTAACGCCTAATTCTCTAAATTATTTAAAGACGGTGAACTTTGTTGGTGGTTTCTATATTACAGGCGTTCGTAGTGTCAGGCGCGGCGCTGAATATAGCGGGTCACGGCTGCGCTCACGGTTTCCCAGCAGTGCTGTTCGCTCAACTCAAGAGCGACGGTGGGCCTGTCACGCTTACGGACCATGACACGTCCTGGATTGGTAATTTGGATGTAGCCTTTTATTTCAACCGAACGTAACTCTTGGATGTAGGGTTTTTGAAAAAATATCCAATATCGTGTGCGCTTGGTCCATGCAGCGACTCCCAGCGACCTAGATAATCCATCTCGTAGGGGGTCAAATGCTACGTTTTTTTGTGCTGTGCCATTGCACTTTAGGATCCCATCACTGCAACAAAGTATGAAGAAAAGCTCTTAGTACTATTTGACTAGCCCACTGCACACTTCAGCTTCACAACACAATGAGCTACGTGTATATAGGCAGTCTTACTTACTCTCCAGACCTCGCGTAAAACTCAAAAAGTACTAAACGGATCTTTATTCTGTTTTCTTTAATAAATAGAATGGAATCACGACTGCTGCATAAAATTTTATAAAAGTTTTGTGTAAATAAATTAAAATACAGTGATAATAGTTGAAAACTTCAACAATATACTGCACCGAATTTAGATTATATCTCTGATAGAATGCTTGCAACTAATTAATTATTATAACTACTTATCTTATATAAATTTAATTTATTTCGAAACTTTACTTTGATAGCTGGCTTCAGGCCAGGCATATTTAGATCTACTAAATTTGGGTAAACTCTTTAATCAGATATTATTTTTTTAAATTAAATATTTGCATCAACTGACTCCAATATTACAATTCAATAAAGTTAAGCAGCCGTCACGGCACTAAAATTATTGCTAATTACACCAAATGATAATCGCCAGAAAACCTTATTGATTCAAACTCTATTACTAATCTATGCTTATTATAAAACAAAGTCCCCAAAAGCTGTCTATATGTTATCGATTTCCTGAAAATCACGTGAACGGATTGTTTTACGGTTTTCACCAAAAGATAGTGCAATACTTCCGAATGGTTTAGGTAAATAGTACATATTCATATCGGTCACATCGGTCACACAGTCATATCGGTATTATTCTGTTGAAGAGATCGAGCAGTTGTTAAACTATAGATATTAAAAAATAGAAAAAAAGTCGCTATAGCATGTCTCTATCTCTCACGGCTCACTCACAATAACTACTTTTATGTTCAAAGTTTCGAAAATTCGGGAAAAGTTTCGTAAATCACTGAATTCCAAACGGGTCAAGCCGTTGTTGGTACAGCTAGTACGAATATAAATTCGGTGAACTGCTGAATTCATTAGTTGAAACAGAGAAACACAAATACTGTTGACCAAAATACCTAAAATTATTAAAGGAACAACGAAATCAATAAGAGAGATAATATACGTTCAGCATGTAACGATCTATAATATTAAAAGTAATATCGATATTTTCTGGTTTTCAGCGTCTGCAGTAGGCGTGATGGGCATCGTAGGAAACTTCATATCACCGGTTCTCATGACTCGTTTTGGGAGACAAAAGGCCCACCTAATGTGCACCGTGCCAGCTCTTCTTGGCTGGATTATCTTCATTTTAGGAAACACCGTCCCAATGTTCTTAATAGCAAGATTCTTTCATGGTCTTGCCTTAGGATTAAGAACTCCTTTAGCTGCCATCTTAGTGGCAGAATACACTGAGCCGAAATATAGAGGAGCGTTCTTAGGTACTTTTGCGATATCGTTAGGTATGGGTATTATGCTGTCGCATATATGGGGTGCATACTTATCATGGAAGATGACTGCAGTTGTTTGTTCCTTGTTTCCATTGGTATCTATGGCGATTATTAGCTTATCGCCTGAATCAGCGAGCTGGTTAATTTCTAAAGGAAGATTTGAAGACGCAAAGAAAGCATTCAGATGGGTGAGAGGAGAAGGTAAAGAGCAATCAGAAGAACTAGAATCGATGATAAGGGCTCAAGAGAAGGAGTTACAAGTAGAGCAAACAAGGAAGAATAAAGACGTAAAAAAGTCCTTTAGAATTAACAGAATATTTAAGTCAATAATGGACTCAATAAAAATAGTGATGAGGATATTTAAGAAGAAGGAATTTTATAAGCCCTTGGTCATAGCGATTTGTATGTTAATCGTGTTTGAATTCGGTGGAGCACATATGGTGCCGGCTTACGGTAATTTAATACTGCAGGCTGTTTTGGATAAAAACGATCCCAAGGATGTAGCGTGGCAGTTCACAGTAATAGATATGCTGAGAACTATATGCTCGTTACTTGCTATATTTTTACTCAAAAGTGTTAAGCGACGGACAATACTATTCAGTAGTGGAGTAATGACAGTGTTATCTCTAGCATTAATATCGGCTTTCGTTTATTTAAGGAAAGCGAAAATGATTACACAGAGTTGGTTGTTGGACACTGTTCCTATGACGTTAATGGTTTTCTATACTTTCGTGTTCTGCTTAGGACTAGTGCCGCTAAACTGGGTGATTTGTGGCGAAGTGTTCCCATTATCATATCGTAGTTTAGGATCAACTTTATCAACATCCTTTTTAACACCCGCCTTCGTGGTATCCATGAAGACTGCGCCGCACTTCTACTCATCCATAGGAGTTGAGGGTGCATTTCTAGTCTACTCGGCGACATTGACTGTATGTTTATTGATAATGTATGCATTGTTACCGGAAACCAAAGACCGGACATTGCAAGATATAGAAGACAGTTTTAAAGGTATTAAGAAATCTGATATTGAAGTACAACTTAGTCTTATAGATGATAGAAATAACGGCAATAAATAGGAATAAGTTAATGATATGCAATATATTTTATGTTTTATAGATCGTTGGCAATCCTCAATGTTAACCAAGAAATTGAATATTGAATATATTATAATTCAAATTCAAAATATTCTTTATTCAAGTAAACTTATAAACAAGTGTTTTTGAATCGGTTCCTACCGAGAAGAGCCAGCAAGAAACTCGGCGGTTGCTGTTTTCAAAGTACAAATTCTTTTCGCTAGTTACATTTAGTCATTACTGTCTTTAAGAGGGTCAAATAGTCCACCCATTCTTATCGTCTAAGTAATCTTCAATAATATAGTAGGCTTTCTGTATTAGCATTTTTTTAGTGTGTTTTTAAATTGCTGTAAAGGCCAAAGTTAAAATAGATTGCGAATTTTATTATAGAATCTTATACGCAATCGACTTACGTACTTTTGTAAGGCAGACAAACAATTGAGAAAATTATGAAAATTACACCAAAGAGAAAGTTTGAAGAACTTTTAGTGAGCTTCGAGGTTTTTTGTCTGTGCTAAGTGAAAAAATTACAACTAGACATGTTCCTTCTCCTTTTACGAGCTTCCCTACTCTAGTATAATAACCTCTATGTATTGTTCTCAGACTAATATTTTTATATCAACTTACGTACCGGGGTTTTAAAATCTAGTGTGACGCAAAAAAAATTGATTATGTCATTGACTTGTGAAGTGCTAATCTCAATTAGTAAATAAGTTTGCGTTACGTATGTCTGTGATACGTTTTTGTACCACTCAGAAATAATAAGACAACGTATTATAAGATAATAAATTGTTATACGAAATAAATTAAAATATTTATGATATGACTTTGATTTTATTGCAATTCAGCCAAACAAAAAGGCTTTTGTGAGGTTTGATATAAAAACGAAAAAATAAAATGTAATATATAATATACATGGGTGTTTTTGAAAATGGAAGTAAAACATAGAAGATAAGGAAAATCGCGGAAAAGGGGGAAATTGGATTCGAGAGGAGTAGGGGAAATAGGTTTTTTTGGAAAATTAAACTTAAGAAAAAAGTTTTTATATACTATATATTATTTCGATATCCTCCTGCCCTTATGGAACAACATGTTACAAACACAATGTCACATTATTTGGCTACCTATTTTACGACCGGCCGCTTGCCTGACGTAAACTTACCTTAATCGCCTTTTACAACATCTCGGTAAGAAATGGGGGTGGTCTATTCTACTCAGCTGGATACACAAGCTTAAATTTGACCAAATTTTATAAAATTGGTACTGTTGATCAAAGAGGCAGACATATTATTAATATTTATATGAATATAGTATGCATCATATACAATTAACAGTAACGGCCTGGCAATGGGAAAAGGCCGTTATAGGCCTCTTTTCTCCTTTTTTTTTTGGAAAGAAGGGAACTTCGACATACCCACCAAGCTGCTCCAATGCGAATTTGTACGTGACACATCTCTATTATCTCTCTATTACAAATCTCTATAGATTTCTGGATTTCTATAGATTACAAATCTCTATAGATATCGTGAGGTAACCTGTATACATATAGATGTATACAGGTTACCTCACGATGTTTTCCTTCACCGAAACGCGTGTGATAGATTGCAATTATGAATTAAACTCATAAGTTTTAACAGAAAAACTCATTGGCTTAAGCCCGTGACTACCTAGAAAGAGTCATTATCAATGATGCAATATTTACAGCTTTATATTTACGCCTAACATATGTTCATGTTACAATACTATTATGTAATATACATATTATGTAATAAATATACAGAAAAGGCAAACCAGGAACTTAAATAAACTAATTACACCAATGTTACGCTAATAAGTCTGAAAGTCGATTATGGGCTTCGATATTTTTATATTAATTCCGCAATCACCTTGAGACTATTGTTTAAATGAAAAGCGCTATGTTTCCTTAAAGAAAGCTTATCATATAATTAAAGATTATAAAAATGAATGCTTCCCACAGCTTTAAAAATATATATATGTATAGGAGTCAATATATTCAAATTCAAATTCAGAATATTATTTATTCAAGTAAACTTGTAAATAAGTGCTTTTGAATCGTCAACTCTACTACTGGTTCGGAAAGCTACTCCTATCGAGAAGAGCAAGCAAGAAAACCGGCGGTCGCTCTGTACAAAATATAATTCTTATAACTATTTAGTTATGTAATGTATTTACATTTAGTCATTACTATCTTCCACAGAGTCGAGGAGTACCTAATGCCTATGTATATCCACGCATTCTTATCATCTATGCAATCCTCAACAGTATAAGAGGTTATCAGTATTAAACTCGTTCTAGGAGTTTTTTTAATGAATATAATGATGCGATAGAATGCGTCTTTATCTATCTATATGTATACTTATTACAAAAACAAAGTCCCCAAAAATTTTCCGTATGTATGTGATCGATTTTATCAAAATCTATTGAACTGATTTTTGCACGGTTTTTACTATATGGTAGTGTCATTCTTACGGAAGGTTTAGGTTAATAGTACAGTTTCCGGAACAGCTTAACCGATTTCCATCGGAAGATAGAGGAGAGTGTGAAGCATAACAATACACAAGCATTATAACAATTCACAAAAAAGGGAGTAGAGTAAATAATTTATAGAATTAGGCATTACTTTGCGGAGATCCATAATACAGAAGTAGGTAATAATAAAATTATTTTGCTATAATCCGCGATACAGGAAATAGAAAATATATATAGTGTTAAATGTATAGTGGACTATCCGTTTTTTCATACCCGATACATACGGGATTCGTAAAAACACATGCACAAACCTCCACCACTTCCACCACAATATACAAGCACTACACACGTTCACTATCACAAACTCAATAATCGTTTCGCCCCGCAAGAGTAGAGTAAACATGGAGTTTAACTCCTGACGATGCTTCGATTGCAGGGTGAAACGATTGGTGAGATTGCGGTAGTGAGTGTGTGCGGTGCTTGTGTATTGTGGTGGCGGTGGTGAAGGTATGTGCATGTATTTTTACGAATCCTGTATGTAACAGGTATGAAATCGGAGAGTACACTGTACATTTAGCATCCTCCCTGCTCCCACTCATAGTGGGTTCGGCACAACATGTTACAAACATGTGACATGAATCGGCTACGTTTTTTCGTCCGCCTGCCTGACGTCAACTAACCTTAGTTGTATTTTAAATCCCCTCGGTAAGGAAGAGGGTGGTCTTTTCTACTGAACCGAATCCGATTTGTCAACTTACCTTAGTCACCTTTTACGACACCTCGGTAAGAAATGAGGGTGGTCTATTCTACTCAGCCGGATACTACACGGCGGGTCGACTTACCTTAATCGCCTTTTACGACACCTCCGTAAGGAAATGAGGGTGGTATAAATGAGGGTGCACACGGCATACACTGTGCATTTAGCATTACGTATATATTATTATATAGCGGATTATAGCAAAATAATTTATTACTTTCGTTAATATTAACGTGAACAAAGTTGCGGGTGCGAATAGTTAACCATAAACATAATCTTTTGCTGTAAATCGGGTGGATGACATCTGAATAGGCGCGACGTCGCGTCTTGAGCACGTGGTGACAAGGACCACGATATCCTAACGGGACAACGTACGAGTTGATATTACATCCGATTTATTATTTTCACTTTATACATATACTAGTAATGTTTTTATTTGAAGTTTTGTACAAAAAGTTGTGTTAGAGATATGCTTTCACGGACTTTAATGTAGTATATTTGTAGATCTACAATTCTCTAGTAAATTACATTAGTGTATTACATTATATTATATTAGTAAAGACAAAACAATTTATAATCGGAAGGTTCTGGAAATCAGTGTATTCAATTGAAAATAAGAACATAAAAGTAGTTATTGTTGATTACTATGAGAGATGGAGACATGCAGTTGCGCTTTTTTTGTACTATTTTTGTAGACCTACAATTCTGTAGTATATTGCTTTAGTGTAACTCTGATGGTTTACGCGGCGCACGCGACTAAAGCGCCCGGCAGACGAGTTTTTTTTACAACTGCGCGACCTCTTTTACACAATTTATATAAAAACCTAATTTTCTAACGTAAAGTTTTCGGAAGAATGCGCTACATTTTGAAAAGTCGATTACATACAGAAAGACAGCTTTTGGGGACTTTGTTTTAATGTAATAATAAGTATTGAAGGGAAGTCTTCAATTTGCACACATTACAGAAGAGACGGGATGGTATGGACATATAATGAGGAGGGACGAAAATTATGTGACCAAACGAGTGGTAAAGATCACTATGTAATAAGAGGGAGGCCTAAATAGAGATGGTTGGGTTTTGTGAAGACATGCTTATAAAAGGAGTAGCGCCAAAGTTGACAAATGATAGGAGAGATTGGAAGAGCAAAACATGTTGTGCTGACCCTGCTTAGAGTGTGTTAAGCGCAGGACAATGATAAAGAATGATGATTATTATTTTCATTCTGTGATATTGTAGACTTCGTATTTGGATCATATTTATATAATTATGTAATTTCCCCTCAGTAGAGTTCTTCATGAAATCGGGCAAACGTGCTCAAGCAGTTGTAAGCATTGATGGGGCCCAATAATAGGCACGGTGGTATACGAAAGCACCCAACCACCCTCGTATACGAATACGTCTGTATTCTAACATTAGATACACTGATTTAAACCAAAACTTATATGTCAAATTGATTTATGCAATTTTTCACACGTTTTCGGCAATGGAAAATATCGTGAGGAAATTTTCATACCTTTAGAGAATTCTGGGGATGTGTGTAAGCTACCAATTCGCATTAGAGCATCTTAGCTCCAACCCGTCTCTCTAAGAACATTGTTGGTTGGTGGCATACGCCCAGCAGTGGAATAACAAAAGCCCGGTACTTTTATATATTTTTTAATCAATGTACGTGTTATATCTATGATAAATTATTTAAAATTTCCTGGACAATACAGAATGGCACGTTGGCGCAAGTGGTAGTAACCGACTTCGACTTCGACTTTGTAGGTCGCGGGTCGCCAAGATTCAATAATTTCTATAAACAATTTTTTGGTTCTTTGATTCTGGGTGTATTTATGTGTATAAATGTTTTTCACACTTTAAATTAACCTAATACAAAAATGGTGTTTCTTGCTAAATTGCAAAAAAGCGCCTACAAAACTAGTAAATGTTAAGCAGGGAAACATTAGTATTTTTTTAATAGTTCGTAACGAGATGTCATAGAAGGCTTTGAAGTAAGGAACTAACTCAATTAAGCCTAATTTTGAATAAGGTCACTTTAATACTAAGCGTGCGATTTAGTAAAAAATTATATATTTACCAGTTATCTGTCACCCATAACACAGGTATTAAGTTACTTACTTTGTACACAGGCGACCGTGTGTATTATGTCCCATATATTTATTTAGTTCTATAAATCATACCCATGTGCAATATCATCTATCTGTCTTATCGGGGTATATTTTAAACTAAAAAAGGGGATTTCATGTTTTATCTTTCATTCAACAAAGTGATTACAAAGAAGGATGTTAAATTTGTTTAAATTGTGATGAAACCAGGTGAAATATGACGATAGACGTTGAAAATGCCGGAAAAAGTTAAGCCGCTTGGGAGCTTTAGTGGAAAACTTTGACTAATCCATTTAATATTATAACAAAACAATGTATGGTCGGAATATTCAACTTTTGTAGGTCTATAGCCTAGATAGATTTTGCTTCTTGCACTTAGCATTGAATAGTTTTTTTTAATGCGATTTATAGAAAAAAAATTCAATCATTACATTTTACAGTCAGTTGCGTCTTAAGAAAGCTCAAAATCGCTCATCAGGTTGTTGGGGAATTTTTGGATATTTCAGGAGATATATAAAATTACAAATATTTCGGTGTGTATCAGTTTTGTAATTAAAAAAAAAGACAGATAGTGAATGAAATGCAATTAAAATCATCGCTTGAACGGTGAACCACAAATATTTATTACCGCGTAATTATATGATTGATCTGTTTGCTCTTGCAATTGATTCAGGCGCTTATTAAGTCATTATTTAAAGTTAACTTTATCATTCTCCTGTCATTATGCCACTCTAAGTGGGGTCGGCAAAACATGTTTTAAACATGTTGTGACATGTATTAGCTAGTTATTTTACGAACTGCTTGACGTCAACTTACCTTAGTCGCATTTCACGACACTTAAAAAATTAAATATATGTTAATGTCCATACACGGGGAATGTTTTACATTTTGATTACCCCTTGACGCGAGTAATTTTATTAGCATATTCATTTGTTTAGCAAATTTTTCTTTTGATAAGATGAACGCTGCGCAAGGAATCAGCAAAGGAAATCAAGTAAATTAAATATTCTGCTATTATCGGCATTTGTAAAATAATAATTAAATAATGTATAGCAATATATAATTCTATCATCACAATTACATAGTGAAATTGCGCAAAGTGACTTCTATTAATTCTATAAATATTTAATTAATTGCTTAGTTACTATGGAAGCTTGTTTATTCCACCTCTATATAGCCAATTATATTTTGGTTGACATTTGAAAAATGAGGTATGATTTATATTTTTTCTACCATACATGAGGGTAATAATATCGCAGATTTAGAATATTACTAACTCGAACTCGAATAATCTCTGTCATTATGTCAAAATATCATGTTCGTATGTTTGTAAAAATTCGCTATGTATTATCTATACTTCTATACTAATATCATAAAGAGGAAAGATTTGTATTTTTGTGTGCATCTGTGTATGTATGTTTGTAATGTTTTCACGAAAAGAAGACTGGACCGATTTCAAAAATTCTTTCACCATTGGAAAGCTGCTTCTTCACTGAGCAACATAGACTATATAACATTTTCGAAAAAAATAGAGATTGCTACTAAAATTGTAATAAGATGTGAAAATTTTAATCGTAAAAATCTTTTATCGCGTGCGCTGCAGAAACTATTGATGATAGAACAAAAAAATGATCTACAGTATTATAGAACATAAAAAAACGACAAAAAAGTCCGCGATACCATATGTCTAACTAATAATAGTTAGACATATATAACTACTTTTAAACATTGCAAAAGTTGATAAAAGTGCCGACAATAATCAAACCATTTTATTCATACCTCTGTATTTATCATTAAATTATATTTTATTAGAAACTGTAAAATGCTTTTTAAATGATTAAAATCGGAAACTCCAATCAAGAGATGTTTAAAAATGATTATCTAAAGAAAATAATGCCATAACAAATTCATTGTAGCGACCGTTATAACAGGGCCTGCAACTGGTGAGCTCTTATTCCAAGGATACCAATGATATACATGGATATAGCTATATAGATTAAAAGAATTCAACTTCCAGTTAAAACTTCCTTTGTCTTAACCATTAATGAGTCCTAGGATCAAACTTTTAATTTACAAATATAAATCTTTAGACTTAGTAGCCTTAGTAGCCTTTCCACGAGATCGGTATTTACGCGAGTGACAGTGCTAGTAGTATACATAGCGAACTGGCTAGAACCCCTATATCATGGCGGAAAGTCAACATCTACAATGAGATGTCACTTTAAAAAAATCTGCACACTTCATTACGCATGTGCAAAATATTCATAAAATCTTTTTTTTCACGGCAGCCATCATTGTTTCGCGCGCTTTCGACGGCTGCTGTCAAAGTCGCAAGTTAAACAGAAACTTTTTAATTTTATCAAATTTTTGGCAACGAATATCTCTCTTTCGGCTTTATGTTGAAACAATGAAAAAATGTAGATAGCATATTAATTTAGATAATTGAGAATGAATTTAATGTCTTTATTTTAATGACTATATGTTATAATATGTAGTATTCAATAAAAATAAATACAAGTTATAAGTGAAAATGGCGGCTGAAAAGTTGTTATGGTTATCTCTGCTTCTAATTCGCCTATGGCTGGGTGCAGGCGATCTATGTTACGCACAGTAAGTACTAAGATTCGATTTTGATCTATGCATATTGATAAAGATTGATGATTCCCTAAATAAGTTATAAAATTTAATAAGTTTTTGCACTTCCATTTTAGAAAAAACTAACGGTCATCCCACGCGTTGATGTAGCTTAGTCTGTTTCTACTTTTTTCGAAATAAAACTGTCATTTATTAAAAATACTTTTTAAAAAATGCTGTACCACTCCAAACATTACAAAAGAATTTTAGATTTCTAGGGATACGTGTAACCTGCCAATCCGCATTGGAGCAGCGTGTTAGATCTTAGCTCCAACTCTTCTCTCCAGAAACGGAGAGAGGAGGCCTATGCCCAACAGTGGGTCAGTAACAGGCCATCACGTTACCTTACATAGACAAAATGCAATGAATGTCATCGACTATCATAAAATCCAATAAACGAAGATTTAAAAGAAACAAAAAAAAAGAACAACCTCCTTTCTAATTATCAAATACCTTAAATATGTCCAGGTCAACGCTCGTGGCTTTCCAAGACCTGCTGCCCGAGGACCCTCGGCTTTACGACAAGATGCGACCTCCCAAGAAGGATGATCAGCCCACCATTGTAAACTTTCACGTCACAGTCATGGGGTTGGACTCCATCGATGAGAATTCCATGGTAAGTTGACGATACCTTAGTACAAATATTTATTTTAAGTGCAGTCAGAAAACAAAAATTTAATGTACCAACGGTGAAAAAAAAAGATGGCGCCTATTCACCCCTCATCCGACCATTCATTCGACAGCTGTCGGTGATTGAAGTTGGGTTAGACAGACAAAACATTATATTTTCTCAACAACGAATATTCAAAAACACTGATCTTTGATTCCGCGTGTTTTTGACCGCGCTTTATCGCGGATCATAGCAGAATAATATTCTCATCACTTTTGTATTATTTACCTCCGCAAAGAAACGCCTAATTCTATAAATTATCTATAAGGGTAACTACGACATCCATCCTAGCTATTAATAATATGGTCACGTACAATGCGATATCAGGAGCTTTTTTGCAATAAAAATTTATCGCGGATTATAGCTAAATAATTTTATTATTACTTTTGTATTATGGATCTCCGCAAAGTAACGCCCCATTCTATAATTAGATATAGTTCCCTTTAAAGGACCTCCACGCTGTGCTTCGCTTTTTAATATGTACTTCATTTTTGTAGGTATCGTGTAACGTAGTGAGAGTGTAGTGCTAGTGCTACTTAAAATGAACACAAGAAGGAAGTGTCTTCTATAGGACATATTCTTAGATATAACTAGCAATACGGCGGCTTCGCCTGCGTGAACTTCAGTGTTTAGCATGTCATAGTCACTCGAGTCTCGGCAGGAGACTGGCTCTCTGATACCCTACACCGCTTTTTATACCTATGCCCCCACCTAAACTACAATCGACACCGGTTTGTTACTACCCCCACTAAAATTGTTGTAAAACGACCTCTTCAACTCAATTTATATGAAACGGTTATGTGCTATTAACCTAAACCTTTCGGAGGAATTGCAGTACCTTTCAGTAAAAACCGTACTAAAATCCGTTCAGTAGATCTTGAGAAAATCGATTACATACAGACAGACAGCCTTGGAGACTTTATTTTATAATAAGTAAAGATATACAGCCTATTAGCCTTTCGGCTGGATTATAACTTTAATAAAGTACTTCCATTGTGAATGTACTTTATAATAAAAATATATATATATATATGCTTTGTCTTTGGTATATAGCCACGAACAAAAGTTGGAAAAAGAAGCTTTGACAATTCATTGAAAAGATTTTGTGCGCTATGCATTTTATGAGCGGATCAAAAATGACGATATCGCAATTTTCTTTTATGAAAGCAATTGCAATTTTTTTTAAAGAAGAATCGTGAAGACTTTATTGTTAAAGACAATGTCTGTTTATACGGGTACAGACGATCTGTTAGAAATTAACTTAAAAAACTCCCTATTCACTGTTTAAAAGTTCTCCTGTATAAAGCCAATGTTAAGGAATAGTGGCTGGTATTTAAATGCTAATTTTTGTCTGTTTTATGGCCTACTATACTGTTGAGTAATACATTAATGATAAAAAAGCATGGATAAGTATTATATATGGAAAGAGTAACCGCTGAAGTTCTTGCTGGCTCTTCTCGGTAAGAACAGCTTTTCGAACCAGTAGTTGAGTTGACGATTCAAAAGTACTTGTTTACAAGTTTACTTAAATTGATTTTGAAATTGAAATTTTTAATTAATTTAATTTAATTTAATTTTTCAAAACAATCGCTATGACATATAATAAATACTAAAACACCTTTCGAAAACCACGTAGTTTATATGTGGTTTTCGAAAGATGTGGAATTCGCACTATTTCTGTTAAATAATAAAAAACAAAAAAAAATAAGTTTAATTTTTTCAATAGTTTTGTATACCTATTAAGTTCCAAATATAAGTACCAATTACAGTATTATAAAATCCTATAGAACCCGATATATAATTTTAATTGTGTGTTAAGTTTTAAAATTAAAAAAAAACGGACAGACTTCTTCCGTTAACTTCTTTATTTCTAATATTGCGATGAGGTAATATATTTTATTATTTTCGTTATCAAAATATATACGTTTGTTTCAGACGTACGCTGCAGATATATTTTTCGCTCAGACCTGGAAGGATTTTCGTCTCCGACTACCAGAAAACATGACCACTGAATACAGGTGATAAGACATTATTTTTACCCTGCGCTGAGAAACTTTTTATAGACCTAACTTTAAAATATGTCCATACCAATATTAACAAGTGTAACGCGTCGAACCGGACGGACACACGGTTGGGGTAAGAATACGTACAAGTGACAGGAATGTAGTTTATTTTCACTTACACAGAGTATCGCGGACGGGTCCTTCACAGTATTTCAAGAATGCATGAACCGGAAGATGTACCGTTTAATATTTCGCTTAGGCTTAGTGTTCCAGTAGAATGTACTTTGAACTAAAGGAATTGGTAGGCGATATCAATCCAACGAACATTAGATAATGTTCTTCTTCTTAAAAGGAGACTTCTTATGTAATTACAAAAGCATTACTATAGAGCGAAGCAAAGTACCAGTGGCGCCTTCTATTATTCCCATGAGGAAAATACGTAAATCGTGTTACTAGTTATTTTAAATTATTTGTTCTCCAACAGGTTGCTAGAAGTGGATTGGTTGAAGCAGATGTGGAGGCCAGACTCCTTCTTCAAGAACGCTAAGTCGGTCACCTTTCAAACTATGACGATCCCGAACCACTACGTGTGGCTTTACAAGGACAAGACAATCCTGTACATGGTGAAATTGACTTTGAAACTCAGCTGCGCTATGAACTTCCTCATCTACCCTCACGACACGCAGGAATGCAAGCTGCAGATGGAGAGCTGTGAGTATATCTAATCCTAAATTTTCAGAGGCAAAAGAGCCAATATATAATTAAGTGATAGTTTTTAAATTTACCAAATTTTAAAAAGCCTTCTAGATTTTTTTCTTGTTGATGACGTAGTTTGAAATTGTTAGTATGTTAGTTAATATACATACGGTCTTTACAATAATTTTTTTTATTCATTTAAATATAAAAAATCTGTTGTAAACGGATTACAATGTTGGGCTAGAAAAGAAACAAATTAAAGAAAGAGCTACATGCAAATGAGATGAGAATGTTAAGGTGGATGTATGGTATGACAAGATTGGATAAAATACGAAATGATTAAATAAGGGGAATTCAGAAAGTAACCTCCATTGTAAAAAATATGAGAAGAGCGAGATTAAGTTGGTGTCGACATGTAATGAGTCAACAAATTCAAATTCAAATTCAAAATATTCTTTATTCAAGTTGTAAAAACTCGTAAACAAGTGCTTTTAAATCATCAACTCTAACGCTGGTTAGGAAAGCTATTCTTACCGGGAAGTGCCACAAAGAAACTTGGCGGTTGCCCTTTTCAAAATATACTTCTTATAACTAGTTAGATCTAGTTATTATCTTGTACAGGGTCGTACAGTAGCTATGTTCACGCATTCTTATCATCTATGTAACCTTTATCAGTATAGTAGGCTTTCTGTATCGGCCTCCAATTGAAATTTTATTTAAACTGATCTAATTAAAAGAGATTTAAGACGCTACTAGCCATTACATATGAAAATTAGTTGCTCTTTATTAGCTTATCTGTTTTGAAACAACGCTTCTAGATAATACATCTACAGCAATAGAAATTATATATTCATCATTCTCCTGCCCTTATCCCACTCTAAGGGGCGTCAGCACTCGTTTTCAAGATATTGTAACTTTATTTGGCTAGTTATTTTACCGGCTGCCTGCCTGACGTCAACTTACGTTTGTTGCCTTTTATTACACCTCAGTAAGAAATGAGGGTGGTCTATTCTACTCAGACAGATACCACACAGCACCAACGGAAATTATATTGTAATAATTAAAGTAGAGACTAAGTGAATTCTACTGAAGTTTTAATATACATAGCTTGAGATTGAAACAAAAGAAATGACGTAGAAAAGAAAAAAAATATAGCTTTGAATAAGAGCCACTGACATAATGAAGCACCTTGGCACAGATGCAATGCAGGAAGTCCTAAGACATAAGACAAAAGAAATACCTGAACAACAAGTCTTAAATGCTTTATGAGTTATGAAATAGGTCTGTTTGTGAAATTTTAAAAATAATGGAGGTTCTTTATTGTAGGATTTGAAAGTCTGCTGAAATATATACATTATTTCTTTAGTTTGTCGTTTGGGTATAAGATTTATTATTATTAGATAAAATTTGCCTTTAATTTTGGCCTTGCTATTTAAACAGCAGTTTAAAAACACTGTTAAGAAGAGGCTGATACAGAAAGCCTACTATAATGTTGAGGATTACTTATTATTTGAGATGATAAGAATGTGTGAATATAGCTGTACTTCTACCCTGTACAAGACAGTAATGACTAAATGTAACTATTATAGTTATAATAATTAAATTTGAAAAGAGCAACTGCCGAGTTTCTTGCTGGCTCTTCTCGGTAGGAACAGCTTTCCGAACCGGCAGTAGAATTGACGATTCAAAAGCATTTGTTTACAAGTTTAATGGAATAAAGATTTTGAATTTGAATTTGAATTTACTTATGTACTATGAAAGGTACTTATTTCATGTTTAATTTTAATCAAAACGAGACACATCTTTGAAAGTACCTTCACATACATAACAAAGCAAGTTAAATGTATTTAACTTGCTTTGTTATGTATGTGAGGTGGAATCTTGCAGATTACATTTGACCCACTTCCCGGTGTCCGATTGAGCTGGAATTTTACATACTGGTCCAGTCTCGATAACAATCATGTTTATGATAAGCATGACCTGATGCTGCTGCCAGGATTTGGTCAACAGCAGGAACATGATATTTTGTTTAAAGCTTCTTTTTTTTGTTGGAAACCGATAGAAATTATTAGGATTAGAAAAGGTGTGATCATATTACCACGGATATATATTTCTACAATATCTATTAATAAATGATTTAAGAAAATTAGAGAATCGATTGTTAGGCGGCACGATGTTCGCCGGGTCAGCTGGATATAATAAAAATATAAAGCCCCGATATACAAGTAATATGATAGACCTCTATTATAAAGAAAATAATTAAGTGGCACTTGAAATGGTATAATACGATACGGAACTGGGTTTCACTGAGTACCTATATTTTTAAAAATAATTACACCGCGAGCCCACTCGAGGTATAACGACGTTTCTGAACTCGTAACTATGTAAACATAAAAAGCTCGAGTGAACAAAGCCTCTCTGTTGACAGAAAAAGTTATGTGTTGTTATGTGTTTTTGGGGATAATTAATTATTCTTTCAAAGAAAGCGATCACTAACTATAGTTGAAAAAAACAAAAATAAACGCTTTTGTAGCACATCGAACTAAAAAGTGGAAAATAACGAAAAAACGTATAATTATTTGAGATTATAGAACGATTGATTGTTAAAAAGATTTTTTTTAATTAGAGAAATTTATAGAATTATTGTATTGTCATCAATATCCGCCGTGTGTTATCCGACTGAGTAGAATAGATCACGCTTATTTCTTACCGAGGTGGCATAAAAGCGACTAAGGTATTGATGTCAGGCAGGCGGCCGGTCATAAAATACGTAGCCGAATCATGTGACAACATGTTTTTAACATGTAACATGTTTTTAACATGTTTGTAACATGTTTTTAACATGTTGTGCCGACCCCACTTAGAGTGGGGTAAGGGCAGGAAGGGAGGATGATGTATTGACATCAATACTTGATAAGTGTATATAACTCGCTCGTATTACATCTGTTTGTTCGTCGGTCAAAATTGAGATCAAAGTAGTCGGTTACATTGATAAATACATAAATACAGGAGAAACTTTACTACTTGTACTTACTACTACTTTTCTTAGACTCACTACTCTGCCCCGCTGAAGATTAAATTACTTCACTTTAATACTACGTGTGCGATATTTACCTAATAACCTTTAATTTTTTTTTTGAAACATCTCTTCAAACATCATTTTATTATAATAAAATAAACTTGTTCATACTAGATATTATACCCGTAAATATGTATGTAATTTAACATTTATGTAATAAAATTTAAAGTCTCGGAAACAAAATAATTCCAGTTTCAAATGTGAAAAAATTCCAAATTAATTTTATTGCGCCTGCTACTTTTAATGAGCGACATTGCTTAATTAATTCTGTGCTAAGGGGTTTTAGCAAGTGTTGCAGTTAATAATATTTCTTGCTTCAACCTTTACCGTTAATATTCATTAAAACGTCAAGTAGCTTAACGATAAAATTAGTCGCAAACCCACTTTTGAATAGCCGACTACAGGGCTCTCGAGATATGACATGAAATAGATATTCTAATTACGGAGTAATTATAAAATATTCTAGAATGGATAGAGGTCGAGAACATCGATAAGGTCTCGAATCATTCATCACCTTAATATTAAAATTCAGCCTTTATGACAAAGTATAACAAAATTGAGTAGTCACGATCTTACGTTTGAAGCTCTGGAATAGCTTACGACAGTTGAGGGCTCTCGAGCTTTGATATATAATGGATATGCTATATTTACAGAGTAATTATGGAATATTCTAGCATAGCATTTTCGGACATCGACAATGACAAATATTAATCATTCGCCAACTGAAAATATTAAAATTCAACAAAATATTACCTAGTCGCAGAGCTGACTTGTTGTCAATACCTCTAGCTGTGAGATAAAATGGATATGCTATAATTACAGAGTAATTATAGAATATTCTAGAGTGGCATACGAGATAGAGAATATCAATAAGGTCATGAATCATACATCAACTTAATATTTAAATTCAACCTTTATGACAAAGAATTAGAAAATGGGATAGCCGCAGGCTCACGTGAAGTTGAGAAGTTGTCAGTGCGATCTTAACAAATTACAATAAATATTTATTTCAACATTTTGAAGTCCTTATAGATAGGCAACACCGGAGTAGCATATATAGGATAAAAAAACCCGCTTTTCAAGTCAAGTTACAAAAGCTTTAACATAATTTCGTGTCCCTACTGTTAACTGTTGAAGAGTTAAATATCACTATAACAGAACTACCTTCCTATAAACCGCACGGGTTAAGTGAATGCATGCAAAGCTAATACAAATACTAAGAAAAACGGAATTGGAGACATTTACTTTCGTAAAGCAAAACGGAATTGGAGACATTTACGAAAGTAAATGTGTTCGGAGGGAAGGGTAGTGTTGGTGGTTGAACTATTTAAGACTGCTTGTATGAGTGGCGCGGCGCATTCCGATTTTGTCGTGGAGTCTATGCTCCTGATGATGCTTCAGTTTCGGGGCGAAACGATCGGCGACATTTGGTGGTTGTGTGTGCTGCTTGTGTGCATTATTGCTGGTGGAGGCACCTTGGGGTGCGTGTGGTGACTTGTCCTGCATGTGTAAGGAGCGTAAATTTTGCCTGCTTCATACACATTAGCGTTGCATGCATTGGCTTAACCCGTGCGGATTATAGCAAGGTAGTTCTGTTATAGTGCCTGTAATATGGAATTCCGCAAAGTAACGCCTGCTTCTATAAATCATGTTGAAGAGTTACCTCGTCACTCAACCCTGACAGCAGCATGAAGTCAAGTTTATCATAAACATGCATTGTCATCGATACTGGAAAAGTGCATAAAATTTCAGCTCAATCAAACACTGGAAAGCGTGTCAAATTTAACTTGCAAGATTCCACCTTCAAATTCATACAAGGCAAGTTAAATAAAAGCTTTAAAAATAAACCAAAATACTTCGACACGTAAGAGCACATAAACGTGAAACAAATAACAAGCAAAGTCAAGAGCGTGTTATAAACAAGTAATATCTCCCCACAAAAATAAACCCCAAGAGCCTACCTATTTATGGATACCACTCCATACATCTTCGCTCGTCAATCGGGCGCCCCTCAAAGAACTCCACGATAAAAACGGGCTGACTTCAGAAGCGACTCGTCGAGCCACTTGGCCCACATTTTACGTGCCACTCGAGGAATCAATTTTTCAATGTCGCCCCACAAACTTTACCTACCATGGAGTGCTTTTAAATGTTTGCTGATGGAGCACCTATTGTTGCTGACTTTAAAAGCATATTTAATGTATATTTCTCCACATATTTTAGCGAAGGAAATTGGAGCTGGTTAATTAAAATGTAATTATTATGGATGCATATTATTACTACATTATTATTATAAGTTCCTTTTAATTGTAGATATATTCTCCTATAATGCAACGTGAGTCCCTTCGCGAGAAACTCCCTTGTTTATTTTGCTTATTTTCACAGCATTGTGTCATACGGAATATTGCTGTGGGGTGAAGCGGCTGATATTAAAAAGATTTTTATTGTTCATAAGAGAGCCATACAGGCTATCTTCAATATGAGGCAATGTGACCGTCTTCGCGAAAAGTTCAAGGAAATAGGCAAAAGTTGAAAAAAATATGAATAGGAAATAGGCATACTTACTGTAGCGTCATAATACATAATAATATTTTATTCGTACGGAAAAGACCCATACATAACAGACAAAATTTGATGTATATCATAGATATACGATGAGATCAGAGTTAGCTTGTTTTCTCAGTGTCGCGACTCAGCAGAGTTAGAAACTTGGTATTCGCTACTAAAATATAATTCTGTCTACAAAAAGGTTTAAATTAAGTATAAGAAAATATGCTTATACGTTAAAGCAAATTACAGAATTGAAGATTATTTGGATGATAAAAATGCCTGTTCTAAAAGATTAAGTATTAGAAGGTAAGAGCAACATTCCGAACCAGTTGTAGCTGCATTAATCATATTGATCTTCAAAAGTGACTTATAGCATTAGGTTTGACTTTGCGGAGATCCATTATACAAATGTAACAGTGAAATTACTTTTGCATCGCATACACTAAAAATCGCGAAGTCAAATTCAAATTCA
Source organism: Morpho deidamia (assembly GCA_947086505.1). Lineage (NCBI taxonomy): Eukaryota > Metazoa > Arthropoda > Insecta > Lepidoptera > Nymphalidae > Morpho > Morpho deidamia. The sequence goes on from CAMTZC010000008.1 coordinate 10,145,206, forward strand.
AATTCAAAATATTATTTATTTAAATAAAATTGCAAACAAGTGCTTTTGAATCGTCAAAATCTACCGCGTCAAACGCACAGTGTTACACTGTCGTGTAATCTATCTCCTGATGATGGTTCGGTTGCGTGGATGAAAGCGATTGTTGAGTTTGTGATAGTGAACGTGTGTAGTGCGTTTGGATTGGTGGTGGCGGTGGTGAATGTTTGTGCATGTGTTTTTACGAATACTGCACGTATCAGGTATGAAAACGGATAGTCCTCTCTATGTATAACATTATACATATTTTCTATTTACCTTATCGCGGATTATAGCAAAATCATTTTATTGTTACTTTTGATTCAATTCAATTCAATTCGCTTTTAAAGTGCTTAGCTATATGAGTAAAGCTTATTTACGTGTCATTCGATTTGATTATGTTCATCATTTTTTTGAGATCTTTGCAGTGTCGCACACAACCGACGATCTGATCTTCCAATGGGATCCGGAAGTGCCTTTGGTAGTGGATGAGAATATCGAGCTGCCACAGCTAGAGCTGGTCCAGAACAGGACTGCCGACTGCACGCAGGTCTACTCGACTGGTATGTATCCGTAGACCGCCACTGCATTCCAGAGCAAAATAAACCCGCGTGGTAATCAGTATCTCAAATTGCTTTGCCGCGTAAATCCTCGTCAATCATCCACCGCAGGAATCTATACTTATTATAAAACAAAGCTGTCTGTCTGCATGTGATCGAATTTATTCAAATCTACTAAACGGATTTTTGTATGATTGTTACTAAAAGGTAGTGAAATTCTTTCGGAAGGTTTAAGTTAATTACAGCTAGTTACAGTTTTATATAAATCGTGTTTAAAAGGTCGCGACGTTGTAGAAAACTCGCTGGAGCTTTAGTCGCGTGCGCCCCGTATAGAAACAGAAACACATTAAAGTAACGTGCTAGAAAATTATACTTCTACAAAAAGTTAGGGACAACATGTCTCTATGTCTTATGGTAAACTCACAATAACTAATTTTCTGTTTAATTTTTTTATTAAATACACTAATTTCCACGCAGACGAAGCTTGTTTTAGGATAAAAATAGGCTACATATTGCTCCACAACCTCATATATCTTCCAGTGAAAGGTCAATCAAAATCGATTTAGCCAATTCGAAGAATGTACTATTGATCTTAACTTTCCTTGAGAGTTGCACTCTTATAGTAAAACTGTACAAAACTGTACTGTGCCGTGTGGTATCCAGCTGCGTAGAATAGACCACCATCATTTCTTACCGAGGTGTCATAAAAGGCGACTAAGGTAACGTCGTCGTTAACGTTAAGGTAACGTTGACGTCAGGCAGGCGGCCGGTCGTAAAATACGTAGCCAAATCACGTGACAACATGTTTGTAACATGTTGTGCCGACCCCACTTAGGGTGGAATAAGGTCAGAAGAATGATGAGTAAAACTGTACAAAAATACGTTAAGTAGATTTTGAGAAAACCGATCACATACAGACAAAAAACTTTTGAAGACTATTTTATAATATAGATGCCCGGTAAATAAATTTCTATTATAGCGTAAAGGCGTTACTAACGGACAGACGCAGTTTCGCACATATAGTATTAATATAGATTTATATTCCTCTACTTTACCTTGATCCAAAAGCCAGGTTTACTTTGAGATTAATTTGATTTACCATTTCCACGAAGATTACTGTAATCTTTAGCTTTGTTAATCGTTTTGTTGACTTTTTCTTTTGTTTGCGGTCTTTCATTGTTGAAATAAGATTAAGGAGAAGATCATATCAACCTTAACCTTATTTGTCCAGTTTAATAAACTTTAACAGTGTTTTACGAATGTTATGTAAAGTTCCTACAAGAATCATAATTCTCTTACCCTTATTCCACTCTAAGTGGGGTAGGCAGAATATATCAATTCTCCTGTATCATTCGTCAACTCTGGTATCGCTCCTTTTATATGCATATCATTCTTCACACAATCCATCCATCGTTTCTTCTGCCTCTAGTCATACATCAATCTACAATCATATTTAAAACTGTTTTGGACACATGATTTTCTTTCCCCCTCATGACCTGACCATATCAACTTAATCTCACATCTCTGATCTTTTCTATAATGGGCGCAACTTTCAAAGTTCTCCTAATATATAACTTCATATAACTTTGTCACACCACACATCCACCTCAACATTCTCGTGATTACGATTTGATGATGCTTTGGTTTCGGGGCGAAACGATCGTCGAGATTTAGGTAGTGGTTGTGTGTATTGCTTGTCTGCATTGTTGCTGGTGGAGGCGTCTTGGGATGTTTGTGGTGACATGTCCTGCATGTGTATTCGCTTGACCCGATTATAGCAATGTAGTTCTGTTATAGTTTCTGTAATATGGAATTCCGCAAAGTAACGCCTTCTTCTATAAATTACTACAATAAAGTTTAGTTATTTATTTATCCGGATCTTCAACATTATATAATAAAATATCCAACAAATATCCTATACAGTTTTAAATTATTTGTATAATAACAATTATAGAAGGTCACATCATTCTAAGTTATAATATCACAATTATAAACCTAAAAATAAACACTAGAAGATAATGAAAACAAAAAAAAACAACGTTAAAGCTCAAATATTACAACTCGAAAATAAAAATTTTAGTACATTTTTCATGAACGTTGAAAGCTATCACAGCCAATATCCGGTGATAACGTTGTTCTTCGTACAGCAATTGTATATGCGCGTGATACGTTTAGAATTTGTTTTTGCTTTTCAGGTAATTTCACTTGCCTGGAGGTGATATTCAAGTTGAAACGACGCCTGGGTTACCACTTGTTCAATACGTACATACCCACTTGTCTCATAGTTATAATGTCCGTAAGTATTTGTAATATTAATTTACTACTCACAATAATCTGTATAATCCAGATATTTATTTAAATTATAAAGAATATCTAACTGATAAGAGACTTTGCCTTTGAAAATATCGCTCATGGGCTGCGACTTTCGTACTCCTCTCCCATTCTTATCGTCTAAGTAATCCTCAATAGTATTGTTGGCTTTCTGTTTTAGTCTTTTTTCATAGTATTTTTTAAATGCTGCAATGGCAAAGCTAAAATCGATTGCGGAATTTTATTATAGAATCCTATATCTATACCCGCAAACGACTTACGTTCTTTTGTAAGGGGCAAAGCAGGAGCCACAAGCTTATGTCGGTTCCTACTTTGTCTATTATATACATCGCCGATGCTAAGTTAACGCTTTTCTGCTTATCTTTGCTATACTGTATATAACTATTTTTGAATTATAGCATCAAAGCCGTTAGTAGATTTTTCAAATCAACATTACATATAAAATCTAAAACGAAAATGAAAAATGGAAATTGTAAATGTAAATAAACATAGAATAAAGAATATATATTTCGGTTTTTAATTCTACCGAAACGTCATAAGGACACCCAATTTTTTTTGTAGTGGGTCTCTTTCTGGATCAAGCCTGATGCTGCACCGGCACGCGTCACCCTCGGTGTGACGTCTCTCCTGACACTCTCCACGCAGCACGCCAAGTCCCAAGCACAGCTTCCACCTGTCTCGTATCTAAAAGCAGTTGATGCTTTTATGTCTGTGTGCACCGTGTAAGTAATTTTATTTAAGTTCTTTATCCCCGGTCTTTTCACGTCAATTTGTACTACCACCTTCTAACAATAACTCTATATTTTATTCTTGTTCAAGAGGTAATAAGTTAGACATAATAAAAGCTTTTATTACTACTGTTAACCGTTGAGGAGTTCCCTCGGCCGGAGCTAAACTACATCTAGGCTAAGCAAAACATACTAAAGGATATATTTAAGGGTATATTTAAGGTACAGTAAGTAATTAAAATTATTAAATTAGGAATGTTTTCATTTATTCCAGCTTCGTATTCATGGCACTAATGGAGTACTGCCTGGTCAATATCATCCTTGATGACAGAGGTGGTAAACCTAAGGTAAGTCAGGAATTTCATAAATTTCTGTCACAAAATATACTTTTATCGTATGCTCGCAATGCTCGGAATAAAGATTCTTACTTGTTTGGAAATTCATACACAACGTTAGGTAGTTGATATATGCAGAGAACAAAACAGGACGCTCAATTTGTGTAGGTGTGGATCTATCCCACTCAATTATAAACCCTACTGACACCATTATTAAATAAAAATACATGAGAACTTAAAGTCAACCTTGTGTATATGTAAAAAGTCGCCTCTGCACTGAGTAGCGATCACTTCTAGACAATATAGCATAGATGTATCGGCAGTATAGTGTTTAATGTTTCCATACATATTATAAAACAAAGTCCTCAAAAGATGTCTGTATGTGATCGATTTTCTCAAAATATACTGAACGGATTTTTGTACGGTTTTTACTAAAAGGTAGTGCAATTTTTCCGAAAGGTTTGGGTTAAGAGTACGTTACGGTTGTATGTAAATTGTGTCAAAGAGGTCGCACAATTTTGTTAAAACTCGCCCGCTGTGAGCTATAATCGCGTGCGCCACGTAAATCAACAGATACACTGAAGTAATGTACAAGAGAATTGTAGATCTACAAAATGCTATATAAAAGTCCGCGACAGCATGACTCTATCTCTAATGGTTATCTCACATTAACTACTATTTTATTCAAAATTCAATTAAGTGCACTGCACGTGAAGCCGCAGGCACAGCTAGTAACAAATAAATAATTCATTCATTAACTATATAGGAGAGTAATTTGATTGCTTTAAATAACGAGTTACAGTTCTTAACTAAGTACGGAGCCTAAACGCACAGAGAATGAGTAAAGAACTTAATCAAAGACGGATTTCTGTATTCCGTAGATGATTCGAGTAGATGATCTAGTATTATAATTTTCTTTTATTTCTTTCAGGAGCCAGCTGAAGCCGCCAAAGCACGGATGCGTGCCGTCAGCATCGACCGTTTCTCACGAGTCTTCTTCCCTCTTCTGTTCGCTGTCCTAAACGCTACCTATTGGATTCAGTTCGCTCAGTACATCTGAATATCTTAAACGACATAGTGTTCCTACAACCTGGGCCTATCTGGTGCTGGTCAATTAATCTGTTAATTCACATATAAATGAAAATAATTATTGTTAACGTCACATAGTATTCAATGATTATTTCTCAATTCTCTAAAGTTATCGAAGTTACAGACGTATTAATTAGTCTTCTTCGTTATTTTATCATTAGAAAACGCATAGTTGTAGTCGATGGGTGTAGAAATAAAGTATCTGATAGACAACTTAAACATTGATCCAGTTTCAATTACTAAAGAAGTCTAAAAGGCATCAAGATCTCCCTTTATTTCACTGTATAGCATATCGTTATAAATATGGAATTATAGCATAAACAAATTTGTTTCCCTGTATTAGGACTTATCCATTAATGCGTAAATTGTTTACATCGTTCTATTTATGTTGATTTTACCATTTCAGTTTGATAGACGTTTCAAAGTCATCATGAGCTTCCTTCATCTTTTTCGATTATAACATATACAAATCATTATATTATGTATATAAAATTATAACATGAATGAATTCATTTCTATTAAAAGGATTAATCCAATTATCGTAACATAAATCTTATTATCTTTTTCTTTAATCTTATCGATAACGTAATTTACTGCAGAATTTAAGCGTTTTGGTAATAATCAAAGATTATTATATTTGATTGTATTTAATTTGTTCCCCTTTATCTTTATTATCATACAACAATGTTTGTTTTTTTATTAGTATTAATTTTCTACCTTATCGTTATTTAAAGAACAGGTTATAACTATTCTTTTTTTTAATTTGCATATACATTATCATCGTTCCCCTCTTCTGTTTCGGAGAGCCCTAAACCCACCTAATTTCTATTATTAGGATAACATTTCTCGGTTTTTCTTGCCTTAATTTGTAAAATAAATATATATAGTTTACATTTCATAATTTCAGAATGTAATACCTATTTAATAACTTATAACTTAATTATGCTTGCTAGATAAGGCCCATGCAGTGATAAAATATGTATTATCCTAGATTAATGTTTAAAAAAATATCTTATATTTAGAATTACCTAATGCATACAAGTTAAGAAGTTTGTAATATATCATCATCATTCATCATTCTCCTGACCTTATCCCACTCTAAGTGGGGTCGGCACAACATGTTGTCACATGATTTGGCTACTTATTTTAGGACCAGCCGCCTGCCTGACGTCGACTTACCTTAGTCTCCTTTTACGACACGTCGGTAAGAAATGAGAGTGGTCTATTCTATGCAGCCGGATACCACACGGCACATACCTTAGTCGTCTCTTACGATGCCTCGGTAAGAAAGGAGGGTGGTCTATTCTATTCTGCCGGATACCACACAGCATAAGTTAGTAATATATATATTACAATTCAGTATATAACAGAAACACTATATATATCTTTACTCTCATAATATTGACATTTATCTTTATATTATGTTATTTTATACATTATTTATTTATTGATAAGTTAGTATATTATTGGTAAATTTATTTTAGATACTTAATTTTTTATATCTACGTACTAAAACTACTTCACTATGAACTCACTCCGTAGGTTAGCAGAGATCTCTGTCAAAGGGACAATTTAACCTTTGTACACTTTTTTTTATTAATTATGTTTTTCTCACGTTTTTTATGGTGCATAAATAAATAAAATAAATAAATGCTAAATCATACAATTATTCATTTACTTACCAACACTTTTTATTTGTTAATTCGTAAACAGAACCGACCAGAATGAATTGTTTACAGAACCTACAATCATGTTTCTTCACTTGTAGCAATATACGTATTATTATCATATATGTAATCCTCAATAGTATAGAAAGCTCTATGTATTCTTCCTCAGTCTCTTTTTGATAGTTGTTTAAATTGTAATCGAGAAGCAAAAATTGTGGTATTTTATTATGAATCATAGTATCCCAAAACACCTCAAACGATTTACGTATACATATTTGTAAGCAGCAGCCACAAACTTATGTCGTTTCCTAATGCTTCTAAAATATATATTGTTGCAGGTAGTATATTAGGTAGATATATTATGTTGACTCACGATTAAATATTATATATCTAGAAGACTTTCAATGTATACGGTATGTAATTTAGAGATCTAGGCGTTACTTTGCGCAAATCCATAATACGAAAGTATTAATAAAATTATTTTGCTATAATCCGCGATAAAATAAATACAAAATATATACAATACTAAATGTATAGTGGACTATTCGTTTTTTCATACCCGATATATGCAGGATTTGTAAAAGACATGCAAAGCTTTGCGATTTTGTCGTGGAGTCCACCTATGATGATGCTTCGGTTGTGGGGCGAAACGATTGTTGAGTTTGTGATAGTGAACGTGTTTACTGCTTGTGTATTGTGGTGGCGGTAGTGGAGGTTTGTGCATGTGTTTTTACGAAGCCTGCATGTATTGGGCATGAAAAACGATTAGTCCACTATACATTTGGCATTATATAAATTTTCTATTTATTTTATCACGGATTATGGCAAAATAGTTTCATTATTACTTTTGATTAAAGAACCTATAATGAAGTAAAAATCTTATAACTAATTACTTTTTTTCATGTATATCTTGTGAAAATTGTAACAATATCTACATTATTATCATATATGTATTTCTCAATAGTAAGCTCTCTATATCAGCCTCCTTTTGATAGTTGTTTAAATTGTAATCGCAAAGCAAAAAATGTTGAATTTTATTATGAATCATAGCTATAACCAAAACCCCGCAAAACGATTTATAGTACCCGGCATTAAATAATGCACATCGATGTTTACAACGAAACGCCGGCCAATTCGGTTTCAAAACGCTGTCACTGTCACACACGGGTTCGTCGGTCTGTGCGACAGAGACAATGCTCTATGAAGCAGAATCTAGCCGATTTCTCTCTCTAATCCTCGATGTGCATTATTTATCATGAATTAGTGCCCCGGATGGACTCGAAACTAGTCGGGCTAACCCGATAAAATTAGACGTGACTATAGCCGGTGTCTATATATTAACTATGAATACTACTAATGATAGTTTAAATAACAAAAAACTCTATTTCCTGTTAATTCAATTTAACATTCTATTTCAGTTAGTAACTTCAGAAATATACGCTACGTTTTAACGTGTTGTTTCATTTTAAATATGGAATTGATGAAAAAGTATTGAAAATATTATGTTTCTATAAAACAAGAAACTCATGCACTACCAACCACCAATAACACAACATATGCTCCACACATTCATTACCATTCGCCCCATAACCGAAGAATCATGATGAGAGAACAGGAGGACTTCACGACTTAATTGCAAAGCCTTTGCCTTTGCAGTAGATCATGGACCTCCGCAAAGTAATGTCTAATTCTATAAATTATTTATGATTTAGTCATAACTTAATTAAGTGCCTTTTAACAGAACTACTTTGCTATAATCCAAGCACCAACCAAATCGTATTACGATTTTGTCGTGGAGTCTATCCTCCTGATGATGCTTCGGTTTCGGGGCGAAACGATCGTAGAGATTTTGGTGGTGGTTGTGTGTATTGCTTGTGTGCATTGTTGCTGGTGGAGGCGTTTTGGGATACGTGTGGTGACTTGTCCTGCATGTGTAAGGTATGTGAATTTTGCCTGTTTCATACACCTTAGCATTACATGCATTCGCTTAACCTGCGCGGATTATAGCAAAGTAGTTCTGTAATAATTTCTGTAATATTTAATTTCGGTAAGTAACGCTTGTCTCAATAAATAATTTAAGTTCCTTTTTATTATGAACTATAACTATTTTAACGAGACGAATTCGTTAAAACATTAAACAAGTACTAAGGAAAACTACTGCTTTAAATACAAATTAATAAACATAAACAAGCGGACCATTCAATAATGGTGTGAATAACATTTGTTTCAGTGACCGTAAATTATAATCGCCATTGTTAACTTTTGTGTAACACGCTTTAGTTATGACAGCCATGTATAATATAGCTTGACAAACAATTAGAAGCGGTATCTGATATTAAGCATTTACGATCCTACTGAAACCTGAATGAAAATTTTAAAAAGTTCATAAACAAGGTCGACGACCAAAAGATATATGAGAATCGATTTGAATAAAAGTATTACATATACATATTAATACACATGCTTATTCGATTAAACAAACGTTATTTAGTTGCGTTCAAAATACGATAAGTGTTGTTTTACCTGTAAAAACATAAGGCACCTACGATTTTTTTAAAGTATAATAATTTACTGATAAGTAAAGATTACAAGAGATCGTAATCAGTCGATAAGATATAAGTTCTAGTTCACGGCCAATGCAAAGACGGAGCCTATACTGACAGCGATTTAAAACTTTGAATACAATGAAATGTCACCGCGCCCAGTAAATATTTGACAAGCAACAAGTGTCAGCCAGTCGGTCACTGGACGGTATGTTATTTGAACGCGCGTCGAGTTGTATACATTTCCTGTTAGAGCACGGCCAATTTTCTTGAAATCGCATTTATTCAATTACAAAATAATCGTGTAATACGCGGACCATGAATGAGGAGATGTTTATTCGTAGACGAACGTCGTAAGTCTTTGCTAGGTGTTAGTTTATAATAAAAAATAATAAAATAGAGCGCAAGGAATTGCAAGTTTTTGCATTGTGTTTCGGAACTTGGTTTAAGTAATTGTTCAGTGAGAAGTTGTAAAAATGAAGGAGTCGGTTAAGAAAGAAGAAACGTCGGATGACGAGGCTGGATTAGGATACCAGAACACATTGGTAAGTTTGCAAAATAATTATAACGAAAGTTGCGCTTTCTTTTCTAGAAATCAGTTCCGCTTTAATTATTCAGGGTTATGCAGTTCATTCAATTATAATATATTTTGTCTCATTTAATTTAAATCACTCACATTTGCGAATTAATGATCGAATTATCATTGACTTATCGTATAATAACAAATAAGATAATATGCTTGTGTATAAAATATAGAATGTATCAACACATTATTTTTTTCTCAGACTATAAGTTATTTAGTACAATTATACTTTGAAATAGATTTGTTTACGCGTTTTAAGAGTTCAATGTACACTGAATAAGCCAATACCATTTTTTTGCACAAGTAATGTAAAGCAATCATTTGATTTCAAGCTATTCTTATGACAAATAAATAATGTGACTTAGATGGATAGTTAAGCTTAAATAAAGCATGTCTACTTATCTTTTGAAATTAAAAAGTTATGTGTTACTTTTCTTTACAATAAAATTTGACAGTTTAATAATACTTTTAAAAGGAGGCTGATACAGAGAGCCTACTATACTATTAAGAGTAACATAAATTATAAGTGAATTTAGATACTTTTTGACCATGTACAAGATAGCAATGACAAAAGCTAGTAAGAATTATATTTTGAGAAATACAACCAAATTTCTAAAAGGCTCTTCTCAGTACGAACAGCTTTCCGAACCAGCTGTAGAATTGATATTTCAAAAGCACTTCTTTACAAGTTTACTTGGATAAAAAATATTTTGAATGTGACTTTGAATAATCATAGTTTTAAAATTATATATGAAAATCACTTTTGTAACTGTAGAGCAATGTTCTTCAATTTTGTGCTTAAGTAATCTGCACTTGCTTCGTTAAAGTGTAGTTATGGTGTAATCTAAGTAGCTGTAATACCATATAGTTCTTATTTTGTTATAACTGTGATCTGTTAAACAAGCTGTATGCCATCTATACTCTTACCAGCTTTGTAAGTTATGTCAACCTAAATATATTTTTATTAATAGAAGGTAAGTATGTTATTAGTAATACTTGACCACAAATAGAACGGTTCATTTCTCAACATTTATAACAATAACAGGTTGTTTTTAAAATAGAAATATTTTTTCTGAATTGAATTGAAAAAGCTGCGAGTTTATTTTGACTCAAATTGATTTGAATTGTAACTTCACAAGTATGTTGTAGAATCTATCTCCTAATGATATTACAGTTATAGGACAAAACAATTTTTGATATAGCATGATGGTGGTTAATGGTGTATTTGGATTTTGAATGCAATATGTATAAGGTATGAACACCGATAGTACACTACCATTTAGCATCATGTAGATTTTCTGTAAATTTATTTTTATTTATACACTTTATTGTACTACACAGAAAAAAATACAGGAAAGGGAAAAACAGCAATAAAAAAAAAAACATAAATTGCGTACAAAAGGTGGTCTTCTTGCTTAGTAGAGATTTCTTAGCCTTAGATTTATTACCTTAGGATTAAGAACTGAAATGACTATGTGGGTTGGTTAGTATACTACTTTAATCATGGATTTATAGTAAAAACATATTACTAATTTTGTATTTTTAAATTTAAACTATTGTGAGTTAATTATTATGTATGCATTATTTTGTCGGGTTAGCCCGACTAGTTTCGAGCCCATCAGGGGAACTTATTCATGAGCTCTTTACACGACGTTATCGAAGTTCGAAACGTTCTCGTCGTGTAAAGAGCATGAAAAAGTGCCCAGAGTGGGCTCGAAACTAGTCGGGCTAACCCGATAAAATAATACGTGAGTATAGCCGGTCTATACATTAACTTATTTTGTATTGTATTATAACAAAATTTTCATTGCATATGTCCCACACACTAATATTATAGTCGAAAGTCAGTTACGCTATCATAGCTACCTGTGCTTCATTCACTTCTGAGCATTCACAATAGTTCTTATCACCGTCTTCCGCAAAATGTATAAATCCACTATAACCAACGTAGATGGAAGCTGCATTACTATTATCGTCGTATTTTCAAAACTCATTAGAATAATAATTTCATTTATTTATCTATTGAATGTGAACATACGTATACCTAATGACACTAATAAAGTAAATGATCACTCAAGATAATAGTTTAAAATAAACAAATACATTCATTACATAACGTGAGAAATGTATATAAGAGTTGCGTTGCTGACTGATTCACGAACAGGGTGGCCATCTGACCCGATATACTGGCATTATTGTTATCGAGCCGTCCGTCGTGACGTTTCATTGAAATTTCTCGATTCACAGTACATATAGAGTCACATTGTTTGGGGGGTCCAAACGAAAACAAGAATTGGATCTTGCCATAAATTTTTTTAAGTACTTACTTAAAATTGGCGCGTTTGCGTCGTAAAGTTTTTAACCCCCGCATTCTTAATTTTGTTGCCGACTAGATCGATATCTTTTGTTATGAATTTATAAGTGTAACAGACGCTAAAAATGTTGGTATAGGAAATAGTCAAATATAAGTCTGTCTTGATGTTAATACCGAGATTCTTGAGTAATCAATAGCGAGGGTAGGGACTTTTTATGTGAGTGTGGATTGCCTTAAATAGTGAAACTTGACCTAATGAAAGGGATTCTGTTCAGATTCTGTCGAGAGTCTGTCGATTGTCGTCGTTAACGTGATTTCTAGTTAAAGTGTATTTTCGAGTCGATTAGTGAAGTCAAGCTGAAAGCGAATAGTGAATCAATACAAGTTTAATAGTGAAAAAGTGAAGATGTTACGATCCAAGACCTTCTGGACTCGTTTCATAAGTGAATTCACAAAAATAGCAAGTTGGACTACTGTTTATACCTAAATGTGATCGATCTGTTATAGATTCTAAGATGAAATAAGTTGTTGTACTCCATTATCGCATTGGCTAGCTGTTAGCAGGTAACGGTATGTTGTTCAATAAATAAATAAATTAGTAACGGCGGTTGGTGTAGTATTGCGATCAGTACGTTGGTTTTTAAAAATACGTACTAAAGTCTCATTTGCCAGATAGCAAGCTAATAAAATGTTAAAGTATTTAGTGCCTTTAAATCGTTCGTCCATCCCTCTTAGCGGTGATACCGTGTGACTCTGGAAAGCGTGGCACACCTATAAGTTATTAATTAAAAATTATTCGTCCAATTTGATATTAACAATTTATCACATGCTTTTCAATTAATGAAATCATTGTGAGGAAGCCTACATAATTCGCCCTATCCGGAGAATAAAAATACATGTTGTATATCGTATACATTGAACATGTAACTTTATTATTTAGATGAGACGATTTATCTCTGGAGAATTCGTAGGCTATATGTAACCTACCTATATCTAAGCAGCGTGTTGATTATAAGTCCATTTATGCAAATGGACAGGAGGCCTGTGCTCAGCAGCGGATAATGACAGACTGTTTTTATCTCAGTACACATCCTGGGACGTCCCAATGAGGCTATATCTAAACATGGTGATCCTATTCGCAAGCAATACTCGACCACAGAATGTGTTATCTGTAAATTTGCTTAATGCCATCTTGACCTGGATCGTGTTCTATAGTTGACACTACAATTTTAGCATATATTCAGGGCCTCTATGTTTTTTGTAACGATTCGTGGCATCCGACACCGTCCAGACGATTTTGAATTTTATGTTAGCTTAAATTCATCTCTCTCTTTAATTGATGGTCGTCCTTGCGGGATATAGGTTTATTACAGAAATTCCCAGGTCTTGAAGTTGTTGTTACGCCTAGTGTTCAGCAGTACTGCGTTTTGTAGTAATTTATGCTGCGAATCTTTACGATGAGAAACTTTCCACAATAGAAAAGGACAAACTTAAAATTTACTTGATCCAAATATACTTAGATGTGGTGCAACATGATAATGATGAAATCTATCTAATGATATATAGATACGTATGAAGTAAATACCGATTCTCTTTCTGGATCTTCTTGGTTAAAATAATTTTCTGTACCAGAATTTCGATCCAAAAGAACTTTGAGGAGACGTGCAGGTGGTAAAAAAACTTACTTGTGGGATCTTTAGTCGCCTGTGCTGCGTAAACCAGCAGAGATACACTAAAGTAATGTACTAGAGAATTGTAGATCTATAAAACTACTACAGAAAAGTTATAATATCTCTATATATATATAGATATTATATTATAACCAGTTATAATATCTCTATCTCTTATGGTTTACTCACAATAACTACTTTTATGTTTAAAATTTAAATTCTAGAAAAAAATTGTGACACGCAGATTTTCACGCGGGCGAAGTCGCTGGCACAACTAGTGTACTTAAAACCTAAAGCTTCCTCAAAAATTGCCCTATCTTTAAGTAAAAGCCGTACAAAAATCCGTTCAGTGGATTTCGAGAAAATCGACAACAAACAGATAGACAGCTTTTGGGGGCTTTGTTTTATAATATGTATTGATGCTTCCTCGTAGTTTTGATTAAATTTTATCTTGTTATCTCTGCATGTATAAAATATAAAAGGAAATGTGATACAGCGTCCTTGAAGTCAATGCAGTGTTTACCTCGATAGAATACTGATCCCAAACTATAAGATTATTTGTATACTATATTTGCGTCCACACCTCGGCATGTCTATAATCAAAGTGTAGATTACATTTTATTACATATTATATTCGTTACAACTTAGAAGTATAAGCAAAATTAAGACTTAAGTGTGCCCAAATATGTCATCATTCTCCTGACCTTATCCCACCCTAAGTGGAATCGGTTGAACATGTTTGAAACTTTTTACATATTTTGGCTGGGTATATTACGACCGCCTACCTGATGTCTAATTACCTTAGCGCCTTTTACGAAATCTCGGTAAGGAATTAGGGTGGTCTATTTCACTAAACCAGATACCACACGGCGAGTCAAATTACATAAGTCGCCTTTTACAACACAATAATAACTATATTCTCAACTAAATAATACAACAAAAAAAAAATATCACAATTTATACGTAATATTTACAAGAACCAAGAGTAAATCTAAAACAGGAGGTAATAATAAAAATTAAAAAACTTGTATTTGAACTAATGTGGTATTCTAGTTGAAAGAATCGCTGCCTCATATGGCTGCACTAGAATTAAAAAAACTGTATCAACAGTTTTATCAGTAATCATAGTTTTCTTTAATTTTATCGCATTTTTCAAAAACAATATATCAAACCAAACAATATACCAAAGTATAGAAGTGTCGCAAAAACACTTCGAAGCACACTTTTCGTCTCGAAAAGTAATCGAAGTGCCGTTTCCGAACATTTCCAAAACCAAAACCAGATGGCGCTGTACAAAGTTAGACACCGCTATCGTTTGCTTATCGTACATATAACGTATACATAAGGCCGGTGTCACGGAACATAGATGAAGAATATCACGTCGGGGTCACCATTATTGTAGATAAATATTTTTGAAATACACGTGCTCTTCCTAGTGCGTGTTATACCTCTACGCTACCGTTAGATTTTCTCGGTGTAGTGGTAATTAAGCCGCGGCCCGCGCATACCATCCTGCGTAGTGTCCGCCGGGTGGGGATCCGGCTGACCAGAATGGGCCATTCTTATTTTTTGCTGGTGTCGTAAAAGACGACTAAGGTAAGTGGACCCGCCGTGTGGTATCCGGCTGAGTAGAATAGACCACCCTCATTTCTTACCGAGGTGTCGTAAAAGGCGACTAAGGTAAGTTGACCCACCGTGTTATATCCGGTTGAGTAGAATAAACCACCCACTTTCTTACGGAGGGGTCGTAAAATACGACTAAGGTAAGTTGACGTCAGGCAGGCGGTTGGTCGTTAATACGTAGCCAAATCATGTGACAATATGTTTGTAACATGTTATGTTGACCCCACTCAGAATGGGATAGGGGCAAGAGCATGATGATGACCATACCGCGAAGTGTGCCAAAAACAGAAATAAAATAAATAGTAAGTTGGAAACTTAAAAACAAAAAGGCAACAATTGGCTGATTCTGTTTAAAATTTCTCAAAAGAATGTAACCAAATTTTTATGCTCTCTTGAAATAGTTTTGTCTTAAAATATGGTACAAAAGTAGTAATAAAATTATTTAGCTACAATTTGCGAATCGCAAGAAAACTAAGAAAGGGTAAAAATTAGTATTGTCATTTATTATTTGTAGCTCTGAAACTTTCTTATTAACTGTGAGCCTTAAAAACGCACAGAGTGAGAAATCCTTAGATAAGTGACTACCAAACCTCGACGTTGGTTTCCCAAGCATCACGTCAAAAATGCAGTCGTAATAAACCTCAGAAAGATCACGGAGTTCCCTTAGGTTTAAACGGCAAAAACATATCTTAAAGAGATATAAAATCTTCAAAAAAGACCTATGCCATGTTGAGAGCAATATCACCTGCAATGATAAAAATAATAAAAAATAATGATATCAATAAGTATAAAAAATAAGTAAAATTGAATAATAATACAACAGATGGATTTAAACAATACGATTAAATTCAGGTCCATGCAATAGATTTGGCAACATCAAGAAAAAGCTCTATAAGCTGTCTCTCCCTCTGTTTTAACAACTCGGTTAATTGTGTCTTCAGGTGTAAAAGGGCTGGCTCCTTTATCGCACAAAGAATCAGCTTAGCGATTTAACGTCAAAACGCTGCCTGCATTCTTGGGACCATTCCACGTGGGCACGATTTGTATAGTACTAACGTGTAAGTAATTTAAGATAGACTTAACATGTACATTTTTGTTAATTAAAAAAAATCAAGAAAAAGCTTCGAATGAAAAAAACAAGCCATTTTATCAGATCAAATAGTAGGTACTAGAATTGTTTAAGCCTTGCTAATCTATGTTATCTTAATCCAACATGTCAGACAGTCATTGCACTTACAATAGTACTTTCCACGATGTATCTAGGCTAATTATGTAGGGCTCGGTCTAATTAGTTTGTTTTTAGCCTGAATTTACCGTATCTGTGTTTGGTTTGGCTTAAACGATTATTCTTGTTCCAATTTGCTTGGGTAAGATTGGTTTGACCAATAAAACTAGTATCAATAAATGCAAAATATTAATTATTCTACTTTTTAAACAGACGGCAGGTCGTTTCCGATAGTTTTAAGGACGTCTGTGAATCTAGTGGATGTTCACGAATACTTAGGCTACCGTTGCGTAGACATCATTCTACGTAAGTATATTATTACTGAGGTGCTATAGGTAACTATGACCAGCAGGCCTATCATGAACTCTTATTGCGACTCAATTGAAGACCTAAACGAAATTGTTTTGCTTTTTCATACCATGACGTCTTAAAGACGCACCCTTTAAGTCGCTGCCGAATGAGCGTTCGGAATGCGTCGTAAAAACATTTGATTAAGTTTTCATATAGAGATATAACCTTTATAAGAGGTTCGGAGTTTCGGCAGTGTTGCATGTACTGACTGAAGTGCGGTCTTGTCTTCAGTCCTGAGTACTATACTATCATTTTCTTTTTCTGCCCTCACTTGATAAACACTTCCACGAAAACTGACATACCACACTGATATTATATGCTTGCATCGACATTCAAACTTTAAAATCTAACGCTGAGTTTATTATTCTGCCATTTTGCCTTATCTGCTGGAAGCAATTCCGACAGTTTAAACTTTTCGATAGGATCTTCATATAGTTCCAGTAACCTCGAATTATCAATGCGGCTTGCGTTTTTCTGGATATATAAAACTACTTGAGAGTCCTTAACGTGATTTTATACACCATAGGCCGTTAAGGGAAAATATGAATGTGTAAACTGACTCGTAGGTTTTCCTACGCGATATTTTCCCGTTATGCGTACAAAACAGTTAAAATAACTTATGCAAGCGAATAAATTCAATGAGTTATTAATCAATGGAGATGGAGTGGCGTAATGTAAATGAATGTACATAAGTTATGATTTAATTATCTTGCTTTAATCCACGCTTTTAAAGTAAATTAAGTAATTCGAAGGAGTATGATATAACATTGTAGAAGTATAAGCAAAGGTCTGTTACTATCCCACTGCTGCGCACAGGCCTCCATTCACTGTATTCGGAGAGAAGGATTGGAGCTAATACCTACTACGCTGCTCCAATGCGATTTGGTAGGTTACACACGTCCCTAGAATTATATAGAGGTATGCAGGTTTCGTCACGATGTTGTCCTTCACCGAAAAGCGTGTGATAAATTGCAATTATCAATTAGACACATAAGTTTTAATAGAAAAGCTCATTTGTGCCTGCCTAGAGCTTCAACGCATGATCGTCTCTAGGGAGTCGCATGGTCTCTCCGCTGAGCTATCACAGCTTGGTTCCCGATCTTAAAGAAATATTTTTATAAATATTTTCAACCATAGAAATGAGGGTACTCTATCCAAGCGCAAAAAAGAGATAGATAATAAACCTCATTTGCTTTCTCGTCATTGTAATATGGCACATTTTGGCGTCCCTGTTCTTGTATAATAACTCAATACGTAAAGTAGATTTAAGTTTAACGAATGTCGAAACGATAAGTTTCTCTTTCACAAAGAAGATTTAATCGAAATCGGCGTCATCATCATCATCTTCCTGTCCTTATCCCTGCAATCTAAGTGGGGGTCGGCACAACATGTTACAAACATGTTATCACATGATTTGTACTACATATTTTACGACCGGCCGCCTGCCTGACGTCAAGTTACCTCAGTTGTATTTTGCGACTATTTACTATTACTATTTTGCGAGAAAAGGGGTGGTCTATTCTACTCAGCCGGTACCACACGTATGACGTAATTCAAAAAAATTCGAAAGCCACTTCTGAATTTCACGAGTCGTAAATATATTTAGGCGCGTGATCGCGTTATCAGATAACGATTTACGGTAGGTACAGGCCTGATAAGCGTTCGATAAGCGGCCGTAATCTACGAAAGTCAATGTCGCGGCATGACAGCCGGCGTACTTCCGATATGTTGTTTTGGTGATCACCCTGGTATCTTTCTACTTTCGAAACAATGGCATGTAGATATATTAAATTGCACATTGCACTAATTTGCCTATGTATACATATTATAAAACAAAATCCCCCAAAATCTGTCTGTATGTATGTGATCAATTTTTGCAAAAAAAACGGATTTTCTTACGGTTTTACTAAAAAAAACATTCGCGATTCAAAAGTACTGAAAGCAGTCAACTTGAGTAAAAACTTGAAGCTGGAATCGGGAAAATTTGGATTGAGTTGCATAGAAATGGTGGCCGGGTTAAGTTAGTAAATAATGTTTTTAAATAATCGTTCGTTTCGAACACGTGTTCGAAGGCAAAATAAACGGTGGGGGTTAAACGCATAACTATAACTCTGCTTCCTGGGGTGATGCGTCGCTTTGTGATTTTGTCGCGGAGTCCTGACGATCCTTCGACTACGAAGCGAAGTATCAGGTTTGAGAACGGATAGTGCGCTCTACATTTAGCGTTACATATATTTTCTTATATCTTTTGTTATAATTAAAATTTTCAAATCCCTTCCCAAACATTAGATGGTTCATTGTTTCCAATAACATCAAATTGCGCAGCTGCTGCGGTGATTCAGTCGAAATCGGATACAATATCCACTAATAAACGCAATTAGTATGGCTGCTATTAATAAAACATGCTTGGTTATGTCTAAAAATAGACATCTTGGGTTTCTCGTCATTGTTTGCGCCAATGGTAATTGTTGGGGTCATTTTAACTGACTGGCCCGTTGGCGCAGATGGCAGTGACCCTGCCTTCAGTTCCTTAGGTTGAATTCCCGTCGAGAGACATCTTCTATTAAAAAATTGTTGGGTCTTTTGAATCTGCCTGTATATATCAATTTAAGTATTTATTTAGAAATTATATATGTATAAATTTACCAATGGCCCTGGACTCTGCTCTCCGATAGCTATGCCACTGGTTGTTTGTCACCCATAACACAAATATTGAGTTAGGCGACGCACGATTGTGCAAACTCAGTTCAGCGCCCTGCACTGTTCGAAAGATAAGACTGTTCAAAGACGTTGAAACAGCAAAACTTGTTTATTTTGCTTACTTTCATAGATTCCAATTCATAGATATTCCATGTCCCATGGAATATTGCAATTTAAACAAAAAATATATATATAAGGTAAATAATACAAATTGCGTTGCAAGTGCGTTGTGTTGAAAAAATGAAGATTAAACTGACTTCAGACATATTGGCTACATATCCTGTTCTATCATACCATATTACATCATACACCTGAAATGTAACACATCTTTCATGAGACATTCATATTATAATAAATTCGCCTTCGCATTATAGTCGACTGAATGAATAATGAATTGTAAAGCGATATATAATGACGTCACGCACCGCTGGTCGCTAGCAGAGTCTATATTGCGTAAGATATCTCCTAAATCGCGGGCTTAGTTATCTGTATGTACTGAAGCCATTCTGTTATAGGAAGTTGATTTATCAATACTATAAAATGTGTTTTTCAACCACAAAGAAATTCTATTCTATTAGAAATCACCTGGCCTCAGACTGATTGAAAGAAATTAATTTTTCGTGTCTTAGAATGGTATTTACATTCCCCTCATTTAATGTAAGCATACGAATCTTATAGACAAGATCATAGCTTGCCTTCACCAATTAATTTTTTTTTTCTTTCTTTCTTTACTGTACATATACATATTGTTAGAAAAGAGAAAAAAGAAGAAATAGCACATGTACAAAGGCGGACTTCTCCCTAAAAGGGATCTCTTCCAGACCACCTTTTCGTAACCGAAGGAAAACAACAAGAAGTTAAATACGAATATAGAAGGAAAGAAAAGGAAAAGCAGATATTAAAATATGTACCTAGATTAATATTTGCACTCAAGATAACACATCGGTAGCACCTCTGACTTAGGAGTTCAAATCCTAGAATTTAAATATCTAATAGTGTGTAAAGATGTTAATAATTGTCCGTCTATGATTCAAAGATATGTGTATGATTCATGACAAGCGAATGACAGTGCATCATACACTAACCAACTCAACTAGATGTCCCGTTGTATGTATGCCAAGTTTACTAACCCAATGAACTACAACGAAATAGGAAGGAGAATTTAATTAAGGTAAACTGAGATGGAAATGAAAATAAAAAGAGAATGGAATGAAAGTGAAATCATATTGGCGGAAGAATGAAATGATGGGAGAGTTAAATTAATATAAACTGAGATGGGAATGAGAATGAAATGAAATAATTTATTTATTTCTTTATTGTACATATTGTTAGAAAAGAGAAAGAAAAAATAAAACATGAACAAAGGCGGACTTATCCCTAAAAGGGATCTCTTCCCGTCAAACTTTGAGTAACAGAAGGAAAAGGACAAGATTCACTTCTTGTCCTTTTCCTTCTGTTACTCATTGTTATATGGGTAATAAAGAAAGAAAGAATAAGAAAAATAACGAAAAAACTATGTACCTAGATTAATATTTGCACAGGATAACACATCGGTAGCACCTCTGTCGCTCAAGCCAAAAAAATTAAAATATGTAATAGTCTGTAAAGATCGGAATAATTGTCCGTGTATCCCACATGACATACGAAAGACTGTGCGTCATACATTAACCAACTCAACTAGAGTTACCCTTGTCCCAAGACTACTACCCTATGAATTATGACGAAATAGAAAGGAGAATTAAATTAATATAAACTGAGATGGACATGAGAGTGACAATGGAATGAAGTGAATATGAATTGAAAATGTAAATAAAATAAAAGGAAAATGAAATGATAGTGACAAGAGAATTAAATTAGTATCAAATAAGATGAGAAAGAGAATTTAATTTATATAAACTGAGATGGGAATGAGAATGAAATGAAATGAGAATGAAATGCTTATCAAATTAGAATGAAATGCTAGTGACAAGAGACTGAAATAGAAAAGAAATAATATTCAAATGGTTTGAGAAAACAACGCTTCACAATCCGGACGACCAAAACATTACACAGAATTAAGCTGTGTCATTTAATTCGTAACTGGGGACTTTGATTTGTTGGCGGTTATTTGATATTTTTATCAGTTGCGTAAATAACTAACAAACAGTGGCACGTACGACGTTCATAATGGCTTAAGTGTCAAGGTGAATGATTGGAATTTCAGGCGTCTTGATAGAGCTCAAGGTGAAAATAA
The DNA here is from genome assembly GCA_947086505.1 of Morpho deidamia. Lineage (NCBI taxonomy): Eukaryota > Metazoa > Arthropoda > Insecta > Lepidoptera > Nymphalidae > Morpho > Morpho deidamia. Next base: position 10,167,173 of record CAMTZC010000008.1, read on the forward strand.
AATCTCTTGTAAACATGAAATAACATATTTGCGAGAGATGTTATAAAAATATTCTTGAGATTTCGTAAAAGGTGACTAAAGTAAGTTGACCCTCCGTGTGGTATCCGGTTGAGCAGAATAGATCACACTCTTTCTTACCGAGAGGTCGTAAAAATACGCCTGAGGTAAGTTGCCGTCGGGCAGGCGGCCGATCGTAAAATACGTAGCCAAATCACGTGACAATATGTTTGTAACATGTCGTGCCGACCCCACTTAGATTGGGATATATATTTTTTCAAAATCAAAATTTCCCGAATTGAAATTTGAAATAAATGGTAACCTATGTCACTTGTCGAGGCGTAAAAGAAAGACAAATAAACACTTTTTACATTAATAAAATTCTATGGATTTTTTTTTCTATCACTGATATATGCACTACAAAAAATGACACTTAAATTATCATCCAAGGACATCTTGAGATGCAAAGTCAGCATTTCCGTTCATATTTGCAAGGGCCTCGTGGGGGAGCGGCTTAAAGCTATCCACGACGAATAAAACTAACGTTTGGTTAGTTACTATGGCAACTTCAGGTAAAAAAATGCTATAACGAACAATAGATCAAGCCTTTTTCGCTATAGTATTGGATGTACTACTCGTATGTCCTTTTTCACTGTACTATGTATATAATTTTACTTCATACTCTTCAATTTCAATTACTTCTGTTTAATTTCCATTTATTGAAAAAATATTGATTAAATTTGGTACTAAAATAACATCTATACCTATTATAAAACTTTCGTTCTGCTGTCCTTAGCCCACTCTAAGTAAGTTCGGCATAACAACTTTTTCTCTTCAATTCTCATTTATCATTCGTCAACTCTGGCGCCACTCCTTTTATATGCAGGGCATACTTCATTCAATCCAACCGTCTCCTTTAGGTGTACCTCTAGTCACATATCCATCTACATACATATTTAACTCTCGTTTGGTCATATGATTTTCATCCCTCCTCATTACATGTCCATACAATTCCAATCTTGCATCTCTCGTTTTTTCTATAATGCAAAGTTTCAGACTTCCCCTTATATGATCATTTATCCAGTCTTGTCACATCACACATCCACCTTAACATTATTATAAAATAAAGTCCGCGAAAGCTGTTCCTATGTGATAGATTTTTTTCAAAATCAACTGAATAGAATTTTCATACAGTGTTTACTAAAAGAGAGTGCGATTCTTGAGAAAGGTTAACATTACGTTCTCTAGAAGGGATGAATTTTCATGGGACTCCCACTGGGAGATAGAAGAAGTTGTGGAGCAAAATATAGGCGAATTCCCATGAGGTCGGGATTTACGCGGGAAAACTTTGTGACACACTGATTTCCACACGGGCGAAGCAGCTGGGATACCTAGTACAGAAAAGCCCGTTTTCCTTTAGGAACAGGATATGAAAACATATTAGATAATCGTGGGCATTTAAACACTGGATACTTTATTTGTATATTACTCCACTAACATTATTCTAAGAAGATCTAAAAAACTATTTCTGTAAATACGAATAGTACAATTTTCTGGAATATTTTGCAGCAATAAAGAGGGGCGTATACTCCAGAGCAATCATGATGTAGCAGATATTAATTATTTCGACTCATTTAGAATTACGGTGAATTGATATTGCTGATTCAGTATGAAATAGAACTTTTAGATTATGCTACGTTTATAAACTGTTAGAGCCAAACGGTGCGACTGTGTGACTCTTTCAAGAGGACACTGGTTCTAACACCAGGCAGGCACCATTGAGTTTTTATGTTATAACTCATGCGTCTAGTTGCTATTGGCAAATTTTCACACACTTATCGATGAAGAAACCATCGTGAAGAAACCTGAATATCTAGAGAATTCTGAAGATATGTGTAACGTACCAATTCGCATCTGAAAACCGTGCTGGTTCCAAGCCTCTTCTCACCTTCCCTTCAAAAAAAGGGGAGAGGAGGCCTATGCCGAGCAATGCTATTTTTGGGGAGAAATGTTAGAGCTATGACCCACTTCGCTGTTACAATGTGGATTGGGAGGTACAAATACCCCTACAAATATCCCTAGATAGCGATATTTGTAGCCTATAAAGGATTGAAAATTCTAACAATACTCGAAATACTCACACAGTCTCATCGCTCGGCTATCACGGTAGTGGTAGAACTAGTAGTAGGTATAAATAAATATTTGACATATGAATAACATCTTGGTTGGGATCAATACTGGGATATTATCGCACGCGGAGGACCATTTATGGGCAATTGTCTTACAAGGGGGAGACGAGTATATCCGGTTGTGATTGTGGCGATCTCGCACAGGCAGACAGGCAGACATTTTAAATCTTTAAAATGTCTTCAATGAGACATGTATGTCACAAAAGGTGGCAGTCACCCTGCCTTCGCGGGGCGCGACTTTGATTCCCGCTGAGAGACAACATTTCTATAAACTATTTGTTGGTTCTTCGTGTCTAGGTATATTGATGTATTTAATATTATATATGTACATATTTAACAGTTGCCTGTAACTCCATAACACAAGAACTACTCACTGTTACTCACTTTCAGAACCGATTCATGCACACAGCCACTGGTTTTCCGTGGTTCATGCGGAACGTCGACCTCCATAGAGATCTCGATCGCCCCTAGATTACTCACTTCTTTAAATATTTTCGAAACCTTACTTCGAGAAATTTTGTGGCACTCCTAAATCCTTTTATTTCATTTTATATCACCTACATCCCAGTTACGTCTGACCGTCGAAAATTGTCCAAAAAGCGTCCTATATAACATTGACGATCAAATAACGATCGCAAACACAAAAACACACACAGCATCTTCGCCGGCAAAGACGAAGTCCCAGTTTTCTGAAATCGGTTGGTCGTGGCTTCTTGCCACCCATCCGACGTTATAATGACAAATCATAGTCATACCATCAGCCCTCCACTGAGCGTCGCCGTGAGCCGTGGCCCAGCCTCACAGGACAGGACAGCACCCTTAGGTTCGACGTTCGTGCTTGATCTTGTTTGATGCTTTCCCGTCCCGCCCGGCGGCGCTGTAAAAGCCGTTAGGGCTAACAGCATACAGTCAGTTCGGAAAATAAATTACTTTGGGGACGGACATCCTGTGTAATTGTCCCATACATATAGGTTAAATTTATATAAGGCGTATAAAAAAAAACTCTTTATTTGATTATTTATACTAATTTAAAAAGATTACAGTACAAATAAACATATCATAAAGGTGTCACGGACGGTAAACACTCACAGTGTAATTATTATAAGTGGGTACTATCAAACTTGATCTGAGTAGCTTATTGTGGTTATTATAAACAAATAGTCACTAGAAATCACGAGGATTATGTTACGTAGATATACAATTATAGCTTTATCTTTGAAGTCGCATCAACATTATCATCCTCCTGCCGTTATCCCACTCTAAGTGGGTTCGGCACAACATGTTATAAACATGCTGTCACATAATTTGGCTACGTATTTTATGACCGGCCGCCTGCCTGACGTCAGCTTACCTTAGTCTTATTTTACGACCCCTCGATAAGAATGAGGGTGGTCTATTCTACTCAGCCGGATACCACACTACATGACGATCTCATCAACATTAATGTTAAAATAACATTGCGATTTGCTTCAAAACATTTTTTTTTAATTAGGTCACTTTAACGTCTCTGCCCGGAGAAAGATTCCTTAAGGTGGCCGGTGCGTTAAAGTTGTCTAAATGCGTTGGTTGTGGTGCAAGGGTTTGTCCAGGCTACACCAAGGGAAGCAGGAGTACGCTGCTGGTGAGCGTGTAGACTTGATTCGCTCAGTATTCCTGTGCCCTCATCACCAAGCAGTAAGTTGGAACACCATGAGTCTATGGCCGGTAAGAGTCCAGCATTACTGTTTCCTCCCCCTGCGGAATGCAGTACCCATGCAGGGTGTCCTGATGTAAAATGGAAAATTGCTTTAATACTAAGCATGCGAGGTATATAGTTTTAGGTCGAAATCTAGTTTTAACGGGGACCAAGGATTTTTTGTTTGTTACTGACTTAGACTTCTACGCGAAATTTCGTACAATCCGTTAAGCCGATGGAGCGTCAAAGCGGAACAAATACACCTACACACACTCTCTATCCCATCTCACACGCATACACACTTCAACGTACACCTTTTCATATTTACTTTTTTACAAAACTCATGGAGCTCTAGCCGGGGTTTGAACTCGTGGACCATTAGTGAGATCGCGCGCTCTACCATTTAACCATCACGCCTTTATTCTAATCTTACAATAACATTGAAAATTCTTTTTACATCATTAATAATTATCTTATCTAGATTAGATTTTTATCTACATACTTTCGGCTATTATGGTTATGTCATTAATAAACGCTAGTACAAATTCAGGTGCAATATCGTTATCTAATCACATAATAACTTACATGTATATAACAAAAAAAAAACAATCATCCCGACCTTGAGATTCCTATCATGCTAAAGTAATAATATAATTAATATTAAAAAAATTCAAATTCAAAATATTATTTAAGTAAACTTGTAAACAAGTGCTTTTGAATCGTCAAGCTGGTTTGGTAAGCTGTTTCTACCGAGAAGATACAGAAATAAACTCAGCGGTTGCTCTTTTCAAATATAATTCTTATTTCAAGTTACATTTGTCATTATCTTCTATCTATCTTGTAAAGGAGTAGCTATATCCACGCTATATCATTAATTTTTTTTTTCATCCCTAATCGTTCGGGCAGATCGAGTGTTTTATATTACTTACAAATCATGGTCGTTCACAAAATAGCATAAGAGGGAGGGAATGCACTTTTAACAGCAGACGTGACCTTAGGCTATAAAAAATGATTAAAAATTTGTCGGAATGATATGAAAAATATTCTGTATACTGTTCGGAAGGTTATATTAGGTCCTTACATATGAAATTGGCGTTTTGTCGTACTGGCCACTTTGATCTCAAATATTACCTTTATGGTTAGGAATTCCAAGTTCAAATTCATACAGCTATTTACTCATGCATTTGTGTTTCAAACCCCCTAATTCATTTGTTTTTTCTTCTTTTGTTTTTTTCTTTGTGTCACTCTTTTTACAAAATGGAAAACATGAAATATCGCGTTATTTACGATTATGAGTTCCACCGTGGCACCAGTGCTGCAGAAACGGCTCGAAGGATTAATGATGTGTATGGTGACGGTGTCGCAAAAGAAAACACAGTGCGTTTTTGGTTCCAACGTTTTCGTTCTGGAAATTTCGACCTGCAGAACGAGCCTCGTGGACGGCCGGAGACCAAAGTTGATAACGAAGAATTGAAGGCTATTCTGGAAGCGGTTACATCGCAAACCACGTCCGAGTTAGCTGCAGTCTCCGGTGTTAGTGATAAAACTATTCTAATCCACTTGAAGCAAATTGAGAAGGTGAAAAAGCTTGAAAGGTGGGTACCTCATGAATTGAGTGAAGCAAACCGACAAACGCGCGTCGACTGCTGCGTTACGTTACTCAACCGGCACAATAATGAAGGAATTTTAAATCGAATCATTACCTGTGATGAAAAGTGGATCCTCTAAGATAATCGGAAGCGCTCATCGCAATGGCTGAACCCTGGCGAACCAGGCAAATCCTGCCCTAAGCGAAAATTGACTAAAAAAAGTTGCTTGTAAGTGTTTGGTGGACTAGTGCCGGTGTCGTTCACTACAGCTTTCTTAAATCTGGCCAGACGATTACGGCAGATATCTATTGTCAGCAACTGCAAACCATGATGGAAAAGCTAGCTGCTAAACAACCGAGGCTGGTCAATCGCTCTAGGCCACTGCTGCTTCAGGACAACGCTAGACCACACACTGCACAACAGACGGCTACCAAATCAGAGGAGCTTCAATTAGAATTTCTTAGACATCCACCGTACTCTCCGGACCTTGCTCCAACAGATTTTTCGCAATTTGGATAACTACTGGCAAGGAAAGAAATTCAACTCCGATGGGGCAGTCCAAACCGCCTACAAAGATTTTATTGATTCCCGCCCGAATGGTTTTTTTAGTAAGGGGATCAATGAACTACCTATGAGATGGCAAAAGTGCATACATAGCAATGGTACATACTTTGATTAATTAAATATATTTCATTAAAAAAAAACGACTTTATGTTCCTCCCATAGAAAACGCCAATTTCATATGTAAGGACCTAATATTTGCATTTATTAGTTATTGTTACATTTGATTCACAATACATTTTGAGAAATTTAATTTTTGTACATAAAAATATAAAGAATTATAAAACGATAGGTGATGTATATAATAGACAGAGTAGGAACCGACATTAGCTTGCGGCTCCTTCTTTAGCAAAAGTACGTAAATCGTTTGTGGGTTTGGGTATAAGATTCTATACTAAAACTCCGCAATCAATTTTAGCCTTGCCAATACAGCAGTTTAAAAACACTGTTAAAAAGAGGCTAATACAGAAAGCTTCTATACTGTTGAGGATTACTTATAAGAATGTATAGATGTAGCTGCACTTCTACTCTGCACAAGACAGTAATAATTTAATGTAACTAGTTATAAGAATTATATTTTTAAAAGAGCAACCGCCACGTTTCTTGCTGGCTCTTCTCAGTACGAACAGCTTTCCGAACCAGCAATAGAGTTGACGATTCATAAGCACTTGTTTACAAGTTTACTTGAATAAAGAATATTTTGAATTTGAATTTAATTTAATTTATTAAGAGAATCATATTTGCTTGGTCTGTCAATGCTTATGTTCTGAGGCAGAATTTAAATAGATTAATAATATTTGAATATCCTTTTGTGTTTTAATAGCGGAAATGAGTACGATGTATGCTATAAATGGTTATTATTATTAAAGTAAGAATCTATTTGAACGCAGGTTCCGCAAGACTATTGGATGCCTTGTATTCTATTCCAATTCAAAATATTATTTATACAAGTAAACTCATAACAATTTTTGAATCTTTATGTCATTTTTTAAGTCAGATTTAACAATTAGATACATTAGACATATGTTTTAACAGAAAAACTCTGTGTCTACTGTATCGCGGACTTTTTTGGAGATATTGATACGTTCTATAATACTGTAGAACATTCTTTGTTCTATCATCAATACTTTCCACAGCGCAAGCGGCGACGATTTTTATGACTAATTTTTTCACATCTTATTACATTTTTATTAGGGATCCCTATATTTTTGAAAATGTAGTATAGCCTTTGTTGCTCAGTGAAGATGCAGCTTTCGAAGTAGTTTTTGCGTGAAAACATTGCAAACATACATACATACTAATCTTTCTTCTTTATAATATTAATATACACATAGAAATTCTACTAATAAAACACGAATACTTTACTACCAACAGTTAACTATCAACGAAACACTATCAACAGACAATCTGTAATTAATTCCAAGGTTTACTTATTGAATAGCGATATTATCCCTAGAGATCTAGATTCCGTAGTATATGGAGGCCTTATAGTGGTAGTTTTAGAGTTTATATTGCGAGCTGAGATTATCTTACTTGTTTGAAATGTAAGGGCGAGTTCTTATCGAGGCAATTTCCCACGGTCCCGAATCTTTTCTCGGTACGACTTTAATGACGTTAACAAATGTTTTATTTATTTATCGTTAATCATACTTGCGATTTTAGTGATAAAATACCCTCAATCGTATAATATATATTTTCAATTCACGTTACTCTCGCTGAGAAACTCAGTTCCGCAGCTTACGCTGTAGAAAGATAAGACTGATAACAAATGTCGAAACAGCAAAACTTGTTTATTTTGCTTACTTCCATAACATTTTGTCTTACGGAATGGAAAATTATGGGGTAAATGCGCGGACATAGAATTTTTTTTTGTATTAAAATAAAATATAAAAAAGAGTCATACGTGGCATTTACAATTTAAATTCGCGTGAGTCCGTGCGAGATAAATTCAAGGAAACAGGTATTCTTACATTGGCTTCACAGTATATTTTTAGTAATTTAATTTTTGTACATAAGAATATACATAATTATAAAAAGATTGGCGATGTATATAATAGACAAAGTACTTGAATAAAGAATATTTTGAAAAAAAAATTATACAGGATGGTACCAACGATCCGGTTGAGTAGAATAAACCTCTTTCTTACCGAGGTGTTGTAAAATACGACTAACGTAAGTTGATGTCAGACAGGCGGCCGGGCGTAAAATACGTAGCCAAATTATGTGACAACATGTTTTATAACGTTGGGCCGACTCCACTTAGAATGAGATAAGGGCAGGAGGATGATGACAGGATGGACATTAAACGAATGCACTGATCATTTGTACGTAATAAAAGGATAATAAAACGCAGTGACTCTTATTTGACTTGGAACGAAACAGAAGCTTTTTTCATGGTAATACAGATAATAAACAAACAGTACATGACTTGCATACTTAACGCTAGATGGCTTTAGGTGTAATACACATTATTTTTATATAAACTAACACCCCCACTATATAAAAATAATACTACTAACAAGTCGTTTATTGTTTAACTAACCCAACAGCATTTACAAAAACATTATGCTTAACCGAAGTTAAACTTTTTGTAAGTAAATCAGCTGGCATATCAGCTGTACATAGGTACTGAACATCTATTAACTTTTGAGCAATAATCTCTTTACAAAAATGAAATCTTATATCTATATGTTTAGATTTATTGTGGAAAACAGGATTCAATAACAATTTTTGAGCACTTTGGTTATCATTGTACAGAATAATAGTATACAAACTGTCAGTAACTTCACATTGTAAGTTTTGTAAATAAATAGCTTCTTTACAACTTTCTGAGATTCCTATATATTCTGCTTTCCCAAGATATTGCAGCACCTGATAATTTAAACACAAAACCTGTATATGACCTCCTACTAATAACATCACTGCCCCAATCAGCATCAACATAACCAATTATTTCAGAATTAATTTTTGAGTCATATTTTAAAGCATAATGTTTTGTCTTCTCTAAATATCTTAAAATTCTTTTCGCGTGACACCAATGTTCTTTAGTAAAACAATTATTAAACTGGCTCATATAACTAACTGAATATGATATGTCAGGGCGAGTTAAAACAGACAAATACATTAAACTACCTATCAGGCATTGATATGGTATGCTACAAGTATAATCACATTTGTTACCTATACTGAGATTCAGTTTACATTCCATTGGTGTATTTGACGTGTTACATTCCAACATATTAAATTTACATAACAACTGGTCTATATAACCCTCTTGGTCTAATGTTACAGAATCTTTATTGCATACAACTCGCATACCTAAACATTGTCTTATAGTACCTAAGTCTTTAATACTGAAATTATTTTCTAAAGACTTTTTCAAGTTTGTTACTTCAATACAATCATTAGAAAATATGAAGAAATCATCAACATATAAAGCAATTACAGTTATACACTTATTCATTTTCTTAATAAACAGACAAGGTTCATATTTAGATTTTACATAACCAATATTACACAAACAATCATCAACCTTTTTATACCACATTCTTGAAGATTGTTTTAAACCATAAATGGCCTTTTTTAACTTTAAGACTTTACCATCATTTAAATCACCAAAACAATCTGGTTTTTGCATAAAAATATCTTCTTCTAAATGACCATTCAAAAAAGCTGTTTTTACATCTAAGTGCGTTGTTTTAAAATCTAATTTTACAGTCAAGGCAAACAATAATCTTAAGGTAGAAAATCTAACCACAGGAGAGAATGTTTCATTGTAGTCTACACCATGTCTCTGAGTAAAACCTTTAGCTACTAAACGTGCACGGTATAGAACTTTCCCATTCACATCACACTTTTTCTTTAAAACCCATTTACACTGAACCACACAACCACTATTTGGGATATCGACTAACTCCCAAGCTTGATTATCTTCAAAACATTGAAGTTCTTCTTTTAATGCTCTTTGCCAATACTCCTTTTCATGTCCATTCAACGCCTCCTGCAATGTTAATTCTCCAGCTACTTGAAAGCAGACACTTTGTTGGCTACTGAAACCATATCTATCAGGTTGTTTTCTGTCTCTAACTTCCCTTGTAGTTGTCACAGTTTCCTGTAAACTTTCTTCTACATCTTCATACTCACTGGGTATATACTCAGAATCAGAGTCATTTGTAGATTTTTCATGGGATGTGGGAGTATCAGATAACTTTTCTTCCATATCCCCCACTGAAAATGGCTGTTCTGTATCCTCAATTGTTTCATTTACATTTTCTTTTTCTATTACCGATATGGTAGTGTTTTCTTTCTCAACAACTATCACATCTCGACTACTTGATATCACATTCTTAACTGGATCATACACTCTATAACCTTTGCTTCCATCAGCATAACCCACTAGAATGCCTCTTTGGGCTTTTTTATCCCACTTTTGTCTTTTTTCTTTCGCTATGTGTACCATTACTATGCTACCAAAAACTCGCAGATGACTTATATCTGGCTTGACACTATACCATAGTTCATAAGGTGTTTTTCCTTGCAATACGGACAAACCTGTGCGATTATGTAAATATACTGCTGTGTTTGTCGCTTCAGCCCAGAATGTCTTGCTTAACTGTGCATCAAAAAGCATACACCTTGCTTTCTCGACTAAGGTTCTGTTCATACGCTCACATAGCCCATTCTGCTCAGGTGTGTATGGACATGTCGTCTGATGAATTATTCCCATTTTCTTTAAGTAATCATTAAACTCAGCATTGCAAAATTCTCTTCCGTTGTCACTTCTAATAATTCTTATCTTTTTATTTGTCTGATTTTCAACTAATACTTTGTATTCTTTGAAGCTTTTCAAAGCATCATTCTTGTTTTTCAAAAAATAAATAGCTGTCATTCTGCTAAAATCATCTACAAATAAAATGAAGTATTTAGAACCTCCAATGGAATCACACTCCATAGGACCACATATGTCTGTATGTATGATATTCAACACCTCGGTACTTCTCTTACCAACATGAGTAAAAGGTAGTCTAGCTTGCTTCCCTTCACAACACACGGTACACGAGGACTTTGTAATGCCAACTTTCTCTTTCAAGGTTAACCCATGAACTGCATTTTGCATTTTATTCAGACATTCACTGTTTACATGTCCTAGCCTGCGATGCCATAACTCTCCAGATATGATTGCTGCTGCAGACATATTTTCTTGAAGCTGTAGCTTGTAAACTCCATTCTTTAATAGTGCAAAAGCAACCAGTGTACCTTTCTGATTATATATTTCACAGGCATTTGTAGTAAATACAACTTTATTCTTTTTGTGAATCAATTGACTAACTGATAGTAAGTTAGTTGTCAATTCCGGTACACAAAATACATCTTTTACGTCCACATCAAAACTGCAATCATTAACTAAAGTAGAAATCTTTATATCGCCGGAACACGCAATTGGCACTTGTGTTTTGTCAGCTACTATAATAGTCTGACCTTCTTTTTCGTAAGAAATATTCGTGAGCCATTGTTTGTTCGGCGTCAAGTGCACACTGGCTCCAGAATCAACATACCAATCTTGGTTGTTGAAGTTTCCGCTTAGAAAGACCGCACTGAACGCATTTGTTTCTTTACGTTCATTTCCTTTGTTATTCGACACTTCAGCCGTACATTGAGACTTATAATGACCAATCTTTTTGCATCTATAACATTTAATTTCTTTCTTCGCCTTTGTTGACGTCGTTTCATGTTGGCCGCCATGATTGTTAGTTTTGCTAACCATAGACTTTCTGGCCGTCGACGAGTGCTGCCAACCTCTAAAACCACTGGCCAAAGCGCCATTCGATTCATTATTTCCGTTCGTTCCATTTCCGGATTCCATGTCAAGTAACTTACTTTTAATGGCGTCTGTTGTTATCTGAATACCTGAATGTTCGATGGCCATTATCATGGGGGCATATTTTTCAGATAGCCCAGCCAGTAATAAAGAACCAATCCACTCTTCATTTAACTGAAATCCCGTATTACACAACTTTTGCCCTGTTTCTATAATCTGCGTCACATATGCAATCATAGAACTACAATTTTCGAGCCTTATAGAAATTAAATTTCGTAGTAAGCTTATTCTTCTTGCAAATCCGGAATCGTCAAATAATGCCCTTAGCTTCTCCCATAATTCTTTGGTAGTTAAAACATTTCTAATATGTACGTATAATGAAGAGTCAATCGTGAGAATTAGTTTCGCTTTTGTTTTTGCATCATCCTCGGCAAACAATCTTACATCTTCCTCAGGTTTGATGCATTTCATCATTCCTTCTAGGATTAAGAAGTTTTCCGCTGCAAATACCCACTCACTATAATTTTCTCTGCCTCTTAATTTCGGCACATTTACAATGTAATTTGCCGCCATTTTGTTTTCTTGTTGTACGCCAATAAAACAGAATGCCTATCTAGCTAAACTAAATATCCTACTGCGAATTATTATTATACTTGATAACTTTTGAACTTTCGCGATACTTAGCAGAAAAAATAAAACTAAGAAGCCATAATTCTGAGCTCTGGGCCCATAACCTAATAAAAGGATAATAAAACGCAGTGACTCTTATTTGACTTGGAACGAAACAGAAGCTTTTTTCATGGTAATACAGATAATAAACAAACAGTACATGACTTGCATACTTAACGCTAGATGGCTTTAGGTGTAATACACATTATTTTTATATAAACTAACAGTACGTAATAGATAACTTTGGCATAATTGTCTTGTTAAATATCATTTAAAAAATGTATTGTCGATGAAAATGAATATAATTTAATTGAGATTTGGCTTTAGGTTAGTAATATTTGCCTGACGTGACGCGGCACGCTTTTTCAAAAAGCAGGATAAAAATACATTGTTGCTTTCTCTCCCTCTCACCATACTGTTCAGTTTTTAGGTCAAAATTATTTTTCCTCTTCGTGTGTCGTAATGGGGTACGGTAATTGATCTCTATAAATCGTGTTTATATTTTCAAAAACATAAAATAAGTCCTGTTTGAATTTTGTTTGTAGGCTGCTAAGGTGTCTAGATATCTAGGTTTAAAATTAATGTCTTATCGTACCACTCTATATAAGCTTCAATTGTATCAATTTTCATCAACAGCGGTTTAGACGTGAAAGGGTAACAAGACAGACGGAGAGAAATATCGACTTTCATATTTATAGTTGTATAAGTATAGAAACAGTTACATAAAGTAGTCATGCATATAAACCTTCTATGCCTTAGGCTGAAAGATCTCAATTAAAAAAAAAAATTAGCAACATTTTAGGGATAAAAATAATTTATTTCCATAAAAATAAATTAAACTAACTTGATGATTGTTTTGTGACATTTTATGGACAAAGCGCCCTGTCTTTTAAGAAAGTAGATACTGAAATTATTTTTTTTGAATTGGCTCTTATTTTGGATAAAGGTTAAATTTTAGATTATTCTAAGTGTTTGCTCCTGTCTTTCGAGAGAAATTTGCGCCGTTGGACCTTGGATTTGAAATTTTGGAATTCGTTTTCATTTTAGATCGAAGAAAACACTTAGAAAATTCCATAATTCGAACTAATTAATGGAACTGAGCAGCTGAATTTAATAGGGTCTATTTGAAATCCAAATTAAATTGTAGACTTTTCTAAGTATTTTCTCTATTCTTTTGAGAGAGCGAAATTTGGATCTTGAATTGGAAGTTTTGGAATTGACTTGAATTTTAGATCGAAGAAAACGCCTAGAAAATTCCATAATTCAAGATAATTACTGGAATTTTCTAAGTGTTTACTTACTCCATAAAATACACTGGCCCGTTGGCGCATAGAGTAGTAATCCTACGTTCAGCTTCGTGGGTCGCGGGTTCGATTCCCACCGAGGGCCAACATTTTCTATAAACAATTTGTTGGTTCTTCGATCCTGGGTGTATATTTTTAAGTATGTATTTAAAATTATATATGTATATATTAACCAGTTGTCCGTCACCCATTACACTAATAAGTTTTAAGTTACTTGCTTTGGGGATGGACGACCGTGTGTGTAAGTTTCCCATATATTTATATTTAATTTATTTAAACATATGATACATTCATGGATGTACCGGAACTGCACCGCTTTATGGGAGATACAATGGACACGCGCCGCTTTCACGGTCGCGCCTATTTCCGTGTGACCTGGATCTGACGTAGGATACGTTTACGTTTTAAGATATATGAAATCATGTAGTTTTGCAATATGCCTTAATAATTTATCTGATAGAATGTGACGTGAGTATAGCCAGTTTCTATATATTAACTATCTTATACCCATTCTAAATTTCAAAAATATGATCACTAACTTCATGTATTTGGAAATTTATTTATAGTAATCCTTGTCGACTTAAATACGTTATCGACTTCATCACCTGAAAAATTCCTTGCTAAATATAATGATCCTTAACATCATGTGATTAAAATAAATGAAATTTCTTTCTTTTACATCATAAAATCAAAATTCCACAAACATTTTTAGCTTTGCCATTACAGCAGTTTAAAATCACTGTTAAAGGAAAGGTGATACAGAAAGGCTTTTATACTGTTGAGGATTACTTAGATGATAAGAATACATGGATATACTCGTGACTCCCTCTAACTCGACCCTGTACAAGATAGTAATGACTAAATGAAACTAGTTATAAGAATTATTTTGAAAAAGAGCAACCGTCGAGTTTCTTACTGGCTCTTTTCGTAAGGAACAGCTTTCAGAACCAGCAGTAGAGCTGACGATTCGAAAGCACTAGTTTGCAAGTTTACTTGAATAAATAATATTTTGAATTTGAATTGTCTTAAAAGTTTTTGGAAAATTTAACTAACGCACGCCAGAAGAACACATGAGAGGAACGCGAAAATGGACAACAAACAGCAACCTCAGGCCGATTCTACTAGTAAAATTGTTATTGAACGAAATTCCATTTTGAGCGCAGTCTTATAAATAATTTATATACTTAGTTGTAACTAATAATTATAAGGTTATTTAGTTCAACGGTGGGTTAACTGAATACATTAAACATTCGGTTTCAATCTGTTGATAATCTTGAACTAAAACATGTGATACATTCTGATTGGCCCGTTGCCGCAGTGGGTAGTTACCCTGCCTTCAGCTCCGCGGGTCGCGGGTCCGATTCCCGCCGAGGGCCAACATTTTCTATAAACCATTTCTTGGTTCTTCAACCTGTGTGCATATTTGTATTTAAGTATGTATTTAAAATTATATATGTAGAGTATCTACCAGTTGTCTGTCACCCATAAAACAAGTATAAAGTTACTTACTTTGGGGATGGACGACTGTGTGTGTAAGAACCAACAATTTTTTAATATAAAATGTTGGCCCTCGGCGGGAATCGAACCCGCGACCCGCGGCACTGAAGGTAGGTCAGTGGGTACTGCGCCAACGCGCCAGTCAAATAGGTACCCCGCTTTAAGCTTATTTTTAATAGAAAAGTAGCTTAAATAGCTACTTGTCTATTAAATAGCTACTTGGTACGGTTAGTACCGCGTGGTGCAGTGTTTAATTTATTAACCTCAAAGTATGCAATTTGTTAGTATATTATATAGTACATAGTATTGTATTAATACTGTTGGTTATACTTATAATAAATCTTGTAAATCACACGTGATTATATGTGGGAGGAAAATTGAGGCTAAATCACAACGCAGAGTTCTTCGTGGAAGTTAGAGCAATTAGACAAGAAAATAAATAATGACGTACTTATTTCGTAGTATATGTATTGACATAATTCCTGCTCTCCATTATCGGCGATGATCGTTCAAATTCGAATTCAAATAATTCTATATTCAATATGGCTTTAGATACCAGCACTTTAGAATCGTCGAATTACAATGAAGATGCACAAACCGAGAGGAACCAGCAATAAACTCGGCGGTCATTCTTTTCAAAAATGAATATTTCTTTCATATACAATTGTTTACATATCAAAAATTTATATATAATTCATTATAAGTATTTCGAATTTGATTTAACCACAATGATGTGATTTAAAAATAAAGAGAATTACATACGAAATTAAATAAAGTTTATTCATGCACCATCTATTGAATATCCAAAAGTGTTTGCTTTAGTCAACCTGGTTGGATTAGCAAAAATTTGCATTACAATTACAAACCTCCACCATCCCCACCTCAATACACAAGCACTACACACGTTTACTATCACCGA
Source organism: Morpho deidamia (assembly GCA_947086505.1). Taxonomy (NCBI): domain Eukaryota; kingdom Metazoa; phylum Arthropoda; class Insecta; order Lepidoptera; family Nymphalidae; genus Morpho; species Morpho deidamia. The sequence goes on from CAMTZC010000008.1 coordinate 10,183,391, forward strand.
GTCAACAATCGTTTCGACAAAGTCGCAAAACGTTGCGATTTTGTCGTTGAGTCTCTCTACTAAAATGCTTCGACTGCGTAGCGAAACGATTGTTGAGTTTGTGATAGTGTAGTGCTTCTGTATTGTGGTGGCCGTGGTGGAGGTTTGTGCATGTGTTCCAATTGGAGTGATGATGATGAATAGTAAGAAAATGTACATGTGTACGATTTTTGTCGTGGAGCCTATCCTCCTGATGATGCTTCGGTTTCGGAGCGAAACGATCGTCGGGATTGTGGTGGTGGTTGTGTGTGCTGCTTGTGTACATTGTTGCTGGTGCAGGCGCCTTGGGGTGGTGTGGTGGCTTGTCCTGCATGTATAAGGTGCGTAGATTTTGCCTGCTTCATTCACATTAGCTTTGCATGCATTCGCTTAACCCGTGCGGATTATAGCAAGGTAGTTAGTTCTGTTATAGTGCTTGTAATATGGAATTCCGCAAAGTAACGCCGGCTTCTATCAATCAAATGTACATGTAATGTATACGTTATACATGTTATACAAATTTCTTGTGCTAGGTCACTGTGTCCATAGTGAGAAATATTTACACCGCGTTAGGCGATAATCAAACCCGTTACCGATCGGCTGTCGACATCTACTAATCACTGACGTCATATTTCAGCTGAAATAAATCGTGCTTCAGACGCCTCTTCGCACTTTACAGGAGCGCGTGGCGAACATCACGCGGAATATTCGGGGATGTCCAATTATCGCTCGATTAGTGTTGTGATTAACGATGTAGTTATCGATAATGGGGAACGTGCTAATGAGTAACACAAACCCGCGCTTAGGTATATGTGACGAGGCAGTAACAAATGTAAAGCTGTGGACACACTACTATATTATAAAATATTTGTTTTTAAATGCGATTTAATATTGAAACACTTTTCTTAACACACAAAAAGACAAAGAACACTAATAGATTTAAAGTGGGGAATCGGTAAAAAAAAATGTTACCTTTATAATTTATGATATTTTCATATTTAAGTTAATGTAAAAAATGTCGGTTTTAATTCAATTCAAAATATTATTTATTCAAGAAGACTTGTAAACAAGTGATTTTGAATCGCCAATTGAACAGTTCGGAAAGCTACCGAGAAGAGCCAGCAAGAAACTCGGCGGATGCTCTTTTAAAAATATAATTCTTAAAACTAGTTACGTTTAGTCATTTCTATCTTGTATAGGGTCGAAGAGTAGCTATATCTACGCATTCTTATCATCTATTTAATCCTCGACTTAGTCTCTTTTTAACAGTATTTTTAAGCGGCGAAATGTAAACTAATGCCGTAAAGTAATTTACACTCTGTCGCGCGAAATTAAGCGTTTAAGTACCCTCAAAAATGTTTTTCTTAATTGTCGAGTAAAAAACGAGATCGTTTGTGAGCCCCGTGTAAAAGTTTTTGGCTCATTATTTGTGCAGCGGATTAGCCGTGAAAACGTGACGTCAGATTTTTGCATTTATAATATAAGTATGGAGTGATATTAGACTGGCAACAAAAGGATATATAGAAACTTTTAGCCTTAAAATATTCATGTTTTCGGTACTAAGAAACTTCTAGTCTATAAATTCTTAATATGCTATGATGGATTGAAATAAAAATTCCGCAGTTTTTGGAAGTTTTAATGATGTAAAATGGCAATTGTACTTGTTAAAGCAATAGTTCAAATCGATATATGCATATTTTTCTCAAATCGTACATACATCTCTTATACTTTTATTGAAATTTATAATAAAAGTATTTATACCAATTCAAGCAAACATTTTAGTTGAAGAGTACTGCCGTGTGGTATCCGGCTGAGTAGAATAGACTTCCCTCGTTTCTTAAAAGGCGACTAAAGTAAGTTGACGTCAGGCTGGTCTTAAAACATCTAGCTAAAACATGTATAAACAACATGTTTAAAATATGACTGAACTTAGAGTGGGATAAGGGCACAAGGATGATGAATTTACTTAAAGAGTACTCGTTTCTTCATATTTGTGTGTTAGTTCACTTTCCGACTGAAAATAAGCTGCGATAACTATGGTGGTAGTAATTTTCGTATCAAGTTTCTAACATCCTTATTCGGATATGAGATAATTAAATTAGTTAGTTAATCGAGTTTAGTGTGCACGCGTCTTAAGTTTCAGAGTTTTCAGCGCGGGAGTCTGCGCATAAGATAGTTCAGTCGACCTGAACCTACTCACCGCGGTCGTAGCTTCGAGGTGTACATAATTTTGAAAATTAAAAAAAAAACGTTTTTTGAATTAAAATTCGAATAATATGCCACAATAGTGCAGTGAAAAATTCAATGTATCGATACATAATATTTGGTGAAACAGCTATTAATTTATTATTAGTTTATATATACCAATTATCAGTTTAAAAAATCCTATACAGCTAAAGTTAATATGCTGTTAATTATACATTATATGTTAATTATACAACAATAAAAATATAAATCATTATAATATCGTTAGCAGTATTTTCTAGAGGATTATAACTTTTTTTGTTATTTAAAGTAATATTTCGTTTCTAGAAAAAAAAATACTTAGAACAGGGTCTACTAGAATTAAAAGTAATTTATCAAATCTGTGAGTACTGTTTATGAATATTTTTTTCCTGATGGAAGAATGCTACGATCGTGGCTAGTTACAACACTCATAAAACAGTTGTAGCTTCAAATAATCTTGTCTTCAAGTTATATTGTTACTAAAAGTAAAAGCGTCTTAACCCTAGCATACCTCTATTCAATCTTAGACTGTAATTTCACTCTATCATAGCAGTCAAGCGCAAGAAAAAAAATATTTTAAAGTAATTAATGTTACGTAATATACATAAATTATTTCGCACACAATTTTATAAGTAATTAGTGAACGGTTACATTCTCAAACGCACTCAAAAGGCTATTGCAATGCATAAATTTAAATTAAATCTAGACTTTCAAAATATTTTTTTGTGTTTATATTCAGTTTCTTATCAGCTCTTTGATTTGAAACAGTTTTGCGTAACAGTAGGTCTTTAAGTTACAAAAACTTTTGGACGTTTAAAAAGATTGTGTGAAGCATTTATATACCTTTTATTTCAAATTCCCATGGGATTGAGAAATTCTTGAGATTCACAGCTTTATGTGACTGGGTCTCAGAAGATATAAAATATAATATGGCAAAACTTGAACGTACAGAGGCCTTTTTAGATGAATAAGTTTTAACACAAATTATAGTTTTTAACGTATCAAGGATTACCACCAGCGGTTCCACTAGGAAAATTGTGGGTAGCTGTTATTATTTATAACTCGAAAAGAATGTGGGATTCATTCCTATTTAGCCAAAATAGTGGTACCATAGTATCAGAGTCTTAAATATTTATTAATAATTAATTCTTTTTATTACTTTATCAAACATCGATATCGAAGAAATAAGCAGTCCAAGCACATCCCCAAATAACGAGAAATGGATTCGAAATAATTATTTCCTATGAAATGAAATAAATCCGTAAAAAATAGTGTCCTTCAGAAAAAAACAAAAGTGCCAAAGATAGGTGAAAATGAAGTGGAAAAAACAGAACCTCGTGTCAGGAGACACGTCCGAGGAGGAAATTGGTCATAGTTATTTGGGAACATTGGTAAGTAGTGTTTCTTATTACGCGTCAACTATAAAAATAAAGTCATCTCAAGAGGCTGTCGCTTAGTTGTTGAATCAAGCATAGGATACAAAAGGGAATATTGCTTGAGACGGCACTGGTTATGGGGGAGTTCCTCACTCTGGAGCCATAACCGCCGGGTGCTTTTTATATTTATAAATATATTTTTTATTTTTTTATAAAGAAAATATTTAAAAATATAATTGAAATTTTTATAAAAAAAATAATAAAAGAAATATTTGGGCACAGGTAACCCTTCTATTATAACACGGTAGTTAGGTTATAAGAAAAAGTCTTATTGAGAGAGAAAAGGGGCCTATATTGGAATATAGTTTGTTTTTAAATAAGATTTTGGAAAATATTATTCAATACAAACATTTTGTTTTAAGCTATTGCATAGCTTCTATCGCGGGCCTTGACCGTGGAGACCGAATCCAGAAATTCCGTAACGAAAAAACCTAACACCCCCACTCCGACCGGCACGCGGTGATACATTTTAGTAGCGATCTGTGCGCCCCGGGGCGCACATGCCAGTTGACGGGTTAATGACTTTTTGAAATATCACGCTTGTCTCTTTAGTTCGGCAACCCGCCTTTAGGTGGCATTGGTTGTATTGGAAAACTACCGTTAAAACTGACATGTATTAAAAGATAATAAAAATATTTTGAACAATATTAATATCTCATTTATTTAATAAAAGAAAAAAAATTGTTTTTTTATCGGTCACCACGCTCAAAGTGTAACTTGAATTAAATATCAAAGAAAAAGAAAACAAAGAAAAAAGAAAAAAAATCTGCATAAATAAAATAAATATATAATTGTAATTGCATAAGTTGATAAAAAATGCTATGCAATAGCTTTACCGCGGCAGTCTCCGAGTGCCACACGTATTTTTTTTATTTCGCTAAAAAAGCCATGTGGCCGGCAGAATAGAATAGATCACCCTCAGTTCTTACCGAGGTGTCGTAAGAGGCGACATGTAACATTGTACCATGTTGAGCCGACCCCACTTAGAGTGGGATAAGGGCAGGAGAATGATGATTTCACAAAAAAAGACTTAATTTTAAATATTTCTATTAAACAATATCGGCTTTAGGTTTAACATCTTCAATATTTTGTGCCAAGATTGTCAAAGCTTCTTTTTTAATTTTATTTCTCCATCTGAAAAAGCTTCCTTCGTTTTGGGTAAAAGCAATGATATTATCTAAGATTTTTACCATTGATTCAAGATCATCTTTGTTTTTCTACACGTTGCAAGCTTTCTATTATTCGTAGGCGGGTCATTCAAAATTCGTTCGCGGACTGCACTATGGCCCGTGGGCATAGGGTTGAGCGGGCCTGACGTAGACTGTTGCCGCAATGACCGTTTATGCACGATTTTTAAAGAAAGTAATATTATTTGCCGACGTGTATACACCTTGCGTCAATTTAAGCGTTTATCAAATTTGTCGTTTAATAACGTTGCTCCGCTCTAAGTGTTAATCTGTTATCCCTAATAAGTTTTTTTTCATTTGGCACGTGATTGATTATTTGTTCCGCCATTAGTGTGGTAGTGCGTTACTCTGTAATTATCTTACAATAAGTACTAATGATGTTAAATAGGCTTTGATCATGTGATGCATCACACCTGTTACCTGCCTCTGTTTAAATTTACATTGTTTCAGTTCACGTCACTTTCTGACGGCCTCAGCCTTACATATACGGAAATTTGAATAATTATGATTAGTACAACTAATACAAACTAAGCTAATATAAATGCTAAGGTCTGCGTGTCTGTATGTTATCTGTAACATATAGACACGCAGACCTGTTACGGTATAATTATTTTGCTATAATCCGCGTTTGTTAAGAGAATTTTTGTAATGCTAAATGTATGAAGCAGGCAACGTCCACAAACCTTATACATGCAGAACCGGTTACCACACTTATAACGTAACGCCGCCACCAACAACACCACACAAGCACTACACATACTCACTACGACAATCTCTACGATCGTTTCTCCTCGTAAGCGGAGCATCATCAGGGGAATAGGCTCAATGACAAAATCGTAATGCATCATCATCGATTATTATCATTACAATCATTAATTTTTTTTTGTCGTGGAGCCTATTCTGATGATGCTTCGGATATGGGGCGAAACGATCTTAATGAATATGTGTAGTGCTTGTGTGGTGTGCTGTTGGTGGCGGCGTTTTGTTATACCTGTGGTGACTGGTCCTGCATAAGGTATGCGAACAGTTTAGCTTCCTACACTTAGCATTGCATAGATTTTCTTATAGATCCATTTCTTTGATTACAGAAAAACATATCATAACTTCTGTGCTATAGAATTTCGCAAAGTAACGAACGCCTGCTTCTATAAATTATGTATGTATGTTACTCTCACGACTAAACCGCTGTACCAATCGTGATAAAGTTTAGTACAATTAAAGTTTATATACCAGACTAGCATATAAGATGACAAAAGTCACGATTTTTACCTTTTAGAACAGAATAAACCACATAACCACAAAACAAGTCACACATCGATGATGATGATTCCTCACGATTTTTTCACTGAAATGCATGTTTTAGCAAGAAAGATATTTGCAATGTGTAGTAAACACATTGCAAATATCAATTAGATACATAAGTTAAATAGAAAAACTCAATAGTGCCTGCCCGGGGTTTGAACTCGTAACCTCTCACCGCTGGGCTATAACAAATCCCATGTGAACTCGGGGCTAATAACTAGGTATTGGTAAATGTTACATGTGTAAAAGTAGAATTATTTTGATATACTCCGCATTTACTAAGAAAATTTTTGCAATGACAGCATAAAAAGCGCAATGTCATAAAATATAAAAATTAATAAGATAACATTTTATCGCGGATTATAGCAAACTATCTTTACTTATGTATTATGGATACTCGAAGAGCATCAAGCAGTGTCTATCGACTATAGTCCAAGCACGTATTTTAAAATATTTTGGCCACGTCTCACGCAGGAACGAAGAGTCCATAGAACGCCTTCTAGTCCAAGGCAGGGTCGAGGGTACCAGGCCTCGCGGTCGATCGCCGATGCGGTGGACTGATCAAATTAAATCTGCTGTTGGTGGCCCTCTTCATGAATGCGCCAGAAAGAAGGCGAATAGAGACAAATGGCGACACATCGTAAGGCGAGCGATATGCGCCTCAACTACTTGACGGCCACGACCGCTCTGACAAGAGCGTATCGACGAAGAAGAATGTATTATGGATCTCCGCAAAGTAATGCCTAATTCTGTAAATTAAAGCAATCGCATACCTTATACAGGCAGGATTAGTTACCGCACGTATCGCGAATCGTTGCGATCTCGTTGTGGAGTCCATGTCCTGATGTTGCTTCCGTTACGGGGCGATATGATCGTTGTGTTGTGTTTTGTGACACGTTTCGTAACTATTACAACAAACGGGCAACTTAACAAACCCCAGTCCACTGCTGGACATAGGTCTCCAATTATACGTCATTAAGATCGATCCTGGTCTTTTTGCTTCACTGAGTGTTAGTATGTAATACACTATGTTTTCCGAGTCTACTCCACTCCAGAACACGTTTACCCCAACGGCCATCGGTTCTGCGACAGATATGGCCGGCCCATTGCCAGCAGCTTGCTTATGTGCAGAGCTATGTCGTTGACACTAGTTCATTGACGGGCTACTTCGTTACGAATACGATCTCTCAGAGAAACCTCGATCATAGCCCTTTCCTTAGCCCGCTGACTTTAAGCTTATGGACTGCCTTAACTGGTAGTGTCCAGGTTTTGGCACCGTAAGTCATGACAAAATTTAAAAAATATTCAACATTCAAAATATTCTTTATTCATGTAAACTTTTAAACAAGTGCTTTTGAAACGTCAACATCTACGGCTTGTTCAAAAGCTGTTCCTACCGAGAAGAAACAGCCAGCCAGAAACTCAGCAGTTGCTCTTTTCAAATCAAATTCTTGTTACTATTATTGTTACATTTGGTCATTACTATCTTGTACAGGGTAGAGGAGTTATATATAACACACCCGGATACTGTCAAAATAATTCTAATCATTTATTTTGTACTTTGGAATTCTCCAAAGCAACGCCTTTTTTAAAATCTTTATTTTTTTCAAGGACTTCTATCCTACAAGGATATGCCAGTCCCATCGGCGCCTAAATTAATATTAAGATTATATATATATGTATAATTATATACGTATATCATTTAGGTAAACATAAAAAAGTAACGCCTATTTCTATAAATTTAAATTTATGTAATTATGTACTAGATGTGTCAGCTAACTTGTCGAACACAAACAGAGTATATCTGTGTAAATATTTTTTTTATGATTACGCGCTCAACATATATAGTGTATTGATTGTTTGTTATACTAATATTTATAAAAAACGACACGTGACAAACAGATATGACACATAGATCTATTAGTATGGAAAGTACGGTGGTATTTAAATTAAAAATTATTCATAAACTAGCTGACCCGGCGAACTTTGTATCGGCTAGTCGATTCTTTAAAATTTTTAATTCTTATTCCGTTATTCAGAACTTCGGATCAGCTAGTAAGATATTAAAAGAAAAAAGAAATTAGATAAGTCAACAATTAAATTATGTCAAAAAATAAAAATTGGAAAATACTTATAATTGTTACTAATGGTGACAAAAAAATCACATTAAAAATTACAGTTTCAGATTTAATATTTATACGATACTAACGTAATTCAATTGTATAGCCTTCGTGGAACCCCTTCACTAAAACTTGAACCTTGTTGTGTGGTATTAAAGTTCAAAATGACCTAATACTTTTGTATGGGAATACAGAAGTGTTGTTTTTAGACTTTTTCAGGTAATTTTCAAATTCTTCTCTCCGTAAGAACCATCTTCATATTTCAAGGAATATTATAAAAAAATTATTAGCTAAATGGGTTCAGATGCTCTGGAGACTTGCGCTTAACAACATATACGATTCATTTTTATATTATAGACTAGCAATGCCCCGCTGTTTCACCCGCGTACATACCGATCCGTGGTAGTGGAAAGTTTACGTCAAAGTTAAGTCAGACTATAGATTTGTTTTTGTAAAGTGAAATTTGGTCCTGGAACTTATCAATAGTAAAGGCAGAGGACATTTTTAACGGAATGTATTACACAAATACAATACGCTACAATTGTTAAGGCATTATTTTCTCTATATTGACAGTTTTAAATTCGTTACAACTTTTGATTGGAATGTCCGATTTTAATAATTTAAAAAGTATTTTACAGGTAATGAAACAGTTTTTAATAAAATATCATATAGTGGGATAACGAGGATAATACGGAGATGTAAATATTATGATGATTGATTTTTGTCGCCACTTTTATTATCTTTTACAATGTAGAAAAGTTATATTGGCAAAACTATAATAGTTAGACATATTGTATCGCGGACTTTCGTTGTGGATATTGATACGTTTTATAATAATGTAGAACATTTTTATGTTCTATCATCAATATTTTCTGCAGCGCACGCGATGAAAGATTTTTATGACTAAATTTTTCATACCTTATTCCAATTTTATTAGGAATCCCTATTTTTTTAAATGTAATATAGCCAATGTTGCTCAGTAAAGAAGCAGCTGTCCAAAGGTGAAAGAATTTTTGAAATCGGTCTAGTAGTTTTTGCGTGAAAATATTACAAACATACACACATACACACAAACATACAAATCTTTCCTCTTTATAATATTAGTATAGAAAAAATAAATATATCAGTAGACGTTACGGAGATCCATAAAACAAAAGTATTCATAATATTATTTGGATATAATTCACGATAAATGATATAATATAATGCTAAATGTTCATAAAATTAAATAAATAAACACTTGATATGGGCGGGTGGGGAATTAAACTAAAACCATTAAACCGTATACTAAGTAATATACAAGTGATACATCTCGATTGTGTCTTAATTGTCTAAGCAAGGCAAATATCAAACTATGACATAAGCTACAGAGCATGTTATAGTGGTACCAAGTCCACGTCCAGAACAAAACGCAGAAATCTCCTTTATTTAAATGTGCACCTAACCTTACAAAAGTACTAATGAAATTCTTTTGCTATAATCCGCGATTAAGTAAATAAAAAATATATACAATGCTAAAAGTAGAGTGGACTATCCATTTTCATACTCGATTCATGCAGGATTCGTAAAAACACACACAAACCTCAACCACCGCAACCACAATACACAAGCACTACACACGTTCACTATCACAAACTAAACAATCGTTTCGCCCCGCAACCGAGCATCATCAGGAGATGACTTCACGACAAATCCGCAAACCACTCTGCACTATTAAACATTTCCACCTATGTAAATAGCAATTAGCCATTCTAACAAGTTTACTTGAACATTATCTAACAACATTACATTAGTTTCAAATCCAATTTAAATCCTTTCACATTCGCAGTCTAACATTAAAACAAAGAATGTTCGTAATATTATTTTCATTGCCCGCAATTAAGTATAATAATTAGTGGTCATGTTTAAAACGGTCTTTCGCAAGTACTTTTAAGGCTCTTAGTATTTTATTTTTTTCTGAAAATCATTCTTGTGACTACAAGCTCAGGGTTGTCAACAAGTAGAAAAAGTTACCGAGAAAAGAACTAAAGCGTGCTAGAACTGTACCTTAACTGAAATCTCTTAACCCCAGTTGAGGGAACTACAACATACACCGAACTAAACAATTGACGAAGAAATACTAACTGCGCCCTACGATATAATATTTCACAGATTGAAAATTACACAACTTCAAAACAGAACTCACTATAATATTTTTAAAGCCTAGATTAGCCTTAATGCCTTTGACAGCGTCAACGGATGGATTGGCGGGCGCAGAAGCTTCGCACACAAGGGGTCACAAGTATTGTGTATAATATATAATAGACAAAATAGGAACTGATATAAGCTTGCGGCTCCTGTTTTGCGCCTAGCAGAAGTACGTGAATCGTTTGAAAGTTTGGGTACAAGATTCTATAATAAAATCCCGCAATCGATTTTATCTTTGCCACTACAGCAGTTTAAAAGCGTTGTTAAAGGGAGGCTGATACAAAAATCCTACTTTGAAAGGGCGACCACTGAGTTTCTTGCTGGCTCTTCTCGGTAGGAACAGCTTTCCGAACCAGCGGAAGATTTTGACGATTCAAAAGCACTTGTTTACTTGAATAAAGAATATTTTGAATTTGAATTTGAGTATGTATGTAAAATAACTGCTATTATTTTTTAAATAATAAAACGGAGAAACGGCTATGTGATCGATTCTCAAAATCTAATTAACGGATTTTTGTACGGGTCTTACTAAAAGGTAGTGCAATTATTGAGGAAGGTTTAAGTTAACAGCACATTACGGTTTTATGTATTACGGTTTTATAAATTAACTGAAACACATATTTGTGACACATCGATTTCCACGCGGGCGAGGCCGTGTGTACAGCTAGTTTATTCCATAAGAATATAACTGTCACTTTTCAGGAAAAATAATTAACAACCTTCTCAATCGGCGGAAGGAGGACATCACCCGGTATATATAAAAAAAGAATTAATTGCACTAAGCTCTATGGGCAGCATGTCTTAGCCCAAACTTTTATCTCCAAAAATTTAAAGGCTGTGCCAAGCTGTGAGATAATAAGAATTAATAATTTGCACAGCCCTAAGGTTGATAGGAAGTCATAAGTGTTAAAGTACCATTAACGATATGCACACTACTGGAGCGGTGTATTACACGGTGCTTACTATAATGTGCTCATTATCACAAGTGCCGTTTTATTATAACTATACATTTTGCACATGTCTGCTGATTGTGACTTATCGGAAAACCATTACGTTTAAAACCTAACATAGTGGATTGTTAATACAGAATATCCTTACTTGTATTATTAATGCGTAAGTCTGTCTTTTTGTTTGATAGACTTTCACAGGTAAATCTCTGGAACAATACTTGTTTTTTGTGCATGAGAATGTACAAAGGTATAAAAAGATTGACGATGTATATAATAGACAAAGCAGGAACCGACATAAGCTTGCGGCTCCTGCTTTGTGCTTTGAAAAGTACGTAAGTCGTTTGTGGGTTTGGGTATAAGATTCTATCATAAAATTCCGCAATCGATTTTAATTTTGTCAATACAGCAGTCTAAAAACACTCTTAAAGGGAGGCTGATACAGAAAGATACTATTGAGGATTATATAGATTATAAGAATGCGTGGATATAGCTACTTCTCTACCTCGTACAAGATAGTTATGACTAAATGTAACTATTATAGTTATAATAAAAGAGCAGCTGCCGAGTTTCTTGATGGCTCTTTTCCGAAGGAACAGCTTTCCGAACCAGAAGTAGAGTTGACGATTCAAAAGCATTTCTTTACAAGTTTAGTTGAAAAAAGAATATTTTAAATTTGAATTGATAACATTAGTATGGATGGATATAAAATGTTCTCGGCTAAATTCAAAGGAAGTATTCGCAAATAGCACGTAGTTATAAAACAATGAGCAGGTAAAACGTTGGCAAAATTGATTGGATCGAACTTGACAGTGATGGCGGTTGGCACGCGACGTCTGGAGGTTAGCCGACGTCTGCCGGTTGAACCGAGATAGGTTTAGACAGATCTGTCATGACCTTAGATGCTGGCGATGAGATGATCTTAGCGGTTATCGAGCTTGGCATTCAAACACGCAATCCTTGTGTGTAGAGATTTACAATAAATAATGAATATACGAGACAATTACACTCACACAACTAAACTAAATCTTTTTAAAGTAAAGTAACGGCCTGTTATTATCCCACTGCGAGGATTACAACTAAGACCTACCACGCTACTCCAATGCGGATTTGTAGGATACACATATCCCTAGAATTCTCTAGAGATATGCAGGTTTCCTCACGATGTTTTCCTTCACCGAAAAGCGTGTGATAAATTACAATTATCAATTAGAAAAACAAGTCCGGGATTTGAACCCGTGACACCCGCGAAATAGTCGCACAGTTTCATTACAAATATTTATATTGTCATGGTAAATAGTTATATTTGAAATCATCTTTATCACTTCATCTGCTTTTTACTTTTTCCTTTTCTGGTATTTCGAGTGAAAATATTAATATAAGTACATGTGCTATTTTATTCTCTTTCCTAATAATATATATGTACATAAATAAATAAATTATATATCTTGTTTCTTTAACAAGTTTGCGATATTCCGATTATTGAGATTGTGGTAGTGAATGTGTATTGTTGTATTATTGGTGGTTAGTAGAGCATGAGTTTTTACGAGGTATGAGAACGCACTCAACATTTAGTATTACATACATTTTCTTTCATCGCGGATTTATAGGAAAATATTTTCATTACTTTTATAATATAGAGCTTGTAAAAATGTAGCAAACTAAAAGGCTGCAAGTTATTAAATTCAAATTCAAATTATTCTTTATTCAAGTAAACTTGTAAACAAGTGCTTTTGAATCATCAACTTTACTGCTGGTTCGGAAAGCTTTCCTACCGAGAAGAACCAGCAAGAAACTCGGCGATTGGTTTTTTTTCAAATATAAGTCTTAAAACTAGTTACATTTAGTTATTACTGTCGTGTACAGGGTAGAAGTACAACTATATCCACACATCCTTATCATCTAAGTAATCTTCAACAGTAGGCTTTCTGTATCAGCCTCTTTTTAACAGTTTTTTGAAACTGCTGTAACGGCATGGCCAAAATTGATTTTGGAATTTTATTATAGAATCTTATACCCAAACCCACAAACGATTTACGTTCTTTTGCTAGGCGCAAAGCAGGAGTCGCAAGCTTATGTCGGTTCCTACTTTGTATTATTATATACATCACCTATCGTTTTATAATTATTTATATTTTTATGTACAAAAATTTTAACGGTTCAAATGGTTGTAAAGATTTTATTCGAATTATGATTCTAAACGATTTCAACGCATGCTTTATCTTTCACAACACTAGCGTTACATCTCAATTGAACGTGCAATTATTAAATTTACCTCATCATACCGTGTATCCTCTCTTCCCACGGGATTCCTTACGCGTGAATTGTCTAATGGAGGAACCGAGACGTGTCAGGTGTTAGGACTTAACATGAAAGTCCTCGTTGCTTCCTGTTTTGTGAAGGGATCTTTGTCCTAATTTGTTTAAGTGGTTAGCAATTTAATGTATCAAGTTGGTTACCATTTGAGCAGCATAGCATATATTTTTAGCGTGACAACTTATTATAGTAAATCTTTATTATTCCTAATCATTTTTTAACCACTGTTCCCGGTGGTTAAAAAATGATGTTAGAGAATTCTCTAGAGAATTCTGGGGATATGTTTAACCTACCAATCCGCATTGAAGAAGCGTGGTAGGTAGGTCTTAGCTCCAACTCTTCTCTCCAAAAATTGAGAGAGTATGTTTATATCCACTATTGAGATAAAAAGAGGCCGGTACATTATAATCAAATTTACCTTATTTATTGAACATTCAAAATAACAATGCATTGTCATATTGATTATGAATAAAACATCGACAATCGATATTCAGAATCGAGATTCAATATAAATAGAGGAAAATATTCGTTGTACACAGAAGGACGTGCATACTATTTATGAGAGGTTGAACTTGATACGAATTTTGATAGATACCTGATTATATTATAGCTTCATGTGTTTTTTTTTGATAATATTTAGTTAGCCTTAGCAGCTTTTAGGGTGTCATGGCGTTAAGGCGACAGGTGAGGACAGAAATATCGTCAAGGTAGACAAATAATAGAAGAAATCGGTAAACATCGATTTTTTAGTGACGGACGAAAAAGAGATGCCTGTGACCAGCCGAATTTCAGATTTAGGGCAATATAGTATTATTTCTAGTCATTTTTTGTATTATCTGTTATTGAAGATTTAGCTATATTAAATTTTTTCTTTATTCGCTTATAAAACTTGATGTATTATTTCTGATTTTAATGTAAGTGTTTAATGCATCTTCAGGAAAATTTATCTTTGATAGAAAAAAAAGACTATTTGATTTTGCTTTCGAGGATATTAAATACAGAAAAAATAATAATTTACATATGCACTAGATACGTCACGACAATTGAGATCAAAGCCATAAGCCCATGAATTTTCCTCGTTCCGTTTAACTTGAAACTGCAATTATAAGCCAAAAACATTTGCACAATCCAGCGAGGTTAACAAAACTGTAAATTTTGTATTAGGCCACGTTAATCTTCAGCCTGTCTCTGTACAAGGAAATATCCTTGTCACATCATGGCCTTTGGTAATTTTACCGGTTAGATAAATTATATTAATATATATAAATCTATATAATTTTATAAGATTCTATAATAAAATTCCGCAATCAATTGTATCTTCCATTACAGCAAAAAAAATATTAAAGGGAGATAGATACAGAAAGACTACTGTACTGTTGAGGATCACTTAGGTCTTAGATGATAAGAATGTGTGGTTATGGTTGTGGTTACTGTTCGACCCTGTTTAAGACAGCAATGACTAATTGTAGTAGTAAGAATTATAATTTGAAAAGAGCCAACAACTTTCTTGCTGGCTCTTCTCGGTAGGAACAGCTTTCCTAACCAGCAGTAGAGTTAACGATTCTAAAGCACTTGTTTACAAGTTTACTTAAATAAAGAATCTTTTGAATTTGTATATCTATTGTATTTGTATACCAATATAATATCCATTAATAATAATAAACACACACGGTCGTCGTCCCCAAAGTGACTGAATACTTGTGTCATAGGTGACAGGCAACTGGTAAATATAACAATATACAATCTATACATTCTAAAACTAAGTCCTCAAAAACTTTTTGTCTGTGATCGATTTTCACAAAATCTACTTAACGTATTTTGGTACGGTTTTTACTAAATGGTAGTGCAATTATTGGGGAAGGTTTATGTTAATAGTACATTACTGTTTTATATAAATTATGTTGGAGAGGCAAGATTTTTTAATGCGCTACGCATTATCACCATCGCGTACGCTACGAAAACCAACAGATACACTAAACTAATTTACTAGACAATTGTAGATCAACAAAAATACTACTAAAGAGTCCACGACATGTTATGCATCCCACACTTAATTGTTTTAACCATAATCGCCGTGATGCACGTTATTCCGCTCGTGAGAATATGGAAGCAAGTATATTGTTCTAAGTAATAACAGGTGATTTATATAATGATATATAATAATAAATATATGAGGCTATTACACACACGATCGTCCGTCCCCTAAGTAAAATAATACTTGTGTTATGGGTGACAGGGAACTGTGAAATACATCCTCCTCCTAATGCCCTTATCCCACTCTAAGTAGGATCGGTACAACATGCTACAAACATGTCGTCACATGATTTGGCTACGTATTTTACGACCGGTCGCCTGCCTGACTGCAACTTATCTTAGTCATATTTTACGACCCCTCGGTAAGAAAGAGGGTGGTCTATTCTACTCAACCGGATACCATACGGCGGGTCGACTTACCTTGGTCGTCTTTTACAACACCTCGGTAAGAAAATGAGGGTAGTCTTTTCTACTCAGCCGGATACCACATGGCATTACTCTGTTATCGTTAAAAAAGTAAAAAAATTCACTCGTTTACACCTACGTCATGATTCTGTAAACTCTACCATATCAATAATTACATAAGCATTCGATACTTTATCTTTGCCAAACATAGCCGAGATTATCGGCCTATCTTTTGGCAAACAGAAGCCTGGGTCCAAGGCTAATTTCCGATTTCACCATAAGTCAAGTATAAGACTGTAGTAGCGGTTTAGTATTAAGTGATAAAACGGTGCCTCCATAATCCAATAATCATCTATAAACTCGAATATTTGAAGTACGCACTGGTTAGCTAATGCTTTCGTAAAATGCGATTTTTGTTATATTTATAGCTTAATTATTTAAATATATATGTAATGAATGGTAAATATAATCATACTTCCTTCTGTACATATTATAAAACACAGTTCGTAAAAGTTTATCTGTATGTGATCGATTTTCTCAAAATCTACTGAACGGATTTTTGTACAAACTTTACTAAAAGATTCCTCAATTCTAGAGGAAGGTTTACATTCCATTAAAAATCCCTTGGAATCCGGGATTCATGCGGGATACACTGATTTCCACGCGGGCGGAGCCGCAAGCCCAGCTGGTTTTATTAATAAAGCCGAAATATTAAGTATTAATTAATAAAAGTGTGTGCGTACGCGCGTACGTGTTTGCGTTCGTGCGAGCGTTAGTTTATTTGTAATAACGCTTTAACGCTCCAATAGTTTAATAAATTTAGTAGAAATTAATTTTTTGAATTTTCTTATCACAAAATTCAAAGGCCATTTCCTTCTTCACAGATGTATGGCCGCTACCAACGCGACCTAAGCGAAGCGGCCAGAGAAGAAGCTAGAAGACTTAGAAGACTTAGAAAAAGAAGACGGAAAGATGACAAACTACGCCAGAAGGAACTCGAATCGACAGGCAAACATAGACCTAGGGGGAAATTTTTCAAAGTATTAGGTGAGTCGAAACTTTCTCTTGGACATACGTATTATATTTTAACGCGTTTAAAACCATATATTGTCTTTCTTGTTATATGTTTATTTGTTATCCAAATTCAATTAAAAGTGGTTTTAAAAATGTATTCAAATACTTCACAAGTTGAAATTGTATCTATACTATAATAAAATAAAGTCCTCAGAAGCTGTCTGTATGTGATCGATTTTCTCAAAATCTACTGGGCCGTTTTTACTAAACGATAGTGCTATTGTTCCGAAAGGTTTAGTTTAACACTACATTACCGCATTATAGTATAGTGTTGAAGAGGTGGTTGTAAAAAACTTCCTGCTGGAAACTATACTCGCGTCCGCAGCGAAATCTAGCAGAGATATACTAAAGTAATATACTAGAGAATTGTAGATCAACAAAAATACTACGAAAAAGTCCGCAATAACATGCCTCTATCTCTTTTGGTTAACTCACAAGAACTACTTTTATGTTCAAAATTTCAATTCGAGATAAATTTGAAATGATTTTCACGCGGGCGAAACCGCTGGCATTATTGGTAGATTCAATGTAACGTTCTTTTGAAATTACGTTCTAACGAATCTAAAATTTGTCGCTAACAGCTTAAATAGAGTCTAATTTTACAGTTTGCCCTTCAAAATAAGCGTTAAATAGAAAATCGAAATATTTTTCATTCAATTAAACTTGTAAACAAGTGCTTTTGAATCGTCAACTCTACTGCTGGTTGGGCAAGCTGTTCTTACCGAGAAGTGCCAGCAAGAAACTCGGCGGTTGCTATTTTCGAAATACTATATAATTCTTAAAATCTAAATCGACCTCGTACAAGTATCAATGACAAATTTACAACTTCGGAATTACTTGCTGGCTCCTCTCGGTAGGAGCAGTTTTACAAACAACCTGTAGAGTTGACAATTCAAAAGCACTTGTAAACATGTTAACTTGAAAATGAATAATTTTGAATTTAAATTATTTAAGTATATTTTATAAATGTCCCGTATAAATGGTAAATGATGGACCATATAAAGCTTATTAGGGTATATATGGCGGCACACGTTCGCGAGACTCGGCGAGGACTGGATATTCCTGGCTCTCCTCGGCATCATCATGGCAATACTCAACTTCGCCATGGACAAAGGCATCGCTATTTGCAATAATGGTAAGTGCTAGCAAATATGCAAATTCAAGTTTAAATAAATTAAATTTTTCAAACGATTTGATTCCATCGACGTATGGATTAGGAGTTACTAAGAAATCCGCACTAATCTATGTCTGTCTGTCACGTTTTTACGACAAATCCGCTATACTTAATGAAATTACGTACAACTGAGGCTTATATACTAGACTTACATTTATTCATCATCATCCTTCTGCCCTTATCCCACTCTAAGTTGGGTCGGCTCGACATGTTACAAAACATGTTGTCACGGAATTTGGCTATGTATTATGTCAACTTACCTTAGTCGTATTTTACGACACCTCGGTAAGAAATAGGGTGGTCTATTCTGCGCAGCCGGATACCACACGGCACTTATCTTATTGGCCTTTACGATACTTTGGTAAAAAATGAGGGTGATCTATTCTACTCAGCCGAATATCACACGGCATACATACTGGGCTAGCATATATAGTTGTTATTTTTATTATATAACAAAATCCTCAAATATTGTCTGGCCAGCATTAACGCGGGAAAAACACACTTAGTATTTAATAAAAAATTACATTATTAAACGTATTGAAGAGATTGTCACCACAACTAGTTCCGTACGTTCATCCCAAGATCCTGTGCTGCTTGGATCTTCGCGACCTCTAGAGGTCGTCAGTACTTCTCATAGCGGATCTACAAAAGCTGCGTTTTCCGATATAGGATAGCCCTTTCAGCACCATAGGCCCTCAACGCCCATTGCTTCTTCGTACTATTTGCTTTGTCAATTACCACTTTAGCTTTGCAACATGAAGAGCCATATAAATAATATTGATTCTTTTACAATTCTCCTGATTTCTGTCTTGATCTCTGATAGCTGATCTTGATAGCCGGTTCAACCGCTCACTGAGTGACTTTTATGAGACCCGTAGGATCTCGGATGCTAACTATGCGTCATTTCTTCTCACATCTATGTCCCACCTTTTTTTTTCAGTCAACAGTTAGATATTCGCAGACTCCACTATAAAACTTTCGAACCATATTTGCTATCCGTTCTATACTAGAAGCAGGGTCTTACCATTGCCGTTTCAGTTTGCGATATGTCACTGACCTCGGTTAGCCTGATAAATGTCTACGCTATTTTCATTTTATTCTAAAATGTTTATAAATAAACTTTATTTAGCAATCGGCCTTGTAACGTGCAAAAAAGAACGTTGATAGATGCGCAAATTGAATGTACTTCACATTCAATTTTTATAGTAGTTTTTATTTATTTATAATAATAAATTTGTAGTGTAATACTGTAAGGAAAATGTGGGAAATAATAAAGGAAATCGCGTCGACTGCAGTGTTAAATTACCCTCCATGATGTAGTATGAGTTTTTACCTTAGCAAAGGACAAACGGGATTTTTTTCATGCGGTATGTAAGCTGCCAGCGGATTTGCCGTAATGGCGTAAAAGACAGACCTACATTCACATTTATTCTATTAGTGTGGATATGTTGACTGACCCTTTGCCGCAGGTTGTAGTGACGCTGCATTTAGCTCCGTGGATCGCGGACCGACATTTTCTTACGTATTTTTTTTGTTTATGGTACATAAATAAATAAATAAAATAAAATAAATAAATAAAAACAAATTTGTCGGTTCTTCAAGTCTGTGTGTATTGCTGTCAATAATATAACTTTTATGCCCGTTCCTGTCTCGTGTGATCGTTTATAATGAATACGATCATCGTGTAAGTGTTCACACAATCGTCCGTATTGTCACAGGATACATACAATCATACAGCCATCCAGCGATTCCCTTTGATGCGTGTTCGTAAACCGACTATTCCCGGGTTGAAGGCGATCGTAGGCGATTATAGGCGATCATAGACGACTATAGGCGAGTACAGAATGCTGAATCGTTGATAATCACCAACTATGAAGACGAGCCATTAAGTTATTTGGGGACGGATGACCGGTGTGTAATTGTCCCATATATTTATGTGATTGGACACCATAAAGAAGATTTATGGTGCCCATTAAAAATTGCGATACATCATTGTTTCCGTTTAGCGCCATTTCATGACGCAAGACCTACTTATCCGGCCAGCACTGTCATCTATCGTATTCACTTGCTAATGTCAAACCTTAGAAATTGTAGTAAAGTACTTGGTACCTGTGTTTGTACTTTACTTTTTGTATCCACAGCAGGAATAAATTTAGAATAAATTTGCATTACGTTAATGTAATTAACTATATGAAAATATATAATATTTTACAATTACATTTATCATTACATGCTGTCTGTAGGATGAAAGAGTAAGTGAATTAAATCTAATTGAAATAAAATATTATTTATTAGAGGTTACTTAGCGGATTTTTATAATATGAAAATATCATAACATTATGCCGTGTGGTATCCGGCTGAGTAGAATAGACCACCCTCATTTCTTACCGAGGCGTCGTAAAAGGTGACTAAGGTAAGTCGACCCGCCGTGTGGTATCCGGTTGAGTAGAATTGACCACCCTCATGTCTTACCGAGGTGTCATAATAGGCGATTAAGGTAAGTTGATCTACCCTGTGGTATCCGGTTGAGTAGAATAGACCACCCTCTTTCTATCCGAGGTGTCGTAAAATACGACAAAGGTAAGTTGAAGTCAGGCAGGCGGCCGGTCGTAAAATATGTAGCCAAATCATGTGACAACATGTTTGTAACAGGTTTTGCCGTCCCCGCTTAGAATGGGATAAGGGCAGGAGGATGATGAATATATGATAACATTATATTATTACTGGCTGAATGGGCGAACGTTGTTTTTCCAAATAAATTATGTATCTCTGATCTCTGGCTGACGTATCTCTTAAATAATGTTTCTTAATGTATTCCAGCTCGAATGTGGATGTATAAAGACTTAGCCACGTCGACCTTCAGCCAATACGTCGCTTGGGTCTCTTTGCCAATTTGCTTGATTCTCTTTGCGGCAGGATTTGTCCACATCGTCGCCGCGCAAAGTATCGGTAATTATACGTTATCGTTTTTGAAAATTGAGAGAACGTATTGAAAAGTCGTAAATATTCAAAACTAATATTGAAACTATTTTTCTATAATCCACGATAAAGTAAATAGAAAATATTTATAGTGCCAAATGGATAGTGGACTATTTTGTTCATACCCATACATGTACAAGCTTTGCGATTTTGTCGTAGAGTCTATCCTGATGATGCTCGGTTGCGTGGTGAAACGATTGTCGAGTTTGTGATAGTGAACGTGTGTAGTGCTTGTGTATTGTGGTGGCGGTGGTGAAGGATTGTGCATCTGTTTTTACGAATCCTGCTTGTATCGGGTGTGAAAACGTTCACTCTAGATTTAAGTTGATATATATTAGGTCCTTACATATGAAATTGACGTTTTCTATGGGAGGAACATTAAGTCGTGTTTTTTTAATGAAATATATTTAATTAATCAAAGTATGTACCATTGCTATGTATGCACTTTCGCCATCTCATAGGTAGTTCATTGATCCCCTTACTAAAAAAACCATTCGGGCGGGAATCAATAAAATCTTTGAAGGCGGTTTGGACTGCCCCATCGGAGTTGAATTTTTTTCCTTGTAAGTAGTTATCCTAATTGCGAAAAAAATGGTAATCTGTTGGAGCAAGGTCCAGAGAGTACGGTGGATGTCTAAGACATTCTAATTGAAGCTCCTCTGATTTGGTAGCCGTCTGTTGTGCAGTGTATGGTCTAGCGTTGTCCTGAAGCAGCAGTGGCCTAGAGCGATTGACCAGCCTCGGTTGTTTAGCAGCTAGCTTTTCCATCATGGTTTGCAGTTGCTGACAATAGATATCTGCCGTAATCGTCTGGCCAGATTTAAGAAAGCTGTAGTGAACGACACCGGCACTAGTCCACCAAACACTTACAAGCAACTTTTTTTAGTCAATTTTCGCTTAGGGCAGGATTTGGCTGGTTCGCCAGGGCTCAGCCATTGCGATGAGCGCTTCCGATTATCGTGGAGGATCCACTTTTCATCATAGGTAATGATTCGATTTAAAATTCCTTCATTATTGTGCCGGTTGAGTAACGTAACGCAGCAGTCGACGCGCGTTTGTCGGTTTGCTTCACTCAATTCATGAGGTACCCACCTTTCAAGCTTTTTCACCTTCCCAATTTGCTTCAAGTGGATTAGAATAGTTTTATCACTAACACCGGAGCCTGCAGCTAACTCGGACGTGGTTTGCGATGGATCCGCTTCCACAATAGCCTTCAATTCTTCATTATCAACTTTGGTCTCCGGCCGTCCACGAGGCTTGTTTTGCAGGTCGAAATTTCCAGAACGAAAACGTTGGAACCAAAAACGCACTGTGTTTTCTTTTGCGACACCGTCACCATACACATCATTAATCCTTTGAGCCGTTTCTGCAGCACTGGTGCCACGGTGGAACTCATACTCGTAAATAACGCGATATGTCATGTTTTCCATTTTGTGAACAGAGTGACACAAAGAAAAAAACAAAGAAGAAAAAACAAATGAATTAGGGGGTTTGAAACACAAATGCATGAGTAAATAGCTGTATGAATTTGAATTTGGAATTCCTAACCATAAAGGTAATATTTGAGATCAAAGTGGCCAGTACGACAAAACGCCAATTTCATATGTAAGGACCTAATATATTTTCAATTTACTTTATCGCAGATTATAGAAAAACTGGCTTGTTGGCGTAGTGGGTAGTGCCCTGCCCTCTGATCCGCGTGTCACGGGTTAGAATCCCGCCGAGGGCCAATAGGTTATATTCTTACCCGTTCTAATTCTTTTATGGGTTCTTCGAGCCTGATTGTATATTTGTATTTAAGTATGTATTAAAAATTATATATATAGTATATTTACCAGTTGTCCGTCAGCTATAACACAAGTATTAATTTACTTACTTTGAGTATGGACGACCGTGTTTGTAAGTGTCCTATATATTTATTTGTGTATTCATATAATTTTCTTTATTATTGCTTCAGAAAACTCATTGATGCCTGCCCGGGGTTTGAATCCTTAAAAAGATCTTAGACACACAATCTCACTGCCGGGCTATCACAGCTTACCTTGGTTGTCCCTAAGGAATTAAAATTTGGAAAATTAGTAATTGTAAATTTTCATGTTACAGGTTCCGGTATTCCAGAAATGAAGACCATTTTAAGAGGAGTACATCTTAAGGAATATTTAACATTTCGTGCATTGATATCTAAAGTTATCGGTCTCACTGCAACTCTGGGTTCAGGCCTGCCCCTCGGAAAAGAGGTGACAAAAATTTATTTCATGATTTTATTTTAGAAAATTCAGTAAAAAATACATTTATTTAAATGATTTATAGAAGCAGGCGTTACTTTGCGGAATTCCATATTACAAGCAATATAACAGAACTAACTACTTTGCTATAATCCGCACGGGTTAGGTAGGTGAATGCATGCAAAGCCAATGTGTATGAAGCAGGCAAAATCTACGTACCTTATACATGCAGGACAAGCCACCACATGCACCCCAAGGCGCAATTCACCAGCAACAACGCACACAAAAGCAGCACACACACCCACCACCATAATCTCGACGATCGTTTCGCCCCGAAACCGAAGCATCATCAGGAGGATAGGCTCCACGACAAAAATCGTACTGCGCCGCGCTACCCATACAAGCAGTCTTAAATAGTTCAACTCCCACCAATACCTTCCCCTCCGAACACATTTAGCAAAACGGAATTAGATACATTTACTTGCTCGTTAATTAAGTGACCATTGTTATTTTTTATTATCTCAAGTTGCTCTAACGTATTGAGTCGGAGTCCCTTATCACATTTATTTAATTTATACAAGATACCGTGTAGTATCCGGCTGAGTAGAATAGACCACCTCTGTCTTACCGAGATGTCGTAAAATGCGACTAAGGTAAGTTGACGTCTGGCAGGTGGCCGGTCGTAAAATACGTAGCCAAACCATATGACTACATGTTTGTAACATGTTGTGCGGATACCACTTAGTGTGGAATAAGGGCAGGAGGATGATGTTTTAATTTATACAAGGTGTATTTACCGAATTATGTCAAAGTTATCTAATATGCTACATTAAGCTGTGATAGCCCAGCGGTGAGACCGTGCGACTCTTACGAGGGGAACACGTGTTTAAACCCGGGCAGGCATCAATGAGTTTTTCAATAAAAACTCATGTGTTTAATTGATAATTGCGATTAGTCACACACTTTTCAGTGAAGGAAAACATCGTGAGGAAACCTGCATATCTCTAGAGAATTCTGGCGATATAATAATAATAATAATAATAATAATATCTTTATTCACGAAAACTACATTTTCCACTTAAAATTATGTGTAACCTACCAATCCGCATTGGAGCAGCGTGGTAGGTCTTAGCTCCAACCGTTCTCTCCAGAAACGGAGAGAGGAGGCCTATTCCCAGCAGTGGGTTTGCAACAGGCCGCTACTTTTATCTAATATGTACATTCAAGTAAATGGTGGAGTGATTTAATGCGGTATAAAAAAGTAAATTAACAGTCTGTTACTAACCCACTGCTGGGCATAGGCCCCCTCTCCCTATTTGGAGAGAATGATTGTAGCTTAGACCGACTACGTTGCTCCGGATTACTAAGATATACATATCCCAGGAATTCTCCAGAGATATGCAGATTTTCAATGCTATAAATGACATATGTAAAATAGGCACATTCGTTTAAATAGGAAAGCTCATTGGTGCCTTGCTTGGGGTTTATACCTATGAACTAAGCTTAGGTATGATTGCGATTTGACAATCATATTCGCACCATGATATGATCAAAGGTGACGACGGTGATCGTTTCGATTGCTATGGTGTAACAAACAAATGTAAGCCTAATATGCGTATGCACTGTATAGGATATAAGAACTACATTTGTTAGTATAAGCAATCAGTCCAGTAATCGCTGAATCGCTAAAAATCGTAAATAGCAAATAGCAAAAAATGCTATCGGCTATTATATTATTCAGCTATCACTGGACAAAGTTATTGTTATTACAAACAAACGTAATTCTTAAATCATATTCAATACGGTCTTTATTTCTAGGTTATACTTTCAGTTAGTATAGCGTAAAAGTGTCACATCATCTTGAAATATCAACCATAATGAATCAGATATAAGAATTAGATTTTTTGTGTAACAATAATTTTGGCCAATTCTAGGTGACACATTCACTTGGAATATCGTAAAATTGCCACATAACCTCGATACATATGCTATGCCCACTGCTGGGCTAAAGCCTCTCTCCGTTTTTGGAGAGAAGGATTGGAGCTAAGACCTACCACGCTGCTCCAATGCGGATTGGTAGGTTACACATATTCCTAGAATTCTCTAGAGATATGCAGGTTTCCTCACGATGTTTTCCTTCACCGACAAGCGTGTGATAAATTGCAATTATCAATTAGACACATAAGTTTTTAATAGAAAAACTCATTGGTGCCTGCCCGGGGTTTGAACCTATGTCGTCTCTAGAGAGTCGCACGGTCTCACCGCTAGGCTATCACAGCCATGATATGATAGCCATATGATATAATGATAAAATTTCTTTGTAATATCATTTTACTTTTTTATGGAATATCCATAATTTTGTATAGCAATAGCAGTTATCTAATATTAAATAGCAGATGATGCTATATAATGAGTGAATCATATCATGATTGGTGATTCTGACAACCACTCTCAATGTTTGGCTATCACAGCTGTAATTCTTGTATATGCGGCACAATTATATATATTTTTCAGGGTCCCTCGGTTCATATAGCATCAATGGTAGCTGCGTACATCATTCCGAAATATCGACCATATTAAATCACATATAAGAATTAGATTTGTTTGTGTAACAATAATTTTGGCCAATTCTAGGTAACACATTCACTTGGAATATCGTAAAAGTGCCACATAACCTCGATACATATGATATAATGATAAAATTTCTTTGTAATATCATTTTACTTTTTTATGGAATATCCATAATTTTGTATAGCAATAGCAGTTATCTAAAATTCAATAGCAGGTATGCTATATGATGAGTGAATCATATCATGATCACTAAGTGATTGGTGATTCTGTCCATCCCTACTATGAACCCCTCGAAAGACGCAACCAGTCTCAATATTTGGCTATCACAGCTGTAATTCTCGTATATGCGGCACAATTATATGTATTTTTCAGGGTCCCTCGGTTCATATAGCATCAATGGTAGCTCCGTACATCATTCCGAAATATCGACCATATTAAATCAGATATAAGAATTAGATTTGTTTGTGTAACAATAATTTTGGCCAATTCTAGGTAACACATTCACTTGGAATATCGTAAAAGTGCCACATAACCTCGATACATATGATATAATGATAAAATTTCTTTGTAATATCATTTTACTTTTTATGGAATATCCACAATTTTGTATAGCAATAGCAGTTATCTAAATAGCAGATGATGCTATATAATGAGTGAATCATATCATGATCACTAAGTGATTGGTGATTCTGTCTATCCCTACTATGAACCCCTCGAAAGACGCAACCACTCTCAATGTTTGGCTATCACAGCTGTAATTCTCGTATATGCGGCACAATTATATATATTTTTCAGGGTCCCTCGGTTCATATAGCATCAATGGTAGCTGCGTTGTTATCAAAACTGGTGACGACCTTCCAAGGCATCTATAGCAACGAATCTCGCACTACGGAAATGTTGGCCGCCGCATGCGCTGTCGGCGTGGCCTCGTGTTTCGCAGCTCCTGTTGGAGGTAATCACTTAAATCTTCTTCTTTCATCCATGTCCTTCCCATTATTATAAAATCTTTAACATTATTTAATTCACGAATGCCGTGTGGTATCCAGCTGAGTAGAATAGAGCACCCTCATTTCTTACCGAGGTGTCATAAAAGGCGACTAAGGTAAGTCGACCCGCCGTGTGGTATCCAGCTGAGTAGAATAGACCACCCTCATTTCTTACCGAGATGTCATAAAGCGCGACTAAGGTAAGTCGACCCGCCGTGTGGTATCCAGCTGAGTAGAATAGACCACCCTCATTTCTTACCGAGCTGTCGTAAAAGGCGACTAAGGTAGGTTGACCCACCGTGTGGTATCCGTTTGAGTAGAATAGACCAGCCTCTTTCTTACCGAGAAAGTAAAATACGACTAAGGTGAATTGACGTCAGGCAGGCGGCCGGTCGTAAAATACGTAGCCAAATCATGTGACTACATGTTTGTAACATGTTGTGCCGACCCCACTTAGAGTGGCATAAGGAAAGGAGGATGATGATTTAATTTTTACAATTATTGTGAGTTGACCATAAGAGATAGAGACGTGCTATCGCGGACTTTTTTTGTAGTAGTTTTATAGATCTACAATTCTCTTGTACATTACTTTAGCGTATCTCTACTGGTTTACTCAGCGCACGCGACTAAAGCTCCCAGCAAGGAAGTTTTTTAACAACTTCGCGATATCTTCAACACATTTTACATAATACCGATATGTACTATTTACCTAAACCATCCGGAAGTATTGCACAATCTTTTGGAGGAAACCGTACAAAGATCCGGTCAGTAGATTTTGAGAAAATCGATTACATACAGACAGACAACTTTTTGGGACTTTGTTTTATAATAAGTATAGATGCTAATTGTATAGTGATTGTATACTGACTTTTATGCAATTATTAGAGCTCGAATTGCATCTTTTTGGAACCGGCTCAGAACTTCTTCGAACTCTATCCTCCAAAGTGTAAGCGATGGGATGCCTAGTACTACCCTAAACTATTGGCTATCTGTTCATCTTCATAAAAACATAAAATAAATATTAAGGCATGTTTTTGACATCTGAATGACATTTGAATAGTTTTCTAAGTAGATAGTAACAAATTGTATTTAATTTTTGTCTGTATATTTAATTTTAATTTATGTACAGATACTCAGAAACATTTGTAGTTATTTACTACATTTCTCTTATATAATAGTCTTATAGCTTTTATTCATCAAAATCATTGTTGATGTTCCCTTTTATACGTTGAACAACTGTACCTAATGATCAGTCTAAAGGAGAACCAATTAAACCTGGTAAACACTTACCGTTCTTGGAGTGATCTGGAATCTTCTGGATATGGTTAAAATTATTATTATGCAGTATAATTAACCGTTGATTGCTTGGAATATTTTAACAGCCTAACAACCTCGGAACATTCAAGCATAATAGACATTTGACTATTATTAACTGATTTCTTTATAGACAAATTGAGTTCCACAAACTAGGCACTAAAATTAATCACAGTTAAGGAGATATGGAACTTTTACGTAGTTATTAAAAAAAGGTCTTTATTATTGCATGTGATACATTGTCTTATAAACAGACTAGCAAAGCCCCGCGGTTTCACCCGCGTCCATACAGATCTCGTGGTAGAGGAAAGTCTACGAAGTCGGCCTATAGATTTATTTTGTAGATTAATTTATTATAAAAAAATGGTTATCATTAGTATTCTTGGAATAAGAGCTAACTCACCAAATGCAGGCCCTGCTATAACGGTCGCTACAATAAATTTGTTATGGCATTATTTGCTTTCGATATACATTCCTAAAATCGTAATATCTTTTGATTGGGATGGCGGATTTTAATAATTTAAATAGTATTTTACTGGTATTGAAACAGTTATTAATAAAATATCATTTAATGGGATAAGGATTAATACAGAGATATGAATAAAATAGTTTGATTATTGTCGGCACTTTTACCAACTTTTACAATGTAAAAAAGTAGTTATATTGGCATAACTATAATGGTTAGACATATGGTATCGTGGACTTTTTTATGGATATTGATACGTTCTATAATACTGTGGAACGTTTTTTTGTTCTATCATCAATAGTTTCCGCAGCGCACGCGATGAAAGATGTTTACGACAAAATTTTTCCCAACTTATTACAATTTTATTAGGGATCCCTATTATTTTTGAAAATGACATATAGCCTATGTTGCTCAGTGAAGAAGCAGCTTTCCAATGGTGAAAGAATTTTTGAAATCGGTCCAGTAGTTTTTACGTGAAAACGTAACAAACATACATACAAACATACAAACAAACAAACAAACAAACAAACAAACAAACAAACATACAAATCTTTCCTCTTTATAATATTAGTATAGATATAGGAATTAAGCCTCATAAAAGAAGCCGATTCCATCACTATCTGATACGCATAACGTCAGGCAGGCGATCGGTCGTAAAATACGTAGCCAAATCACGTGACAACATGGTTGTGACATGTTGTGCCGACTCTAAGTTGATAAGGGTAGGACGATGATGAAGGTCACTGATATTTATTATTTTTGTTTGCAGGTGTGTTATTTTCGATCGAAGTAACGACCACGTACTTCGCGGTCCGCAACTACTGGCGGGGTTTTTTCGCTGCGTGCTGCAGCGCTATCGTGGGTTACCTTCAAACTAATACTTATTTCGTAATATCTAACAATATCGATATGAACTTGTACAATTTTGCTACTCCTTCTTCCTCAACTGATATCCATTTCAGGACATGGGCTCTTCAAGATTTTTCAACACCACTCGATCTTTTGGTTCCCAATCCCACTACTTGTATGAGGTCGTCAATCCAGTTCGACGGATATAAATTATAACAATAAAAAAAAATAGATTTAACAATGGCATCATCCAAGTAACATGGTTAATATAACACAGTTGTTACAACGACGATGTAACCTTACACAAAGTGATTTATAGAAGTAGGCGTTATTTTGCGGAATTCTATAGTATTAAAGTTAAAGTAGAATTATTTTGCTACAATCCCCGTTTGTTAAGAAAAGAAGATAAATGCCCCCGACTTAATATTTTAGAACAACTAGAGATAATAAAATATAACAATGGACACCTAATCAACGAACAAGTTAACGTTTTCGAACTCCAGTTTACTAGGCGAAATCAATGTTGGGAGTTGAATTTTTTGTATAAAATACTGCTTGTTTGGGTGATGCGTTGCTTTGCAATTTCGTCGTGGAGCCTATTTCGTGATGATGCTTCAGTTATGGGGTGTAACGATCGTTGAGATTGTCGCAGTGAATGTGTGTAGTGCTTGTTTAGTTTCCTACACTTAGCATTAAATAGATTCTCCTAACAAACGCGGAGTATAGTAAAATAATTCTATCATAACATTTTTACACAAATAATGATATATTTTATTGGTATAATCCGTGATAAAGTGCACTTATTGCCTTTTATTATGAGTCTAGGCAAATTAACACCTGACATTATTTATTATATAAATTGAAAACAATTTCTCTTCACACTGGCAACCCTTCCCCTCTTGCAGATGTTCCGCCTGCTAGCGGTATGGTCCGGTGCCATGCCCACGGTGAAACCCCTGTTCCCGACCAACCTTCCGCAAGACTTTCCCTTTGACCCCCAGGAGTTCGCCGTTTTCGTGCTGCTGGGGTAAGCTTTGAGAAATTAGTCAGTTTGAAATCACTAGTAATTTTTTAACTACCACAATCATATACCTCTAAAGATAAAATAGATCAAAATAATCTTTAACCCGAAATAGCAGTTTAAGCAGTTCGAAGTGTCAATGCAGTATTTATAGAATGGGTACTAAATAAAACCTGTCTCTAGGCAAGTCTGACCACAGTTCAATCTTAATTACAGCTAAACATGTTTATTTTGCTAACTCCCATTGCCTTATGCCTTATGGAATAGTGCTATGGGGTAAATTAGTGTATAATAAAAAAAAATGTTTTATAAAAAAGAGTCATACGTGGTATTTAAATATATATAACAATTTAATATATAACAACTTAATGCTCCACGAGAGTAGTTTAAAGTAGGTATGAAGAATACCTACTTTAAACTACATTTGCTTCACGTTATATTTTAAGCAATTTAATTTTTGTGAATAAAAATATAAGGAATTATAAAACAATACCTAGGTAATGTACGTAATAGAAAAAAAGTTACTACTACTTCAAAAGTACTTAAGTCGTTTGTGGATTTGAGTATAAGATTCTATAATAAAATTTGCAATCAATTTTAGCTATGCCTTTACAGCAGTTTAAAAACATTATTTAAAAAAAGGTATTATTACTATACTATTGAGAATTACTTTGATAATAAGAATGCGTGGATAGCTACTCTTCGACCCCTTACAGGGCATTCATTAATAACTATATGTAACTAGTAATAAGAATTATTCTTTAAAAAGAGCAACCGCCGAGTTTCTTGCTGGTCCTTCTCGGTAGGAACAGCTTTCCGAACTAGCAGTAGATGTTGAATTCAAAAGCACTTGTTTACAAGTTTAGTTGAATAAATATTTTGAATTTGAATACGTCATTCCAGCATAGTGAGCGGGCTGATGGCCGCGCTGTGGGTATTCCTGCACCGGCAGTACGTGCTGTTCATGAGGAACACCAAGGTGCTCAGCAACTTCCTGCAGAAGAAGTGAGTTTATTAATAAAATTATTAATAAATTATAATTTGGGTTTAATTAATATCTATTTTGGTTATTTTAATAAATATTATACATTCCACTCTATAAATATTTTTCTACTGTAGTTACAAATTCGATCGCCAAATATAATTATAATGAAAAATATTGAATGCTGTGCATGCCTTTAAGTGACGTGTTTACCCAGAACGAAAATTTATACACTAACTAATTATAACTACTAAATGTAAGTGTAACTATATAATTGTAACTGTGTTCATATCGTGGGTGTGTCTTATATAAATAAATAAAATAAAATTTAGTGTTATATTATATGTACATGCTTGACGGATTGCAAGGCTACTCAAGGTTCTAGCTGCAGACAGCACTCAAGCCTATCCGGGGCCCTTATTCATGAGCTTTTTGGTTGATGGTAGATCTTGAGTTGGTTTTGTGTGTGCATTTAATACCAGTTAACGATGTTTCTTTCATATCCTCAGCCGCTTCATCTACCCGGGCTTCATGACGCTAGCTGTGATGTCCATCCTGTTCCCGCCAGGGATCGGCAAGTACATGGCGGCGGACCTCGGCAACCAGGAACAGGTGGCGATTTTATTATTTACTAGTAGACACGACTTCGCTTTCCAATTTCAACGTTTAGCGTTTAGATGCCCTCAATAATGCAATAAATAGTAGGTCTGCGTTCCAGAAAGACTTTTTTTACTGTTTTCAGTACCTTTGAATCGTCAAATGTGTTTAAAGCTACTGATTCGTGACTGAAGTTTGCTTCCTACCGATTGTTTGTTTCCTACCGAAAAGATAAAAATAAAAATAAAAAGATAAAAAGATAAATTTAGCTTATTATCAATATTAAATTACATTTTAATCAATTCAAATAATCACTATTATCTATTATTTTATTCATTTATTTTTCAACTTTAATCTATGTATAGTGTTTCGTTATTTTTATTTTTCTTCCTTCCTTTTTTTTCCATCATCAATTTTTTTTTTTTTTTCATTTTCTTTCTGTTTCTCATAGGTTGACTGGTAGAGATCCCTTTTAGGGATAAGTCCGCCTTTTGTTTATGCAATAAAGATAAATAATAATAATAATAAAGATACAGTAAGAAACTCGGCGGATAATCTTTTCAAATAAAAGTGTTTACAATTTGATTGTGACACAATAATCGTTGCAGCTTGGTGCGTAGTTGACTGCAGTCAAGATATGATAGTTTCACTCAATTAATCCTTAATCGTATAGTAAGCTTTATGTAATGTAGCAGCATTGTTTTAAAATAATTTCTAATATTGTGTAAGGGCAAGTCTAGATAATGATGAGGAATTTTTTTATAAAAACGTGTATCTAGGTCATTATTACAGCTGTGCAGGCCTACCATGAACTCTTATTGCGACTCAATTGAAGACGTAAACTAAATTCTTTTGCTTTTTCATACCATGACGTCTAAAAGACGCACACTTTAAGTCGTTGCCGTTTGGAGTGCGTCCTAAAAACGTTTGAGTAAAAGAGACAGAGTTATCTATAGTTGATTTATAGAAGCAGGCGTTGCTTTGCGGAATTCCATATTACAAGCAATATAACAAAACTAACTACTTTGCTATAATCCGCACGGGTTAAGTGAATGCATGCAAAGCCAATGTGTATGAAGCAGGCAAAATCTACGCACCCTATACATGCAGGACAAGCCACCACATGCACCCCAAGGCGCAATTCACCAGCAACAACGCACACAAAAGCAGCACACACACCCACCACCACAATCTCGACGATCGTTTCACCCCGAAACCGAAGCATCATCAGGAGGATAGGCTCCACGACGTAGTAAGGTGCGTAGATTTTGCCTGCTTCATACACATTGGCTTTGCATGCATTTACTTAACCCGTGCGGATTATAGCAAAGTAGTTAGTTCTGTTATATTGCTTATCTATAGTTGATATAACGTTGTCCTTTTCAAACACACTTCATGGTACGAAAAGAAAGCGGTTGGGTTTAAGTACTGACTTTGAATTGAAATGTTTTCTAAAAGTTCATGGTAGGGCTACTGGTCCTTCGCATTTGCTTTAAGAACTGAAGTTCGCCAGTGTTGACCCCCTTTTCTCCTTCGTCCCGCAGGTGCTGTCGCTGTTCGCCAACTTCACGTGGTCGGACTCGCTGACGGCGGAGCAGGCGGCCATAGTGGACCACTGGCGGACCCCCGAGGTGGACCACTTTGGCTGCCTCATCATATACTTCTTCTCGATAGTGAGTCCTCATTTAAATATTGTTACAAAATATCCCACTGCTGGGCATGTGCAGAAGAAACCCTCACGATGAATAAAAAAAACTCACGATAAATTGATATCAAAAAGACATATCGAGTCATCCGAAGAATAAAGTTACATGTTTATACATATTAAAAAATTATACACCTGAACCTTCCTTATCACTCTGTCTATATGAGGAAATCACATTAAAATTTGTTCATATTACTTATTACATGACGATACATAAAATTTTATAAATAACCGTATATATATTTCAATATCATTCACTTTAAATACAAACATATTCAAAGAATTTGTTTTATTGATCAATGAATTGGCCCAGCAGTAAAAAATACGACGAGGATGGCATTCGAACCCACGCGTGCAGAGCACATTGGATTAGCAGTCCAACGCCTTAACCACTCGGCCACCTCGTCATATAAGTAAGCTTCTAATAAAGTGAAGTAAAACTAATTCAATATCCATGTTTAAACAGTTATTAGTTTTATTGTTCTCGTGAATAGTCCAAGAGGTTATCTTTAAAAGTGATGCACAGTGAATACGAAATTGTATTCTCTCCATAAAGTAAATACTTTGGTACACATGATAATAAAGTATGCCGTGTGGTATCCGGCTGAGTAGAATAGACCATCCTCATTTCTTATCGAGGTGTCGTAAAAGGCAACTAAGGTAAGTTGACCCACCGTGTGGTATCCAGCTAAGTAGAAAAGACCACCTTATCTCTTACCGGGGGGTCGTAAAATACGACTAAGGTAGTCCTACAGCCACTAATTTCGTGGATATAGTATTATAAATGACATTAAGTGCATAAGCGTGAACGTAACGCTACTGAATAAAGCTCTCCTGAGTTATTTATAAAATGTGAATTAAGGTATTTTCAGATATAATATACCATTAAAAGTTTAAATAACATTCAGCATAACATCTGAAATAATTAAATACCGCCTTATGGTACCCTCATTTCTTACCGAGATGTCCTAAAAGGCAACTAAGGTAAGTTGACGTCAGGCAGGCGGCCGGTCGTAAAATACGTAGCCGAATTATGTGCCAACATGTAACATGTTGTAACGCCCCACTTAGAGTGGGATAAGGGCAGCAGGATGATGACTTTTGTGATTGATAAACACTTCCTGCCGTCTCTCGAACTATAAAATACAATGTTCACACTATAATTTTATTTAATGCCAGTATAGTATTTGTTATTACCCACGCGTGTTTGTTTAAAGTTAGCATAGGACTATAAATGTTTTAGGAACCGCGATCCGTGAAATTATAATTAACCGTACCGTGTTAACACAGTCGCAACGTATGTCTACATATTTTTTAAATTAAATTTAATTTTTATTGTTGTAATTTTTGAAATAATGGCAAATACCCTGTTATACCATAATTATTCATTCTATAGGAACTATTATTATATAACTTTTATTATTCAATTCAATTCAATTCAAAATATTATTTACTTTGTAAGCGCTATTGAATCGTCTACTCTACTGCTGGTTCGGTAAGCTGTTCCTACCGCGAAGTGCCAGCAAGAAACTCGGCGGTTGCTCTTTTCTTTGTAGAAATTCTTATCACTAGTTACATTTACTCATTATTGTCTTGTACAGGGTCGAAGAGTAGCTACGTCCACGCATTTCTATCGTCTAAGTAATCCTCAACAGTATAGTAGGCTTTTTGTATTAGCCTTTTTTTGATAGTGTTTTTAAACTGCTGCAATTGCAAAGCTAAAATCGATTGCGGAATTTTATTATAGAATCTTATACCCAAACCCACAGACGTTATTGTGTAGTAGCAGAGATCATCTGCAATCATGGCTGATGAAAAGCAATGATGCAATAAGATTTGATTTGATGAATACTATAAGAGCACTGTAGTAAAATTAAACACTCGCTTCCCATGGTGCCATAAATTATCGGTGCGTTAGCGTCAGGCGCGTCTGGTGTATCACTTATCAATAACTACTTATAGGTTTTTATAAATTAAGGAAGATCCAGAAAATTTTATTACTTTCAACCAAGCTCGTGAACTTACTGCCATGCTTTGTGTCAGTTTAAAAATTGTTGGGAACATCTGGTGGCAGTGCACTAATTAAAAAAGCATCGATGGATTAAAATTCAGTCATAGTCCCATGCAGAATATATTGATCGTTTTCTTCTTATTTTACATTGTATTTTTTTCAAATCAAATCTTTTTATTTTGCATGAAACAATGGCACGGCACCAATAAGTTTTTTTTATTAAGACTTATGTGTCTTATTGATAATTGCAATTTATTACACGCGTTTCGGTGAAGGAAAACATCGCCAGAAAAACTGCATATCTCTAGAGGATTTTGGGGATATGTGTAACCTACTAATCCGCATTGGAGCAGCGTGGTAGGTCTAAGCTCCAACCCTTCTCTCCAGAAACGGAGAGAAGAAGCCTATTCCCAGCAGTGGGATTGTAACAGGCCGATACTTTAATTTAAATAGCATGCAACATTTTAAATTTCAGAGATATTTACAAAAACTTTTTATTACAACGAATTTACAGAAAACAATGTCAAATTAAATTAAATATGCGTACGTCAAATTGATATTATAAAATATGTCAAGAAATAATAATTACACAATCGTCTGCATTCGACTCACATGTGTTCATATGCAATAAAAGAAATTAGCTAATAATCATTGATATAGTTTTTGTTTAAATGTATTAGATGACAGTGTATCTATTTTAAAGTTTATTGGCAGCTTATTTTTAATTTTTATTGTTAAAATGTCAATTTTTTGACACTTTATTATCCCGCGGGCAGCGAGTCTTTAATTCTAGTATAGTTTTAAAGATGCGTCCTTACTATTGCAGTTCTTCCTGAGCATGGTGGCGTGTACGTTGCCCGTCCCGGCCGGCATCTTCGTGCCCGCGTTCAAGATGGGCGCGTCCCTCGGCAGGTTCACGGGAGAAGTCATGCACTACTTCTGCCCGCTGGGCGTGGCCTATGGCGGGCACATACAGAAGATCCTACCCGGTTTGGTTTTTTTTTATAATTTTAAGTGTTACTGTATATGCTTTTTGTGTTGAGAAAGGTCCAACTTGTGGCTAAACTCGACACAGGTCAG
Organism: Morpho deidamia; assembly: GCA_947086505.1. NCBI lineage: Eukaryota > Metazoa > Arthropoda > Insecta > Lepidoptera > Nymphalidae > Morpho > Morpho deidamia. The sequence goes on from CAMTZC010000008.1 coordinate 10,220,603, forward strand.
GGGTGACGGCTGCCGCTATTAGATATGTCCACCACCGCCCCATAGGGAAATAGGAATACCATTTATCACTGACGTGACCTATCTAAGGTCAGGAAATAATGGGAAGGATAGGATCCACTATTCCATGAGTCTACTATCGCCCAGACCGCCCAACATAGTTTCCCCCTGGAAGATGAGGGTAGGGAGACCCCGCTCGGGCGAGGGCGTTGGCTTCCGCAATTATGTAACGGCCTGTTACAATTCCATTGCTGGGCATAGGCCTCCACTCTCCGTTTCTAGAGGGAAGGGTTGGAGCTAAGACCTACCACGCTGCTCCAATGCGGAATGGGTGGTTGGTTACACATATCTTCAGTATCCTCTAGAGATATTCAGGTTTTCTCGCGATGTTTTCCTTCACCGAAAAGCGTGTAATAAATTGCAATTATCAATTTGTTTTTCTATTAAGACTTATGTGTTTAGACACATAAGTCTTAATAGAAAAACAAAAAGAAAAACTCATTGGTGCCTGCCCGGGGTTGGAACTCGTGACCCGAAACCTCGAAAGAGTCGCATGGTCTTACCGCAAGGCTACCACAGCTTCCGCTATTGGAATCAATAATATATCGATCCATGCCTATTGGAAGATTCCAAAAGGTCGAAATTTCCGATTTAATACACATTTTGCCCCGGCATTAGTCTCCCACATTCGAACACAACGAGGATATTTTGTTCATTTTGATTTGTCTCGAAAAGAATGACGCGTTCTTTAATTATAAACTTTTTTTTGAAATACAATAATTTGTTTTGAATATTCTCGCATTTACCCCACAACAGTATTCCGTAAGACATAAATTATTATTTATGTCTTACGGAATGGAATCTATGAAATCTATGAAATAAATGGAATCTATGAAAGTAAAATAAACAAGTTTCGCTTTTTTGAAACAGTATAATATTTCAGAAAGAGTAAGCTTCTAAATTGATGGTTGCTATGTGATTTAATACTATACCGATACTCGATAGACATGGTTTCTATAAATTTAAATGTAGTTTATGTATGTTTATGTTACATATGTTTTTCCCCACAGGTGGGTACGCAACCGTGGGCGCGGCCGCGTTCACCGGCGCCGTGACACATACAGTCTCCACTATCGTCATCTGCATCGAGATGACTGGCCAGGTTAGTTACTCGTATACTATACATCTTTTGTCCATTGTAGCACAGATATTCGGGCGAACGGGGAATCGAACGCTCAGTCGAAGTAGATCCAAGAATTGGTCGATGCATCTGGAGCTTTCGATGCATCGTTTAGTGGAAGGGGCCACTGTTTAGAAAGGCCCTGACCTGAGGACCACCTCAGCAGTAGTTCTTTATCCTGGAGTGTACCAACTCTCTAGGATAAAGAACTACTGCTGACGGGGATGGGATTGATGTCTACAACTAAGGTAAGTTGACATCAAGCGGCGGGTCGTAAAATACGTAGCCGAAGCATGTGACAACATGTTTGTGACATGGTGCACCGACCCCACTTAGACTGGGATAAGGGCAGAAGGATGATGATGGCACGTATTGGTGAAATGAATATAAAATGTAATAATATCGTCAAGGTGACCCACCTGCTGCCCATCATGGCGGCGGTGTTGGCAGCGAACGCCACTGCCGCACTACTCCAGCCCTCGTGCTTCGACAGCATCATCCTGATCAAGAAGCTGCCCTACCTGCCCGACCTGCTCTCCTCGGCTAGTCGTGAGTGACGCTTACCCTCCACTTGATGCCCACTGCTGGGCATGTCTTGAGTACCTAAACAAGACGTGAGAAAAAAAATCGTGATCTACATGGCCATACCAACTTAATCTCGCCCTTCTTATCTTTTCTATAATAAGTTTCTCTGATTGCGGATTTTTTTTTAATAATTTCCCTGATGAGACTTTATAGTCTTATTTTATCTTCCAATTATTTTTACAGTAATAATAGTTATCTATATTTACATTTGTATACTTATATGCTAATTTACATATATGCTTATCTACTAGTGAAAGGTTAAGTGAGGTGTAGGTTTAACAATTTTTTTGTGGGCCTTTTTATAACAATCCAAATTTATGTTATTTTTAAATTTTCTTTTATATTTTATATTTACTAATTAATTTCGTTCTTTATTATTACATACGGATTCCATTTATTGCACACTCTTTTACTTAATATAAATAAATAAATGTTTTTACATATATATGCAATATTCTATAAATTTATTTATTTCATCATAACTATGGTGATTGTATTAAGATTGGTGATGCTTATTAAAGTTTGTAAATTTTCTTAAATTTTTTAATCTTATTGCCGATTATACTAAAATAATGTCATTACTTTTATAAATAGCACTTAATTCGGGGCATTTTGAAGCTCAAGTCCCTAGTATAAATTCTAGTTTTATATTGCAATGGCGTTTCCTTGCAGGTATGTACGACATATGCGTGGAGGACTTCATGGTGCGCGACGTCAAGTATATCTGGAATCGAATGACCTTCCAGCAGCTCAAGGACATTCTCAAGGAGAACAAGGTGAGCCATAAGCCATTAGCTACCCTTTGGCCTTAGCTGTATACATTTCGGCATTCGCCTTGAATATTAGGCGAATCAGTATTAAGCCCTTTCAAGCCATAGATCATAAATTATTCAATAATAGTGATATCAACGACTTCGTTCACGCCACTAAGCGTTTAAGTACCCTTGTTAATGCAATATGTATCTTTTCCCCGTATCCGAAAACATATTTTTTAATAAGTTTTAATTCTGCCAAATTTCATTATTATTGGTCCGGTGGATTAGCTGTGAAAGCTACAAACAGACAGACTTTTGCATTTATAATCAAAAATCATCACATACTCTTCTAAACGCCAACAAAACTTTTACAGCACACACATAATAACATAAAAAATTTTAAATAATAAGAGTGTATCTTTCAAACTTGTTAATCTTTAAATTTTGTCTTTCGGTTTTAGTTTATTAATCAAATAAAACCAAATCAAATCAAAAATCTTTATTAATAATGTCACATTTAATTAAAAACTAAAGTTAAAACTTGTCGGATTCACCCGATAGAATAACCCATGAGTATAGTCGGTTCCTATAAATAATTTATTTTATAATTTATAAGATTTCCGGATTGTGAAGCCGATATATTTAAATTTTGATCACCACAAAATCCTAACCCAAATGACATTGTTTTATAGACTATCAAGAGTTTTCCTCTAGTCGATAGTCCAGCATCCATGGTTCTGTTGGGATCAATCCACCGCTGGGAACTGGTCAAAGTGATAGAGCAGCAAGTGGGAAGATCCAGGAGGTTACAGATAGCAGCGTTGTGGCAGAGAGAAGCTGAAGCAAGACGTAGAGACGAGGAAAAGCGGAAAACTAGGAGACCGTCTCGGTTTGAGGTGAGAACCACATTTGGTGTGGCACTATCTTAATTCTCAAGTCAAAACTTTCATTAGTAACGCCAACACCTTGCCTTCTGAATACTTTATAGGAGTAGTTCAATCCAGTAGTTCATCCAATCACAACAAAAAACTTCCGAAACATACCCAGGTCTAAGAATGGACAATTACCTAACATGGAACAATCAAATTGATCAAATTAAAAATAAATTATCTTCACTAAGAGACCCAACTCTTTATAATATCATAAACTATATACCTAAAAAGTTCAGTTAACTATTTACAATTCCCTGGTCGAATCACATTAATGATACCAATTATAGCCATATTAATTATTAACAAGTAGTTACGTCCTAGGAGCGTGTAATATTAGCTAGGCGACTTCAACTTCTGACGTGGAAAGATCTGTATAGAGTAAAAGTTATAATTTAGGTAACCGTAATTTAGGTAAAGGTTTTTATGTGTGTGCTCCATTGCAGTTTTGAATCCAAGGTCACTCCCAAGAATACAGTTGTATTTTCTGTTTTCAGTGGTACATTATTCATGAAGAGCCTATTTGCTGTTTTTGCAGCATTAGGTAATGCAAATTCAATACAATTTGTTTTCTTTGAGTTTAGTACCAAATTATTTACCCTGAACCAATGGGCTACTTGTGATAAACCACTGTTTACTTCGTCAATATTATGGTCATTTCTATTTACTTTAAAAATTAAAGATGTATCATCCGCAAACAGTACAATATCGCAAATATTATGAATGAAATATAAGTAAGTCATTTATATAAACTAAAAACAGAAAGGGACCAAGGATTGATCCTTGAGGCACACCCATAACTAAGGCAGATAATACGCAAGGCACATATTACAGAAACTAGAACTGAACTACTTTGCTATAAACCGCGCGCGAGTTAAGCGCCACCAGCAACATGTGTGTATTGCTTGTGTGCATTGTTGCTGGTGGAGGCGTCTTGGGATGCACGTGGTGACTTTCCTGCATGTGTAAGGTACGAATTTTGCCTGCTTCTTACACATTAGCTTTGCATGCATTCGCAAAGACGTCTATCTTTTACAGGTGACACCAGCGCCAGACATGCTGCAGGTGCCTGGAACTGGTATGACCAGAGGCAGCTCGTTGACCACACACGACCAGGGAGGTCTAATACCAGGTAAATAACAAAGTCGCCGAGTCTCTTTCTTGTAAAAGTAACTTTGTAAATTAACAAAACCATTGGGTCTCAGTGCAATAGTGTAAAGCGATAAGGAAATATACAGTGTATTGTTTATTCGATTTAATTTGAGACACACAGATCAACGATGTAGTATCCGGCTAGATAGATTAGATCACCCATTTCTTACCGAGGTGTTGTAAAAGGCGACTAAGGTAAATCGACCCGCCGATTGGTATCCAGCTAAGTAGAATAGACCACCCTCATTTATTACCGAGGTGTTGTAGAATACGACTTAAGTAAGTTGACGTAAGGCAGGCGGCCGGTCGTAAAATACCTAGGCAAATCATGTGACATGTTTGTTAACATGTTGTGTCTACCCCACTTAGAGTGGGATAAGGACAGGAGGATGTTGATGACGACAGTCTAAATTTGCCTTTCTATGCAGCACCAGGACAATTATTTCGGCCGAAGTCCATCTTAAAGAAGACGAATTCGTTCACGCTGACCAGGGGTCTGGTGTCGCCCGGCAGTGGAGGACAGACCCCTGTGGCGATGCAGCCCTCGGTCTACACCACGGTCACTGGCGCGGAGACCAGGTAAAACCTACCCAGGATAATCCCCATTTAGGTTGTGGTCGTCTTTTGAGGGTTTGTGGACCTAGCTTCTTTACGTGGTTTTTCATTTATGAAGGGCCGTTGAGGGGGTTTTAATGGATTCCATATTATATTCCAATTAAGTGAGTCAATTCATAGTAAAGCAGTTTTGGTACGCAAGTATAAAAAATTAAGAATTTAAATTATATTTACTATTAATATACTTACTTGAGTATGGCTGATACGTCTTCGGCTTCCTTTGTCGTCAGGATCCGAGCAGCGTTTGAGGCTATATTCAAACGTTCCACTCTGCTGCCTGACGTAGAGGGAGGCCTTAACGACCAGCTCGGTGGACTGCCAAGAAGTCCCTCCATCAACAAGAAAGTACAGCTGGTGAGTTAGTTGTTTCTAGGTTTATTTCGCCTAAAGGAGGGAGGAACAAGGGTTCAAGATCAAGGTATCTACGTGATTCAATAAGGAGATCTATAAAAGAACTAAATCCTATTGTAAAGCTTAAGTGGTAGTTGGCGGGGCACATAGTACGATGAACCCATGATCGTTGGAATTTTAAGATGCTTAAATAAAATAAATAAATATATGGGACACTTACACACACGGTCGCCCGACCCCAAAGTAAGTAACTTAATACTTGTGTTATGGGTGACGGACAACTGGTAAATATACTACATATGTTTATAATTTTAAATACATACTTAAATACAAATATACACAGGCTCGAAGAACCGACCAATTTATTTATACAAAATGTTGGCCCTTCGCGGGAATCGAACCCGCGACCCTCGGAGCTGAAGGCAGGGTCACTACCCACTGCGCCAACGGGCCAGTCAAATGGATTACAAGGAGCCACCGCACTAGGAAACGCATCCTTAGTAGACTCATGCGAGGTGGACTGATGACCTAAGGTCTTGGATCCAAGCGTGACAGGATCGTTTAGTGTGGGGATTGCTTGAAAAGACCTATGTCCAGCAGACATGGACATCTTTCGGTTAAAGAAGAAGAAGTAACAATAATTGGATCATTCATCCATTATTTCTTCAATATCCCTATCCATCTACTATGATAGTCGATGGATAGAGGTCTATGTTTCTGGAAGCATCTATGCTTCTCTCTCTCTCTCTCATTAAACTATAGACGTTCACTGTTGGGCATAGGTCTTTTCCAAGGACTTCCACCCTACGATTCTTGTGCCGCAGTTCTCCGCGATCTTTTTGAGGTCGTCACGTCACCTAATTTTATTCCACTATCTACCCCCAGCTCTTGATAGGTGTTTATATTTGACTAATTATCACAGCCTCGTGAACGCGTATGCGACATGTCTCCTGAAGACCAAAAGGCGTGGGAGCAACTTGAGATGGCGAAGGAGATCGACTTTGACCGGATGCTGCAAATTGCGAGGAAACGGGAAATTGTGAGTATATTCCTACCTCTTCATAGGAGATATGCAGATTTTCTGACGATGTTTTCTTTCACCGAAAAGCGTGTGATAAAATGCATTTATCACTTAAGCCCGAGAAAGGAAGAGTCGTACGGTTTCATCGCTCGAGCTTTAAAAAACATACATATCATTGAAATAACTTAAAATAATTTAAGTTCTGGAAAAACACTGTAAATCATTTGTATTTTTGGGTATAAGATTCTATAATAAAATTCCGCAATCAATTTCGGCTTTGCCTAACAGAAAACCTACTATACTGTTGAGGATTACTTAGACGATAAGAATGCGTGGTTATAGATACTCTTTCATGTACAAGACAGGAAAAACTAAATGTAACTAGTTATAATAATTATATTTTCAAAAGAGCAACCGCCAAGTTTCTTGCTGGCTCTTCTTGGTAGGAACAGCTTTTCGAACTAGCAGTAGTGTTGACGTATCATAAGCACTTGTTCACAAGTTTACTTGAATAGAACACTCTATTTAAGTTTTTAGTTTCAATTGAATAACCGAAACCTAAGATATAATTGAAATAATCAAATAGCACTTGGGAATTTCAGTTCTGGAAAAATGCTTACAAATAGACTATTTTTTTTTCTATATTTTTTTTTTTAATTTTGAGTAATTGTTGCAGCTTCACGACGACTCGGAATGTGAAGATGAAACGTTGTACATCTGCCACATCGATCCGGCGCCCTTCCAGCTCGTCGAGAGGACTTCTTTGCTCAAGGTGAGGTTAAAGTCTATATGTAGAATAGTTGTTGAGATTGGTTTAAACCTATTTATTATGAAGGCTTAAGGTGTAAAAGAATTTTTAATTATTGTGTGTTTATAATAATATTTGATCGTTGTTTGAGAGTTCGTATTTAGGATCGATATATATTTTTAGCAATTTAATTTTTGTACAAAAAAATATACATAATTATTGTACATATTGTACAAATGTACGGGATTCGCGACTCATACTTATTATTATATAAATTCGAGTTACCTTTGTATAAGGTTGGATTTGCATCCACCGTGGTCACGAACCAAAGGATTTTATACGATTTGATCCGATAAAAACCGATTTTATCACTATTTGACTTGTATGTTAATATAATAACTATTATAAGCTGTCGTGTGTTCCGCAGGTCCACTCCCTGTTCTCGACACTGGGCGTGAGTCGGGCCTACGTGACTGCTATCGGAAGACTCATCGGGGTTGTTTCCCTTAAAGAAGTAATTATTATTATCTAAACCCCACATTGGTACAAGACTACATGTTGGTACAAGACTACATGTTGGTACAAAACTACATTTTGGTACAAGACTCCATGCTGGTACAAAACTACATGTTGGTACAAGACTCCATGCTGGTACAAAACTACATGTTGGTACAAGACAACATGTTGGTACAAAACTACATTTTGGTACAAGACTACATGTTGGTACAAAACTACATTTTGGTACAAGTCTACATGCTGGTAGAAGAAGACATGTTGGTACAAGACTACATGTTGGTACAAGACTACATGTTGGTACAAGACTACATGTTGGTACAAGACTACATGTTGGTACAAGACTACATGTTGGTACAAAACTATATGTTGGTACAAGACCACGGTAGTACAAGGCTTCAGATACAGACTATACGTAGGTAAAAGACTACACAGGCACATGACAACACCAATAGCTACACCTAGATACTATTGATAATTATAATATCAATAACTGACTACAATATGTTAAAAAAAAGGAACAGTTCTGAGAGAATGAAGAGTACGAAGAAAGCATGGCGATTGCTTGACAAGAAGTCATAACCTCTGCTTGCCCTTGCGCACGTGTGGGTGTGTTTCAAAATAGTCGCGCAATCTTGCTTGCACCCAAGCAAAATTTTGCTTGGGTGGCTGGATAACTGATTAAAAAATTATTAGAACTACGAAATATTTTATTCCAGCTCCGCAAAGCTATCGAGGACGTGAACTCAGGTGCGCTGACGCCGCTGAACCGGCCCGAGCCCCCCACCACCCCCTCGCCGGTGCTCATCAAGGTGACCCGCTCGGAGCCCGCGCCGCCCTCCGACCGGGACACGGACAAGCTGACCACCCACTGAAGACAGCCACCGCCAGGTGAGATACCACCATTGCACGAGATCCAACCTGTCATATCCCCACCACCCATTGACGATATCCACCACCGCCAGGTGAGATATCACATAGCGATCATACTAGCATACCATAGATACCACAGAGGTCGAGCTGATCTTTGCTTCATAGTATATTTTAATCAATTTAATTTTTGTACATAAAAATATAAAGAACTAGTTTTTGCCCGCGGCTTCACTCGCTAGGTATTTTGTCTGCCACAGTATCGTATTTAATTAAATTTATGATTCACAATTTTAGTCATAGTGGCTTTCAGATAAAAGATAAATATATGCTGTCGCGGACTTTTATTTAGAACTATTCAAGACAAACAATACTATGGTACATCATCTTTACGTAACTCCAATGGTTTAGGCAGCGTATGCCAAGATAGCTCTCAGAGGCCAGATTTTTTGCGAATTTATTGACATGTATCGTTATATTACATAAAATCATTACAAATCGTAGCCTATATGTTATTCCGATGTATAACCTGTATAACTGTAAAATTTCATCCAAATCCGTCTGATAGTTTTATCGTGAAAGAGTAACAAACATCCATCCATACTCACAAACTTTCGCATTTATAATATTATAGGATTATTATAAAACGATAGGTGATGTATATAATAGACAAAGCAGGAACCGACATAAGTTTACGACTCCGGCTTGACGCCTTGACAAAGTACGTAAGTCGTTTGTGGGTTTGGGTATAAGATTCTATAATAAAATTCCGAAATAAATTTTAGCTTTGCTATTACAGCAGTTTAAAAACACTGTTAAAAGGAGGCTAATACAGAAACCCTACTATACTGTTGAGGATTACTTAGACAATAAGAATGCGTGGACATCTACTCATCAACCCTGTACAAAACAGTAATGATTAAATGTAACGAGTAATACGAATTATACTTTCAAAAGAGCAACTGCTGAGTTACTTGCTGGCTCTTCTCGGCATGAACAACTTTCCGAACCAGCAAAGTTGACCTTGTCTAGTAGAGTTGATGATCCAAAAGCACGTGCTAACAAGTTTACTTGAATTATGATTTTTTTTTCATTTGTAGATTACGAGAAATTTACAACCGACATTATGAAAGAAACGAGTGAAACAATCGATTTTATTGATCGATTAATTAAGCTGGTGCAGTCGGTAGGATGCCGAAGTTGCTATAAAAATACAGTATTCTAGTTAGTCACAATGAAAGTATACGAGGTCTACAATTATAGATTTACCTAAGTGTATGTATTTATTGTTGATTTTTACTATTAGTCTAGTTAAGTATACGGTTTATTGACAAGACACCATCTTGAATTGTTCAAGGTCACAAAGGTTGTGCCTAATAATATTAAGATTAAAATTGATATGTATTTTTAATTTTTGTAAAATATTCTAAATTTATGAAAAGTTAGAGTGTTGTTGATTTTCAACCGATACACATTGTATTAGTAAAAAGCAGCACTCTAATTTTTCCCCCCTCAAAAATTAAAGGCTTGTGATCGATGAAATCATTCCAAAATTTTATATAAAGATAATAGTTTTTAAGGTCTAAACTATTTAAATGTATTTTTTTACAAAATCAAACCCTGCTAAGTCTAAAAGACATATGAAGAATGTTTAAAGGAATCGTAAGATTGTGCCATTTTACAGCGTCAACGGCTCACGCTTGACCTTTATATTTTATTTTAGAGAAATTTAGTTTTAGAGTTAAAAAATCATTTATTTTTTTAATAGTGGCGCGCTCAAGATTCAAAGACAAACGCTTTAAGATATAAATATAATATGAATGATCTTTTTGAAATTTAATTTTATAAGCTTTGCGAATAATAGCTGTGATAGCTCTACTTGCGACTCTCTGGAGACGATCGTGGGTTCAAAACCCGGGCAGGCACCAATGAGTTTTTCTATTAAAAATCATGTGTCTAATTGATAATTACAATTTATCACATGCTTTTCGGTAAAAGAAAACATCGTGAGGAAACCTGCATATCTCTAGAGAATTCTGGGGATATGTGTAACGTACCAATCCGCATTGTAGCAGCGTGGTAAGTCTTCAATCCTTCTCTCCAATAACGGACAGAGGAGACCTTTGCCCAGCAGTGGGATAGCAACATACCGTTAATTTAACCTTTGCGAAATTCTATTATAGAACTTTCCTGCTCTTTTCCCCTTTTTGTTTAACTAATGGGTGCCCATTATGGGGCTTAGTCTATTCAAAGGATTTTCCGCTCTTAAATCGGCTCATTCAACGGCTGGCTCCCCATTTAACCTTTTGCCACCCCGCCTCTTAACAAGTCTACGATAAGTCTTAACGCCAAATCTCAAGAATAGTTTTTCATTGTGCAAATAATTCTTAATAAAAATAATTGCATAATATTCAAGCTATCACTGGTTTGAACAGGTGCTCTTACCGAAAATAACCAGATTCCAGATCACTTTTTTCTAATATATTAATTTAAATAATATATTTTTACGTAATGCGTCTTATTCTGGAACTTCGCAAGACACAAGTGTTTCCTTCAATTTATATTAAGACAAAGCTTTAAGATTTTGGCTCATTAAAATGTTTTAAAAATTGGTCTTACTCACAAGTCTTCACACATTTGTGCGCGCCACTGTTGTGTACGGCAACTATTGAGCCTAGTGTTCAATCTCTGTGATTTAACAATGAAATACGGACTATTGTCTGTGTGTTTTTAAGGTGAATCTTCCGTTACCAATTCCAAAAAAAATTTGATTCTTTTATCGTTCTATTTTGAAGTGAAACTTCGAAATATGTGAAATATGTTTTATATTTACGAATAAAATAAGATGAATGAGCATATTTTTGGGTTATTGCAGAAAGAAATATAGATTCAAGTGTTAAAAAACAAAATTATCCAACCCATAGAAGTCCAATGTTGGACTTTTTCTTCAATTGAATCTCCAAACCGTACGATCTGTTCACCCAATGGCAGGCCAACCAAAAATACGTTTTCAGACCTGAGGTTTTAGAGCCCAAAAATTATTGGTTCTTATTACTATGTGCTTCCTACTTTCGAAAATTCAGTTGTGATTCCGACAGCACCATACATATCTCCTATAGACAGACATCCATATTTTCAGTATAAGGGTCTGCTTGGCTCTAGAATCTTTAGCAAAATTGATAATAAACGATGTATTGAAGTGTATTACATTTCATATTATTATTAAAAATTATCTTCCGGAATTTCAGGTTTGACATGGTTTTAGAAATAAAGTTGCTGATATCAATCTTCAGTCACGTCAACTGGCTCTATCTCATAAACAGGTCTCTTGAGAAAGTTTTTGATATCCTTTTGTTATATGTAGTGATAGCCCAGCGGTGAGACCGTGCGACCCTTTCGAGGGGAACACGAGTTCAAACCCGGGCAGGCACCAATGACTTTTTCTGTTAAAACTATGCATTGGAGCAGCGTGGTAGGTCTTAGCTCCAACCCTTCTCTCCAGAAACAGAGAGAGGAGGCCTATTCCCAGCAGTGGGTTATAACAGGCCACTACTTTACTTTTTTGTTATATGTAGTGAATTATAAAAAATGTCTAACACTGAGTTTCGTTAAGTGTAACTATGAGTCTCATAAGAAAGCTTAGAGTCAATCAGCAGGCGATGGGGTAAGCTATGCTCGGAGTATCTACACGATCAAATCAGGTATAAGGAGATCTAGAGAGTAAAGTAGAATAAAGTCACCGACATAGCTCATTGTGTCGTGAAGCTGAAGTGACAATAGTCGGGGCACGTAGTGCGCAGAACCTATGGGTATTGGAGTCTTAAGGTGTCGAAATTGTGACTTCGAAAACGCAATTTCGGGAGATCCCTACGGGGCGGACTGACGACCTCAAAAAGGTCGCAGGGAACCGCTGGACCTAAGCGGCACAAGATCGTGTCTTGTGGAGATCCCATGAAAAGCCCTATGTCGAGCAGTGGACGTCCATCGGCTGACAAACACAAGAAAGATTGAGAAGGTATATGTGTATATTGGTTATATTTGTATTACTTCGTTACTGCTTTTGTATGCGTACACATGATACCCGTTAAGTGCGTATGCGTAAGAGTATTCATGCGTGTACACTTGATTGCGTTTAAACTCACTTGTGAACTTTCTGTAACGTTTATATGTTTTCTTTTAATGATTTTTTTATGAACAATTAATTAAAAGACACAAAAATGTGTGCGTGACTCACAGAAGTTTCACTTTTTATACTTGTATGCTGATATTTGTACGGAAGTTTCCTATATGGATAAACTACGTGATCATTCACCTTAAAAAGAACTTAGTGTAATTTACTAGTACGTAATTTATATTGTCTTTTTTTTGTTTTGTAATCGAAAATCTGCTGTTGGATTAGGATCCGCATCATCTTAATAGTCATTTTTATTTCGCTTATTTGTTAAGACATTTACGTAAATATTCGATGACGGTCTTCTAAATAAAAAAATTACAAGTTCCAAATTACCCGAAACTGTACCGTTTTTATCTAAAAATTTGAACTTGAGACTCGAGTCTTTAAGAAAATTACGCGGGCTATAACATCATTTTAAATTCTGTAATACCCATGTTTCTTAGAAACATAGAACACTGAGGGTGTTTCTACTTTGAAAGAAATTTATAAAAAATCTTTTGGTCTGATTATAAAATCTTTGATTATAAAGAAAACTATGGTGTCCCAAATCCCATAAAATGATGTTTGTAACCTCGTCGTAAAGTGATATAACTGTATTTGATACAATATATTTAACTGGTCTTATGCTGGCTATTGTGATTTATTTATTAAACAATAAACGATTTGTTGTGTGTTGAGTTGTTTTTTTTACTACCCTCTCTTAAATACAGATCAAATTATTTTTTATACCGACGGAAGTGTTTGACAATTACAGAGATTTCGAGATTTGTTGTCTGTTTTCGACATAAGTAAATATTATAGACTAAGATCCCAGAGCAGTAAGACAATTTATTTTCTTAAGCACAGATCTTACGATTCTAAGTAATGTGTCATGTACTTTTAATACCTGCATTTTTGTGGAACTTACCCGGTGACACTTGCGCAGGTACCTGGTGAAAAAGGTAACTAAAAATCTTTAAAAATTAAAATTTACTTAACTTTTTATGCCTGTTTTTTATATATATTTTATAGAATATAACTCTGATGTCATATCAGATAAGTCAGACGCTTTCCATGGGCCTGAACTTTTGTCAGACGCTTTTAAAGCCCTACAAAAAAAAGTATATATAGCTTAATTTATTTTTAAATGTCTGACTTTTATATATGTTATTCAGAAAACTATTAAAAAGTTTTATTAAATCAGTCAGACAAATTGCAAACATAGGGAAACATAAAAATTACTAAGCCACGAGTATGAGCGGGAGATCACAATACGCGCATGAACGAGGTAATCTCGTTTACGTTTTCCTCACAGCATCATATTAACACTAAATCCTTTAACGGCTCGGTCTTGCCAGTGGTGGCTTGCACCGATGTGACGTCGCACCACAGTACAATGTGGAAAATATAGCTACATCTCAGGAATTTATTCGAGGACTTGCAGTTCGCACATCAACTATACCGTCGTCGCAAACAGACTGTGCTATAATTACTTGGATAAATGTCCGTATTTAGTTTGTAGGGATTCCGCCAAATTCAAACACATTCTTACATACTTACAGGCATACTTACATAGACACTTTCATTACTTACATATACACTTTCATTACTTACATACACACTTTCATTACTTACATACACACTTTCATTACTTACATACACACTTTCATTACTTACATACACACTTTCATTACTTACATACACACTTTCATTACTTACATACACACTTTCATTCTCAACACAAACACACGAGAGCATTGGCGGTATAGAATATACTTGCATACTTACCCGGGACTAGTGCAATGTACTCACCCCTTCCGCTGCTCGAAACCGGTTGCGCGGCGCATTAGTCAGCCGCCTGCCATCAGCTGAGGCTGTTGACTAATCGCGGTTGTGATCCCTACTTTAGTTTTTTTATCTGCTTGTGTATTGTACTACTTATCTTGTACCTATTCTTCTGAACTTTTTGTGTGAGCTTATTAAATGTGTGGACTTTTTATTAGTGTATACATTCCTCTCTTCCACTCGTCATCTATGCGCCTACAACTTCACCACTCATACACGCCTCCACCACTGGCCCGGCGTTATTTAAACACGCAGAACCATTTATATTTCAGTATCCTTAAAATTATAATATAATCCAGTCTGCAGAAAGGTTTAGATTAAGTGTACGGAATATACTTATACGTAAAGCATATTACACAATTGAGGATTATTTGGATGATAAAAATGACTGGATTTGACAACTTTTTCAGCTACATACAAGACGGTTAAAACAAGCGGTTTAATAATGTAAAATTGAAAGTGTTTAAAAGAGAGACCGAGTTCCTTGCTGGTTCTTCTCGGCAAGAGCAACATTCTGTTCCATTTATAGCTTCATTAATCATTTCCTTGACGATTCAAAAGTGCTTGGAAGAGCTTATTTGAATAATGATTATTTTGAATTAAAAAAACCAAATATACTATCAGAAGTGGGATAGTAAAAATAAAATATGTGAAAAACAGTATGAAACATTTTATTTACATTGGTATTATTACTATTACTATAATACTCTGGCACTGACTGTGCAGCGTCCACTTTCATCTTAAATTAAGTACAATAATCCAATCTGTTATAGCGAAATTAAAGAGTATTACGCACGCTTTGTATTAAAGTGACCTAATTAAAAAAAATATTTTGTGGAAAATTGCAATAAAGCGTAGCGTAGCGACTACAAAACTCTTAACTCTTGAGTGTTAAAGATCATAACTTGCAAGGTCAAGAAAAACACTACTAGGTCGTAGCGTGATGTCATAAATAGCATTGATATAAAGAATTGTAATTCTGATTTCATTATCTAACTAAATTAAGACTTACATTGAATTATTTCACTTTAATATTAAGCCTGCGATATATATGAAACAAATATTTAGATCACTATTAGTCAGTATTTTTAAACATTTTGAATATCTGTTAGGGTCGAGGCGTGCTAGTTCTGAGTCAAAGCTTTAACAAAGACAATAATTTATAGAATTAGGCGATACTTTGCGGAGATCCATAATACAAAAGTAATAACAAAATTATTTTTCTATAATCCGCGATACAGTAAATATAAAATATATATAGTGTTAAATGTATAGTGGACTATCCGTATTTTCATACCCGATACGTGCTTTGCGATTTTGTCGTGGAGTCTCTCTCCTGAGGATGCTTCGGTTGCGGGGCGAAACGATTGTTGAGTTTGTGATAGTGAACGTGAATGCTTGTGTATTGTGGTGGAAGTGGTGGAGGTTTGTGCATGTGTTTTTACGAATCCTGCACGTATCGGACTATCCGTATTTTCACTATACATTTAACACTATATATAGTTTCTATTTACTGTATCGCGGATTATAGCAAATTATATTTATTATTATTTTTGTTTAACAAAGACATTTGCATGGCATCATTGAAGTATTTACCATAAGAGCACTCGAAGACAACGACATAACCTCTAATTTACGAGTTCTTTACAGGTATATTTGTCTAAGCAAGAAAAAAAAACATTTTTGTATCGGATATGAAAATCGATCGATCGATCTTCGCAAAGTTACACCTCATTCTATAAATCTTTGCTTATTTAGTGAAGTATTTGACCCTTCGACATGGTTAAAGTATGCTTAAATACTCCAACCTTAAATTCTTGTTATTTGTTTCGACAACTTACATAATATACAGAGTGGTACCGATAATACGATATTAATTTTAATTTTAGGTACCTACATATGTCAGTATGAAAAACAATTATTTCAGTAAAGTATTTTAGCCACAACTATTATATTACGTTTTTCAAAAAATAAACATCAATTATAGAGATCAATGACCGTATAAGCTATTCCAACCTTGGCCTAAATATAATTATACGGTACAACAAATCAGGTGCAAGGGAGATAAAACTATAATGTTATTGTTTTCTCCTGTAGGCCTACCATCAACTTATAGAAAACGATTCAATTGCAATGCAATTCAAAATCTTTACCTAAACTGAATCGCTTTCTTTTCGTACTTTGAAGTGTTTTTAACCGAGTTGCATTTGATCGCACACCGATATAAATTAGAGTGAATAAAAAAAATTACGTTTGCGATTCAGTTTCTTCAGAGATCTCGATTAAATTATATTTATTTTCTCCAAAAATACATATTTTTTTAAACAATATTTAAGAAAATTCAATTTTATCAAAGTTATCTTATGCGTTCAAGTGATAAGTGGATTCACTTAATGTCGTATTGTCGATAACACTCTGTATAACCATATTATAACTATACAAACTCGAATAGTATACTTAAAGAGGTATTTTGGCTAATTAATTCTAAAAATAATCCTTAAAAATAAAAGGCGAAATTAAATTTTACAAAAATTTGCAAAGTCCTATCATGAATTCTGTTTTTTTTTTAATTTAGAGAAAGAGATAAATAAAATAGAAACGTATAGAAATTTGTAGCGTAAATAAAAAATGCGCATCTTTCCAGACATGAAATATGAAACATAAAACACAAGGCTAATATAACAATTAGTGATCAATTATATCTAATTCATATATATATTGAATTAGATATAATTGATGATTAATTATTAACCTTTTATTAATAGCTATTTATACCATATAACCAGAAGTTAATTGGTTCACTTATTCAAAAAGACGAAATGTATCAAACTATAGGTAAATAGAATAAACACAGGATAGATGAAGTGGTGGCAGCTCTCAGGAACAATACGATACCCTCGCATGCCTCTTAAGGTTAAGAGGAAAATTTGACATGTTACAAATATGTTGTCACATGATTTAGTTGCGTATTTTAGGACAGGCCGCCTGTCTGATGTCAACTTACCTTAGTCGCCTTTTACGGCACCTCGGTAATAAATGAGGGTGGTCTATTCTACTCAGCCGGATACCACACGGCATAAGACCTGCCCTATGGTATGAATTGGAATTTTGGGCAATGGAAAAGACGTATAGAAAGAAGAGCCCAAATGAGACGAGAATGTTGAGGTGGACGTGTGGTGTGACAAGATTTGATACAATACGAAATCCTACTTCCTTCCTATTCTACTATTCCTACTAATATTATAAATGCATGTTTGTAACCATGGGTGGATGTTTGTTACTCTTTCACGAAAAAACTACTGGACGGATTTGGATGAAACTTTACAGTTATATAGGTTACACATCAGAATAACATATAGGCTGCAATTTGTATTGATTTTATGTAATATAACGATACATGTAAATAAAGTCGGAAATAATCTGGCCTCTGAGAGCTATCTTGGCGTACGCTGCCTAAACCATCGGAGTTATATAAAGACGATGTATTGTAGTATTGTTTGACTTGTGTGAAGTATGACATGCATATAAAAGGAGTAGCGCCAGAGTTGACAATGATGGGAGAGAATGGAGGGGAAAAACATATTGTACTGACCCCACTTAGTGGGATATGGGTAGGAGAATGATGATAGCCAAAAGTCGATTTATTCCTACATAGATGTGCAATGTGCACTAAAATTTAATTTAGTTTTAATCATTTACATAATCATGACAGGACTTCATCAAACTTAACTAAGAATCACTGGACTACATTTAAACGTGGAATATTTAATTTGAATAACTTAAATACTCTATATTATATAATTAAATTAAATATTTATTGAATTTATACGTGTATTAAGTATTTACAAACCGCAAATGCATTCCTAAAACGATTATTTTAATTTACGAAGAACTAATCTACTTAAGATTCCTGTATTTGATAATTTATATACTAAAACTACATATTTCGATACACACTTTGACAAAGGACATATTTAAAGTGAGCTGTGATAGCTAAGCTGTGGGACCGTGCTAACTCTCTTCACTCTTTCGAAGGGTCACGAGTTGTTACCCCGGGTAGACACTAATAAGTTTTTCTGTACTAATACTACCAACTAGACTGATGACGATTACTTAGGCAATAAGAATGCGTGGATATAGCTACTGTTCGACCCTGTAAAAAATAGTAATGACTAAATATAACTAGTTTGTAGTATTATTTGGAAAAGAGCGACCGCCGAGTTTCTTGCTGGCTCATCTCGGTAGGAACAGCCTTCCGAACCAGCAGTAGAGTCTCAAAAGCACTTGTTTACAAGTTTACTTGAATAAAGAATGTTTTGAACCGAATTGTTAAAAACTTATGTGTCTAATTGATATTTGCAATTTATCACACGGTTTTCGATGAAGGGAAACATAAGGAAAACTTTATATATCTAGAGACTTCTAGGGATATGTGTAACCTGCCAATCCGCATTAGAGCAGCGTGTTAGCTCTTAGCTCTAACCCTTCTCTCCAAAAAATGGAGAGAGGAGGCCTGTGCCCAGCGTTAGGATAGTAACAGGCAGGTACTTTCCTTTTTTTTAAGGTTTTATTTAACTTGCCTTGTATGTATGTGAAGGTGAATCTTGCAAGTTAAATTTTACCCACTTCCCGGTGTCCGATTGAGTTGAAATTTTACATACCAATCCCGATGAAAATTCATGTATGATAAGCATGACTGATGATGATGACGCTCCTGCCAAGATTGGCTTCAGACGAGGTAACTCTCCAACGGTTAACAGTAGGGACATTAAATTTTGTAAAATATTTATATTTTGAGTAAACAATAAATAATATTACTTTCGTATGAATACGATTTTATTAGACAATAGTTTTTAATATCTTGGAATTCTATCCGAATGGGAATTCAGAGTAGACATTGCAAGTAAACATAACTAATAAATCATTAAAGTAATTAAGCAGAAATGATAAGCTTTGGCCACTGAGTGGGCTGAACTTAAAGAGAGAGGACTTTGCTCCTAAGATAAACGAGAGTCCTCATTATATCTAATTAGTATATGCAATAGCCGCGATAGCCGAACGGTGAGACCGCGTGACCCTCTCAATGAGGTCGCGGGTTCAATCCACGGGTAAGCACCTATGAGTTTTGTATGAAAATTTGTGGGCCTACTATGTAGCCACTTGGCTACCTAATATAGATTTATATTTGTAAATTGAAAGTTTGGCCCTGAGACTTTTTAATGGTTAAGGCATAGAAAGTTTTTACCGGAAATTGAATTATTTTTAAAGGTATAGCTATATCCGTGGAAATCATTGTTATCCTTGGAATAAGAGCTAACTCATCAGTGGCCCTGTTATAATGAATGGTCGATACAATGAATTTGTTATGGAAATATTTTCTTTAGATTAACATTTCTTTTGATTGGAATGAATGATTATAATAATTTAAAAAGTATTTTACAGCTATTGAAACGGTGTTTAAGAAAAATCATCTAATGGGATAAAGAATAATACGGAGATATGAATAATATGGTTGGATTGATTGTTGACACTTTTTTCAACTTTTACAATGTAAAAATATGGGCGTAATTATAATAGTTAGACATATAGTATCGCGGACTTTTTTGTAGATATTGATACGTTAGATTACTGTAGAACGTTTTTTTGTTCTATCATCAATAGTTTCCACAGCGAAAGTGATGAAAGTTTTTATGACTAATTTTTACACCGTATTGCATTTTTAGTAGGGATCCCTATTTTTCTTTTAATGTAATAAAGCAACATAATTCTCAGTAAAGATTCAGCTTTCCATGCAAAAACATTCTTTACATTAAGCAAAAAATAGGCATCCTTTATTTTAATTTTAGTTTGGTACACAACCAAAATACCGACTTTTATATAATTAATATGTACAATATATATAAAGTTCTAGAAACATCATAGGTGATCACGTGATTTTTTTAAAATTCAATATACGATCTTGATGTTAAAATACCTTTTTGTATTTTATTGTCAATATAGGAAATTTAATACAACTTGACAAAGAATAAACGAAAGAAAAACTTATAATGCCTTGCTAAATTATTTTAAATTAACTAAAAAATATCCATCACCAATAAAATTATTATTATCAATTATTTTTATGTAAGCTTAAGATATAAGACAAAGCATAAGCAAAGCATAAGTAAATTAGTGTGATATAAAAATTTATTTTGAAAATAAATTTACTATGTCTGTATTTTATTTAATTTGAATTATTATTTTCAAGTTAAATTCAAGTTGTTATCGTACACGCGTAAAATTTAATTATCACTATCAAGTAAAAAAATCTCTTTATAATTTATGGAAACATTTCACGGGGGGTTAAGCTAAGTGTAAGTTACATAATCTGAAAACTATAAATTGTTTTCTAAAAACTTAACGAAAATACTTATTTATAGTCTACTTATTAAATATTAGAATACATCTAACAATTAAATAACATAAATGCACTTTACAATAACTTAAGCATAAATACATCACAAAAATTCTTTATCACTATAACATCGATACAATATCACATTGAACTTAAGTAGAACTCTATCACTCTGTAACTATCAATTGATCATCATTCTCCTGCCCTTATCCCACTCTAAGTCGGGTCGGGACAACATGCTACAAACATGTTGTCACATGATTTGGCTACGTATTTTACGACCGGCCGCCTGCCTGACGTCAACTTACCTTAGTCGGCTTTTACGACACCTCGGTAAGAAATGAGGGTGGTCTATTCTATGCAGCCGGATACCACACGGCACATAACTTAGTTGCCTCTTACAACACCTCGGTAAGAACTATGACTGTAAGTATCAATTGATAACTGTCACAATATATATGGTACAATCAAAAAGTTTATGTAAAAATTATTGGATAAAGTAAATAATTACGTAAAACATTTACAGAGGTATTATACTATTATAATAGGGGAGACTGTCACAATAAATAATTTGAGGCAAGATAAAACTCTTCTTTGTCTTATCAAACAAAAAACAAATTGATGCACCCTTATTTGCTTTCAATTTATTGTAATATATGACACATTTTATGATGGCTTCCCTACTATAATTAATACAAAAACTCTATAGTTAATTCTTAACTGTGACAGTTAACTACAACGTAATATGGCTTTCATACGTTACATTTCACTAGTCAGCTAACACTGAAAGTTCAAGTTATAACTCACATACAGCCACACGACTCTACCACCATGTTGGGTAGAGTTTTCTGCGTCACAGTATTATTGGAATCCATATATAGTAGTTGTAATGAACTGAACGTAGTAGGTGCACAGCATGGTTTAAACTCCGCCCTCCTCTCTACAGAGTAGAAGAATTTCTGAAAGAAAATTTATATCTTTTAATTTAATTATTATTATTGGGAAGTTGTGCCTAGTCGTGAGACCGTGCAACTCTTTCGAGAGAGTTTTTAGATCCTTGACAGACACTTCTATTCTTCTTAAACTTAGGTGTTTAATACATTAATAACATCGTGTGGAAACCTGCATATCTTTAGAGAATTCTAAATATGTGCAAGCTCTAAATTAGAGCAGCGGGTAGGTGTTAGCTAAAAGTCTTATATCCTAAAATAGAGAGCGGAGGCCTATGTCCAGCAGTGGGATAGTAACAGGCCGTTACTTACTAACAGAATGGTTCGTAGCTGTAACGTTGAGTGTATGATTGATGCTCAGCATTGCGGTCATTTCAAGATTGGTGGTAACTGGTATTAAATTTTCATAATAAATATCTATATACATTTTAATAAACATATTTAAACATATTGCGAAGTATTCTTCTTTTATTGTCCAAAAGAGTAATTGCCCATTTGCCGTGAAAGTTGATTTATGTCAGAATCGGAAAAATTGAAAGAATTTTTTCTATTTAGTAGTAAACACCAAAATTTAAATATTAACCTCCCCCCCCCCATAAACTACGAGCGACACTGGTTTGTTTCTACCCACACTAAAAATTATTTAACAAATGAAATGATCTTACCCTTATTATCTGATTGTGGTAGCTGTTAGTCTGCGCTACGGCCGATATCGGCGCGCAGCTGCCCTTGCAGAAATATGCGTGGTAGCCCGCCGGCCTGATGATCCAATCATCCCAGCCCAACTCCTTGAAGCTGACATACAGTGGTTCACGGCAGCACTCGCTGGTAGAGGAGCTGCACTCCAAGGTCCGTCCTCGGCGCCGCTTGCCCGCGTATTTGGTGTACAGCACCAGGAACGGGCGGTGTTTCTCATGGAAGGAGAGTGGGGCGCGGCGCAGCTGCAGGAAGACAGTCGAAAGTTAGAATAGAAGAGACCTGTAAAGAGACCTATAACACAGTACAGAAGTGGCCTTTATTTTTTTTCATTTCATTCAAGTGGAATGGAACAAGTCGTATTCCGAAATATCTCCGCATGACTAAGTCAAGAAATAGATCTGTACAAGAACTTTAACCAAAGATCTTACTAAACTAAACGTGTCGCGAAACTGATTTTCTAATGATTTTTTGGATGACAAAAATGCCTGGATTTGAAAATACTTTCAGCTTTATACAAGACTACGGTTTAATTATGTAAAATTGACAATGTTTAAAAGATTGACCGACGAGTTTCTTGCTGGTTCTTCTTTGTATGAGCAAAATTCCGAGCCAGTTGTAGCTTCGTAAATCATATTGATCTTTGACGATTCAATAGTGCTCGAAAGAGCTTACATGAATAAATAATATTTTGGTTTGATTTGATTCGATATGAGCGTTTGGGTGCTGATATGGTAGAGTTTAAATTCTTCCAGGTAAAAACGATGGTATGGAGATCCTTTAAAGAGATCTACATATGTCAAGCTTTCACTGTCTATTGATTGAAACGGAAAATAGAAGGAATCTCATCTGGACCTTCCTAAATTAATCAGACGCATGCCTTGAAGGAGCTCGAAAAAAGGTGAATGGATTGTATGAATGATATTCATACATAAAAAGTACCGCTAGAGAGCTGATAAATAAAAGAAGAGAATGGAAGATGAATGAAGATGTGCCTACCACGCTTAGAATAGGATAAGGGTAGAAAAATCGGCCGAACCTATGCGGTGGACCGATCAAATAAAATCTGTTGTTGGTGACACTCGTCATTAATGTGTCAGGAAAACAGCAAACACAGATAAGTAAAGCAAGCAAGGATGGTGAGCGTGTTATTGGTGCACGAATGTGAGTGAGTGTGTGTGTGTATAAGTATGTTATGTCTCTATCTCATATTTTTTTAGTTAATTTAAGTAAACATATGATTATATAATAGATATCATTATTTGTTCTGTCTCTTGATATGTGTTTTAAGTAAGTAATCAATGATATCTCGCTTACATTTGGAGCAGGTAAACTTAAATTGGTTTATTTGTCTTGTTATATAAAAATGGACCTAAATAGTATAAAAATCGCTTTTATAGAACATATATTCTGGAAATATGGTTTGACAAATTTTATGCTTGCGTCTTGTGGTGATTTGGTTCTATTTCGTTATAGTGTGTTGTTTTAAAATACAATTCAGAATGAAGAGTTGTCATACAGTAAGAACCTTACACTTTCTGTAAAACTCATATGTTGGAAATAGAATAGGACGAAAAGTACTAACTTTTAGAATATGTGCCTCAACTGTGCTAATGTGCCTCAACTACGTGAGGGCCACGTCCGCTCTGACAAGGGCGTATTTACAATTTGTGATATAACTTTTGTTTACCTGACAGGTCCTGCAAGCAACGTGCAATGTGTGCATAGTTTCCCGACCCTCCAGCCAGACTCGCACAGCCCACGCCAACTCTACCCTCACCCAACCCTCTCCTATGTCCGTTTCCTTGATGGCGATCGGCTTGGTCTTCTTGAACTGCTGCTGCCTGTCCCAGTGGGCCGCTTCAGATATCACGAAGGTTTGGTTGTACTGGTCGAGGGGATCGCGCTCCTGTGTGATAAGAAATTACTTATATAAAACCTTGTCTAACTTTACCTAGAAGCACATCATAGTAGCGAAGTCACAAAGTGATTTCATCAGCAAATACCAATTAACAGGTTTCTATACACAGGACAAATGGGAATTTTGTTGCCAATACAGTATCTAAACTTCACCGACCACCGTCATTTTTTAACCAGGTGTCGTAAGAGGCGACTAAAGTAAGTGCACTGTGGTATCCGGCTGAGTTGAATTGCCACCCCCTTATTTCTTACCGAGGTGTCGTAAAGGGCGACTAAGGTATGTTGACCCGCCGTGTGCTACCCGGCTGAGTAGAATAGACCACCCTCATTTTGTACCGAAGTAAAAGACTGAGGTAAGTTGACGTCAGACAGGCGTTCAGTCGTAAATAACTTGCCAAATCAAATAACATGTTTCAAACATGTTGTGTCGACTTCACTTAGAGTGGGGTAAGGGTAGGAGAATGATGAATACATAGTATGGATTTGTTTGTAAACAGTATAATATACAGTGAATAATTAAAGTGGAATTACCTTATAGAACCACAGTTCCACCACGGTGACCTCTTCCGGCTCAACGTCAGGAGGCAGCTCAAACTGGAGACAGATAAACGGGTACCGACCAGAAGTGAGACATTCACCTGTAACAAACAGACATACATTATTTATCGTTATTCAGAATGAGGGTACGAGCGCCCACAAGCTATGAAAAGGCGTTGATATCGTTTGAAGAAATATATCGCACGCTTAATATTAAAGTGACCTAATTCAAAAGAGTAACTTTGTGGCTAATTGCAATAAAGCGTTGCGTATCACCTATAAATCTTATAAGTGTTTAAGACCCATAACTTGGAAGAGCAAGAAAACTTTTTTTAATAGTTCGTAATGTGATGTCAAAGACGGCTTTGCTCATTCATGATTAAGTCGCGTAGAGATACTCTGAGCATAGCTCGTTCCATTGCCCGCTGAGTGACTGAATTTTCTTATTAGACCCATAGTCAACGACCATGTTTCGGATCCGTATGTCATCACTGGCAACACGGGTGTACTGTATAATTAAAATGTATGTATAAAAACGTGGTCGCTGACTATGGACCTTATAAGAAAGCTCAGAGTCACTCAGCGGGCGATGGCGCAAGCTATTGCTTGGTGTATCTCTACGCGGTCAAATAAGGAATGAGCAAATCCGTAGAAGAACTAGAGTAACCGACATAGTTCATCGTGTTCTGTAGCTGAAGTGGTAATGGACGGGGCACATAGTACATAGAACCGATGGGCGTTGAGGACATATGGTGCAGGAATGGCGATCTCGTATCGGAAAACTCAGCGTTGGTTATCCCCCAACGAGGTGGACAGACGATCTCTAAAAGATCGCAGGGAGCCGTTAGATTAAAACGGCACAAGATCGTGTGTTGTGGAGATCCCTTAAGGACACTTATGTCCAGCAGTGGACATTCATCGGTTGAAACAGAAGAAGAAAAAGAATTCTATCATAATTTTTGGAGCGAAATATCACTCACTGTTACGCGTTATCCCAATTCATATACAATAGCTTCAATAATCTATAAGCACAATATCTGAGTGTCCGTTTATCACACCATCGGTCATCAAGGGTCGCTCCTCGCTCTATTTACCGTGCGGCCAGTTCAGTCACTATTACCAGATATTCCGGTTTCATATTTGTTGGAAATCTACGTAGGTCCGATAAATTCGTATAACAAAACATAGTTATTGCGTTTTGTTTGTGGTAGGTACGCAATGGAACCGAATGTGTTCAATGATGTGACGTGATGAATAACAAAATCATATATTACTAGCTGTTCTTACGGCTTCGCCCACGTGGAAATGAGTGTATTTAATTGAAATTTTTAACATAAAAGTAGTTATTGTGAGTTTATGGTTACATAAGAGATACAGACATGCTATCGACTTTTTGGTAGTATTTTTGGAGATCTACAATTGTCTAGTACGTTACTTTTGTGTATTTCTGCTGGTTTACGCGGCACACGCGACAAAAGCTCCTGGCAGGCGAGTTTTTACAACTGCGCGACCTCTTCCGTACTGTATGAAACCGTAATGTACTATTAATTTAAGCCTTCCGGAAGAATTGCACTACCTTTTAATTAAAACCATACAAGAATCGGTTTAGAAGATTTCGAGAAAATCAATCACATACAGACAGCTTTTGTGGATTTTGCTTTATAATAAATCAATCAAATCAAGTCAAATCAAAACAGTCTTTATTCAAGCAAGCGCTTTCGAGCACTCGTATCGTCAAGGATCAATATGATTAATAAAGCTACAACTGGCTCGGAATTTTGCTCGTACCGAGAACAACCAGCAAGAAACTCGGCGGTCAATCTTTTAAATATTTTCAATTATACATTATTAAATGAAAAGTATGAAGCTAAAAGGATTTTCAAATCCAGGCTTTCTTATCATCCAAATAATTTTCAATTTTATAATATGCTTTACGTAGAAGCATATATAATATAGATTTAAAGCCGGCTTTCCTACTCTAAGTTTAATAACTCTATGTTATTATTCCAAATTATTTATGTAAACTAATCTATTAATATCCATACTATAAAGCTTAAAGAGATTGATCAAAACATAAACACGGTGATCCCCGAAACTGACAAACACAGGCCTTTGCCCTAAAGCTGATTATATTAATTATAAATAGACCGCTCTCGTTATCTGCGCACAATAAATTACTAAAATCATGGCGATCTCGCGTGACCACAGATCTTGTGTGAAGTTGATCTCGTGTGGCTTTTGGATTTTTCTCCCGTAAAATTAAATCGATTTGTGAAAAATCGATTAACCTGAATCAAAAAAAACGATTATTAATAATCGTGTAGCTGACCCCGTGATATAAGTGTCGCAAATAACATATGTATTTTAGTGAATTTACAAAAACCGTGTACTAATTAATAATAATTAATAAATAGTGTATTAACTTAAACCTTTCTCAAGAATTGCATTTGAATTGAACTTTTAGTTAAAGCCATAAGAAAATTTTTAAAGTAGATTTTGAGAAAATCGATCACATACAGACAGTTTTTGTGGAACTTTGTTTTATAATAAGTATAGATTTTTCTCACTATTTGAAAATTATTTTTCTTTAACATTAATAAACTTGCTGCGCATAGGCCTCCTCTCTCCGTATTTGGAGAGAAGGGTTGGAGCTAAGACCTACCACGCTGCTCCAATGCGGATTGGTAGGTTACACATATCTCTAGAATTCTCTAGAGATATGCAGGTTTCTTTACGGCGTTTACCTTCACCGAAAAGCGTGTGATAAATTGTAATTATCAATTAGATACATCAGTTTTAATAGAAAAACTCATTGGTGCCTGCCCGGGGTTTGAACTCGTGACCACCTCGAAAGGATCACACGGTCTCACCGCTGGGCTATCATAGCTCATTTTTACATTAATAATTAATTAGAATAAAGATTGATTCTTTTTTAAATGCTTGTTTTTAAATAGTTTAGTTTTATTGAGTAAATTGTGTCTATTTTTCTTTTAAATAAAATAATATCTACCAAAAAATTAAACAAACAGAAAAGACTAAATAAAGTACGGGGTAGTACGGTTAAAAAATATCATAGATTCGCTGTTTGCAAAATTCTTTTAATATGTGCAGTTTGGGTACATTGGTTTAAGGTAACAACGGATATCATATCTTAAAAAGAGTTAAAAAATGAGGGTAAGTAATATACCGATTTAAAAAACAGATTTATAATGTTTAGAAAATCGATTATAAAAAATCAATTGTAAAAATAAAATAATCGATTAATATAAACATTGATTATTTTTTCACATTAATAGTGACTAAGTCGCCACTGTAAATACTGTACTATCAGCGATATAAATTATTTCCTTATTTACATATCACCGTATAAAAATACTTAAGTTGTAAATACTACTGTACTGTACTGTGTACACTGTTCACGACGTGAGCGTGTGATATAGCTCCTGATTGCATTAACACCTCTAAATATAAACAAAACTTAAGTTGAATCATTTCCCCAGCGCTTATTCAGAAATTTGCACCCCCATGGGAACTCACTATAGTACCCGGCATTAAATATTGCACATCGATGTTTAGAACGAAACAGCCGGCCAGTTTCGGTTTCTTAGAGCACTGTCACTTTCACTCAGTATGTGATGTTTCACACGGGTTCTTCAGTCTGCGCGACAGAGACAATGCTCTATGAAGCAGAATCTAGCCGATTTTCTCTCTCTAAGCCTCGATGTGCATTATTTATTGCCGCGTACTACACTTACTTTTCTACTTCCTCTTTCCTAATATTGTAAGCGCATGTCAAAATTATTTAAACGGTCTTGTAATCAATGAAAATTTCTTCGATAAATTTAGTTGTACTCTACGTCTATCAAAATAAACATTAAGATCGAGATTAATAAATAACTCACAGGGAATAATTGAATATATGATAAATCTAAAAAATTCGTATTTACAATTAATCCCGCGTTCACCTTAAGTATACATTAGTTTACTTTTTTAAATATCAATAGGCAATTCCATGTACTTATGAGATAATAACAATCGTATTGGTGAACCTAAGATCCTCTAGAGCTTTCTCTTAGAAGCAGTTGAATAGCAACTGTGAGGTAGAACAATCTCGCTTAAAATACAACCTAACCATACCCACAACTAAACCTATTCGTACAGAATACTAAAAAATTAATTATCAGATCAAATGAAGTGAACTTTAATCGCTTAAGTTTTTTAAATCTTCAAGGATCAAAGTTGGTTCTACTGAGAAGAACTTACAAGAAACTCGGCGGTCTACCTTTTATATTTTTAAATTCACATAATTATGTCTTGTGCGAAGACTCCTTGATAAAAAAAATAGTTCGATAGAATCAGATCTATTGTTAATGTAACATGAGTATAGCCGGTGTCTACACATTAACTATGAATTCCACTCACGATTAAAATTAAAACAAAAGAATCAGACCTAATAAAACCTTTATCCAAATAAGCTTTTACAAGCAATTTAAATCAAGGATATTAAAAAAGGATATTCTCGATTATACCATTCGTTCGAAATGTTCTTCATATTCAGAAGAACCAGCAAGAAACTCGACAATCTTTCAAACATTTTTACATGACTCAGCTGCAGTCTTTTGCGAAGTCTTGTAGGTTAAATAAAATCGACAAGCTTTTGCAAGCAAATTTGAATCGTCTTACCCAATAGAACCAGCGAGAAATTCGTTGGACAATGTTTTAAACATTTTTACTTTACATAGTTAAGTTGCAGTCTCTGGCGAAAACTTGTACATCAAATCAATAATGCTTTTAAATAAGCTTTTGAAAGCACTTTCGAATTGTCAACGATGAAGCAACCACTGTTTCGGCATATTCCTTTTATTCAGAAGAACCAGCAAACACTCGTCAATCTTTTAAACATTTTTAATTCACGTGATAAAGATAATTGTCAGATAAAAAAAATCACGCAAATCCCACGCGCCAATTATTTATTCAGCATAAGTAAATAATTAGTTAAAAACTATGTAATTGTTGATATTCGACAAATACACTCATTATGTTAATTACTCAACGATAATATACATTATTCGTATAATCTCACTTTAACTCTAATTACACAACCACTTATTTCCTCTTTAGTCTGGTTCTTGGTACTGAGCCACAACGAACTTAAACAATATCTTCTATCGATAAAGGATCATCATCATCATCTTGCCCTTAGCCCACTGTAAGGACGGCACAACATGTTACAAATATGTTGTGACATGATTTGGCTTCTTATTTTACGACCGGCCGCATCCTGACGTCAACTTACCTTAGTCCTATTTTACGAACCCTCGATAAGAACGAGGGTGGTCTATTCCACTCAACCGGATACCACACGGTGGGTCAACTTACATTAGTCGCCTTTTACGACACCTCGATAAGAAATGAGGGTGGTCTATTCTATTGGATCAATAAAGGATAATAAAGGATCGCTTTGTTAATATCAAGTAATCGAAAAAAATATAATATACGACTAATTTTGTCAACCTCTAATTTTATTTTCATTTTCTTAAATATGTTGCTTTAGAAATAGTTAAAACCATTAAACATAGACAAACCATGGTCGGACTATATATAAGGTACCCTGCCCCCGCCACCAGCAGCGTGGGGAGCATACTGGTCGTTTTAGGCGGTGCGAGTCCGACATAACCACCGCTCGTCCCCTTCGGGCGGTGGTACCCATAAGGGGTTTTTTCCTGTATAAAAAAAAATCGTCGGACTATATGAAGTATGACAAAGTTGACGTTGAGTGGCGCAAAAGTTGATGAATAATATGAGAGAATAGAAGTTTAGTTAAAAAAGCTTGTAAAGCTTGTACGCTTTACTTTTTAAAGCTAACAAAGTTTCATGTCCCTACTGTTAACCGTTGAGGAGATCCCTTGTCAAGCCAATCCTAGCAGCATTAATTCATGCTTATCACAACCATGCATTATCATCGGGACTGGACCAGTATACAACATTTCAGCTCAATCGGACACCGGGAGGACACCTTTACATAAAATATTCATTGAAAGCTTTTAAAAATATGTTGTGTACCTCCACTTATATTATATACTAGCTGTGCTAGCGGCTTCGCCCGCGTGGAAATCTGCGTGTCACAATCTTTTTCTAGAATTCAAATTTTAAACATAAAAGTAGTTATTAAGAGTTAACCATAAAAGATAGATACCATTCGCTTCATTCGTTGCTATTCCGGATTTTTTTGTAGTATTTTTATAGATCTAAAATTCTCTAACACATTACTTTAACGTATCTCTGGTCGTTTTCGCAGCACACGCGACTAAAGCTCCCAGCAAACAAATTTTTTAGAAAACTGCTTGATCCCTTCAACACAATTTACATAATACCGATATCTACTATTTACGTAAACCATCCGGAAGTATTGCACTATCTTTTGGTGAAAACCGTACAAAAATTCGTTCAAAGATTTTGAGAAATTCGATTACATACAGACAGACAGCTTTTTGGGACTTTATTTTATAATAAGTAGAGATTGGTGGAATAAAGTCACGAGAATAATGAACAATACAATAGACAATGTAGAAAAAGAGTTAATTCAAGATAAAATGTCAATCTGTACGAAGCATTTGTTAATATCGATTTTCGTTATTTTTACTAAGGTAAGGTATAATCTATCTGACGTAATCGTAATATGGTTTTAAATGCTTATTTGATGAGGAAATTGCCATCTCCGAATTGTGTCGAAAGCGTTCTCATCGAAGATGTATATCATATTTTGATGAAATCTGTGCGGAACGAGAACTTTAAGACTGATTTTAGATTAAAACTAGCATTAAGCCATTATGCCTCTTGTAATTTTGGCTTTTTCAGATTCAGGAGAAGCGAAATTGCTTTATAATTTGGTTAAAATGGGCATAAGTCGTAGGAAGTAACGTTGTTTGTAGTTACTACACTGGGAGTGGCATTTTCCGTTCGAAAAAACCCCTTAAAATAAAGAATTTAAAAATAAGTTTTATATGTTTATGAAAGTATACGTGCCACGTTAAATTTTTACAATTTTTCATTGTAAGATTTTTAGTGGTTTAATTATTTTAGAGAAGTAAAGTAATCTAAATACTTCGTGAAATATGATTTGAAAAAGACTTGACATAATGGTTCGACTTTTGTTCTCGGATTCTAAATCTATACATATTATATGTATAGACAATGTAAAACTAAATATAATATATAAATTAATACATATCGCTTATTTTTTTAAAAATGTATACAGAAAAATTACACAGAAAAATACAAACAGGAATGTAAAGTATAGGTTTTATTTCCTTAACGCATTCGAACGCTAGACCTCCTTACAACTGACATAATTTATAGAATTAGCGTAACTTTGTAGAATTCTATATTGCAAAGGTAGTGGTTATATATTTTATTATTTTTAGAAATGAGCAACGGCCGAGTTTCTTTCTGGCTCTTCTTGGTACGAACAGCTTTGCGAACCAGCAGTAAATTTGGCGATTCAAAAGCACTTGTTTATAAGTTTATTGAGCTGTGATAGCCTAATGGTGTGACCGTGCGACTCTTTCAAGGAGGCCACGAGTTCAAACCCCAGGCACCAATGAGTTTTTATGTTAAAACTTATGTGTCTAATTGATAACTGTAATTTATCACACGCTTTTCGGTGAAGGAAAACATCGTGAGGAAACCTGCATATCTCTCGAGAGTTCGAGGGATATGTGTAACCTATTAATTCGAGCAGCGCCAAGCCTTCTCGCAAAAAACGTAGAGAGAAAGCCTATACCCACCAGTGGAATAGTACCAGGTCGTTACTTTACTTTACGACTTTATTTAAATAACGAATATTTTTAATTTGAATTGAGATCAATCTCGTATATATCAAATTTCCATCATTTTATTTCGTAATCGTTTTTTTTTGTTTATTTTAACAAAATTAAACATATGTTGTTTTCTTAAGTGCGTAAATTAGCCCTAGATAGATACTGAAGTCAACGTAAACGATGTCGCAGCCAGGAGCTAGTAAGAGAATACACATGTGCTGAGAGAAGCCAAGTGTTCCGGGATGGACTCGTAAGACACCATTAGATATCGTTTATCACTTGAACGACCTTTTTTAACAAATAAATAATTAGAACTGAGGTCGAGTTATCTCGGAGGCGAGCACGCGGCGCCCGCGTGATCCATCGCGTGTTTTACTTTGGAATCAAGTAATATAATCTTATTGTTGGATTAAGTTTATTTATACATGCACATTTGTTAAAATTCGTAAATATTTCCATTGAAAAAAAACTCATTAAGGAAAATCAATAAGTCCTATCTTAACTCAGATTTAACGATTTACGTTTTGTTGTTATTAAATAAAAATACAGGAAACGTGCACAGAACATTTCTATCAGTATATAGGTCAGAATAAACTGTAACAACTCGAGGTTATCAAGAATTAACTCACACACTATACGCAAATTGTATTGAATTCTTTTATCAAGTTTCCGTGCGAATGTCGCGACCCATCTTGCTATCATTGGGGATCAGAACCTTTTTCCTATGGCGCCTTTCTATCATCGCACCGCTATGCACTGAGAGAAATTCTGACCATCTATCCATACTTATTATAAAACAAAGTCCCAAAAAACTAAACGGTTTTCACTAAAAGCTAGTGCAATACTTCCGGATGGTTTAAGTAAATAGTACATATCGGTTTTATGTACCTTGTTGGAAAAAAACTTGCTTACTGGGAGCTTTAGTCGCGTGCGCTGCGTAAACCAGCAGAGATACGCTACAGTAATGTAGTATAGAATTGTAGGTCTATAAAAATACTACAAAAAGTTCGCAATAGCATGTCTTTATCTCGCACGATTAAATCACAATAACTTTTGTGCTCAAAATTTCGAAAATTCTCTAGATCTAGATATTCTTGAGGAATTTCGGTGTGAATGGTGCACTGAGACTGACAAACGTTTTCCGGATTTTCTGGAGAAGCAACATAGGCATAGGCAAGTGTATGTTGGTTTCTAGTCTGTCATAAACATGAGTTTATAGTCTTTAAAATAAGCTGACTGCGCGTCTGGAACGGACAGGTGTCCCGAGTTTTAATAATAATTAATAAATTGGTCTTCATGACCAATAAAATGATAAATCTTCATGATTTATCATTTTATTATATCATTGAGTGCTGCCGTTTGGTAACCGGCTGAGTAGAATAGACCGCTCTCATTTCTTACCGAGGTGTCGTAAAAGGCGACCAACGTAAGTTGACCAGCCGTGTGGTATTCAGCTGAGTTGAATAGACCACCCTCATTTCTGACCGAGGTGTCGTTAAAGGCGACTAAGTTAAGTAGTCAGCCGATCGTAAAATAAGTAGCCAAAACATGTAATAACATATTTGAAACATGTTTTGCCGACCCCACTTAGCTTGGGATAAGGGTAGGAGACTGACGATGATATCATTGAGTGATAATCTGTTCTATAACTCGTGTTATAACAGAAATACCATAATATTTGCATACTTGCGCGTGCTAAATACCATTGCGCAATTAATTTCTACGCACTAATTAATGTGTAAACTAATTAATATATATTTACAACGAATCAATTAATTAATCTCTATTTATATCCAGTTAATCATTTGTTTACTTTTATCAGTTTTAAAGATTGTTCGGAACACCCCAAGGAGACTGTCATGGCGTATATTAGATCTTGAAAAACAAGTATACTTATTTTTTTTTCTTTTATATGCATATTTATATGCTAGGGTAGAATTAGACATTAAGTGTTTATAGGTGCACAAAATATATTTATAAATTACAATAAATCAATTCAATCAATTACAATAAAATAAATAAATGTCTAAGTAGCAAATAATAATAACAAATAACAATAATAATTAGCCTTTATATGAGCGTATATTTTATTATATTAGCGTATTATATACACTACTTTTATTATTAAAAATACCGTAGAAGCAATACTGTTAGACGACGCTAGCTTTACCAGTTGTATTTGGATTGCAGTTTTGAGTAGTAACTTTAAAGTTTTTCAATAAAACTGTAGGTGGTTCTTCGATATTTACAATTTATTAAACGCTTAACTAATACCAACAAGTTATATTAGAAATTATTCTAGATATATATTTCTAGATATATAATCGCCTAGATATATATTTGCTTTGCCTAGTAAAATGCGGATACAGAAAGCCTAATATAGTTGAGGATTATGTAGATAATAAGAATGCGTGGATATACTCTTCGATAATACAATATAAAAAAGATATTTAGGATACTATACAAGATAGTAATAAAAAATACTAATTAAAAAAATACTAATAATAAAAAATAATAGTAATAAATTAACTATTTATAAGAATTATATTTTGATAAGAGCAACCTCCGAGTTTCATGCTGGATCTTCTCGGTGAGAGCATTATTCCGAACCAGCAGTAGAGTTGACAATTCCAAAGAAATTGTTAAGAAATTTACTCGAATGAAGAATAATTTGAATTTGAATTTATCACACGTTCTTCGGAGAACGAAAGATATCGTGACGAAACTTGCATATCTCTAGAGAAGTCTGGGGATATATGTATCGTAATAATACGGATTGGAGCAGCGTGGTTTAGTCTAAGCACCAACTCTTCTTTCCAAAAATGGAGAAGCCCTATGCCAAGCTGCGAGATAGCAACAGAACGTTAATTTAAGCACTTAACGGACTAAGAAAACATCGCGATTACTGTACATTAATAGAAAGTGTCTAGGCGTTCTATAACTTGAAAAATTGTATTGTATAAGCTGCGATTCTTATTGTTCAATCGACAAGCTTTTTATTTAGTGGAATAGTTTCTTTTTAAACCTTTTATCCAACTTGCCGTGTATGTATGTAAGGGTGGAATCTTGCAAGTTACATTTAAGTCACTTCCCGGAGTCCGATTGATCTGAAATTTTCCCTACTCTTCCAGTCTCAAAGACAATGTTTATGATAAGCATGACCTGATGCTGCTACTAGGATTGCTCGAGATAAGGAAACTTCTCAAGAGTTAAAGGTAGGGTCATGAAATTTTGTTAAA
This sequence comes from Morpho deidamia, assembly GCA_947086505.1. Lineage (NCBI taxonomy): Eukaryota > Metazoa > Arthropoda > Insecta > Lepidoptera > Nymphalidae > Morpho > Morpho deidamia. Next base: position 10,256,873 of record CAMTZC010000008.1, read on the forward strand.
AGTTTTTATGATGTTTAACTTATTTACTTTTATATATTAAGGTACATTAGTCGTTAGAGAATAAATTATGACAAACGTGCAATAAAGCAATCTCGCACAGACAACTTTGGTGAGAGGAGAATACTATGAGAGCGGGTATAATGCATAGTAAACTACTACTACTAAAACTACTTTTAATTAATTTTAATTTTAATTAATAATATGATCTAAAGTTCGACCCGGATTCAGGTGAAAAGGTTAATAAATACGACACTGTTGTACGCAGTTGAGAGAATATGAAAAAACATCAAATTCTTGCATCATATACACTTGTTTTTTTAATTTTATTAATGGCTAGGTTAAATATGACTACAATCCATTGACACTTTCAAAAAAAAACTATTTCCTTAAAGTTCATGCTCCTCTCGAGTGATTACTTTCATTGAAAGTTTTAGAAATAAGTGTTTTTACCGGGTTGAAATTGTAAAATTTTATTTTAGCATTATGTTTTACGGAATATATGTTATAAGGTATTGGGAAAAACAAATGCATTATAAAATGAACTAACCTTACGTTCCGTTCATAATTTAAGCTCTCGAACGATAAATTTAGGAAATAGGTAAAAAATGTAATAAAAATAGTAATAGTTATAATATAAAACAAAATAAAACGGTCTAGTTACTGTTATTTACGGTAAAATATTAAAAGGAAACAAATAAGTTTCTACTAAGTAGACTTCATGCCCATTTAAATAATATAAATAGTATACAAAGTCATCAAATCGCACGTTTAGTATAAAAGTGACCCAAGTCAAAATTGTATATAATTTGCATTGCATTGTAATACTTATTTCAATGCCATCTATGACATCGCGCCATCGACCTATTAAAAAGACTGAGCGAAAAAAAGCTGACCGATCTACCAAAACCATATCAGGTTTATTGACGGCAATATACGTCTCAGTGATAGATCGGTCCCAGTAGAGCAGAGCATGATCATTTTCAAGAACTGTATCTGTTTATTATTATTATCACAAGTTGTCGGCGCTACGGTCCACTAATTTCTATGATATAATTATCTTAATGACTTCGTCACGGAAGTGTCATCTCATACAACTGGGTGGACCTTTTGATCTTGACATAATATCAGTCCACTTCTAAACAACTCTGATTGTGATCTAACAACACATTGTTACATGTGAGTAAACTCACGAGGTATACAAAACTTTAAATTAATTTCTATTTTTATTTATTATTTATTCAGGTAAACTTGTAAATCTGTGCTTTCAAAGACATTTTCGCTTCATAAGTATCGAACGCATCGCATACAACGGATTGTGTTAGTGTTGAACCAAGTGTTTGAACTCGGGCGAACTGGTCAGGGAACTTGGACTACAGACTATCGAGAAGAAACGCACTAGCAATGAGGATAAAGTGTGTTATTTAGAAGTGAAATAATTTAAAACAAACAAAAAACTTTTAAAAAAACTTAACACAATTTCACGTCCGTACTCTAGAGCCTATCGGAATCGGGACCTGTATATAAAATTTCAGCGCAATTGGACCTCGGGAAGTGGATTTTTATTATTACTTTTGTTTTATTTACTTGTACTCTATAAGGTTTTCACAGAGCCAGTCTCTTGCCGAGACTCGACTGTTAGATGCTGACATCTAGGTCGTGCGCTGGGCTAATGGGTGGTGTGGTGATGGCGTATGTCGTACCAAGCCAAAATAGATTGCGACGTAAGCAGAAAATTGACAGTGCATTACAAAAACGAAGGGATTGACGTGGGAAAAGTTTTGACGCGAAATTTTCACGCGGAAATTTTCAATCTGTCTATCTGTCTGTATGTTATCGATTTTCTCGAAATCTACTGAACGGATTTTGTACAATTTTTAACAGAACATAGTGCACTATGTTCTGGTAAAATTGTACATCCTTCCCAATAGTTTAGGTTTGTAATACACTACGGTTTAATGTAAATTATGTTAAAGAAGTCGCACAGTCGTTTAAAAAAACTCGCTTGCTGAGGGCTTCACTCGCCTGCACTGCATAAGCCAACAGAGATACACTAAATTAATGTACTAGAGAATTGTAGATCTACAAAATTGCTACAAAAAAGTCTGCAACAGCATATCTCTGTCTCTTATGGTTATCTCACAATAACTACTTTTATGTTTAAAATTTCAATTAAATACACTGATTTTATATAATAATATAGTGGAATTACGTTATATTGCAGTAATTACAGATATGCTTTTTAAATAAATCCTATCTATCGTTTCTTTTGAAATGGATCATTATCAAAAGTCGCATCTAGCTTATCACGCTGCGTATGATTAACGATTTATTGACGATCATATAATTAAAAATCATATGTAAATATTTTGATCTCTTATTTAATTCCTCTGATTTACTTCAAATCATGTTTTCATGTGCTGTTTGGAGCCAAATCGAATGTCAGAATTTGAACACGTATCTCTACAATAAAATATTTATAATATTCCTAAACTAAAATCATCCGTGTGGTATCCGGCTGAGTAGGATAGACCACCCTCATTTCTTATCGGGGTGTCGTAAAAGGCGACAAAGTAAGTCGACCCGCCGTGTGAATTCCGATTGAGTAGAAAAAACCACCCTCTTTCTTACCCAGGGGTCGTAAAATACGACTAAGGTAAGTTGAAATAAGGCAGGCGGCCGGTCGTAAAATACGTAACCAAATCATGTGATACATGTTTGTAGCATGTTGTGCCGACCCCACTTAGAGTGGAATAACGACAGACGGATGATGATATCTAAATTAAAATCATTATTTCTGGCACAAGTATTTATAAGCTTTGATAATAAATATGAGATATGTTACATTTTTGACCCAAAAATCGTGCCTGCATCCTTAAGATAATGTTAACAGGTTGGTAGGTTTAAACCTACCCCTATCAATTTGACTTTATCATCATTCTCCTGCCCTTCTCCCACTCTAAGTGGGGTTGGCAAAACATGTTACAGACATGTTGTCACATGATTTGGCTAAGTATTTTACGAACTGCCGCCTGCCTGACATCAACTTACCTTAGTCGTCTCTTACGATACCTCGGTAAGAAATGAGGGTGGTCTATTCTATGTAGCCGGATACCACACGGTACATACCTTAATCGCCTCTTACGACACCTCGGTAAGAAAGGAGGGTGGTCTATTCTATTCTGCCGGATACCACACGGCGTATCCATATGACTTTATGTTGAAATTTTAAAATCGATTTGCCTAGAAAATCTCTATATAAATACTAGGTAAAATTATTTTTTAACGCCGCGGAAGCCAAACCTGTAGTCGCTTAGGAAACTTAGAGGTTCTCACCACTATCAACATGTTTCCTGTTAATTCACATCCCCATTTTACAACTTTTCGATCACAAAATTGTTCAGTCATAATCTTGTTTCAAAGAAGATTGGGAACAAAATGGGATTTCTTTTTGATACTTCAACATATTCAACATTTCACATCCTTATTTTATAATTTTTTCATAACAGCAGGCTTACCATGAACTCTTATTGCGACTCAATCGAAGACGTAAACTATATTGTTTTGCATTTTTAGAAAGTGTACATCTTAAAGACGTCATGGTAGTCGTTGCCGAATAACAACCTAAACTGGATCGCAAACGTATTTCATTCTCTCTTTTTTCGTACCATTGGCTATTAAAATAAATGAACTTATTAGTTAAATTTTTCTAAAATTTAATTCTAATATAAAATACTTAAAACTATGTTTTACGTGGATCCATAATAACCAATACAAAATAGAGTGTATTGTTATGCATTTTGCTTATATTCATTGCAAAATAGATTTAACTTACAGTATTTCAAAACGAATATGAAGAAAAAAATAGTTTCGGAATGAGTCCTAAAAACATTCGAGTAAAAGAGACAGACTTATCTATAGTTCATATAACGTTTTCCTTTTCAAACATTCACCACTTCATGGTACGAAAAGAAAGCGGTTGAGTTTAGGTACTGCCTTTAAATTGAATCGTTTTCTAAAAGTTCATGATAGGCCTACAGCATGCCTGCCATGAACTCTTATTGCGACTCAATTGAAGACGTAAACAAAATTGTTTTTCTTTTTCATACCATGACGTCTTAATGCCGAATGAGCGTTCGGAATTCGTCCTAAGAACATGTGAGTGAAAGAGACAGAGTTATGTATAGTTCATATAACGTTATCCTTTTCAAACATTACGACCCCAATGCAATTCACACTTCATGGTACGAAAAGAAAGCGGTTCGAGTTCATGGTAGGCCTGCAGAACTCCCTTGTTCGTTAACTCAAGCGATTCTAAACATAAGAAAATTATAATGTTTATTGACTTATAAAGCAATTAATTAACACATAAACAAGGTTTAGGTTTTATCTATTCTATTTTAACCCTAAACAATTTTAGACAAGTTACACTGATTTCCTTACGGCTTATACTAATTACAGAATAAGGTTACTTACTACTTTACGTTACGTTACGTTACTTTGCTTCATAATAGAAAAATCGATACTAAGAAGTATTAGTAAATAGTAGTTAACCAGTTCCGTAATAAAAAACATTAATTCAGTCCTTTTTTGGCTTGTAACTATCTCACTGCTGGAAACAACAGGTCTCTCTCGATTTTTTCAAAGAGAACAGTTGCAACTACAATGAGTATTAGTTAAATATCCTCCTCTATATCCAGCGCGACTTGTTTATTTTGCTTATTTCCACAGCATTATGTCATATGGAATAATGCTGTGGGGTAAAGCGGCCGATACAGAAAAAATTTTTGTTGCCCAAAAAAGAGTCATACGGGCTATCTATAATATGAAGCAACGTGAGTCCCTTCGCGAAGAGTTCAAAGAAATAGGCATACTGACTGTAGCATCACAATAAAAAATATATATATATATATATATATATATATAGTAATTTTCTATTTGTACGGAAAAATATTAGTATGTATAAAACAAAATTTGATGTATATCATAGACATACGAGAGGTTACAAACAGCTTGCGATACCTGCGTCGCTACTCAGCAGAGTTAGCAACTCATTTGTTGGTCTCGCTATTCGCTTCTATAGTAAAATTCCTCAATCCTTTCTAGACCAGTGTACAGAAAGATTCCAATTAAATGTAAAAAATATGCTTATATGTTAGGCATATTACAAAATTGAAGATTATTTGGATGATAAGAATGCCTGGATTTGAAAATCCTTTCAGCTTCATACAAGACAGCGGTTTAATAATGTATAATAAAGCTTCATTAATCATATTGATGCTTGACGATTCAAAAGTGCCTGAAATGGTTTATTTGAATAAAGATTATTTTGATTTGATTTGATCTGATTTGATCCAAAAAATTCTCGTAAGATATGCAGGTTTTCTCAATGAAAAGCACGTGTTAAATTATAAATATCAACTAGGGAATTTTTCTACGGCCATCCAAACACCCAAGCGAATGTCACGATCAGGATTTATATCGATTATAATGTAATAAATATAATAAATAAATATATATGGTCAATTACACACAATTGGCCGTCAACAAAATAAATAACGAGTTTTGATTGACAGACAACTGGTAAATATATACATACTAATTACATACATAGCCCCAGTCGAATAACCAAAAAATTTACTTTTACAAAACATTGGTCCTCAGCCAAAATCAAGTTCGCGACTCCTAGATTTGAAAGTAAACACTGCCAACTGAGTCAATAGGACAGTCTGTGTCAAATTATCATGAACATGTTACTATCCCACAGCTGAGCATAGTCCTCCTCTCTCCGTTTTTGGAGACATGGTTTGGAGCTAAGACCTACCACGCTGCTCTAATGCGGATTGGCAAGTTACACATATCCCCGGAATTCTCTAAAGATATGCAGGTTTCCTAACGATGTTTTCCTTCACCGAAAAGTGTGCGATAAATTACAGATATCAATTAGACACGTACGTTCAACAAAACTCATTGGTGTCTTTCCGGGGTTTGAACTCCTGACCGCCTCGAAAGATACGGTCTCACCCCTGGGTTATCACAGCTTACTAACAAATTATCATTATTAGGAAATTATCACATTGTTGGCATTTTATTAATGCCTTAACTTATTAGAAAAAACAAACCTTCAACGGGAAATATGATCTTCTGTTCAGTTCTTCCATAGTATTCATCAAACTCGGACGGTTTGTCTGTCCCCTGGCTGAGGGTCTGGCCCTGCGCCACTGGCATGGGCAGACTGTTGACCGGTACAGCCACCGCTGGCTTCCTCGTAAGCCTCAGCTTCCTCAAAATCTGTTGCTTGACAAATTCAATCCTGACATCAGTCAGCTGCCTCACACTTAGATCGCCATTGGCACAATTCGCGCACGCCCCAATCTCGCCCAAACTAGACAAGTTCGTTATGACTAGGAATAAATACAACACTCGCGGGTCCATCGCAGATTCCTTCTTCTGAGACAATTGAAATATGATAAGAGGTCGAGACACATGCGTGCGGCGGCGATCGGGCCGAGACTGACTGTTGCAATCCTGCCTCACTAATATATGGGGGGTGTTCCAGTGTGGTGGTATCGCAGGTCACGATGTCGTTCTTGGACAATGGACCCGCGTGATAGCTACCGTAAATCGCCTTGTTGTTTCTTTTTGTTTTTCGAAACAAGAAATCTTATATATAAAATTCTCGTGTCATAAAGTAAATTACCATACTCCTCCGAGCCTGCTTGGCCGATTTTTATAAAATTTTAAATGCCTATTCAATAGGTCTGAGAATCGGTTACTATCTATTTGTGTGCTAATTTATTTAGTGGACAAAATTTTTAATTTTTCATGTAAAATGAACACTCCAAAATCCCTAGAAGTGATTTAGGTATATGGCAAAACAACGTTTGGCCGGGCAGCTAGGTATATACTTTTGCTTAAATCCGCAATTATAGAAATCTAATACTAAAAGTAGGGTATACTGTACGTGTGTGTACCTTAGCATTTAGGAATCGTAAACAGCACTACCAACCGCAAAATTCACACCTCAAAAAACCCTTCACACATTCACTATCACAATCTCTACAATCGTTTCGCCCATAATGAAATGGCTTGTTGGCGCAGTTAGCAGTGATCCTTCTAACAACACTTTATTGCTTTTTTGAGTCTGAGTGGTTTTATATTTAAGTATATATTTAAAATTATATTTGTATACTATATTTACCAGTTTTCTATCACTCACAAGTATTAAGTTACTTAGTTTGGGGACAGACGACTGTATGTGTAAGTGAATATATTTAAAAAAAAAACAATTATCATTAGGAAATAGATTCCAGGACAAAAAAACATAGGTTTTCTTTTGATTGTCGCAAAATGATATAAAGGACCTCCATAGAGTGACTGATAATTATACTAATTATCCAATATTTTTAGAAACAGGTAAAATTTAGCACCCTTTGTTAATTTGAGAAAAATCAGATTTCAATGTGAAAAATCATTTTAAATTTACGCGTACGAAGGAACGTGTGATTTGGCATTACTTAGTGCAGAAATAAACTTAATTATAATTAATAATTAATAGTAATACTTCGTTCTCGTCAACTAGAGGGTTAAATTTCGTTTTAATTATTAAAAGCTATTTATTTATTTATTCGACTTGCCGTGTATGTATGTGAAGGTGGAATCTTGCAAGTTAAATTAGACCCACTTCCCGGTGACCGATTGAGCTGAAATTTACTTACTGGTCCAGTTCCGATAAAAATGCATGTTTATAATAAGCATGACCTGCTGCTGCTGCTAATATTGGCTCCAGACTAGGAGGCGGTACTCCTCAACGGTTAACAGTATGGATATGAACTTGGTTGAAAGCTTTATTAAAAGCTTTTTAACTTCACTTGTTAAAAGTTATCGGCGTTTGGTAAGAAAATCTATGTAATTCTAAGTGTAAGAAGCAACTGTTCACATACCTTATACATGCAGGATTAATTACAAAATACCGCCACCAACAGCACACTGCACAAGCACGATAAAATCTCATTCGATTTTGTCGTGGAGCCATCTTCTGATTATGCTTCAGTTACGAGGTGAAACGATCGTAGAGATTGTCCTAGTGAATGTGTGTAGTATTTTGTGATACTTGCGGTAACTAATCTGGCATGTATAGGATATGAGAACCGTTTTTGCTTACTGCGTTTAGCACGGACGAATTATAGCAAATAATTCTACAATAACTTTTCTAGTATTTTATGTTACAACCTAAACATCTAATAGATATTTACATTTTACCACATGCTTTTCAGTCATGGAAAACGTCGTCAAGAAACTTGCATATATATGAAGAATTCCTGATATATATGTAATCCACTAATCATCGTGAAAACATTATTTTATTTATCTTACTTACAGAATTGACCTTGTCTACAGTTTCATTTTAAATATAAAAAGATATACATAGATGACTGCGCATCTAATCAGCCAGATATTTAAGATATTTATAGGTAAAGAACGTTGCGAAATATGATGTAATAAAGTATGCAAAATATGGTTATAAAAAATATTCAAAAAATCGCTTGCATTTTAAGTTGAATTGCTCTTAGGAGATAGACTCCACGACAAAATCTCAAACCGTCGTCGTGGAGTCTATCTCCTGATGATGCTTCGGTTGCCGGTTTTACGAATCCTGCACGTATCGGGTATGAAAATACGGATAGGCCACTATACATTTAACACTATATATTTTTTCTATTTACTGTATCGCGGATTATAGCTAAATATTTTTATTATTACTTTTGTATTATGGATCTCCGCAAAGTAACGCCTAATTCTATAAATTACCTAGTGGGATGTCGGTTAGGTCGTAAAATACGTTAATATAATAATAATTAGACTCATTAGACTAAAATCCTCGGTAGGCATTTCAGAGTTCCTTCAAAGCTAGTGGCAGGAACCTTTCGGTCTATAGAACGCGTGAAGTATAAGGTCACAAGATTGATATAATTTTAAGTTGAACATTTAATTATTAATAATAAATATATGAGACAATTACATACATAGTCATCTGTCTTCAAAGTATTGAAGTATCTTCAAGTATGTACAGCAATGTAAGTTTACATTGTTGTACATACTTGTGTTATATATGATATCATCATTCTCCTGCTCACATCCCATTCTAAGTTTAGTCGGCACCACATGTTATAAACATGTTGTCACATGATTTGGCTTGTTATTTTACGAGCGGCCGCCTGTCTTACCTTAACTTACCTTAGTCGCCTTTAACGACACCTCGTTAAGATATGAGGGTGGTCTATTCTACTCGCCCGATACCACACGGCGGTTGTCTTTAACTTGTAATTTAAACTTGTAATGCATGATCTACAACTGGTAATTTTATACATATATACTGTTAAAGAATGTTCAGAAGTGAGTATTAATGAATCTTCAATCTATAATTCAACTTGTACTTCCTTATTCGCAATTAATACAATAACCCAAACCACGCATCACACAAGATGGCTCCTTGTTATTTCGTCTCCATGGCAACCACTATTTGTTGTTAGGCGTTGCGTCGACAACAGCATCGGCTGTGTTCGTTATTCATCGGCTGCACTCGTAATACGCACGATAGCAGCGACGTCTTGTATGGTATGAGAAGATGTTGGCTCATTACCGAAATTGAACCCGCGATCAAAACCATTGTGAAGCATATGTGAAATGTAGTCACGCCATTGCCGGTTTTTGCTAGGGTTTAGCTAGTAATATAACGGCATCTTTTTAATTTTGTTTCGCATGACGTTGCATGCAACGCAAAGTTCGCATGATGTTGCGTTCGCATGCGGCTTTTGGTGACGCATGTCACCCTCTGCATACAATCCTGCTACTCTCAGAACTACTATTTATGAGCTCAAGCCAAAGAAAAACTAGACAGCCTACGAAAAGGTTTTCAAATATGATTTGTCAGATATTAAAAATTGTATAAAGATTAGATAAAAAAGCTTACTTCTCCATATTAAGACACTGAACTATCGCGGGTTTATTTACTCCTCACCATCACGGAAAAACGTCCCGAGTTAATGCAAATATTAAAAATTAAAATAGATATTTAATTGGATTCGAGATGATTAGTGGATCATAACAAAAACATACGTTACAAGTCCAACGCCCGATATACTTAAAAGGAATTGCGAAATGAACTTTGATCGGCAAAACAATTTTAATGTGTTTATTTTTTTAAAACTCTACCTATTTATGTTGACAACCGAAATGTAAACAAATTATAATAGAATGTGATAAGATATATCCAACTACATGAAAATAAAAAAAAATTGCTATAATCCGCGATAAAGTAAATATAAATTATATATAATGCTAAATGTAGAGTGGGCTATCCGTTTTCATACCCTATATATATTCTATCTATTCTATATATTCTGCAATGTAATATATGCGTGCGATCACAGCTACTTTTTTTTATAATCCTGTATATTTTTACACATAAAGAGTATTAAATGATAAAATAATACACTGTTATTCATAAAAAACCCCCATTTATTCTTATCACAACACACAATGTGTTTTATATAATATATTACACTATACAGATATTTATTACTATATATTCACACGCCTTATACATGATTGAATAAATATTAAGATATGTATTTCGAAACTGTCTAGAGCAGAGTTGGCCAACCTTTGTGAATCAACGAGTTTCATTTTTGAAGTGAAAACTTCTTTAGCGGTGTTGGGCACTTTTTGTGATGGATAAAAAATGTAAAACTTGCGTCAGGACGTGTACTGATCGAAAATTCATGAGACGAAGGGAGAGTAGACCGCCGGCGCGGCGTTGGAGAAGAATGTCCCCCTCTCATTCTACCGCGTGGTCAAAAGAATAAATAATGTAACTTAACACAAAAACCTGTAATACCTAAAGGTACATTTGCAAAGTTTCAATGAAATCGGTAAATTTAATGATCACTGACGTGCCCAAAATATTATATCATAGATTTGACATCCCTGCTCTAGAAAGTACGATATGGTTTCATGCCTCATTTTAATCAAAGATTTAAATCAACTTTAAGATTTGCTTATTATTTTAATCGGAATCGGAATAAAGTCAAATGACATTTGTGAACCCTAAGACTTTCTAAACGTGGACTTGATAAAACTATGAGATGTCCCGTGATCTAAACCGTGGTTGCGCTTGAATAGACAAAACGATCCTGTCTGGACGAATTTATTGCCTTCAAGAAGGAGAATGTCGACAAACATGTCATATTGGTCCCATAGCACATCCTTAATTGAATTTACGACGCTTTTTAGGTCTTGGTCTGACAGTTTGGGCAAATTTATCATAATCAACGCACCATAATAAATGCTTCAACTTATCAAACAACTTATCATAATTGATCTTATCATATGCCTTAAGTGTTCTCTTCACAGGTCTTTCTATTATCTGATCTTTTGGTCTCAAAGGACGTAAAAAATATGGGCTAACTCATCGGCTACTCATCAATAATCTACTCATCATAAACAACTCATCACAATCAACTCATTATAAGATGTTTTCATTGGTCTAAGGAATTCAAAACAATAGTCTTTCTTTTCTCTGAAAGCTAGGGTAGTTTTATTAAAACAATTTCACCGCTACCTGGTTCAGCCATCAGCGCATTGCTTTGCACGTTTGTTAGTATTCAAATGGTCAAACACTTGATTTAACCATGTCCAGATTACAAAGGAACTTCCCTGGGTCTTCTTTGCCTTGCTTTGCTTTTTAATTTTCCCTGTATCACTTTCTTCAGATAGTTTAAGGATTTCGGTTCTTGTTTCCTTAGAAAATTTGGATTTACTGTAGGCAAATTATATCTAGTCGTCATAGTCGTCTACAATTAAGAGTGTCGAGTTCTCATTTAATTAAGATAATAAGGCAGTTTTAATGATACAATTTTAATAATTTCTAGAATAAGGCATTTTTGCGGTCCATTGTACACGTAGTAATTACAATATTATTTTGTTATTACGCGATAGATAACATAGTTCGAAGAACCGATGGCAGTTAGGGTCTGAATCTTCAGACTCAATTTCTAATATCTACTAGAGTGGCACTGGAAAACAAATTGTAGGTAGACCCCCCTATGACCGCAAAAAGGTCGCGGGGAGCCGCTGGATTTGTAGGTGACACAAGATCGTATAGCGTGAAAGTCTTCGAAGAGACCTATGTCAAACATTGGACGTCTATTAGTCGAGAGATTAACGTTGCGCGTTAAAATTAAAATTGTACAATATTTTCATCGCGAATTATAACAAAATACTTTTAGATCAAATTTCAATGGAAGCACCTGTTATCTTACCGGATATTTGGTACATTAAACATTCATTATCACCCAAATTATAGCTTATTCATAAGAAACTGAAAACATCTCATAAGCTTTTAATCTCCGTTATTAAAAATGTTTGTCTTGTGTTATCAAAATAATAGATAACGGTTTACTTAGTTTGTAAATTGTATAATATTAAAAGTGAGGTTACTTAAAGCTTTTATTTAACTTGCCGTGAATGTGAAGGTGGAATCTTGCGAGTTAAATTTGACCCTCTTCCCGGGGTCCGATTGATCTGATTTTACATATTGGTCCAGTCTCGATGACAATGCATGTTTATGATAAGCTCGATTTGATACTGCTGCTAGTATGGTCTCTAGGCGATGGAACTCCTCAACAGGTAACAGTAAGGACATGAAATTTTGTTTAAAGCTTTTTTAAATCGACTTGTTCACTAATCCATCTTTATCTTAGAGGCATGAGTTTTCGAATAAATGGACAATAAAAAATCAGTAAAAAAGTAGAGAATAATTTACGTACATTAAAAAATTTAAAATTCAATAAAATTGTCGCTATACAAAAAAACTTAAAATCATAAGATTATTTATAATTTTCGCTAGAATATCTAAGGTAACAAAATAAAATTTAACTTAAAGTATTACAATAAATTCATACTGGTATATATAAATCGAAATGGGAGACTGAAACTTATTTAAGTTAGTTTCATTTGGACGTTAATTTTTGAAATTTGGATCGGATTGGTATTACGATGGGTTGCTGAAGAAATATTCAACCCCAAAATCATATTTACTAGCTGACCCGGAAACTTTGTTTTGATGACACATCGTAAATAAAAAAAACTTTGATAGGTTGGTAATAGATGGCGCTTTTCGATGTCATCCTATTCCTGTAGAATTAACAGGATTTCTATAACCTATATGTAACCCCGGTGTATAAGCAGCAATTGTGCCAAATTTCTTCGATATTGGTCCAGCTGATTAGCCGTGAAAGAGTAACAAACATACATCCATTCTCACAAATATTCTCAATTCGCATTTATAATATTATAGTAGGATAGTAGGATTAGTAGGATTGTGCCATGTGGTATCCGGCTGCATAGAATAGTCCACCCTCATTTCTTACCGAGGTGTCGTAAAAGGCGACTAAGGTAAGTTGACGTCAGGCAGGCGGCCAGACGTAAAATACGTAGGCAAATCATGTGGAAACATGTTTGTAACATGTTGTGCCGACCCCACTTAGAGTGGGATAAGGGCAGGAGAATGATGAGTAGGATTAGTGAGATTCAAGTAAACTTATAATGCTTTTGGATCACAGTCTGCTGCTGAGTCGGAAAACTACTACCGAGAAGACCTAACAAGAAATTCGGAAGGGGATCTTTTCAAGATCAATCTAACAATGTATAAAAATAAACGTTTGTCTGTATGTCATTATAGACTACTACACGGAATCTTCAATTTTAGAATGAGACAGCGGATGATATTGTAAAGTTTGGTGACTTTTTTTAACTGACGAGTTCTGTTTCGAGGGGAATTCAAAACAAGACTCAGCCACAGCAACAGGGGGCCGGTAGCTAATTCTTAATAAAATCCAAATCATATAAGAGATCAGATAAGAGAAAGATTTACATTCTTGGCTTTGGTGTGCCCTACTGATGAACCGACGTTGTTTTTGGCCATATAACTAAGTTAAAAGACAATATAGGTCCGTTAGGCAAGATTTTGTTTAATAATAAGGTAACACGCCTAAGCCGCTGGATCCAGGCTGCACAAGAACTTGTGTTACGGAAGACCTTCGAAAAGAACTATCCATCCATCCATTAGTGGACGTCTATTGATTGAAGAGAGAGAAATACCAAATACGAACCGAAGATATTTTTATATACAATCTAAAATACCGCAAGGTAAAGTGTTATCACGATGTTCAACAATACCCACGATTTTCACCAATCCGACCGGAAAAATACGATTTCCGATTTCACGTAGTCCAGAGGTGTCAAATTCTTGGCCTGAGAGGGAAGTTTTTGCGATATTGTCAATATATCCAACACGAAGTAAATAGCAATATTATAGGGCTATCACGTGGAAATCAGCGTGTCACAATATTTTTCCCGAATTGAAATATCGAACATATAAGTAGTTAATATGAGTTAACTATAAGAGAAAGAGATATGCTGTCGCAGACTTTTTTGTAGTACTTTTGTAGATCTACAATACTCTTGTGAATTATTTTAGTGTATCTCTATTGGATGGAGCAGCCCACGGGAGTTAAGTTTTTCAATAAAATTTACTTAAAACGGTTACCTTCCGAAAAAATGCACTAGCGTAAATTAAAAACCGTACATAAATCTGTTTAGTATATTTTGAGAAAATCCATCACATGCAGACAGACAGCTTATTGGGATTTCGTTTTATAATAAGTTTAGATGTTTTATATATATTTATTACAATGCACCCGTCAAAATAAAAATATTTTTAACGATCTACTCTTCATCATCTATATCTATATTGATATTTAAGGCTGAAAAGTTTGTTTGTTTGAACACACTAATCTAATGAACTACTGGACCTATTTGAAAAATTATTTGAGTGTCAGATAGTCCATTTATCGAGGAAGACTATATATAGACTATATAACATCACGCTAAGATGAATAAGAGAGGAGCAGTAAAAAAATATTGCAGAAACGACAAAATTTGAAACTTTCCTTGCGTGCGCTAAGTGAACGGTGAGTCATTAAAAAATTATGTACAACAAAATTGTTCCGCTCTAAAAGTTATAAATAAAAGTCCGCGACAGCATATGTCTAGCTTTTAAGGTTAACCCATTTTAACCATAGTTAATATAATTATTACGGTTTACTAAAAAAAAAGGCTACAGTCCACGCGAACGAAGTTGCGTTTGAAAGCTAGTAGTAATATAGAATGCTATATTTATATTAACATATCTATTCTAATAGTCTAATAATATAAAAATTGTAACATATAAATAGTGGGAAGAAATAAAAGGTATTCGCTACTCAACGGTCCGAATAAGTCCACTTCCCCTCAGCTTGACACCTCTGACGTAGTCAGTCGCTTACCACTGAATTTGCAATATATCACTACTCAAATCACAGACTTATCACTATAAGGTCACGCAATAGTCATTTTAATGTCATTTACATAGGTTAGGTCGGTTCTATGGTCACTCAATCGTCGGCTCCTTCTCACAGTGCTCCGCCGTCTCCGTGATCCTGGGCAGGGTGGGCGTGATGGCGGGCGCGTCCTTCTCCAACGGCCTAAAGGACCAGTTGCCCGCTCCGTCGAACTCCAAAACGTGGGTGTGGTATTTCCTAAAAACAATTACCTTTACTAATATTATAAAGGCTTGTATATATTAGGTAAAACTAACGAAAGTCCACAAAAATTGGAATGCCTATGTAATAATAATAAATAACAAATTTAACAGTATACAAACAGGAAAGTGTAAAAGATAATTGTAAATATATAATATATAACAACTTAAGACTAAGAAAAATAGGATAAATTGGAACTGTTATAAGTATTAAGTCCATACAATTGTTAACCCTATACCTCACCTGTACCCCACTTAAGTAGATAAGCAAAAATGGATTTTAGCATATAAGTACATAAACGTATAAATGTAAATGTAGAAAATTAATATTACTGTAAAAAAAATAGCTGTAAAGTAAAATAACTAATAAAGTCTCTGACCCCCTTACCAGAGGAACGAGAAAAAAAAAATATATATATATATATTTATTATAAAGGCGAAAGTCTGTCTGTCTATAACGTTTTCACGTCGAACCTGCTGAATCAATATTGATGATATTTGGCAAGATTAATGCTTAAACACCGGGGTTACGTATCGCCTCTTTACAAGAACAACGTGATATCTGTCAAACCATAACTTTACAGGAGAGCAATTTCTAACATTTAAACGTCGATATATTTAAAAATATTGATAATTTTACAGTGGACAAACAATTAAATTGTTGCGTTAATTATCTGCTTTATGAAAATAAGCAAAAAAGAAATATCACGTTGCTCTGTTAAAGAGGCGATATAGGCTTTGAAAAATTCCTGTTAATTGAACAGGAATAGGATGACATTCAAAAAGCCATCTATCATCAATATATCAAGGGTTTTTATTCACTATTTGTCAAAGTCAACTCTGTAAATTAAAGAAAAAGGTTCTATATAACGCTGTTTGCCTCACGTCGAAAAAGTTTTTTTAAGAAAGTTGTCAACACGTTACAATTAGTATGGAATTATTCACTATTTGTCAAAGTCAACTCTGTAAATTAAAGAAGAAGGTTCTATATAACGCTGTTTGCCTCACGTCGAAAAAGCTATTTTAAGAAAGTTGACAACACGTTACAATTAGTATGGATGCAGGTCTTACCAGACACTAGGTCGGTGTGTTATGGACAGCAGCGTGATGCCCTCGCGGATAGCCTCCTCGTACATAACTACTTCTGTCTCCAGGGAGACCGCGCTCGTGCATTCGTCCAATAGCGCGTACACCGGCCTGGGGGTTAGAAGAGGTAGGGGGTTCAATCCTGATGCAATATGAGGACAAAGTAGATACAAAACTACACAATGGTAAAATTCTACTCAGATTATCATTAGATAATCTGAGTAGAATTCGAAAAACATCATCATCCTCCCGCTCCTTATCCCACTCTAAAAGGAGTCGGCACAACATGTTACAAACATGTTGTCACATGATTCGGCTACGTTATAACGACCGGCCGCCTGCCTTACGTCGACTTATCCAAGTCGCCTTTTACGACACTTCGGTAAGAAACGATGGCAAAGCAACCGCCAAACTACTTGTTAGACCTACTCGGTAGTACAGTGTAAATTTTCGAACCAGCAGTAGAGTTAATGATTCAAAATATAGAGTTAATGAAAAAAAGGATATCTCAATGATTGACAAGTGTATTTGAACATAGTAAGAACAATAGAACAAAACAAGGGTCGATATCGACAAAAGGGGGAATTATTGCAATGGAGACGAAGAAGGGAATGAATTCTTGATTAAACAGGGTTTTGTGAGGAAATATAGTTCGGACATATTGTAAATAAAGATGAGATGTAAAGCAGAGATATTGACATCACAGGAAAATACAAACAATACAAAACGTAAAGTATGTGTTTTATTTACTAATTCTTCACAATTATTTTACTTCGAAATCGTCGTCAACACAATTTTACATTTCTTTACCTAACGAATATTTTGAATTTGAATTGAGTTGATATCGTTGGGAGTGCCATAGTGCCTGTGGTAGAATATCCTGGCGCAGGCCATCCTCTGCTTCTCCCCGACGGAGAAGGCGCTCCTACAGTCTCATACGGATACACATCGCTATAGTTGAGTCAATGTTAAGCTGTCAGTCACCTGTGGTAGAACATCTTGGCGCAGGCCATCCTCTGCTTCTCCCCGACGGAGAAGGCGCTCCTCCAGTCTCATACGGATACACATCGCTATAGTTGCGTCAATGTTAAGCTGTCAGTCACCTATGGTAGAACATCCTGGCGCAGGCCATCCTCTGCTTCTCCCCGACGGAGAAGGCGCTCCTCCAGTCTCATACGGATACACATCGCTATAGTTGCGTCAATGTTAAGCTGTCAGTCACCTGTGGTAGAACATCCTGGCGCAGGCCATCCTCTGCTTCTCCCCCCCGGAGAGCGTGCTCCTCCAGTCGCACACGGCCCGCAGCCCGCCGTGTCGCGCCGCGCAGGCGTCCAGGCGCACCACGCGCAGGATGTGGTTGGCGCGCACCTCAGCCGCCGCGTCGTCGTCACCCACGCGCGAAGGGTACGTGATCTGGTCGATCAGCGAGCCCATCGACATGTACGGCCTAGAACAACCATTTATTTACTACTCAAGTATTTAGGTGCCTACCACGCTCCCTCCCTCTTACACTCCCACCTCCAACTCTACCTTTCTTAGACTTGCTTTATCTCTATTTTTCACTTTATATCCATTTACCCCGGATCCCCCCTCCCTTTCATCTCCCTATTGATTCTATTCCCCCTTGAGGGTCGAGAAGACGTTGGGCGAGCCGGGCAATAGTAGACGTATCTAATAGCGGAAACTGTCAGCCCGTGTGTGTGTGTGTGGAATTTGACCACATATTTAGCGTTTCTCTCCATTGGTCATCCCAAAATAACTGTGAATCACTCAAAACTAGGGAAAAAATCTCTCTACCTATCTCTTCTTAGCTTTCATTCTGTAACTTTCTTCCTTTTTAACTATAACTCCTTCCCATTAACTCGCATTAACTTCTCCTTAACCCTCTCTCTTTAACTCTAACTCTCTTTTTTATATCTCGTTTAAACTAATGGGCGTCCATCGTCACACATTGTTTTCTTAAGGCATAAGGTCTGTCAGCTTAGTGGGTGTCTACCTACACAGCGTAAAGTCGCTGATCATAAATTCATAGTTCAATAGATTTTTTAAACACCGATCTTGGCAACATAATTCTATGATTACTTTTAATTTATGTAATCTTGTTGTCACCTCTGCGGTATGTAGAACATGACAGGCCTGGCGAGGCAGTGCGGCGGCGCGCCCGGCTCGGCGGCGCAGTGCGCACACTCACACGGCTTCGGCACACTCAGCTCGCCTCCGAACACGGGCCACAGACCTGAGATTATCCGGAACAGACTGCAATTCAAATGAATAATATTCTATATTCAACTAAACTTGTCAACAAGTGATTTTGAGCAATATAACAGAACTAAACTAACTAGGCTCCACGACAAAAATCAGACCATTACGATTTTTGTCGTGGAGCCTATCCTCCTGATGATGCTTCGGTTTCGGGGCGAAACGATCGTCGTGATTGTGGTGGTGGGTGTGTGTGCTGATTTTGTGTGCGTTGTTGCTGGTGAATTGCGCCTTGGGGTGCATGCGGTGGCTTGTCCTGCATGTATAAGGTGCGTAGATTTTGCCTGCTTCATACACATTGGCTTTGCATGCATTCACTTAACCCGTGCGGATTATAGCAAAGTAGTTAGTTCTGTTATATTGCTTGTAATATGGAATTCCGCAAAGTAACGCCTGCTTCTATAAATCAAGTGATTTTGAATTATCAATTCTATGGCTGTGATAGCCCAGCGGTGAAACCATGGGAATCATTCTCTAGAAACGATCATCGGTCACCCCGGGCAGGCACCAATGAGTTTTTCTATTGAAACGTATGTGTCTAAGTGAAATTGTTACACGCACACAATTGTTTTCGGTGAAGGAAAGCATCGTGAGGGAAACTGCATATGTATGGAGAATTCTGGGGATATGTGTAACCTACCAATCCGCATTGGAGCAGTGTGGTAGGTCTTAGCTCTAACCCCTCTCTCCAAATACGAAGAGGGGGGCCTTAGTTTTACTGCTGCTTGCACAACTGCTCCCAACGAAAAGAGCTAGCAAGAAACTTAGCAGTTGCTTCTTTAAAAATATAATTCTTAAAGGATAATATTTATATATTTAGTACTTAATTATTTTGTACACCCTCACTGCTGATTTTTTATAAAGACCTCTACCCTAAGGTTGCCTGGAAAAGATCGCTTTAAGCGATAAGGCCGCCTATTGTACCGATACTTCTTTTACCTATTTACATGTATTATTTGGGTGTGCAATAAAGTGTTTTATCTATCTATCTATCTATCTTCTTATAACTAATTAAGTTTTATCTTGTACAAACTCGAAGATTAGCTATATCCACGCATCCACTCAATAGTAGTCTTCTGTACAACCATCCTTTCCAATAGTTTTTAGGTATAATAGCAAAGCTAAAATTGATTATAGAATATTATTATAGAATTCAATACCAAAATGTACACGCATTACATATTTTTGTATTGCGATAAGCAGGAGCCGCAAGCTAATATCAGTTCCTTGTCAATGGAGTCCACTGTTGGACATTGGTCTCTTCCCAGGATCTAAACACACAGAATCTAGCGGCTCAAAATGTCAGTTCCTACTTAATCTATAAGCTATATCGCCAATCCTTTTAATACTGAATATGCACAAATATTTCGCATTTACTTGGACTTTACGGGTTTAATTGATTTTTTAATGACTTTTGGACCTTTTACTTTTTTACCTAGTGATACCTACCGTAGCAAAAATTGCTCATTAGGTAGGATTGCCCAACGTTTCGTATTTACCTGGACTTCCCGCATCCGTTGGGTCCAACAATCAGCAAATGTGTTCCTGGCTTCAGCTCTAGGGTAACGCCGCTCGCCACCACGTCACATGCGGGTGTCACGATGGGGACGTTCTTGAGATTAATCGACAGGTCAGTCGTGTATGAGATCTTACCTAAAACAAGAGTTATAAAATTATTTTTAATTTCATGCTAGATATGCTTGGAATATTTCTATAGGATCAAATCAGAAATGTGGAGATTGTCGATATAGCTTAGCGTATCGCGAAACTAAGCAGTGATAGTTTGTGTTTTGAGTGTTGTATATGCCTGTAATAGTATTTTAAATAGACTAAGAATAACTGTATGAATTTACACGTAAAATCAATAATGTATTTCAAGAATACTGTTGGCATATTTTACATAAATAAATAAATAGAAGCAGTGGGCGTGGCAAATAGTTCGGAGAAACTATAGGTGTTGGGTTGGTTATGCTTCGCATTAGCTAATTTATAAGTCTATGAATATTATCATATTATTTACAAAATAAAAAATGGCTACTGTTATCTGCTGCGGACGGTCGTTGACCTGTTACACACATCATAGCGCAAATTTTCAAAACGAAACAATATCTATTTATATCCTGTGGCTAAAGTAATTTATCAAGTTTACTGATGTTTAGACTGACAATTTCTGTAGGTACCTCGTATTAAAATTGATGTCGTATTAGTAAAACTTTATACACACACACTCATTACGACAAACTCAATACTTACACACAACGCACACATTATGCACGCACACAAACACTCACAATACGTAAATATACTTGCGCGTGCGTACGTACTTAACTACGTACTTACTAAATAGTTTTTCTTTAAGTTTCTATACTATTGTCATATAAATCCTTACTAATATTATAAATGCGAAAGTCTGTTTGTCTGTCTATTACGTCACGACCATTCCGTTGAACCAATATCGATGAAATTTGGTACAATTATTCCTTATACACCGGGGGCTATAGAAATCCTGTTAATTCAACAGTAATAGAATGACTTTAAATGGTATGTTCATTGTTTGTTTTGATTGTTTTTCCTGTTCTTGTATTTTACATGTATTTTTTTTATTTTGTGTAAAAAAAATTATAGCTTCTAATAAGTCAATTAAATTCCTGTGCGGTAAAGTCATTCACCTTCTGGCACAGGCTGTTTGTCCCGAAATGTAACCTGGAAGCCGCCCGTAGGAGCAGACACATGGACGGCGCGAACGCAGCGCCCACGGGCCACTTCGCCGAACACGACCAGCATGTCGGACACACGGGTCGCATAACCCGCGAGCGTCACTATTTCCTGCAATAAAACAATAATAATAATATAAATAAATAAATATATGGGACATTTACACACACGGTCGTCAGTCCCCAAAGTAAGTAACTTAATACTTGTGTTATGGGTGACGGACAACTGGTAGATATACTACATATATAAGTTTAAATACATACTTAAATACAAATACACACCCAGGCTCGAAGAACCAACAATTTGTTTATAGAAAATGTTGGCCCTCGGCGGGAATCGAACCCGCCCGCGACCCGCGGAGCTGAAGGCAGGGTCACTACCCACAGCGTCAACGGGCCAGTCAACAATCACACCCGTCTTGCTTTCTACCTTCTATAGGTTGACTTATATCTTGTCTACTTTCTGAAATTTACCATAATTTTGCCACGATTGGCAACTACTACATATAGGAACATAGGCTATAAAAAAAACTACTTTGCTATAATCCGCGTTTGTCAAAACAATGTATGTAATGCTAAGTGTGTGAAGCAGGCAAAATTCACATACCTTACACATGTAGGATAAGCTGTGATAGCCTAGCGGTGAGACCATGCAACTCTCTAAAGACGACATAGGTTCAAACCCCGGGCAGGCACCAATGAGTTTTTCTATTAAAAACTTGTGTCTAATTGATAATTGCAATTTATCACACGCTTTTCGGGGAAGGAAAACATCGTGAGGAAATCTGCATATGTCTAGAGAATCTAGGAATATGTGTAACCTACCAATCCGCATTGGAGCTGCGTGATAGGTCTTAGCTCCAATCCTTCTCTCCACAAACGGAGAGAGGAGGCCTTAGCCCAGCAGTGGGCATAGTAACAGGCTGTTACTTTACACATGTAGGAAAAGTCACCACACGTATCCCAAGGTGCCTCCGCCAGTAACAATGCACACAACCACCACTAAAATCTTTACAATCGTTTCGCCCCGAAACCGAAAGATCATCAGGAGGATAGGCTCCACGACAAAATCGTACTGTAGGCAGTAAGGTATGTGAATTTTGCCTGCTTCATACACTTAGCATTACGTACATTTTCTTAACAAACGTGGATTATAGCAAAGTAGTATTATATGGAATTTCGTAAAGTAACGCCTGCTTCTATAAATCACATAAGAACATGTAACACATGGTAACAAAAATTACATTTTTTTTATTATTTATTTTTAAAAAAGTAAAGTAACAGCCTGTTACTATGCCCACTGCTGGGCTAAGGCCTCCTCTCTCCGTTTTTGGAGAGAAGGATTGGAGCTAAGACCTACCACGCTGCTCCAATGCGGATTGATAGGTTACACATATCCCTAGAATTCTCTAGAGATATGCAGGTTTCCTCACGATGTTTTCCTTCACCGAAAAGCGTGTGATAAATTGCAATTATCAATTAGACACATAAGTTTTAATAGAAAAACCCATTGGTGCCTGCCCGGGGTTTGAACCTATGTCGTCTCTAGAGAGTCGCACGGTCTCGCCGCTAGGCTATCACAGCTTCATTATTTATTTATTTATATCTAAAACCAGTAATCGAAGTACTTGATTGGAGTTACGATCTAGATAAAAGGGTAATAAACAATTTAACGCTAACCTAAATCTAAATTAGTCATATCTAAGAGCCTGCCCGTGTCCCATTATAACTGTTACCTTATAACTAGACATAAGTCTCTCGATGGCATCAGCAGCCGAGTTCAATAAATTCCGTGATGTCGTCATGTACTCTGTCCTTGCGCTTATACTTTCACCAGATTTACCTGCAGAAGGTTACTAAAATTTTAAAAGCTCTATTACTGAATAGTAATACAATGAAAGGTAATGACCCATTTATCCCTTAATGCACTACTAGGCTATCTTGCACTACTGGGCCTCTTCTCAGATCTCTTCTCTTAATTCTTGGTAAGAAGGGTTGAAGTTTAGACCTACGGCGTTGCTCAAATCAAATCAAAATATTCTTTATTCAAGTAAACTTGTAAACAAGTGGTTTTGAATCGTCAACTTTACTGCTGGTTCGGAAAGCTGTTCCTGCCGAGAAGAGCCAGCAAGAAACTCGGCGGTTGCTCTTTTTAAAATATAAATCTTAGAACTAGTTACATTTATTTATTACTGTCTTGTACAGGGTAGAAGTGCACCTATATCCACAAATCCTTATCATCTAAGTAATCTTCAACAGTATAGTAGGCTTTCTGTATCAGCCTCTTTTTAACAGTGTTTTTAAACTGCTGTAATGGCATGACCAAAATTGATTTCGGAATTTTATTATAGAATCTTATACCCAAACCCACAAACGATTTACGTACTTTTGCTAGGCGCAAAGCAGGAGTCGCAAGCTTATGTCGGTTCCTACTTTGTCTATTATATACATTACCTATCGTTTTATAAATGTTCCAATGCGGATTTGTAGGCTACACATATCCTCAGCATTCTCAAGAGATATGCAGGTTTCCTGACGATGTTTTCCTACACCCAAGAAGCGTGTGATAAAATGCATGTGATAAAATAAATCTCATCTCATATCAACGCGACCTCTTTTATCGGATCGTAAGTGAGAGATTCTTCTAGTGAGGAGTTGTTTCCTTAGTCATCGATCGACTATGTTGTTAGAATATAAGTTAATTTAAAAAAGCCTCTAACAAAATTTCATGTCAACCTAGCGGTTTAGCGGTGTTAAGAGGAGAGTTAAGAGTTCTCTCGTCTGGACCAAATCTTGGCAGGATCATCAGGATTCATACTTATCATAAACATGCATTGTCATCGGGATTGGACCAGTATTTAAATTTTCAGTTTAATCGGACACAGGAAAGAGGGTCAAATTCAATTTACAAGATTTCACCTTCACGTACATACAAGGCAATCTAAATGAAAGCTTTTAAAAATTACAAGAAACATGGACGGCAAGAGCATGAGCCGCGACGAGTGAATAACGAGCTTATCTTAGCTGTTATATCCCTAAATATTCGTGTTAAAGATAATTTATTTTCTCAAAAGAACTACAGTCCACTTAAATGAGAATTAAAATTAAACATTACATTTACGTACACGCATGCACCACTTATTCTTAAGACCTCAAATAATCTTATTTACTAATATATGTATGTATTTAAAAAAAAAAGAAACAAACATTAACTTAAAATATACATACAAGCGTTGATAATTTATATTTTTGATATTACTTTTCCAAAATTAAGGATCTTAGCATTTTTTTGAACAAATTAATATTATTTATTTCCTTTAAACTATTTGGCAAATTATTGTATAGCTGTGCTCCTTCAAACAGTATGGTTTTTTTCCCATAATTATTTGTTCTGGGATATCGTAAACAAATTTTATTTTTATTTCGTAAATTATGTTTAAAAGTTCTACAAGTTAGTGTAATATTTGAATGTGATGTCTTGTTTAATAGTTTTTTTAATTAATATTTCGTGTTGCATTACATTTTGTCTGATTATAGTGTGTTAATAATAACTGCCTAATGTTATTTCCTATACTTCCCTGGCCAATACCCACGTCATGTTACGGCCTGATTAACCTTCAAGATATGTAGAGGTTACAGACACAATAGTTTTGAAATACTTTGGTGGAATAGTAAAGTAACGATCTCTCTCCGTTTTTTGGAGAGAAGGGTTGGAGCTAAGATCTACCAAGCTGCTCCAATTGGGAGTGATATGTTACACGTATTTCTAGGTTTCTCTACAAATATGCAGGTTTCCTCACAATGTTTTCCTTCATCTAAAAGCGTGTGATAAATTGCAATTATCAATTAGACACATAAGCTTTTTTTAACACAATACTGCTCGTGGGATAGTACCAGACCGTTACTTTACTTTTATATAAATCACTCACTATCTCCTTTGGTTCCGGTGAGGATAGGCAGCGCCAGCATGACCATCCCAGTGCCGGACCACACGTACTTCATGCAGAACTGCTCCAGCATCACGTACCACAGCTTCTTGTTGAACACCGACGTCATTTGAGTGACCAGCTCTTTGTATGCCGATTGGAGTTGGCCTAACTCCACCTGCATTGGGAAAACAATAATTGTATATTATGGAATGTCGCTGTAGTAATATGAAAACTGTGACAACTGAGCGACGAGTACCGTGTCTTTCGAGAGGGTCACGGGTTCAAACCAAGCAGACACCAATGAGTATTTCTTTTTAAACTTCTTCTTTCTCCTACCCTTATCCCACTCTAAGTGCGGTCGGTACAACATGTTTTTCTCTTCCATTCTCTTCTATCATTCGTTAACTCTGGCGCTACTCCTTTTATATGCATGTCATACTTTACACAATCCAACCATCTCTTTTTAGGCCTTCCTCTAGTCACATATCCATCCACATTCATACGCAACACTCGTTTGATCACATGATTTTCATCCCTCCTCATTACATGTCCATATCATCCCAATCTTGCACCTCTCATCTTTTCTATAATGGGCGCAACTTTCAGACTTCCCCTTATATACTCATTTCTTATTTTATCGAGTCTTGTCACACCACACGTCCACCTTAAAATCCTCATCTCATTTGCATGATCTCATCTCGTCTCATTTCCTCATCATTTCTTTTTAAACTTATGTGCCTAATTTTAATTGCAATTAATCACACGTTTGTAGATGAAGAAAACATCGTGAGGAAACCTGTATATCTCAAGAGAATTCTAGGGATATGTGAAGCCTACCAATCCGCATTGGAACAGCGTGGTGGGTCGTAAGTCTGATTCTTCTCTCCAAAAGAAGAGAGGAGATCTATGCTCAGCAGTGGGATAATACAAGATCGTTAATATGCTTTTTTTAAGGAATGTCATAGTACAATGTCTACATGGCTCAATTGCTCTATTATAGTAATTTTTGTGATCCGTACCCCAAAACGTTATGGTATCATTGAAAGGACTCCCTCTTCCATATTTTCTCCTAATCTACCCAGCACCTAACTAATAATCACTCTCACCTTATGGCCACCATAAAACGCCACTTCTTCAGCATGGGCTATGAGTCTCGAGTGCACGTGGCGTAGATTCGCCTTCATCCTAGCCTCCTCGCCTGCCAGAGCACCGAACCTCGGACTGAGCAGACGAAGCAGTTGACCAGTTAAGCAGATGACAACTGTTGCTATACCGGGACCTTGAATAATAGTGGGAAAATTAAAATCACTAATGCTATATAAGCTGTGATAGCCCAGCGGTGAGACCGTGTGATTCTCTAGAGACTATCATAGGTTCGAACCCCAGTAAGCACCAATGAGTTTTTCTATTAAAACTTATTTGTATCATTGATAATTGTAATTTATCACACACTTTTCGGACAAGGAAACATCGTGAGGAAACCTGCATATCTCTAGAGAATTCTAGGGATATGTGTAACCTACCAATCCGCATTGGAGCAGCGTGGTAGGTCTTAGCTCCAACCCTTCTCTCCAAAAACGGAGAGAGGATGCCTATTCCCAGCAGTGGGATAGTAACAGACCATTACTTTATGCTATATGCAGCCGTTTAACCACTTCAGCCAGTACACTACTTCTTCTTTCTCCTACCCTTAAGGATCCCACTCTAAGTGAGGTCGCCACAACATGTTAAACATGTCACATGATTTGGCTGGGTATTTTACAACCGGCCGCCTATCTGGCGTCTACTTACCTTAGTCACCTCTTACAACACCTCGGTAAGGAATGACGGTGGTCTATTCTACTTAGGCGGATATCACACGGTACGGTAATATATATTTATATAGTTTTTAACGTAGAAAATTCTATCGTAAAGCAATTTTCAACTTAGTTGATACTATTATAATGTCATTAAGGTAGTAAGTTAGTATTGTAATAGTAACGTAATATTCTAATAAAATGTTCATCATCAGGTCATGCAAACATACATTGTCATCGAGACTGATCCAGTGTGTAAATTTTCCGTTCAATCGGATACCGGGAAATGGGTCAAATTTAACTTGCAAGATTCCACCTTCATATACGTACACGGGAAGTTAAATCAAAGCTTTAAAAACGGTTCCATAGATGTCTCAATCGTGTGCTGGGTGTGTCCTAGCTATGGCCATTATTTTTTTTTTTGAGTATCACACTTTTGCGTTTACTTACCAAGGAATATGTTTCCCTTCATCTTATTAGAGTAGCTCGCCAGAGTAAGGACTATGAGAAGAAGGTCGAAGCACGGCTTTGTTAGCGAGCTGTAGAGGTGAGCTACTGACTGTGTAAACACTGAAACGTCTTCTGTTAGCCTGTGAATTTAAAATATTATTTAAATTACTGCAATATTGAAAGCTGTGATAGCCTAGCGGTGAGACCGTGCGACTCTCTAGAGACGACATAGGTTCAAACCCCGGGCAGGCACCAATGAGTTTTTCTATTAAAAACTTTTGTGTCTAATTGATAATTGCAATTTATCACACGCTTGTCGGTGAAGGAAAACATCGTGAGGAAACCTGCATATCTCTAGAGAATTCAAGGGATATGTGTAACCTACCAATCCGCATTGGAGCAGCGTGGTAGATCTTAGCTCCAATCCTTCTCTCCAAAAACGGAGAGAGGAGGCCTTAGCCCAGCAGTGGGCATAGTAACAGGCTGTTACTTTTACTGCAATATTTAATATTCAAACTAGATTTTATGAACTATTTGGAGTTATGCGTGATAGTTCTTGAATTACGTTTTGATCCATACAATAAGACACGTCTTATTGTATTTTATAAATTTTTCGCTTAACTTTAAGAGGCATTGGGGGTCATATATTGTTCTGAAACCTGCTTATTGCAATCAAGATTATTTTATATTTTTCATTTAATTCTCGATTATTATATCAGTTTTAACAACATGATTTTCCTTATCTACCTTTGTTATTTATTGTTGTTATAAATTATCATACAAGTCTTGCTTATATAAGTTTTGAACAAAAAAAGACTGAATAGGATTCTTTAATCTTACTAATTTTACTAATATTATAAATGCGAATGTTTGTGACTCTTTCACAGCGAATCCGCTGAACCAATATCGATAAAATTTAGCTCAATTATTCCTTATATACCTGTTAATTCTACAGTATTTTTACAGGAGGACATTTAAAAACGCCATCTTTTATCAACCTATCAAAGTTTTTTAATTCACTATGTATCAAAGACGAGTTAAATCTGTAATAAAAAGTTCTTTATCACGTTGTTCAGCTTACGTGGAAAGAGCTATTTTTAGAAAAAAAAATTTATATATTTTGATTGCTGTTTACTGCTCAATTTAACTGAGCTATTATAGTGTTTATACATACTGAAGCTACTGTTCATTCCAGGACTACGGTCTACGCGGACGAAGTCGCGGGTAAAAGCTTGATTAGTATATGTGGTTACACTTTTTATTGATTGAGATAACGATCTGGCGTGACAGAAAGCTAGTGATGTAGCTAGATGTAGTAGTGACAAGAAGTAAAGACTACGCTCCAAGTGCCGCGCCTATACTCCTCTTGAAAGTACAAGGTTCACTATGTGGACTTAAGTACTAAGATAAGAAATACTCTAAGTCAATTTACAAATCTTCAACTATCTCCACGTGACAAACAAGCAGACAAACTTACGCATTTATGTAGGACATGTATCTATGTCCATACGAATATTATAAATGCCAAAATCTGCCCGCCTGCGACGTTTTTATGACTTTTTTATGAGCTTAAAACAATTTTTATAATATAAAATAGGTACCTATAAAATAGCTAGACCTAGTAGTGATAAGAAATAAACACTATTAGTGCCGCGCGTTAAATTATAATTACCTGTGATCGGCATTTTCTATTCTAGCGTCGAGGTTGGCCACTTTGTAATACGTTTGGTTCTTGAAGTACAGGTCGTAGGCGTGGTTCACGAGCCTGGTCCGGAAGGCAAGCGCCAGCCTGCTCTCCAGATATCTGATCATGGAATTTATAAAGGTGGCCGGGATCGCGATGCTGAACCACTGCATCAGGAGTGCAGAGAACGCCCGGAGGTCCTTTTGGACTATGTGTTTAACTGTGGGAATACAAAATACATCATCGTCATTATAACTATCATCTCTTCTATAATCCTCACTGTCATTTCTTCTATTATCAGCATTATCACTAGTTTCATCGCTATCATCTCTTCCATCAACATTATTATCTTTTCATAATCAGTACTTTCATCTTTTTATCATCACTATCATTACATTCATCGTCGTTACTATCATCATCATCATCATTATCACAATCACTATATTCTCTTTAATCATCATCACTATCATCATCATAAACATCATCATCACCACCAGTTTCATCATCTAATCAATCATAAGATTATTTTCATTATTCAAATATATTTGTGAACAAGTACTTTTGAATCGTCAACTCTAACTGCATTTGACTATGGTTACGCATTTCGACCCACTGAATACGAATTCGAGTTCAGTTTGACCTATAGACCCTCAAAATTTGAAAAAAACCTAAACAGTATTTATATGTTTTTATAATATACTACAATCGGTGGTATATAATTATTTGTGGAAAAAACCCAAGGATGATATTCATGTTTTTCGATCCGCTCAATACTAATAGAAAGTTTATTTATTACACAAGCAATTTTAAATAAAAGAAAATTCAACATATCTTTATATCAGAAGTAATAATAATAATAAGAACATATCTATTTTCAGAAGTAATTTCGAAATTTTTAGAGCGTATAGGTCAAACTAGCCTTGAATTCAGATTCAGGAGATCAAATTTAAATGATTCTTTATTCAAATTGGCCTTTACAAGTATTTTTAAATCGTCAAATTAAAATTAATATGAAGCTATCACTAGTTCGGGAAGGTGTTCCGAGAAGAACTAGCTGTGCCAACAATGGCTAGGCCCGCGTGAATTACGAAACTTCCCGAATTTTCGAAATTTTGAACATAAAAGTAGTTATTGTGACTTAACCATGAAAGATAGAGACATGCTATAGCGGACTTTTTTGTAGTATTTTTATAGATCTACAATTCTCTACTACATTCCTTTAGCGTATCCCTGCTGGTTTACGCAGCGCACGCGACTACAGCTCCCAGCAAGCAAGTTTTAGCAACTGATCTCTTTAACATCACAATTTAAATAATACCGATATGTACTATTAACCTAAACCAGTGGTAGGCAAAGTGCGGCTCCAGAGCCGCATGTGGCTCTTGGCTCCTTAAGTGCGGCTCTGGCACAAATATCTACGAAAGGCTTAATAATATTTTCAAATAAAAAAAAATCTGTGTAAGAAAAAAATAACTTCTTATTTTATAAATTAAAATCTTCTAGAAATCGAGAACATGTATATATTTTTTTTAATTTTAAGTTAAAAGATGATTATTAATTAAAATTTTATATTGTTCTAAAAATATGTAACGAACAAAACGTTTACTAAACAAGCAGATTTAGCTCCCAATTTTTTTTTAATTGTTGTAATGTTCATATTTGGCTCTTTGGCTAATAAGTTTGCCGACCACTGACCTAAACCATCGGGAAGTATTGCACTATCTTTTGGTGTAAACCATACAAAAATCGTAAAGAAAAAAAAGAAAAAATCGTAAAAATAGTAAAGAAAATCGATTACATACAGACAGACAACTTTTTGGGACTTTGTTTTATAATAAGTATAGATAGATTAAGTAATAAACAAAAATTACAATATAATCTAAGTGCGTAGCTGATCGCAATTTAATTCCAAGCTTTGTTATCATTAACTCAACAGTATAATAAACTTTATTAATGAGATTCTCTTTAATTGCTTTTTTGAACTTGTGTAAATAATCCCAAAATTATCCCAAATAATAATCCCAAGTCCAAAATAGATTGAGGAATATTAAAAAAAAAAGTATACCGAAGCCCACAAACGATCTACGTACTTTCAGATGCCGTAGCCTTGGTATTATTAATCGATCGAAATATGTACCTATGGGTAGGTTAGGTCAAATGAACTATTTACTTTTGTTGTGTGCCGATGTTATCGTAGTCTTACCTATTGATCCTTCCAAAGTCGCAACGTATATGGACAGGAAGGTTCTAGAAAACAAACACGCAGTGTGCGTCGCCAGCAACGCGACCTCATGACTCCTGAAACCTGGCACCATGATCCTCGCCAGGCTGACCAGCTGCCTCAGAAACTCCAGGTTCAGACCAGGCACGTGCTCTTCCACTGATTGTGTTTCGTCGGCATCTTCCTGGCAACATAACGATACATTTTATTGAGTCAGTTACATTTTGAAGTAACACTTCTCTATGCACGCTTGAATTGGGGAGTATGCTGGTGAATGCGTGACGAGATCGTTACGAAAAATGATCGGGGATGATAAGCGGAGGTTGCGAGAGATATAGGTTATTGAGAGAGTTACGTATCGTATAATTGTATAAGCTATAATAGCCGAATGAGACCGAATATCTCTCTCGAGGTAGTCGTAGCTTCAAACCTCAGACAGGCACCAATGACTTATCTATTTAAACTTATGTGACTTATTGATAATTGCAATTTATCACGCGATTTTTTTTGAAGGAAAACGTCGTGAGGGAACCTGCATATTTCTGGTGAATCCACCATATAATGCTTATCGGTTCTCCGCGCTATGTTCCCCGCCCATAGCCACTTCAGCTTCGAGACACAATAAACTATTTAAGTTACTCTGGTTCTTCTACGAATCTCCTCGTTTTTGATTTGATCACGTAGAGATACCACCAAACATAGCTCGCCCCATCGCCCTCTGAGTGACTCTGAGTTTTCTTATAAGGCCCATAGTCAGCGACTAAGTTAAGAAGACCCTACTTATTTTTTGCCTAATCATACATAAAAAATGAGACACATAAGTAGTCTGATTTTGTTTCTCCTCTCTCATCGATGGGCATATTTTAGGCTGGCTCCCATACTCTATTATCTCTATGGACCCTACTTACAATATTTTGTTTGTTGTCTGTGTCGGCGTCCCCTCGGCATAGAGCGCAAAGCTCGGCACCACAACTCCCGCCACACGTCTGCACATGGCCACCGTCCTGGACTGCCTGTAGTTGGCCATTTTTGGTTACCTGAAAACATTGTTCTTCATTACTTACTACAACTATCTAATGTTAGAAATGGCAATAGTCGAATGTCATTTTTTAGTTTTTTTGTCAGTGTAATCACGTGACCGATAGCAAAGTAGGGGCTTGCTTTGGAGTGAGAATTGTTTAAGGAGATATAAAAGGAGGCACTCGCCTGATCAGAGGTCTTATTGTAAAACTCGATTCATACGGTTATTAGACTCTTACGCGGCCAGTTCTTTACATTGTTTGGAGTCTATTAGTAAAACTTGACTGTACGATTATTAAACACCCATGTGCTTAGATCGTGTTTCAACCTGTCTTGATTAAATAAGATGATGTGTTTTAATGATGTGTTCCGTATTTTTAGAATCTAACTAATAAGAGCAACCACTGAGTTTCTTGCCAGTTCTTCTCAGTGGATGACAGACAGCGTTTGAACTACTATTAGAAACGTCCTGGTATAATAATTCCAAATTATAGTAACTTAACCTGTCAAAACTTGTTTGGATGGTTAGGTATTTTATGCTTTTGTTGACGTTTTATTTGGTAACATTTTCTATGTTCTATGGGAACCCTAAAATCAAAAGTAAATTCCTGCCATCGCTAACATCGTAAGCGGGATCTCTGAAAATCTTTAACATCAGAAGTGGGATCCCTGCCAATCTCTAATACTATAATATAAAAAAACATAGTCTAAGTTTAAGTCTAATTTTTTTGTGTTGGCAACACTAATGAAGGTGGGGTAGAAAGATAGCGATTTGCGATGAAGGGAATACGGTCGGTCGGTAAGACAGGAAGGAGCTTTCTTGGCTGTTCTGGATGTGGTAGTGAGCAGTGAACTGAATACATTATTGATAAACGAATTAGTCTCTTACACTAGTAAACATTATACCGTAGAAAAATAATAAGAAAACAGCTAAATACGATTTGATGATCAATAAGATACAAACAGCGAAGCGTGACAAGCTGCGAGGTCACTCGTAGGTCGCATAATGATGACGTAACAGAAATGATTCTCGATTCTACATACTAGTAGCTAACCGTGGTTTCACTTACATCGGTCATCCCGAACACCATATCATTCAGTCTCCCGTCTATTTCGTTTCACGACTTATAGTTAGAGTGTCTGATATTCAGTTGAATTTCCATATACTTAATTTTTTTTTTTTCAAAAAATTACATACTTAAAAAGATAAAACTGTACCTAGGAATATACTGTGGCGTGTAAAGACTACTAAAATATAGTGACTAAAATACGCATTAAACTATAGGCTAACCGCTTAACATACCCCTCGCCTGCGAGGTACAGGGGAGGCAGGTCGAGAACGGTGACCGAGGTAGGTGCGGGCGGTACCTCTTGTATATCACGCTACGAGCGCTCACCGCTAGCTTCTACCTCAGTTACCGTTTTCGTCTTACCCTTACCCCGCAGGCGAGGACTGAGTTAAGCGGATAGCCTATAGTTAAATGCGTAACAATTGCGTATACTATCGATCACTTAGATGATAAGAATACGTGGATATAGCTATTGCGCAACCCTGTAGTCGATAGTTATGACTAAATTCAAATAAAATCTGAATTAGGAAACGAAAATGATTAATTATTCTTAACGTTAACTTGTTAATGTATTCATGCCGAATACTGTTAAATATAACTTTATACAATTAAAAGAAATATAAACAGTGTGAATTAAGCAATAAATAAATATAGTGTCATAAACCTTAAATGTAATCAATAATAAAATACAATTAGCACAACCTTCTCAATGGACCTCTAAAAGCTTTGATATTATTATAAAGTTAATGACTTGTGTTCAGGGGTTGTTTTTAGTTGGTTTTTTTTATCAACCAAAATT
Organism: Morpho deidamia; assembly: GCA_947086505.1. Classification (NCBI taxonomy): domain Eukaryota; kingdom Metazoa; phylum Arthropoda; class Insecta; order Lepidoptera; family Nymphalidae; genus Morpho; species Morpho deidamia. The sequence goes on from CAMTZC010000008.1 coordinate 10,291,541, forward strand.
TAACCAAAATTTATTCCAAAGTCTAATGCATTAAATTATATTTTCCAGTCAACCTCTGGGGATGGGTAAAACAATTTAAGTTCAGCAAAGTTAAAACGAATCATGAAGGGTTGCAATCTGGCCGGCGAAAATATGTAATCAATCGTGCAAATAGTCGCAATCAAGCCCGCGAAAAATCGCAATCTGGGCCACGGAAGTTCGCAATCTGAACAAAAATGATAATTACACCGTCTATTGTTTTGTCATATCTAAATTAAATAGCATTATCGATAAAAGCTCCCAAGTGGCGTAATTTTTTCCGAAATTTTCAACAGTTATCGTCATATAATTTATAGAATTAGGCGTCACTTTGCAGAGATCCATAATAAAAAAGTAATAGTTAATTTTTTTTGCTATAATCCGCGATAAACTAAATAGGAAATATATATTTATAATGCTAAATTTAGAGTGGACTATTCATTTTCATACATATAAAGTAATGTATTAGACATTAATTTAGTGTATCTCTGTTGGTTTACGTGACGAACGGGATTTCTTTTTAGTGCGCAACATCTTCAACACATTTATGTACAACCATTATGTACTATAAGCGTAAAACTTTCCGAAGAATTGCACTACCGTTTTGTAATAACCGTACAAAAATCCTTTCAGTAGATTTTGAGAAAATCGATCACATACAGACAGGGAGCTTTGTTTTATTAATATGTGTTGATTGATATCGAATATACGTAAAACATATTTAAAAAATGTTATATCTGCGAATAGACTGCGGTGTAATAATGTAAATTCGAAAATGCTTAAAATATTGACCGCCGAGTTTCTTGCTGGTTCTTCTCGGTAATGGCAACATTCCGAACCACTTGTAGCTACATTCTACATATTGATCTTTGACGATTCAAAGTGCTTGAAAGAGCTTATTTGAATAAAAATTATTTTGATTTGAATACTAGACTCCATCAACTTTACGCTATCCGGTTGTTGTTAACAAAACAATCCATTAAAATCAAATTTGCCATATTTCTATACAAACTTTTTTTAACAATTCAACTTTGAGTCGTAAAAAACGACCGCTATAAATCTTTTGAGATGGCATCATTTACATAAAATCGCTCCTGGAAGAGGTAAAACGTGATTTTTAAATCCACGCCTTTTTATCGTTAAATAATTCACAACCGTGCATAATGTTTTATGAGCATTCTCGAAACGGTTCTTAATAAACCTAATAAAGATTTGTATTATATTCGCTGCGGACTAAAACAGTTAGTCATAATAGTGTTAAGTTAACAGTTTAAAAAATAATTACTTATGTAACAGATACTAAAAATGTTGGAATAGGAAATAGTCAAATGACAGTCTGTGATGTCGTTAATACCGGATGCGGGGTTCTTGAGTGATCGATAGTGAGGGCAGGGACTCTTCATGTGAGTGGGGGGTTGCCTTAAATAGTGAAACTTGACGTAATTAGGGAGATTCCGTTCAGATTCTGTCGAGAGTCTGTCGATTGTCGTCGTTAACGTGATTTCTAGTTACAGTGTATTTCTTCGCAGCATTCCAAGAATGGTTGTACCAGAAGATGCGTCGATTACAATTTCGCTTAGGCTTAGAGTTCCAGAAGAACAACTGCGCGATCTCTTAAATTCAAATCAATTTACACAATACTGATATGTACTATTACGGAAGTACGAAAAATTTCACAATCTTTTGGTAAAACCGTACAAAAATCCGTTCAGTAGATTTTGAGAAATCGATTACATACAGACAGCTTTTTGGGAGTTTGTTTTATAATAAGTAAAGATATATTTTATGTCGTAAGCAAAAGTCGTTAAAGTACTTGAGTAAGTAAGGGTTTGGGTATAATAATACTCCGCAATCGATTTTAGCTTTGTCATTACAGCACTTTAAAAACAATATTAAACAAAGGCTAATACAGAAAGCCTACTATACTATTGAGGATTACTTAGACAATAAGAACGCGTGGATAGAACTACTCTTCAACAAGACAGTAATGACTAAATGTAACTAGTGATAAGATTTTAAGTTTGAAAACTGAAGTTTGGCGTGAGTTTCAAGTTAGGATCGCTGATCCTGAGTCATATCACGCCCATGCAGCGTCAATTCTCAGCTGAAACATACTATGTGACGTCGTGGTTGACATTATTATATTTGTATGAAGAAAGAAACCTGATAGATACATAGGTTTTTATAAAAAAGCTCACCAGCATTTTTTTTTAACCCATGATCCGTTTTAAAATCCGCTAAACCCTTGGGAGGCAATGACAGTTCTACTTTATAACGTAAGTAGGATAGCTCACCTTATAGTTGTTATTATTGTGACAAGGTGGTGCTTGCTTCTTCTCTCTGGTGCCGTACACGGCGCACGCAGCTAATGCCACGCCCACGCCCACGCCGACGGCTATGGTCGCCGTCGGCTGAACACGGAACGCCTGTTCTCGAATCTTCGTCAGAATCGCGGGCATATTGACTTCTAATCAATTTTTACTCTGTATTTTATATTTTATCTATACAACTTGTTTCTGAACTGGTTAAAGGGCAATTATTTATCTGTGTGACTTATATTCATTTGTTTTTTAATCTACATATTTAAATATTTGAATATGGAAAAAGACCTTTTTCTATAAAAATAGGTTTTTAATTCTTCTAGGTTACGTTTTTGATTATATCAGTGTTTACTTTCTAATTTTGTAAACCGGTTGGATGCTTTTAGAGGTTATATAGCGGTTTAGTTTTGTTTAAAAATACTTATTATATTTCTTATTATTAGTTGAGCTGTTTTATTTATATTTATAGTTTTTATTATATTATATAAGAGATCGCGTTTACGTATGAATAAAATCACAGTGTTGGTCTGTTTGTCACAGGAACAGGTTGCTATAAAATCTGAGATTAATTTTAATTTATTCTCTTAAGTCGCCATCAGCTGCGTGTGCTCTGTCTCCTCCATTTTTCTGTAACAATAAAAAATTCCTTATTAATAAACTAAATAATAATAAATATATGGGACGATCACACACACACACACACGGTCATCCGTTTCCAAAGCAGGTCACTTAATGCTTGTGTGTTGTGTGTACATGGGTGACATATTATAAAAACGAAAGTTTGTGATTATGGATGAATGTTTGTTATTATTTCATGAAAAAACTATGGGACGAATTTGGATGAAACTTTACAGTTATATATGTTAGACATCGGAAAAACATATAGGCTACAATTTGTGACAATTTAATTTACATATACATGTCAATAAAGTCGGAAACAATCTGGCCTCCGAGAGCTACCTTGGCGTACGCACCCTAAACCATTGGAGTTACACAAAGATGATGTATAGTACCCGGCAATAAATAATGCACGTCGAGGCTTAGAGAGAGAAATCGGATAGATTCTGCTTCATGGAGCATTGTTTCATTGGCACAGACAGACGAACCCGTGTGTGACAGTGACAGCGCTCTACGAAACCGAACCTGGCGGCTGTTTCATTGTAAACATCGATGTGCATTATTTAATGCCGGGTTCTATACCTAAGTATTCTTTGTGTAGTGTTGTGTGACAATCAACCCGTATGAAATATAAATATTAATATAATAAATGCGAAGCTCTGCCTCACTATCTGTCTTTAACGCTTTCACGGCTAATCCACGGAACCAATATTGATGAAATTTTACACAATTAAAACACACAATCAATATCCTCCTGCCCTTATCGCACTCTAAGTGGGGTCGGCACAACCTGTTGCCACATGATTTGGCTACGTATTTTACGACGGGCCGTCAGCCTCCTGTCAACCTACCTTAGTCGTATTGTACGATCCCTCGGTAAGAAAGAGGGTGATCAATTGTACTCTGCTGGATACAACACGGCGGTTGAACTTACCTTAGTCGTCTTTTACGACACCTCGGTAAGAAATGAGGGTGGTCTATTCCATGCAGCCGGATACCACACGGCGGAATTAACACACACGACATATATGATAATATCTTTCGGGTACAGGAAACACTATTATTGATTCTTAAGCTAGCTGAACTTGTGAACGATGTCGCGTGTAACAATAGTAATTTCTTTAAATAAAAACTGGGAATGCTTAGCGGTTAAACTTCTCAATAATCATGATGATGATAATAAAAAATCCTTAAAATGTCTTACGCACAAATGATATATAATGAAGTCATGCGCAATCTGCGCGATTCGCAAATAATGACGACGAAACAGTTATTATTTTAATGGCGGAAAAATTTACGTTAAAATACAATGAACAATAACGAGATGTCAATGTAATTCTTTTTATATCCTGCTAATATTCAAAAGGCAAAAGTTTGTGTGTGCCACTGCAACTGTTCACTCGGTTTGTATTAGATATTATACTAAATTTTGCGTATTGAATGCCTTAGCTAAAACAGTAATTAGTTTATTAGTAACTTAACATAGTAAGGTAAAGGCCGGTACCGGTACTACCCCTATGGTGGGCATAGGCATCCTCTCCCCTTTTTTTGAAGAGAAGGACTAAACTAAGCAGCGTAGCTTAGCTTACCTACCACCCTACTCAAATGCGGATCCCAGGAATGCCCAAGTACAGTAGGAAATATAAAGTGGATACATATGTTTTAATATAAAAAGTCTTTGGTGCCTGCCTGTGATCCCTTTGAAAAAGTCACGGTCTCACTGCTGGGCTATCATAGCTTTGGGCGGTAGCCTTATGTCACTTACCAGTCTCTTCATTTCAAATTTTAACGTCATTTCAACGATTTCCAAAATAGCAGTAGAGAACATTTCCAAAATACTTTATAAGAGCCAGTAGTATAAAGTAAATTTTAAGTTTCGAAAATTAATAAAATTAATAAGTTCCATAAATATGCTTTTTTGAGAATACATCCAAAATTATCGGGGTATCACGTTTAGGAATAATTTGGTGATTGGCGCACGTCCAAAGTATTGTGGTAAACCAACCAGGAAGTTAGCCTCTGGCGCGTATCCAAGTTGTGGTAACGCGGTAGTCCTACAACCTTTTGTGTAGATGCCTATGCTTGTTTTAGGAAGTTCAACTTCCTGGAGAAACATGAAGTCTTTGACTTTAAGCCGAAACATCTTGATTTAATCGAGGATTGTAGCGAAATACTGATATCATTATATTTACTAAAAAATATCCCAGTAACATTATAAATGCGAAAGTTTGTGAGTGTGGATGGATGTTTGTTACTCTTTCAAGAAAAAAACTATTGGATGGATTTGGATGAACCTTCACAGTTATATAGGTTATACATCAGAATAACATATAGGCTGCAATTTGTAATCATTTTATGTTATATAACGATACATATCAAATTGTGGGAAAAAATCTGGCCTCTGAGAGCAATCGTGGCGTACGCTGCCTAAACCATTGGAGTTACATAAATATGATGTACCGTAGTATTGTTCGTCTAAAATAGTTCAAAATAAAAGTCCGCGACAGCATATATCTGCCTTTTATGTGGAAGCCACTATAACCAAAATTGTGTATCATTAATTTAATTAAATTAGTTACTATTTTAAAATGCAGATTTTAGTATATTTATCAAACTCTTAACAAATTTATTCTATTTAATGTACTTATTTAACGTATTTAATGTACCTTTAAAAAATCATGTTAAGCAGACTTATATTACGTATGAGAGTTCTAAATTTGGGTTAAGATCGTTTAGATAATAATGCTTGAAAGGGAAAGTAGCGTTGTGAGAGTGAATAGTATGATGTAAGAGGTGGATAAACGAATAGCAAATGTGTTAATCCATACTAATATTATGTTACGAGGGACTGTCTGTTTGTTTGTATTAACGATTTTTCACGGCCAATCCTCTGGAACATTATTGTCATAATTTATTACAATTCAGTCTAATATCTAATATTTATTACAATTAAATCTAATATAGAAAACATCCTGAGGAAACCTGCATATCTCTAGAGAATTCTAGGGATATGTGTAACCTACCGATCCGCATTGGAGCATTGTGGTAGGTCTTACAATTCATCTCTCCCAAAACGTAAAGAGGAGGCCTATGCTCAGTAATGGGATAGTAACTATTTAAAAAAGGCTAATACAGAAAGCTTACTATACTATTGAGGATTACTTAGACAATAAGAAAGCGTGGTTATTGCTACTCTTCGACCCGGTACAAGGCATTAACAACTATATGTAACTAGTAATAAGAAATATTCTTTCTTGCTAACCAGCAATCGCATCTCGGTAGGAACAGCTTTCCGAACCAGCAGTAGATGTTGACGATTCAAAAGCACTTGTTTAAAAAAAAAAAAGAATATTTTGAATTGAATTTTGAATTGTTGAATTGAATAACAAGACCTTACCTTACCTTCCGTACCTTATCCTGAAATTAATAATATCTCATTTATCCGTTGTCACGTGTATTCAATGAGGTGTGTGGTTGATATAAAAATAAGATTCATTTACTTACATAGTACTCGCATAACGTGGAAATATACTAGAAGTAACTTTTACACGATAAAAAGCTTGATTGCCTTGTCTAGGATCCTAAAACATATCCTGCACAAGACAATTGTTGTTGCATAATAGGAATAATTGCGGTCCCAAGCGAACTCCTTGTGAAACGGCTCACGTGTCGCGCGAGTTACACGCGAGTAGCTACCTTGACCTTCCCTCAGATTAACTCGGCTTACGTTAACACTGACATTATCTTGTTTCCCACTTAAACAATTACAGTCCACAGTAATAAGTAATTTATATTTAACAAAAGTTAGTCGCAATTTAGTTTCTCATTTATTTATTTATTTCGATTAAGTTTGCATTTTGTTTTAGAACTCTCGCTAAATTAGACAATAGTTTGTTGGCGAGAACACTCTCAACTATTTAATAAAATAGAGAACAAAAAGTGCGCTTTTCACTATTTTTTTAAATTAAATGAATGATACACGTACATATACACATATAACCATTTGTATTATTATCTATATTAACTGTTATTACTACTACTGAAAGAATGTCTACTAAATAGCTCTTTGTCTCCTTTTAAGGACTCCTATTACATTATTATTATTGTTGATTCAAAATTATATAAATGTTAGTTACAGATACAATTTCCTTATAATAGTTACGCGATTAATAATCGCAAAAATAATCGGAAAAGGGTTTGTCAACACTTGTGCTAGGGAATACATGTGATACATGTGCTGACACCTTCCCAAACATCATAAGAAACATTTATGATAAGGAGTAAATAATTAACGGAAGAAGTTTGAAATTCTACAAAAATTAAAAAAATACAAAACGAAGGTATTTGACAAAAATTATAGAAAAAGCACGCATGTATATTTTGTTTTAAAGTTAATATGTTATTAAGAATATGTATAGTGAGTGAGTGTCTCTGTCTCTGTCTCTCCGTGTGTGCGTGCGTGTGCGTGTTGTGTGCGTGTGCGTGCGTGCGTTCGTGTGTGCGTGTGTGTGCGTGTGCGTGTGTGCGTGCATTAAATATTCCATATCATTATTTAATTTAGCTATTAAGTAACCATTTTATCTTTTCCCATGAATTTTTTTCGTATTGCGTTACATTCTGAAAGTCGCGCCAGTTATAGAAAAGATGTGAAGTGCAAGAATAAGTTGGTTCTTACCGACTTAATGTTTCACGTACGTTTACCATGGGCGTAGCGAGGTACGGGCAAGGGGGGGGGGGGTCAGCTGAATGTGGATGAATGAATAAAGGAAGGCCGAAAAAAATATAGATTGATAGGTTGAAGTATGATAGACATAAAGAGAGCAGAGCCATAGTTAATGAATACTGGAGAGCGAAAAACGTGGTGCAAAAGCGAAAAAAACAATCATTCTTCTGCCTTCTTCTATTAAGGTTTTTAAAGCTTTTCCTATTCCTAGAGGAAAACAAGGAATCACTTAATCCTTAATGTAAGCACGGTATATAAGCCGTCATTAAAATTAAAATTTTACACGATTTAACTGAGACAAAATATTTTAACTAGATACCAATAAAAACAAGTAATTCAATTCGGTAATAAATTCGCACGTTAAATGTAATTTACCAATTTGTATGCGATCTCATGCACACTTTGACGTAAGTAAAGATGTGTTTATTTAAATGAATCAGTAGTAAAACATCGTAACTGTTGACTGCTAGTTATAGCTATGACTTCGTTTGCGTCGTTTAATGTTATAATATCCTCAATAGTGTTAAAATTAACAACCCCACAGTTGAGCATAGGCTTCCTCTGTCTTTTTGGAGAGAACACAACAAGAAGGAAATTTACCACGCTCCTCCAATTCCGCAGAATCTCGAGAGATATGCAGGTTTCTTAACAATGTTTTCCTTCACCGAAAAGCATGTGATAAGTTGCAAGTTAAATTTTGATATAAAGACTCATTGGTGGGGAGTTTGGGTTTGAACCCATGGCCACCAAAGGAGAGACACACAGTCTCACATTTCGGATATAACTATCTCAATGTGTTTTTTGCTTCCAGTAAAAATATATGAATATTTACGCGATATTTGGCTTTACGGGTACCTATTTTATATTATAAAAATTGTTTTAAGCGAATTAGTCATAAAAACATCGCAGACAGACAGATTTTAGCATTTATAATATTTGTATGGACATAGATACATGTCCTACATACCAACATAAATGCGTAAGTTTGTCCGTTTGTTAGTCATCATTATACGTTGAAACGGAGAAACCGATCGATGTTATATATGAAGATAGTTAAAAAGTTGTAAATTGATTTAGAGTTCTTTTTATATCAGTACTGAAGTCTACTGAATCAACCTTGGACTTTCAAGAGGAGTATATTCGCGGCACTAGGAGCGCAGTCTTTACTTCTTATCTCTACTACATCTAGCTACATCACTAGCTTTCCGTGACGTCAGATCGTTATCTCAACCAATAAAAAGTCTAAACACAATATACTAAATTAAAAAATACCTATTCAATGCTTTTTGTGTTCAAAACTTATATAAGCGGGACATGTATGATAATTTACAACAACAAAAAATAGCAAAGGTAGATAAGGAAAATCATGTTGTTAAAACTGATTTAAAAATCAAGAATTTAATAAAAAAACAAAAAAATAATCTTGATTGCAATAGGCAGGTTGCAGGTTACATGGCGCCCAAATGCCTCTTAAACTTCAGCGAAAAATTACTAAAATAGTCGTAAGACGAGTTTTATTGTATGGGTCAAAACGTTGGGCAATGAAAAAGACGGATGGAAGAAGAGTGCAAATGGGATGAGAATGTTAAGGTGGATGTGTGGTGTGACAAAATTGGATAAAATACGAAATCAGTATATAAGAGGAAGTCAGAAAGTTGCGCTCATTATAGAAAAGACGAAAAGTGCAATTATGGGATGGATAACATGTTAATATAACTATATAATTATCGAAATAATTAACATGTGTTGAATATGAATGTGGATGGATATGTGACTAGAGGGAGGGCTAAAAGGAGATGGTTGAATTGTGTGAAGTATGAAATGCATATATAGGGAATAGCGCCAGAGTTTAAGAATGATAGGAATAATTAGTAGAGAGAAACCCACTGCAGTTAGAGCGGGATAAGGGCAGGAGAAAAAAAGGGTCTTAATTTCAATAGACGTAAATATTATGTCATAATTAATACTTGAACGATTAAAAAAAGGGGGAAAATGATCTATTTTAGGATACACTATTATTGGATTGTGTCAAGTACGTGCAGACTAAGCATGCAAAAGTAGTAAAGCCAAAGTTAATGCATGATAGAGATAATGTAAAATGAAAACATTTTGTGCCGACCACACTTAAGGGCAGGAGAATGATGATTATCAGTTAATGGACGTTAAAACGAGTTGCCTGATAAGTATCAGGTGTTTATAGGACCGGTTCACTTACCTGCGGTACAAATTTGCATCATTAGTTGTGAAATAGACCTTACAAAACTTGCAAAATTCAAGAGCTCAGATTTGAACATATGTGTTTAACTGACCTATATAGCATCGAATAGCACAATTATGACTGCAAAATTTGTTATACTTGCTTAAACAGTCTCATCGAATAGGACACGGTGGCTTCTGTAAACAAATACGGACAAATAAAGGTAAAGTAAAGCTTTCTCTCTCCTTGTTGGAAAGAAGGGATCGAGCATAAATCCATCACGCGGCTACAATGTGGATTGGTAGGTTATACATATCACAGGAATTATCCAGAGACATACAGGTTTTTTCACGATGTTTTTGCCTATACAGAAAAGCTTGCAATAAACTGTAAATATTAACTAGACACATAAGTTTTAATAGAAAACTCATTGATGCCTTCTCGGAGTTTGAACATATGATAGAGGCATACGGTCTCACCATCCGGCTATCACAGCTTGAAGCACACATCTTTAAATACAATTATTTAGATAGTATTAAAAAAGATAGAGTCACAAGTAAATGCTAGCATGTGGAAGGCCTACCTGACAATGACATTACAAGAATCGGTCAAACGCGTCAAGCATAAAAACATAATGAAATTAAAACTGCTCGATACACGAGGCGTGATGTTAATACTAAAGCCTAGTGAAACGGAAAAGGATAAATTAAGTCAAAATATAGATGAAGACGAATCGATCTGTCCCGCAGACCTGTCGATATTACTGAAACGTGCCACGTATATTAATATCTGTGCTTCAACTTTGCCGCTCTTGACCGTAATAAAATGACGTCAAAAATACAACTTAAAAGATATCTTATTAGACTAATATTTATTATAATAAGCTTTTCCATACCGTCAAGAATCAATATAAAGAAGCCACCACTTCCGTCTCATTCTATCGGGTTAGCACGACTAGTTTCCAGCCCATCCTGGACACTTATTTATCAACCCTTTACAGGGCGTTATCGCGGCTATTATTATTTTAATTCGGTTATTAATGGTTATTAATCATTTCGCCCCGCAACCGACACATTATCAGGAGATAGACTCCACAACAAAATCGCTAAGCTTTAAGATTTGCTATGAAAAGACGGATAGTTCACTATACATTTAGCATTATATTTATTTTCTATTTACTTTATCTTCAGTTATAGCAAAACAATTTTATTATTACTTTTGTATTATGGATCTCCGCAAAGTAACGTCTAACTCAATAAATTATTTAGTTTGTATATCTGTACATGTTAAGCACATGTAGAGTAAACGATTTTCATTTCATTTCATATACCAGGGACTCGCCGTACGATCTCTGCGATACGCGACGGACTCGCCGCGAATCCAAACGAGTCTGCGGAAATCCGTCGCGTCGTACGACGGATTGATCGTCTTATGGAGTTTAACCAACAATATTACAGAGGACTCGTCCGTCACTATCAATCATTAACGCACACACGTATTTAATTGTACATACTTTAAAATCCTTCACTCGATTTTTTTCACATCCATTGTTAGTTTTAAGATGATCTGAGGTGGAAACAATGTTTTTCTGGTACTAAGTACAAAAAATTGCAATTTGGACTTAACCGAAGTGTAAAGCCGGTTTTTTCAAATAAGAGAAAAATTATATACAAATTAAGAAGTTATATGTCATGAATAAATTACTAAGGAAATTACAATTTTATTACATACGATGAATAATAACGTTTGATTAAGAATAGGCCAAACAAGTAATTTTGCGATATGAGTGATAAATTACTAAAGTTTCGCGAGTTGAATATAGGAAGCGGTAGGAGATAAATTGACGGGTGGTTGCAATCAACTAAACAAATTTGAGATTTTAATATCCGCTATTTGATATTATGACTAAACGTACCCTGCTGCTAAAGGGGGTTACTATAAAAAATTTTATTTAAAATATTAAAAATGTAAATAACAATAATCAGACGCTAGTAAAAGTCAGTTAAAACCAAACTAACATACAGTTTGAGCTAGGACACCGCCTGCTAAATAAACATCTCTTCCTCATAGGTGTGACTGACAGCCAAATATGCAGAGGATGTATGCGGGAACCAGAAATGCCATCTCACGTTGCTCTTAGCGAGCAGAACCAGTAAGAAACTCGGCGGTCAATTATTAAACATTTTCGATTTACATTATTAAACCGCAGTCTTGTATGAAGCTGAGAGGGTCTTAAAATCATTTCAATCATCAGAGGGTCTTAAAGGCATTTTTATCGTCCAAATAAACTTCAATCGTGTAATATGCTCTACAAGCATATTTCTTATACTTAAAAGACTTTCTTCATAGTAGAATCACTGGCATCAGGTTAACCTAGTTAACCTGGTTTAAACCAGAATATCAGTCATAATTAGGTATTAGCTTAATCAGGAACAAGTCGTAGCTTCGTTGTAATTTGACGATTCAAAAGTGCTTGTAAAGATAATTTTCAATAAAGAATTATTTGAATTTGAATTCGAATTTGAATCTGTGATGGGCAAGTCTTCTTTAGCCTTGTTTCTTACCTTGAATATTAAAATATAACCGCCATGTAATAAAAAACGGTTATGCTATCTTGGCTGTCATTCTAAGAAGCAAGAAGCTTCGCTAAATTACTGCCTATATTTTATACAAGTTAATTAAAATAAATGTATTTTTTTGTCATTTTAAACATAAAAGTATTTATTGTGAGTTATCTATAAGAGATAGAGACATACTCTCGCTCTCAGTTTTGTGTAGTGTTTGTTGGAGATGTACAATTACTCTATACTACATTCCTTCAATGTATCTCTGCTGGTTTACGAGGCGCACGCGACTAAAACTTCCAGCAGGCGTTTTTTTAAAACTGCGCGACCTCTTCAACACAATTTACATAAACCGTAATGTACTATCAACGTAAACCTTCCGGAAGAATTCCAAAACTTTTTAGTAACAACCGTACAAAAAGTTTTCAGTAGATTTTGAGAAAATCGATCATATACAGACTGACAGCTTTTGACGACTTTGTTTTATATATAGAAGATTCGAGCTTTTTCTTGCGCACAGTTGATCTTTTCAACACAAAACATAAAATTGAAAATGCTTATATGAATAAAATAAAATTAAGTCATGCCGTGTGGTATCCGGCTGAGTAGAATATACAACCCTCATTTCTTACCGAGGTGTCGTAAAAGGCGACTAAGGTAAGTTGACGTCAGGCAGGCGGCCGGTCGTAAAATACGTAGCTGAATGTGACAACATATTTATAACATGCCGTGCCGACCCGACTTACAGTGGGATAGGGGCAGTAGGATGATGATTTATTAGATTAAGCCGCAGAAAGAAACTACAGACAAATAATTATAAAACCAACACAAGTCGGAATTAAGAAAATTCGAAATTTTATATTTACCAGAAAATTCTCTTAAAGTCGCCTTGACACCGGCCCAAGGCGCTTGGAACTTGTTTTGATCACCTTATATGATATGATTATTTACAGCACGGAACTGATTAACAATACTGGCCCGTTGGCGCAGTGGGTAGTGACCCTACCTCCAGTTCCGCGGGTCGCGGCTTCGATTCCCGCCGAGGGCCAACATTTTCTATAACTACATGCGTAATTTGTTGGTTCTTAGAGCCTGGGTGTATATTTGTATTTAGGTATGTATTTAAAATTATATATGCTGTATATTTATCAGTTGTCTGTTACCCATAACACAAGTCGGCATTTAGTTATTTGGGGATGGACGACCGTGTGTGTAAAAAAAATACAAATAAAGTTTCAATCATTTGTATAAAAAAATAAATATATGAAAAAGCGTGTGATAACAATTGTGAATAAGACACATAAAATTTAATAGAAAAACTCATTGGTGCCTGCTCGGGTTTGAACCCATGATCGTCTCTAGAGAGCCGCATGGTCTCACCGCTGGGCTATCACAACTTACAAATATATACATATAATTTTAAATAAATATGCCGTGTGGTATCCGGCTGAGTAGAATAGACCAACGTCATTATTTACCGAGGGGTCGTAAAAGGCGACTAAGGTAGATTGGCGTCAGGCGGACGGTCGTTAAACACGTCAAATCATGTGACAATATGTTTGTAACATGTTGTGACGACCCCACTTAGAGCGGGATGAGGGCAGGAGGATGATGATGATTATTTTAAATACATACCTACTTAATATTATTTATTACAATCGTTCATGCTTATACCATAAGGTCAAGTAATGTCAGTATTTTATATAAAACAAGTTTCTTTATTTTATTGCAATCCAACAAAATATTGCAGACTGTTAACTAATTAGAATATCAATTTATTGTACACTTGAAGAATTAAGAACCGTTTTCAAAATATTTAAACATTGTACATTATCCTTATATGAATATTTATGAAGCTTTATTATTCGCTCAGAAACATACATCTATATGAAGTAATTATATATTTATTTACGCTACGAAATTTGCACCCCCTAACAGTTTTTATATATCTATTGTGCTATTCGGGACACTGTATACAGTGTCCCGAATGTCTAGAATATATTCTAGTAAAAAAAGAGATAAGAACAAGATAAGTCAACAATTACATTGTGTCAAAAAATAAAAATTATAAAAAACCTTAAAATTCTTTTTAAAAGTCACTAAAAATGACAATAAAAATTACAATTTCAGATTTAATATTGATAGATACTAACGTCACTCAATTGTGTCAATTGCCTTTCTGGAATCCATACACTAACGCCTCGCATGCATGCACGGGCGTAAAAAATACGTCGCGTTAAAAATCCGCAATAGGCGTTATAAGAAGTTTCGTTAATTTATAACGAGTTTCTAATTCAGCTATCGCTGGATAAAGTTATTGTTCCGCGCAAACGTGCGGACGGATGAAACAACCTCTGGGACCTGGGCCCGTCGTCTCAGCGTCTCAACCTACCTTATGCGGCCGTCAGCTGTATGTGGTCCGGCCTCATGAGTCACTGCGTGTATATGTGTACGTGTGTGTGTGTGTGCTTGTGTGTGCTTGTATGTACTTGATCGATTCCCGAACCCGTTGGCTCGCCTCTACAGTCTTCCACGGACACGTAATGTCTGTTTCTCCCGTAGTATACACTTCATATCGGTTAAATAACACAAATAACACCCGGTGTGCACACAACCTTCGTAAGGTCACACGTTATTGAATCGTCCCTATATCGGGGAACAGTAACCCCAACGCGCACTAAAACCGCGGCTGGTCGCGTCTTCTCAAACGCTTCACTGATTAAACACGTCACTAAATCTGAGAACCACACCCGAAACGTATTAAATTACAATTATTATACCAAAGCACATAAGTAATATAAGCCTGTTAATTGTTAATAGAATGCAGAAGTACTTCCATAGGTAAAAGTTATTAATAATATTTTGCTATAATTCATAATGAAAGAATAACTATATATGAGGTCATGAGATCCAGAGTGGCCTAACTTAACAGTTTAACGCCCTACGCATAACGCCTAAAATGGAACACTGCTCGATAAAAATACGTCACGTTTTAAAAGCGCTGTCGTGTGAATAGATATATATATAGATATATAGATACTCATTTGTTTCATTTCGACGTATTGTTAACGCACGGTAACCCCCCCTATGCCAACGAGGGGGTTACGCCTAAACTTTATGTTATGGTCAAATTGACTTTTAAGTATTATTACGAATCCTTTGTATGGGAATATAGAAACGTGTCTTTTTTAGACTTTGTCGGGCAATTTTTTAAAATTTTCTCCTAGTAAGAAACATCCTAGTTGAAGTACGAGGAATATTTTAAAAAAATGAATTAGTGCAAAAGGTTCAGCTGCTCTCGAGATTTGCCTTAGCAACACATTCAGCGATTCATTTTTGTTTTATAGATACATTGATGTGACTAGAGAGAGGCTGAAAAGAAGATGGTTGGTTTGTGTGAAGCATGAAATGTATAAAATGCAATGATAGCAGAAATTGGCACAGGAATACATGTTGTACCGTCGCCACTTAGAATAGAATGAGGGCAGGAGTATAATGATTTCATGTGAATAAAGTAATGTACCAGCCTTTTACTATCCCACTACTGGGTGTAGCCCTACTATACTACATTTCTGGAGAGAAGGGTTGGAGCTAAGACCTCCCACGCTGCTCTGATGTGGTTTGGTAGGTTACACATATCTCTAGTATTCTCTAGAGATATGCAGGTTTCCTCGCGATGTTTTCCTTCACCGAAAAGCATGCAATAAATTATAGATACTATTTAGCCCCATAAGTGTTAACAGAAAAACTTATCAGTGTCTGCCTCAGGCTTAAACTGGTGACGCCGTCAAAAGAATCGCATGGTCTTACGGCTGGGCTTTCAGAGCTAAGCTAATGATTTCATGTTATTTTTATTTATTTATTTGACGATACAATATACACACATTAACCATTAAAACTAATATTAATTCTGGTACTGCTACAATTATCATTTACAGGAGTTAATCATTGTCTTATATTAGCTCTTAAATATGTTACAATTACATCATCCATGAAATTAAAAGCTTTAGGCACTAGGTCACTAAAAGGAATAAAAAAAAATTCAAAATTAAAAATATGTAAAAGAGTATAATCATCATCATTGTCCTGCCCTTATCCCACTATAAGTGGGGTCGGCAAAACATGTTTTAAGCATGTTGTACGATGATTTGGCTAGGTATTTTACGACCGGCCGCCTGCCTGACGTCAACTTACCTTAGTCGCCTTTTACGACACCTCGGTAAGAAATGAGGGTGGTCTATTCTACTTAGCCGGATACCACACGGTGGATATCAAAAAGTATAATATTAATAAAAATGATAATTGCCTAAAAAGACCAATAAATATTGTTACTATGTCAAATCAGTAATTGTTATATTATTATAGTATTAATAAAAGTAATATATACAACAAGTAATTAGATCGACGTCACAAGTGTCCGTACATGTACATTTTATTCTTAAAGCTGTTAGAAGTATCGTGAAAGATGTTATTGATTCATATATAGATGTACAATACCCAAATATACAGTCAGTCAGACGTTTGCTTTATAAAAGAGATAGTAAAAAGAAACTCTTACAGCGTACCAAAAACACGCAAGTGAAAGGTGAAAAAAGTTATTGACACAAAAAGGCAACTTAATTTATAACTGTATCAGCATCCGATGATAAAGTTTCTTTTTAAGCACTCAAAAAGTAGGGTAAAGTAGCGTTACCCTACTTTTTGAGTGATAATGAAATCGAGATATGCTTTACTGCCTACATATATCCATATCTATACTTAAATTATAGTAGCGACCTATTACTATCACACTGTTTGGTTATAGGCCTCCTCTCTCCGTTTTTTGGCGAGAAGGATTGGAGTTAAGCTACCACGCTGCTCCAATGCGATTTAGTAGGTTACACATATCCCTAGAATTGTCTAGAGATAGCAGGTTTCCTTACGATGTTTTGCTTCACCGAATAGCGTGTGATAAATTGCAATTATCAATTAGACACATAACTTTTAATAGAAAAATTATTGGTGCCATTGAGTTTGAACTCGTGACCCCCTCAAAAGAGTCGCACGGTCTCACCGCTGGGCTATCGCAGCTCAGTTAAATTAAGTATATCGATAAATAAACCGTATCCAGTATCTTGTTTAAGTAAAACGTTAGCCAACAATATTCTTTATTTATCTTTGAAATTAATCTATTATAATATATTTTGCTATTCAAATTTAATCACGAATTTAATGTCGAATCTACGACCGGTATATTATTAATTCTAATCAAAATAAATTTGTTAGATATTCTGACAGTTAATTAAGATTCAAATTGTCTTTTTGCTCGGCGATATAGTTGCAAATTATGTAACAACTCAATTAATCACGACCGCGACAGCGCGGGCCGGTTTTTGCGTTCTTTTACCAACACGATTTGACGGGACTTTCACCACCATTATGCGTTTCATCGTTCAAAATGTTTACGGAAGAGGTTTCAGTTGATTTCCTATAGGTATTCAGTTAGTTAAATGATCATTTACATAATCGATAAACCGCGGTGGCTTTAATATGAATCCACAAAATGCTGAAATGATATTCCCCCTCCTATACGTAATTCAAGGACTCTACGTTCAACGTGAACGAAGTCTCGGGTTCTAATACTAAAGGAAGAGAAAAGGAGTCATAGGCAGGCCTGTAAGTGAGAGTGTCGCATCAAATAATAAGATAGGAAAGATGTAACACATATACTCATCTTTGTCTAATCACACATAAAAAAGAGAGACATCATTATTAATGTTTAGAGACCGGCTATATTCACATCTTATATTATCGGATGGGCCCAGAGATTTCAGGAGATATGTGTAACCTACCATGCCGTGTGGTATCCGGCAGAATAGAATAGACCACCCTTCTTTCTTACAGAGGTGTCGTAAAAGGCGAC
Organism: Morpho deidamia; assembly: GCA_947086505.1. NCBI lineage: Eukaryota > Metazoa > Arthropoda > Insecta > Lepidoptera > Nymphalidae > Morpho > Morpho deidamia. Next base: position 10,309,884 of record CAMTZC010000008.1, read on the forward strand.
TAAGGTAAATGCCGTGTGGTATCCGGCTGCATAGAATAGACCACCCTCATTTCTTACCGAGGTGTCGTAAAAGGCGACTAAAGTAAGATAAGGTAAGACGTCAGGCAGGCGGCCGGTCGTAAAATACGTAGCCAAATCATATGACAACATGTTTGTAACATGTTATGCCGACCCCACTTAGAGTGGGATAAGGGCAGGGCAGGAGAATGACGATGTGTAACCTACCATATATACCGCATTGGAGCAGCGTGGTAGGACTTAGCTCCAACCCATCTCTTCAGAAACGGAGAGAGAAGGCCTATTCCCAGCAGTGGGATTGTAATAGGCCGCTACTTTACTTTTTATAATTAATTGAATATACTTAAATTATTTAAAACTACTATGTCCAGTCCGCGTCAAAGGATTTAATTCAAAAATATACGAATTGCATTTATTAAAAAATATCTACGATCGCCACTAAACTTTACAAGATCTTCCTCTGGATTATACTAAAGATTGCCCGAAAATTTCGTTGAAATCGTTCCAGCTATTTCGAAGTCCATATAAATTGTGTTAACAAAACACATTTATACTAGCAATGTCAATATATTTTGAATAATGTAATTTTTGTACATAAAAATATAAAGAATTATAAAACGATAGGTGATTTATATAATAGACGAAGTAGGAACCGACATAAGCTTGCGACTCCTGCTTTGCGCCTAACAAAAGTACGTAAATCGTTTGTGGGTATGGGTATAAGATTCTATAATAAAATTCCGAAATCAATTTTGGCCATGCCAATACAGCAGATTAAAAACACTGTTTTAAAGAGGCTGATACAGAAAGCCTACTATACTGTTGAAGATTACATAGATGATAAGGATGTGTGGCTATAGGTGCACTTATACCCTGTACAAGAGAGTAATAAATAAATGTAACTAGTTCTAAGATTTATAGTTTAAAAAGAGCAACCGCCGAGTTTCTTGATGGTTCTTCTCGGTAGGAACAGCTTTCCGAACCAGCAGTAAAGTTGACGATTCAAAAGCACTTGTTTACAAGTTTATTTGAATAAAGAATATTTTAAATTGAATGCAATTGAATATCATGAAATTTAGTATGAAAAAATACAATAAAAAAAGGTTTTTTTTCGTCCCACAAAGTTTGACCGGCGTGTTTGTTCACCAACCATGCAAATATATCCATCGCAAAAATCAGTTCGATCCGAGGGGTTAAATTGCAATTACTATTTAATTTATTAACAGTTTACTATCATTTAATTCGGTACATATCATTTGCTATGGCAAAAGTGTTAACAAAACCTTTCTTTATACTATATCTTTTAATGTGAGAGGTCATCAAGTCTCCTATATAAATCCTATTTCTTTCACTTACAAACTTGACTTTGACACATCGTGAATAAAAAAACCTTGATATAATCATAATAGATGGCGTTTTTAATGTCATCCTATTCCTGTTGAATTAACAGGATTTCTATAGTCTAGCCTATATAAGGAATAATTGTGCCAAATTCCATCGATATTGGTTCAGCAGATTGGCCGTGAAAACGTAACGGTCAGACAGACTTTCGCATTTATAATACTAGTAAGGATATAACCGATAGCAGATCCATTATTAAATAAACACCAATTAGGATTTATCTCTTTTAATGCACCCACTATTTTTTTTTACATGGGACACACGGTCGTCCATCCCCAAAGTAAGTTACTTAATTCTTGTGTTATGGGTGACAGACAACTGGTAAATATACTACATATATAATTTTAAATACATGCTTAAATACAAATATACACCCAAGCTCCAAGAAACAACAAATTGTTTATAGAAAATGTTGGCCCTCGGCGGGAAACGAACCCGCAACCCGCGGAACTGAAGGCAGGGTCACTACCCACTGCGCCAACGGGCCAGTCAAACTATTGATAACATGCGGCTAATCTTGTGTCATTTTCAGTTGAGCTCAAAGCTGTTCTCTATAAAAAACAGTTCGCAGTATGGGAACCATTAAATACGCCATCGATGTAATAAGCTTGGGCAATTTAATCCGATTACTTGCATGTCTATCGCGTACGGGTTAACGATTCAAAATTACGAAATTACTAAGAAATGTACGTCAATTTTCTAAATTGCTTTATATATACATTTCTATAAATAAAAGTAATGATAAAATTATTTTGTTATTATCCGTTGTTATTTAACTTGTAAATAAATGCTTTTGAATCGTCAACTTTACTGCTGGTTCGGAAAGCTGATGCTCCCGAAAAGAACCAGCAAGAAACTCGGCAGTGGCTCTTTTTAAAATATAAATCTTATAACTAGTTACATTGAATCATTACTGTCTTGTACAAGGTAGAAGTGCAGCTATATCCACACATTCTTATCATCTAAGTAATCCTCAACAGTATAGTAGGCTTTGTGTATCTTTTTAACAGTGTTTTTAAACTACTGTAATGGTGATCGTGATGCTTAAACTTATTTATAATGACTTATCTAACATATATCAAGTACAAAAGGAATAATAAAATTATTTTGCTATAATCCGCGATACAGTAAATAGAAAATATATATAGTGTTGAATGTATAGTGGACTATCCGTATTTTCATACCCGATACGTACGCTTTGCGATTTTGTCGTGGAGTCTATCTCCTGATGATTCTTCGGTTGCGGGGCGAAACGATTGTTGGGTTTGTGATAGTGAACGTGTGTAGTGCTTGTGTATTGTGGTGGAAGTGTTGGAGGTTTGTGAGTGTGTTTTTACGAATCCTGCACGTATCGGGTATGAAAATACGGATAGTCCACTATACATTTAACACTATATATATTTTATATTCACTGTATCGCGGATTATAGCAAAATAATTTTATTATTACTTTTGTATTATGGATCTCCGCAAAGTAACGCCTAATTCCATAAATTATATATCAAAGTACATTTAATTATCTTAGCCAATTATCAACGCGTAATTAATTTTATCCAAAAAAAACTGATAACATACAAAGGTTAACACCTAATCACAGGTATGAGCATCGGCGATGTGGTATCACTTATATTTTAATTACAACCTGTTTCTAGCAAATTCATTCGCGTCAAATTGTGTGTCTAAATACACTCAATTAAGTACTATTTGATCAGAGTCCCGAAGGAAAAACGGCAATTTTTTGTATTATTAAAATAAAACAAGTCAAATTAAAAATGTAACGAAAAGTTTTAAACTAAATTTTATGTCCCTACTATTAACTGCCCAGCAGTTTCCTCGTCTGGAGCTAATCCTGGCAGCAGCATCAGGTCATGCTTATCATAAACATGCATTGCCATCGGGACTGGACCAGTATGTAAAATTTCAGCTCAATCTGACAATGGCAAGTTGGTCAAATTTAACTTGCAAGATTCCACCTTCACATACATACATACATAAGTAAAAGCTTTTAAAAAAATACAAAGAATTATGAAAAAAATTGCAATGAATAGACAAAGTAGGAACCGACGTAAACTTTCGACTTCTGCTTTGCGCTTAAAAAAAAGTATAAATACGTTTGCGGGTTGTGGTATAAGATTCTATGATAAAATTCCGCAATCAACTTTGCTTTTACAGCAGTTTGTAAAAACTATTAAAAGGAGGCTGATACAGAAAGCCAACTAGACTGTTGAGGCTTACTTAGACGACAACAACGCGTGGATATAGCTACTTTTCGACCTAGCATAAGATAGCAATGAAGAAATGTTACTGATGATAAGAATTATATTTTTAAAAGAGCAACTACCGAGTTTCTTGCTGGCTTTTTACTTGAATAAAGAATATTTTAAATTGAAGACGACTCCAACATCTGACGCTGGGCCGGTTATTTTAGCAGTCATTTTAGCGGTAGCTTTCCTTTTCACAGTACCCTTAATCATGGTCAGGCCTTAAAGGAGGCAACCTTAGGGTAATGTTCCTCTATTCTCTTAAGACATTCTGCGTTCTACTCACCGAATTTGTACCATTTACGATGGCTCTGCGCTTACTCGTCATCTTGTGACGCTGTAAAAGCCTTAAGGGCTAACTTAGTTTTTATTATTATTATATTGCATTAAAATACATTTATTTTAAAATAAAAGATGATGGACTGAAAGTCTTCACCCAATTAAAACAGCATTACGTAACTAATGTAAAAATATACACTAATTAATAATTTATAAGATAATTATATTATATAAATAATATATTTAAATGCTAAATTATAACGTTGTTGGTGTTAAAAAAATGCAAACACACATGATCGCAATGATAATTGCAAATGGCCAAGGAATGCGTTAATTTGTGATATTACAAAACTTTATGATATAACTTAGTTAACTTTGTATAATATTCTAAAAAGTAAAACGCCCTATACTATACCAAAAATATTTTTATTCTCAGATGCAAAAAGTTCCAAAATATTATTTTGATATAATCCACAAAAAAGAAAATATACGAGATTGCGACATTGAATGTGTGCAGTGCTTGTGTATTACTATTTGTATTGATGGCGGATGGTGCATAAGTTTTTGAAAGTTTAAGCAGGGTTAGTACACTCTACATTTAGCATTACATCTATTTTCTTTTATCGCCAATTATAGCAAAAAAATATTTTACAATATGACATCCAAGAAGGCATGCTAAGAAAATTAGCTATCCACAAAAATAGTAACTCATATTCAAAATATTTATTTAACTTTTTTCAAGTACACTTGTGAACAAGTGCTTTTTAGTAAGGTTGGGTATGATTGCGATTTGAAAATTATATTCGCACCATGATATGATCAAAGCTGAACACGGGGATCGTGCTGCTATTGCGATTGCTATTGTGTACACAAACAAATGTAGGCCTTATATGCGTATGCAATGTATAGGATATAAGGATTACATTTGTTTGTAATCGCAAACAAACATAATTCTTAAATCATATTCAATACGGTCTTTATTTCTAGGTTATACTTTCAGTTAGAATAGCGTAAAAGTATCACATCATCCCGAAATATCGACCATATTGAATCAGGTATAAGAAATAGATTTGTTTGTGTAACAATAATTTTGGCCAATTCTAGGTAATACATTTACTTGGAATATCGTAAAAGTGTCACATAACCTCGATACATATAATATAATGATAACATTTCTTTGTAATATTTTTTTACTTTTTTATCCATTATTCCATACAATGTATAGCAATAGCAGTTACCTAAAATTCAATAGCAGATGGTGCTATATGATAAGTGAATCATATCATGATCACTAAGTGATTGGTGATTCTGTCCGTCCCTACTTTTCTTAATCGTCAAATCTACTTCTCATTCGAGAAGCTGTTCCTACCGAGAAGAGGTAGCAAGAAACTCGAGGGTTGCTCTTTTCAAAAAAACATTCTTATAACTAGTTGCGGTAAAGCTTGTATGTAATATTTTACGTATTTCACTTCTCGGGTAAGTTGTTCGAAATGGTATAATTCTAACTGAAAGAGGGCAAAAAACATATAAAATTTCGTTCATAATGCATAGTCATTCAGTTATGTCAATCACCGTTTGTAACCGGGAAAAAACAAGTTTTAATTGGTATTGAGACTTTAAGTGTGCCGACCACACAATATGTTTTTCTCTTCCATTTTTTCCTATCATTCGTCAACTCTAGCGCTACTTCTATTATAATATGCATGCCATACCTCAGACAATCCAACTATCTCTTTTTAGGCCTTCCTCTAGTCACATATCCATCAACATTCATATTTAACACTCGTTTTGTCACATGGTTTTCATTCCTCCTCAATACACATATGTCTACACCATTATAATCTTGCACTTCTCGTCGTTTCTATAATGGTCGCAACTTTCAGACTTCCCCTTGTATACTCGTTTGGTATTTTATCCAATATTGTCACACCTCACAACCTTAACATTCTCATCACATTTGCATACAAACTTCTTTCATCCGTCTTTTTTGTTGCCCAACATTCTGATACATACAATACGACAGGTAACTTATAATGTTACTCTGCGGAGATCCGTAATATAGAAGTAATATTAAAATATTTTTCTATAATCCGCGATAAAGTAAATAGAAGATATATATAATGCTAAATGTATAGTGGACTATCCATTTTCATGCCTGATACATGTAGGATTCCTGATTACACATGCACAAACCTCCACAACAGCCAACACAATATACAAGTTCACAATCCCCTGTGGGGCGTAGCCCACACATTGGAAAACACTAGTTTAAACAACTGTAATTTAAATAACTTATAAAGTTAGGGATTGGTTTGCGAAGATCCATAATACAAAAGTAATAATATAAAAGATTTATCGCGGATTATAGCAAAATAATGTTATTATGACTTTTGTATTTGTAATATACGTAATTAATCTTGTACGAAGTTAGAAGAATTTTTAAAATTCAAGCATTTTTATCATTTACATAATCTTCAACTGTGCAATATGTTATACTTGTAACTGTATTCCTTAAAATTATTTTTAAACCTGTTTATTAGCAAACTCGCAAATATGCCATTCGGAATGTTGTTATAGTAGCGAATAACCATAATATTAAAATGAATGATTTCATTTTATTATAGAAGCAAATACCCAGGCCCACACATGATTTGCTAGCTCTACTGAGTCACAACACAAGCACTTAAAATTAGATTAAATAGTGACTTAGAATGATTAAATTAAATATATATGCAAATACCTAGGACCACACATAATTTTCTAACTCTACTGAGTCGCAACACAGGATTTAGAAGCTAAATCTACTAATGGAAGATACAAATTTTTATTACTCATTCATTTATTTTCAAATTAAATTATATTTTTAAATATTTTATAAAAAGTAACAAATTATTATTACGAATAACATTAAATTAAATAGTGACTTAGAATGATTAATTTTAATTATATAATCGAATACCTTGGCTCACGAATGATTCGCTAACTCTACTGAGTCGCAACACATGAATAAGTTAAATCTCCTATCACTGCAGATAAAATGAATTCATTTAATTCAAATTTTGTCATTTCATAGCCACTGGGTGTTCGCTAATATAATAAATTAATAATTTATTTTAAGTAATTATACAAGCGAATGCCCAGGCCCACAAATGGTTTGTTAACTCTACTGAGTCGCAATACAGGAATAACAAGTTAAATCTCCTATCATTTTAGTTAAAATGAATGCATTTACTTCAAATTTTGTCATTCGCTAATATAATAAAATGAAGGATTGATATTTTATTATAGAAGCGTATACCCAGGCATATAATCATAAATGATTTGCAAACTCTACTGAGTCACAGCTAATCACAAGCTAAATCAAACAAGATAACACTTCAGACAAAATAAGTGCATTTTTTTTAAACTCACATTTTAAACTCTACTGAGTCGCAACACAAGAATATGAAGCTAAATCTCCTTCAGATCAAAGGAATGCATTAACTTAAAACTTAGTTATTTAGTTACCACTGAACGATCACTAGTAAACATGAATAGAAATTTTCATAAATTTAATTGCAAAGTTGCTCAGTATAGCAACTGGTATTATGAGAGAATGTTGAAATTTGTTCTGTTAAGCATCTTACTCAACGTACAGACGGACTAGTGATTCAAGTGTATTAACGAAAGGATGCGGACGTAATTATGAAATTATTTTAGTATAATCAGCGACTAAGTAAATAGAAAATATATATTCTCACAAACGCAACAATCGTTTCGCCCCCCAACCGAAGGAGATTGAGGGGCATAATAAATGTTGAGTTTGCGATAGTGAACGTGTATGGTTGTGTATTGTAGTGGCGTTGGTGGAGGTCTGTGCATTTGTTTTTATGAAGCCTGCATGTATCAGGTATGAAAACGGATAGTCTTCTCTACATTTAGCATTATATAAATTTTCTATTTACTTTATTGTTACTTTACTTTATTATTACTTTTGTATTATGGATCTCCGAAAAGTAACGCCTAATTCTAAATATTATTGAAAGGTTGCGGGTTGAATTTCCAAGTAACATTCTGATATTACGATCAGTACCCGCGACTTCTTTGCGTCAACTAAAACATAAAATTATCTTTAATTGTATGCTTTATATTTTTCCTCATCCTTAAAAAAGAACGGATCTTTTTCCCTTTTAAGCTAAAAGCCTAGTTTATAAGCTTTAATTAAACCAAATTTCATAAATATCGCTTCAGCAGATTAGCCGTGAAAGCGTAACAAACAGACATACTTTCGTATATATATAATATTGAAATGAATAAGTAATATTAGATTATTAGACCTGCCACTAGCATGTTGATTAGGATTTTTCACATTGGCAGGAATTCTCTAGAAATATAAATATATTTTATCACGGAATTTCCCTCACTGTAAAATAATCAATTTTAAATACCAATTAAGCACATAGTTGTTTTGTATAAAACTTTAAAGGTATTACCGGATTTGAACCCGTTAACCCTTTGTTAGGATCACGCTCTCATCGTTTAAACGACACACATTTAAATATGGAATATAAAAATATTCTCATAGCAAACACGATTTTTTACACATAAGTAAAATAATATTAGCTATGTAAATAATATGCGTATTAATAAAATAAAAATATTTATAAATTTAAAAATATTCCATGAGAAGGATAGAACTATCGAGATACAAAGAAATATTACCAAAAGGCATTGGACGCAAAATATCGACCTTACACCACCAAATCTAGCGATCGTCGGACACCGATAAAACTCACCGTTGAACCGAACAAAATCCGGGATATGCACAACGGGCACAACACTAACACTAGACACAATTATCCTGTATTATCAAAATCGATTATAAATCGATAATACGTAAATTAAAAATCGATTAACGAACACCACAGTCGGTGGCCCAAAGTCTACTAACAGATTCTCATTCTGAATCAGACCACATTCGAACAAATTACTATCGCGATGAATTATGAACGTTTCAACGTAATATAGACTGTAAAAGTATATAACTAAGCGCGAAAATCACGTGCATAATTAATAGTGACGTCGACTTGTGTGGTGGGATGTAGTTTTGCTGGCCAACGTCATAATTAGGGTTGCCAACTTTTTATACGATTTTGTTAACGTAGTCTCTGCACTGCAGTCGTTTATGCTTTTTATTTATGAATGCATGTTTGATTGCCAGTCGAAGTATAGAATATAGTAGAATAGTTAACTGACTAAAAGAAGGGCTATTAGGAACGCATATATAATACGCCAATACCTCATTTTGCGTCGTGATATGTTCCAAAAAAATACGACGAAAATATCTAGCCAAATCATTTAACAACATGTTTAAAACATGTTGTGCCGACCCCACTTAGAGTGGGATAATGCAGGAGAATGATGTGTTTTTTTTTGTTGATGTTATTTTTATATTTCATATACTTCTACCCAAAGAAGAAAGAAGGCCCAGAAGTATCATATTATATGTGTGGTGTGTGTTCACTAAAATTGTTTGGATATAGACTGGTATTGTATGAATATACTACTAGAACAGGCTGAAACACTCACCAACAATATATCACTACATGTCGACGCCTACGGACTCGTGTTACTGACGTGTGCGCTTCGAGACAGTGTAAGTTTTCAATTGTACACTATTATTATGATGTATGTTTATGTATTGGTGTATTTATTTATGTATTATATGTCGTGTGTCTTATATATAAATACACAAGGTAAGAATCATCCAACTCAACCCACATACACTACAACATAATCAAATTTAAATTCACATTCAAAATATTCTTTATTCAAGTAAAATTGAAAACAAGTGTTTTTGAATCGTCAACTCTACCGCTGGTTCGGAAAGCTGTTCCTACCGAGAAGAGCCAACAAAGAATAGTAATAAAAAATATACAGGAATGTGACCAGAAATCCTTTTCAAAGTATAATTCTTATTACTATACTATATACTTACTATATATATAATAAATAGTTATATTTAGTCATTACTGTCTTGTCAAAGAGCAGCTATGTCAACGCATTCTTATCGTCTAAATAATCCTCAAAATGGTTTTATTTTACTATTTTTACTTCACTTGCAATGCGCTTACGGGACAACCCTATCGAAATAGTCTATTGTATTCTATGATTTATAAAATTTTTCGCGCGCAATGGCTCCGTCGACGTGTTATTGTAACTTGGCCTTATTTTTGATGCTTTCTAACGTATTAGGTAACTAATTTAAACTCCAAACTAAACACATCGGCAACATTCTTAAAACACAGTTAAAAATTAAAATGTTATATTTCTTCACTTGATTAGTTGATAGCAGTTAGATATATTTAAATCCTGTCACGGAAGGTGAAGACCCCATGCCTTCTGGCGACCCAGCCCTGGAAAATGTGCTAGATGGCTTAAATCGTCCAGACTCCTGCACTGGGCACTTCCAACTGGCGGAAAAAGTTTGAGTTGCTCTCCACAAGTCCACCTTTTTAACCGCTGAAGAGTGTGCCCCCTTTAAGAAGGCTTCAACAAGATGGTGGTGGTTCGCTTCCGGAACTAATTAATGATAATTAATAGCCGGAAATAACTCAATACCAACCCCAGACGCGCAAAACCATTTTTGAAATCCATACTATTATAAAATATCAAAGTATGTGTGTTGCATAATTTATAGTAGTATGCGTTTCTTTATTGAATTCCAGAGTACAAAAAGTCGTGATATTTTTATTTTATATTTTGCTTTTATCCGCGTTTGTTAAGAGAATTTTTCAAATTCATGCGATGAATTAATTTAAAAAGCCTGTTATAATATAGATTCAAAATATAATGTAGATATATCCCACTCTAAGTGTGGTCGGCACAACGTGTTACAAACATGTTGTCACATGATTTGGCTACGTATTTTACGACCGCCCGCCTGCCTGACGTCAACTTACCTTAGTCGCCTTTTACGACACCTCGGTAAGAAATGAGGGCGGACTATGCTATTCTGCCGGATACCACACGGCACATACCTTAGCCGCCTCTTACGACACCTCGGTAAGAAATGAAGGTGGTCTATTCTATTCTGCCGGATACCACGCCGCGTAATGCATAAAAACAGATATAGCTTTCATTTATCGGTGTATAAAATAAACAAGAAAGAATTTCCAAAAAATAATCGCCAGTAATCGGAAAGCGGTTCCTACCGAAAGGAGCCATTAAGAAACTTGGCGATTGCTCTTTTCAAAAAATACTTATAACTAGTTACACTTAATCATTACTATCTTAAATGTATGTAATGCTAAGTGTAGAAAGCGGAACCGTTCTCACACCATATGATGCTTGTAAGATTAGTTATGCAGTGCTAATCGTAATGCACTAAGATTTTGATGATGATTCGTGATGATCTCCTGATGATACTTCAGTATGAAACGATCGTTGAGATTGTCGTAGTGAATGTGTGTAGTGCTTGTGTAGTGTGTTGCTCGTAGTGGTGTTTTGTGATACATGCGGTAACTAATCCTGCATGTATGAGGTATGGGAATGATTTTTGCTTAATACACCTAGCATTACATAGATTTTCTTAACAAACACGAATTATAGCAAAATATTTCTATCATTACTTTGGTTTTAAATCTATTTTGTAACCCTTAACTTGAGCGAAGAAATTTTTGAATTTAAAATCTGATTAATACGGACTAAAAATTTGAGTACGCGAAGTTAAATAGTATGTATATCAACTATATGTAAATAAAAAATTCATACAACCGTGTAATACTGAAGTATAACATATTATGATGTATATAGACGACATTAGCACTAAGCACAAACCTCGGTGGTTTTTTATAGTGTTAAGTAATGTTTGTTAATAACTTATTTAAATTGTTAAATAAATTAATAAACAAAACTTCAGTTCCCGCCGCGATAACGTAGCATAAAAAGCTCATGAATAAGAGCCCCGTATGGACTTGAAACTAGTCGGGCTCATCCGATAAAATAAGACGTGAGTATAGCCGGTCTCAAAACATTAATTATGAATACCACTCACGATAGTTTGAATTCAAAAATATATCTATCTGCTTTAGAATTCTGCGTCGATGTGATCTGTTAGGATACACAAAAGTATTGATAAAAAACATGATTATCTGATATTTATACCTATCATTATATTATTTAATCACCATTGATATCCTTGTCAATAATTATCGAATTCGTAATTAGTGTTATTATGAGATACTTATAATATTTGTGTACAGGGTGTAAAGTAGAAGATCCACACAGTCAGCGCAATCGAAAGTCAAAATTTACGTAACATTTTTACAAGGATTCATAGTCCTTCACCGTTAACTGTAAAGATTGCTCATACATATAAGAAGCACTATTGAAATCGACGATTATTTTGTCTACTCGATTGCCAATCTCACTAGCGAAATTTCACAATTTTTTTTTTTATTCAAAATATAAAATATCCTTTATTCAAGTAAACTTGTAAACAAGTGCTTTTGAATCGTCAACTCTACTGCTGGTCAGGAAAGATGTTCCTACCGAGAAGAGCAAGAAACTCGGCGGTTCCTTTTTTGCAAATATAATTCTTTTTCACCAAATACCCCTTAATTAAACAAGTTTAGAAAGTTTATTTTAAAGAAGGCAGCAGCCTCAGGTCATGTTTGTCATAAACATGCATTTTCATCGGGACTGGAACATTATGTAAAATTTCAGCTCAATCGGACACCGGGAAGTTGGTCTATTTTTGGGAATCTTACTTGCAGGATTCCACCTTCACATACATACAATGCAAGTTCAATAAAAGCTTTTATAAACATGTCGAAACTTCCGGTTAAATTCATCCATTCAAAATTTCCAAACTTCGATTCCTATATATTGTATTTATGAAATTGCTAATTTTAGAGTCATAGCGCCATGGAGTCAAAATTTATAAGAAATATTCTCCGTTTGCCACCTCGCTTAGTTGCCTCTTAAGGTGACGAGAGCGCTAGCTCCTTTTTCACACAAAGAATCAGCATAGCGATTTAACGCGGAAACGCTGCTAGCATTCTTGGGACCATTCCACGCGGACTTTTATTGTAGCGTGTAAGTAATTTAAGATAGACATAACTTGTACATTTCTGTTGTAAATGAAACAAGTTATTTTAGAGTCACAGTCATCTGATCGCAAAATATAATTTAAAAAATCTGATAGGGAATAATAATCCCCCCTTTCCTTTATTAAATTTAATTGATCATTAAAACCATTTCCGATTCCGTTATATCTGTTCACAGCTGTGAATATTATGTGCGCATATCGTGTCATTACTGGTACTAGCTGATAAGTGTTGGACATTGATCTGCGATACTGACGTGTTGTTTTACGACTTCGACATAGTTGTTTGATGCTGTTGACGTACTGGTATTTGTGCGATTAAATGTTTTTGTTCCATTTATGTTTTGATACGTACGTCTTAGTAAAAGTAACGATAGAATAATTTTGCCATATGCTTATATTATCGGTGGCTGTGTGGTATCCGGTTGAGTAGAATAGACCACCCTCATTTCTTGCTGAGGTGTCGTAAAAGCGACTAAGAAAGTTGTCCCACCGTGTGGTATCTGGTTGAGTAGAATAGACCACCCTCTTTTCTTACCGAGGTGTCGCAAAAGACGACTAAGGTAAGTCGACCCGCCGTGTGGTATCCGGCTGAGTAGAATAGACCACCCTCATTTCTTGCTAAGGTGTCGTAAAAAGCCACTAAGGTAAGTCGACCCGCCGTGTGGTATCCGGCTGAGTAGAATAGACCACCCCCATTTCTTACCGAGGTGTCGTAAAAGGCAACTAAGGTAAATTGATGTCATACGGGCGGCCGTTCGTAAAATAACTAGCCAAATCACGTTACAACATGATTAAAACATATTGTACCGAGCCCACTGTAAAATAAGGATAAGGGCAGGAGAATGAACAGGCGTTGGGATTTCAAGGTGTTGGAATGGCGACCAAAAATATAATATTGTCGACCTCAAAAAGATCGCGGGGAGCCACTGGATCCAAGCGACACAAGCTCGTGTAATGTAGATTGCCCTTAAAGAAACCTATGTCCATCAGTGTCGATTGGTTGAATAAAAAGATGCTTTGATCCTGTTATTTGGCGTATCACTATTCCACTGCTAGCAAAGCTCCTCTTTCCGTTTGTACAGATAAGGTTTGAAGCTTTCCACGGCGATGCTCTAATGTGGATTGGTAGGTTACACATATCTCCAGAATTCTCTAGAGATATGCTGCTTTCCTCACAATGTTTTCCTTCACCGAAAAGCGTTTGATAAATTGTTACGGCAGATTTAATACAAAAACTTATTGATGTCTTGCCCAGAGTTAACAACCGTAAACCTCTCGCCTTACCTTGTGTGCATTTGTGCTGGTGGAGGCGTTTTGGGATACGTGAGGTGACTTGTCCTGCATGTTTAAAGTACGTGAATTTTGCCTACTTTATACACTTAGCATTACATACATTCGCTTAACACACGCGGATTACAGAAAAGTAGTTCTTTTATAGTATTTGTAATACGAAAATAATATAAACGTCAAAATATTTATATAGTATATATATTTTGACGCTACAGTAAGTATGCCTCTTGTATGTTATATATTTTTCACATGTCCCGAGAATTCTCGTAAGATATACAGAATTCCTCATAAAAATTTCCTTAACAGAAAATAACGTAAATTTATCGTAAATATATATATTAATCTTGATCGCGTTGTGATGGAAATACGGTAAAAAATATTTAAAAAAACACCACTTAACTTATACTTAAGCTTTATTTAATTAAACAATTACTGCTGTTACCGGTAAAACTGTATGAGTGAAGTAGTACTATACAATTAGGTAATTGAAGACCGGTTTATGACAACGGTGGCCGCATTTATTTTGTTTATTTTGTTAAAGGAGTAAACGTGAAGCATATTACACAATTGAAGATTAAATCTATACTCATTATAAGCCGCAACCACAGCTAATTAATGATCAAAATGACAATTGGAAATAATTCCAGTTTCATACAGGATTGCAGTTTAATTAAGCTGCAAACAATCAGATGTGAGTTAACAACGTTTGGAAGATTGACCGTGAAATTTCTCGTTGGTTCTTCACGGCAACATTCCGAACCAATGTAGGCTTCATTGAAAGTGCCTGGACAATTCAAAAGGACAAGAAAAAGCTTAAAACAAAGCAACTTTTTTGCTGGTAATAAGTTATTCGATAATTATGAACGTAAGTAGAATACAAAAACGCAGAATAAAGAGAAACAATACTTCAACATCATTCGATAGTCGACAACTAAAAAAGATATTGAATTCGTATTTTTAATTTTAAAATAACGGTAAATTCTTATTTCGAACATGAAAAATATGAATCCGCCTTGTAGAATGATTGATTGTTATTCACTTTTTAGTAATGTTCAAGGCTCGAACTGCGGTAAAGGTATTAACGTGTTTTTGACCAGATTTTAACCGCTCAAAAAATGGGTAAATCGAATATATTAAAGAACACGAGAACATTGTTTCCTCACTCATGACTGACTAAGATATCTATTAGAGACAATTTGACTCGCCTGTGGTTGTGACCCTGCCGTCAGCTCCAGGGAGGGCGACTTCAATTCCAGACTTCAATTTATAGCACAAAAAATTACGTTGTTACTTTTATTTTATAAGATTAGGTTAAAGTAAAATTACTCACAATACTTAATAGTTTTTAGTGTATGTATGTACATCTATCTATTTAAATTTCCATTACTAGAAATATTGATTGTATTTATATATTACATACACTTTTTTATTATACATAAAATTATATATATCTATAAAATCTGCCTAAGTCGTCGCTGTCGATGCGTTTGCAACAATCTGGTGACTGCTGAAAATCAGCACTGAGACAAGCGTCTTAGCTGAAAGCTGAGCAGTTGTCCATTTACTGTACACTATTGGTAAATAATCATATCATCAACATATATAATTTTTAGTTAATATATTCTTGTATTCTTTTGTTTTTTTTTTATTATAAGTGTAATGCTTTTTTGTTTTATATACATATTCCTTATTTGTTGATAGTGTATGTTGTAAATAAAGTTTTTCTTTCTTTCTTTCTTAAATATTACTTGCACTTCTCCGTATCATTTTGTTTTAATGTACTAATGTAATGGTTGCCTGGAAAAGATCACTTTAAGTGATAAGGCCTCCCTTTGTTTAACATTTAGTTTTAATAATTTAGTTTGTACAATAAAGTTTTCTAAAATAAAATAAGTAAGTCGTTTCTATGGGCAGATATCCTGTGCCCTCTTCACCACTCATTAAGGTAGAGCACCATGACACATTAGACGGTAAGAGTCTGCCATAACTGTAATACCGTCCCCCGAGGATTGCAATACTTATGAAGGTTTCCTCGTGTCAGATGGTAATAACAATAAATACCTTTTTAGCACCTACTTTAACT
Organism: Morpho deidamia; assembly: GCA_947086505.1. Taxonomy (NCBI): domain Eukaryota; kingdom Metazoa; phylum Arthropoda; class Insecta; order Lepidoptera; family Nymphalidae; genus Morpho; species Morpho deidamia. The sequence goes on from CAMTZC010000008.1 coordinate 10,326,306, forward strand.
AACGAAAAGAATCGTAAAAAAATCGGTATGGCTACATGGTTAAACCACGGAATGAATTTCATAGAAGTCTGCCGACGGTTGCAAACTGCAAGCTCTTGGGTTATGGAAAGGCTATGCGATATCATGTTACACTGCAACAGCTGTTTCTGAGAAAATACAAGAAGTTGCGTAATACCGGAGCTTATACCGTGTTAGGTCATAGCAAAAGTAGGTACAAGTAGCCTACACGAGGACATTGTACTAGCGACACGCAGTCAAAGGAAAGCAAAACCTTAACAAATGACGTTTCATAACAGGCTCGAACAACTAGTGGTGTTCGTAAGACACTATCGGTCTATTGATAAATAATTTTTTTATTATATTTAGATGTCGTTATCTATTAATAACGCGGTACAGACATAAATACATATTGTATTAGAATGACCTAATTTAAAATTAGGTTTAATCGAGTAAAATACATTGTAATCATTATTTCAGTTCCATCCATATCATAACGCTACGAATTATTTAACTATTTAAAATAAATTAGTATTTTCTCACTTTATCAATTTATGGGTTCGTTAAAACTAACGAGTTTTGTAGTCTACGCTACGCTACTCCTTTTTTGACAATTTGGCACACAATTTTTTTGAATTAGGTTAAAATAACATACAAGCGTTTTTCTATTAAAACTTGTGTCTAATTGATAATTGCAACTTATTACACGCTTTTCGGTGAAGGAAAAGATCGTGAGGAAACCTTTATATCTCTAGAAAATTCTGGAGATATGTGTAACCAATCCGCATTGGAGTAGCTCTTAGGTAGGTCTTAGCTCTAACCCTTCTCTCCAAATATGGAGAAATATGAAGGTCTATGCCCAGCAGTGAGATAGTAACAGGTCGTTACGTTCGTACGTAACCTACAAGCGGCATATAATGAGCGAAATAAGCGAAATATACAAGAGTGCGATATAATGTGGATGAAAATAATGCTACCAAACGAGGGTTAAGTACGAACGTGGATGGATATGTGCCAAGGGGAAGGTCTTAAACTGATGGTTTCATTTTATAAAGTATGACATGGATATAAGAGGAATAGCGCCAGAGTTGACAAATGATAAGAGAGAATGGAAGAGAAAAACATAAATGTAATGAAGGATTATTTTTGTGCTATAGAATTCCGCGTAGTAGCACCCACTTTTGTAAATTAGAAAAAACCACTTAGAATGAAATATAAGCAGGAGAATGATGAATAATTTTTATATAATATTTATCTACAACAATGTATAAATATGATAATAGGTTTTGAAATTATATCCGTCCGTATAATTATATCCATATATATTTTTTGTATTAACAAAACCACTATTGTTCTCTAGTTTTAATGATATGCCATGGGATTTAAGATAGCTATCAACAATAGATATGATGCTATTTGAAATATAATATATAAAAAGCAACACAAAACATCTAATCTGGGTACGATCTTCTCAAATCACATTTAAACAAGACAAAGTCTATTTCCTTGCCTGTAAATGGTGTAAATTTATATTGGTAGTTAAATATGTATTTTAAATTATATATGTACTATATCTACCAGTTTTCCGTCACCCATAACACAAGCATTAAGCTAATTACTTTGGGGACGGACGACCATGTGCGTAAGTGTCCCATATATTTTAAAAAAATATGATCGTATCGACTGTGCGTCCACAACGATACTAAGTTCTAGTATCAAAAAAAGCTCATGTTTTACGCAGTTGTGAACCCCTTCCATTAAAAAACTAATGATATTTAACTTTTTTCGATTCCGACAATCCGTCGTACACAAAATAAATATCGATATTCCACATCACTAAGATCCGAGATGATAAGTGTAACGAAAGTGGTAAGTGTTGTGTAGAGGCCGGACGTAGCCGCCATCTTGGGGCTAATGACATCTACACTATGTCAGTGTTATGCAACATCTGGGATAAAATAAAGACTATTTTATAACGACAATATTTTTTCCTAGAATAGATCACCCTCATTTCTTACCGAGGTGTAGTAGAAGGCGACTAAGGTAAGTCGACCCGGCGTCTGGTAGTCGCCTGAGTAGATTAGACCACCCTCATTTCTTACCGAGGTGTCGTAAAAGGCGACTAAGGTAACTCGATCCGCCGTGTGGTAGTCGCCTGAGTAGAATAGACCACCCTCATTTCTTACCGAGGTGTTGTAAAAAGGTGACTAAGGAAAGCTGACCCACCGTGTGGTATCCGGTGGAATAGAATAGACCACCCTCTTTCTTACCGAAGGGTGTTAAAATATGACTAAGGTAAGTTGACGTCAGGCAGGCGGCCGGTCGTAAAATACGTAGCCGAATCATGTGACAACAAGTTTTAACATGTTGTGTCGACCCCACTTAGAGTAGGATAAGGGCAGGAGGATGATGATGATGAAATTTTTCCTTTACACTTATTTAATTTGAAGTAGTTCCTGTTTGAAACATATTGTAACAATTAATAATAGTAGATCGACGTTTCTTAAACTGTATTCTGCGGAACCCCGAGGCTACGTAGAAATCACTCAGGGGTTCCGCGTAAGTTACGTGCTATTCCTATAACATTCAAGGAAGCAAAATGATTATTATTTTTTTAAAGAATTCTATAACAATTAATTATTTAAGAATCAATAATTAATTATAGCCCAGCGGTCCAGCGGTGAACCCATGCGACTCTTTCGAGGGCTCATGGGCTCAAATCACAGCAGGCACCAATGAGTTTTTCCATTAAATATTATGTGTCTAATTGATAATTGCAATTTATCACACGCTTTTCGGTGAAGGAAAACATCATGAAGAAACCTGCATATCTCTAGATCTTCTATAAACAATTTGTTGTTTCTTCGAGCCTGGGTGTATATTTGTATTTAAAATTATATATATGTATATATTTACCAGTTGTCTGCCACCCGTAACACAAGTATTAAGTTGCTTACTTTGGGAACGGACGACCGTGTGTGTCCCATATATTTATTTATTATTACTTATTTATTATTGATGTATTATGGATTTTTATAAATTATCCAAAAAACAAAACTTAAAACTTGTACGAAGTCGCACGTACAGCTTGTATGACAGTCGAGGAAGGAAAAGTTTATGGGAATCATAATTAGCTAGATTTAGATTCTCATTTAGGAGACATCAAGGAAAATCCTTCACGGGGTTTCACAGCACTAATAAGTTATGGTATTAGAAACGTGATGTGGTTAAAGTCGTGACTTTAACTCCAATTATGGAGTCATAGTAAAAGTTCCAATGTCATACAATTTAACAGACTTGTCTATTTTTTGTATATTTAGAGTCGAACGGTCTCACCACTGGGCTATCAGTGTATCTAGAGATACATATGTGCAAAGTAAGTTGGATGTTGATTCCAATACAATTTTTTTATACTAAAAGATAAAGGGTCTACTCACCAGTGGTTTAGTAAAAGCACGTTACTTTTTTATGGTCTCGTCGCGCAGGAACGAAGCGAAAAGTGAGGTAAATCAAAATATTTGTAATCTGTTACGACGTGTTTTAAATACAATCTCCTTCATATAGTTGGTCAGTAATAAAAAGAAAAGCATTGTCGCTGTCATTATGTGTTGAGTGGTTGAAAGAGATTAAATGGGTTGACTTTTGGAAAATTGCTTCTTATTTATTAATAAGTCTAAAGGAAAAACATTGTCTTCGTTATAAATCATAAAATTTAATCAAAAACCTCATCAAAAAGTAATTCTCAATTCCCCGGACAGGAATCTACGTTCGGTGTTTATTTACTCGATATCCGCTATATCCAAACCTGACACATCTCATATTGGCTCGGAGTTATTCAATGTTTCCCGGATTTAGATAGGATTTACAAAACAATTTTGCTGTTTTAATTGAAAACTTCTGTAGCTGGGTTGTGCTAGATGGGATTCCGCTGAAGCCAAGCTGTGATATCCCAGCCGTTAGATCGTGCAAATCTTTTGACAGAGTCACGAGTTCAAACTGAGTTTTTCTGTTCAAATGATGTATACAAGCAGGCGTTAATTTGCGGAATTTAATATTACATGCACTATAACAGAACTACCTAGCTATAATCCGCACGGGTTAAGCGAATGCATGCAAAGTCAATGTGTATGAAGCAGGCAAAATTTACGCACCTTACACATGCAGGACAAGCCACCACATGCACCCCAAGGCGCCTCCACCAGCAGCAACGCACACAAGCAGAACACATGTAACGTAAATACGTACATTTATTTATTTTATATTTATTTCAACGTATATATTTATAGTTTATTATTTAAAATAAAATTATTTTACGCGCGGCGGGGTGAGTTATCCGTTATCGCGTGGTGAGTGTCCACCTCCTGAGCCCCGCACCCTGCCTCTTGGCTCGCCCTAGGTGCGGCGCGAGGGCATTAGCCCGTCGCCTCTTTCTGTTCGCCTTCTGAGTCGACGGGGTGCGCACGTTTACAGGCATAATGACCTGTGACGTCTATCGTGCGTGGCCCTTTCTTCAAGGATCGACGGACAGCCTAGGTTTCTTCTAAACCTAGTATAGTTTATATATTCCCACATATTGGGTAAGTGCTGAACAGAATATTACGCATAGATCATAGCCTTTTACTGCATCATGCCACGCGACCTTCAGTCGACCTTAACCATTTGGCCATTTCATTCATTTCTTTTGTAGTTTTTTCTTTACAAGTCTTTCTTTTTAATTTAACTAAATTTGTAACTTTTCTAAATTGTCCCTTTTTGTTTTGTTTAACTTTTTTTTAGCGCATTTCTTCTCCGTTCTGATTGCAACATGCACATCACCAATTTCATTAGCGCATTAGCCCTGCTTTGCCTACGTTCCCGTGCACGCAATCAGAGGAGATGAAGGCTTCCCCCGTGCTTATACGCTGGACGTAAATTCCAGGAACGTCTATCGCAGCGAATATTGGGAGCATACCCCAGGAACTAGTTCGTGGCCACAGCTAGCACGCCGCAACGAATATTGGGTCCTGCTGCTTGCCAGCGGAGCTTGCGTCCGAGCCCGACGTGATCGGGGCGGCCCATCGTTCTCCGGGCACACGCTGCACGGCCTACTTCGCTGCGTGGCATAGCCAGGGCAGTACCTAGCGCATCCTACCATCTTAAGAAATAATTGCATTGACGGGCAGTAGACACCCGCGGCCAATAAATTTGTTGTTGACTTGGTGAGTCGTTTTTATTACTCCCAACGTAACACACACAATCACCACCACTATCTCGACGACAAATTGCGCATTACGATTTTGTCGTGGAGCCTATCCTCCTGATGATGCTTCGGTTTCGGAGCGAAGCGATCGTCGAGATTGTGGTGGTGGTTGTGTGTTCTGCTTGTGTGCGTTGCTGCTGGTGGAGGCGCCTTGGGGTGCATGTGGTGGCTTGTCCTGCATGTGTAAGGTGCGTAAATTTTACCTGCTTCATACACATTGGCTTTGCATGCATTTGCTTAAGCCGTGCGGATTATAGCAAGGTAGTTCTGTTATAGTGCATTTTTCTGTTCACCAATGAGTTTTTCTGTTAAAACATATGTGTCTAATAGATGCAATTTTCACACGCTATTAGGTGTAGGAAAACATCGCAAAGGAAGCTGCGTATCATTAGACAATTCTGGGGGTATGTGTAACCTACCATTTCCCATTGGAACAGCGTAGTAAAAAGTAAGAGACCGTTTTTTATATTTTTAAAAGAGCAACCGCCGAGTTTCTTGCTGGCTCTTCTCTTCTCGGTAGAAGCAACTTTCCGAACCAGCAGTAGAGTTAAACATTCAAAAGCTCTTTTTTACAAGTTTACTTTAATAAAGACTGATTGGAATAGATTTTACGCAACTTAAATTTTGCATCAACAAATCACACTTGACCATTGACGCAACATAGGAACTATGCAGTTAGCGCATCCATTCGAGCGTTGCGTTTGCTCTGAGCACACGCAACCTCTTTGGTTGTGGACGCAACCGATAACCAACTGTACTGCTAATATCGCAAGTGATAAATCACCATATTAACACGATTCGCATAGATTGCAGCAATCGACGACCGCGACGGGTAGACATCTTGTATTGCAAATTTTTGCAGATATCATTCTATTGAAATTGAGTGCTGCGGCAAAATTTTAAAACATCAGGGTACATAATATCCAAAATAGAATACATAAAATGCTCATAGCGATATTATACGAGAGTACGGAAGCTTAAAATGTGTACATCGAAAGAAAGATAAAGAAAATACCTATCTATCAACAGAATCATATATAGCTTTCAGCTATAGCTCTCAATTTTACTTCTATACTAATATGATAAATGTTTAATCCTTAGTGTCTATTGTATGTGTAAATAGTATCAAATTTCATCTATATAGCTCTAGCGGTTTAGCCGTGGAAGCCTATTTATTTACTTAACAAATTCAATACGTCATTCAAACTTCACTTTTGAATCGTCAATTTACAATGATACTACGACTGGTTCGGAAAGGTGCTCTTACAGAGAAGAACCAGCAAGAAACTCGGCGGTCACTCTTGAATATTTCAGTAATATTGAATTGTTTAAACATCACACATTACACTATAATCTAGTGCTTTGTTGGTCATCATTCTCCTGCCCTTATCCCACTCTAAGTGGGGTCGGCACAACGTGTTGCAAACATGCTGTCATATGATTTGGCTACGTATTTTACGCCTGCCTGACGTCAACTTACCTTAGTCGCCTTTTACGACACTTCGGTAAGAAATGAGGGTGGTCTATTCTATGCAGCCGGATACCACACGGCATTAACTTAGTCGCCTCTTACGACACCTTGGTAAGAAATGAGGGTGGTCTATTCTATGCAGCCGGATACCACACGGCATTTACCTTAGTCGCCTCTTACGACAACTCGGTAAGAAATGAGGGTGGTCTATGCAGCTAGATACCACACGGCTTAATCTAGTGCTTTGTTGGTAGCAACTTAAATCTAAGCTTTCTTATCATCAACATAGTCTTCAAGAATAAGCGTCTATTTAATTAAATTGAAATCTTTATGGACTTGTTATATTGTAGATTATTATATTCAATTCGAAATAACAATTTTATTCATTCAATATTCTTTTTCCAAGTATACTTGTAAACAAGTGTTTTTAAATCGTCAACATCTACTGCTGGTTCGGGAAGATGTTTGTACCGAGAAGAACCAACAAGAAACTCGTCTGTTGCTCTTTTCAAAGAATAAGTCTTATTACTAGTTGCATATAGTTATTAATTTCTTGTACAGGGTCGAAGAGTAGGTATATCCACGCATTTTTGTCGTCTAAATAATCCTCAATAGTATAGTAGGCTTTCTGTATCAGCCTTTTTTTAATAGTATTTCAAAACTGCTGTAATGGTAAAGCAATCTACTTTAGATTGCGGAGTTTTATTATAGAATTTTATACTCATACCCACCACGACTTATGTACTTGTGCAAGGCGCAAAGCAGGAGCCGCAAGCTTATGTCGGGTCCTTCTTTGTCTATTATATACATCACCAATCTTTTCATAATTATGTATATTCTTATGTACAAAACTTAAATTGCTAAAAATATACTTAGAATATAGAAAAGAATATCTGTTTCGTAGAACATCTCTCGCAGGGAATCACGCGAATTTGAATTGTAAATGCCACGCTCTTTTTTTTGTAATACAAAAAATTTTTCAATGTCCAGAATATATAAAAATGTATACCGAAGCTCACAATCGATCTTCAAACTTTCTGAAGCCGTAGCCTTGTTATTGATAATTTATTTCAGTCTCTGGTACTTAAAGACAGAAAGACTTAGCATTTATAATTAGTATAGATACAACCCAATTCGCGTTCAATTCGAAAACAAATAGTTGCTCAAGAGTGCAGGTGCTCGGTGTGCGGTCGGTATTTATTCAGCCATACATACACCACCAAATGTAACATCTCACGATCTGTGTTTACAATATCATTGAGCAAACCGTTATTGGTGAACGGATAAATATTAAAGCAAAACACTTAATAGGCCCAATCAACATTGAAAAAAAAACGGACTGTACTACGGGAGTCCGGCAGAAATATAAACATGAATATTAAAGTTGTGCATTTTTAGAATGGTTAGGAAATAGTTATGCTCGAATTGCTTTAATCCTATCCTATCATGACTTTAACTGGCCCGTTGGCGCAGTGGGTAGTGACCCTGCCTTCAGCGCCGCGGATCGATTCCCGCCGAGGGTCAAAATTTTCTAGAAACAATCTGATGGTTCTTCGAGTCTGGTTATAAACTTATCTTTAAGTATGTTTTTACCAGTTGTCCGTCACCCATAACAAAAGTATCAAGTTACTTACTTTGGGGATGGACGACACTGTGTGTAAGTGTCCCATATATTTTTTATCCTACTAGACCTATCCTACTAATTAATATTATAAATTGAAATGTTACTCTTTTCACGGCGAATCCGCTGAAGCGATATCGATTAAATTTGGCACAATTATTCCTTATCCACCGGTGTAACATATAAGCTGTAGAAATCCTGTTAATTATATAGAAATAGGATGACATTGAAAAGCGTTATCTATTATCAAGCTATCTAAGTTTTTTTTTCACGATGTGTCAAAGTCAAGTCAATTCTGTAGAAATTTATATGGCAAAACAACGTTTGCCGCGTCAGCTTATTATGACTATACAAGTACTATAATTTAAGTGGTAAAATATAATACTCATTTTCTTTCGGTATTTCGTCATTTTTTTCATTAATAGATGCATTTCAATTTCCATGATTTAAACAATATATACACGAATTTTATGAGTACACACAATACAGCCATCAGCAGTCACTATCCATGGATAGCTCCGCTAATTCTAAATTCAAATTATTCTTAACTTTCATTCAAATAAAATTGTAAACAAGTGCTTTTGAATCTTCAACTCTACTGTTGGTTCGGAAAGCTGTTTCTAGGGAGAATAGAGCCGGCGGTTGCTCTTTTCAAAATATAATTCCTATAACTAGTTACAATTAGTTATTATTATCTTGTACACCTTCGAAGAGTTACTATATCCACATATTCCTATCATCTATGTAGCCCTCAACAGTAAAGTAGGCCTTCTGTATCAAGCTTATTTTCATAGATGTTTTAAACTGCTGTAATGGCAGAATGGTTGATTGTGGAATTTTATTATACAATCTTATACGAAAACACAAATGACTTACGTACTTTTGCAAGGCGAAAAGCAGGAGCCGCAAGGCTGCAACAAACAGTTTCAAAATGCTAACTCTATATTGATACATGTCAGTGTGTCAAACGCATCGCGTTTGCCGTTTGCAGTTTGCAGTTTAAATAACATGTCTAGATTCAATAACAGACCTAGGCTAGTGTTTAAATAACACGTTACTATCGCTAGCTTTCATACCTATTTGCATACACTAGTTCAAGATCGTACGGAACTGAGGTGATATAAAAGTAAAGTAAAGTAGCAGCCTGTTACAATCCCACTGCCTGCATATCTCCAGAATTCTCTAGAGATATGCAGGTTTCCTCACGATGTTTTCCTTCACCGAAAAGAGTGTGATAAATTGCAATTATCAATTAGACACATGAGTTTTAATAGAAAAACTCATTAGTGCCTGCCCGGGTTTGAACTCGTGTTCCCCTTGAAAGAGTCGCACGGTCTCACCGCTGGGCTATCACAGCTCGAGGTTATGTACTGTATCTGTATGTCTTAGTGGCGAGTGGTTCTTAAGGGAGTCTGGAAGGGCAACCCCGTATTGAAAAACACAGCGTCGTTAGACCCCTTTACGAGATGAATTGACGACCTCAAAAAGGGTAAGAGGAAAAGATTTACAGCAAGGTGCACCTGCAACTTTTTTTGCGCCAACTTTGGTGTTAAATTACTGTCAACTATGTACTATGCTTTACGGAATATATATAAAATTTTTCTTCCTCTATATTAGCCCGATATATATTGGCTTCGATTGTACAAAATTTCGTTAAGAGCCTCTCTGTAAGGCTTTATTTAGGTCTCTCCATAAGGGTTTAAGTCTCTCTGCAAGGATTTTACATACCAAGTACAGGGAATATGCTAGATCGAAAAGCAACTACCAGAGCCTCGATAATTTCAAAGTTCATCCTCAATAACATAATGAAATGTTTGACACTGACAATCCCAGTAATTTCGTATGAAATGGAATTTCAAAGTAAGTAACTTTCTAACATTTATGAAGCTATTAATCCCCCGCCCCATTATCTCTAACACAAACCCTTGATAACAGAAAACCTTCATAACTTAAAACATAATTACTTAAACAGGTTCTAGTGTAGTTCGCACGACGTTGCGAAATCCCTTCAAACGCCAAAAGAACACAGACCGTTTTCGACGGCGTTTCGCAAATTCGACCCGCGCACGCGCATTAAGCTGGCGATTAACGTGTAACGTGACCGCTTTATCTATTTAATTGCTTTAATGAACGGTTAAAATAAACCGTTTCATTGCTGAAAGTTTAAATTAACTATGTTGTATGTTACTACTAAACTATTTAGTACTAAGGTATGTGCCGTATGGTATCTGGCTGCATAGAATAGACCACCCTCCTTTCTTACCGAGGTGTCGTAAGAGGCGACTAAGATATGTGCCGTGTGGTATCCGGCTGCATAGAATAGACCACCCTCATTTCTTACCGAGGTGTCGTAAAAGGCGACTAAGGTAAGTTGACGTCAGACAGGCGGCCGGTCGTAAAATATGTAGCCAAATCGTGTGACAACATGTTTGTAACATGTTGTGCCGACCCCACTTAGAGTGGGATAAGGACAGGAGAATGATGACTAAACTATTTAGTATAACAATCACCACCAGAAGGGCAAGTCATATTAAGACTAACCAGGACTTTTCTTTTACGCTCCAACACAATGTTGTTATATTGTGTATGTAGTTGAGCTTGTAACCTAATATCTGTAACTAATTATAGTAGTATTATAATTATAGGTAATCACGATGTAATGGACTTTTACAAAGATTGCCTGCTTTCTACTTGTAACGTAAGATCCAGGGTTGTCGACTACCACTTTCTACAATTTAATGACAATAGTAAATGCTAGGTGTAACTACGATTACTATTGACTAATTTTTGTCCACGACTTCCTCTACGTAGACTTCGGGATCGAGATAAAAAATAGCCAAAGTAACTCTTTTTTTATACAAGAAAACCCCTTATGCGCACCGCCGCCCGACGGAAACAAGCGGCGTTTATGTCGGACTCGAACCGACTAAAATGACCTGTATGCTCCACCACGCTGCTGATGGCAAGAACAGGGTATCGTAGTATACATTGCCCCCATCCCCGCTGACAGCCAGTCTGATCCCAGAGAGCACCTCCTCCGCGAAAGTAACTATCTAACCCCGTGTTCCCCAACCTCTTTTGTGCCTGACCCCTTAGCCTGCCCCTTAGCCCTTCTAAACTTCTCATGTTACCCTATATAACATCTTATTAAAAAAATAAATTGTTCACATTTTTAGGATACAGATTTGCCGTTTTAGTTAAATATGGCACCGAAAAATCGCATTACATTTAAAGGGCCCGAGGGGAAACGGTTATACTTATGTCAAGTCCCTTTTCGAAATCCCCCTCTTAACGATCAAATTGGATCCGTCTGGGACGTAGGCCTTTAAAAATTTCCTTACATTAAACAATTCACATAGATCTGTTACTCTTTTGGACTCGAGAGGAATACTTCGCGCAAATATATATATTTCATTTTTTTTATGTTTATTGATCACGAAATTTAATATCAAAGCAAGAGCGAATAGGCATCTTCTAGGCAAGCGCGCTCTATCTTAGACTGTGTCATTGCTTACCATCAGGCATGATTAGTCAAGCGCTCGCCTATTACGCAATAAAAATTAAAAAAAAATCTAAAACCGCCATACTTCAAAGGCGGATTAGTGACCGCAGGCTGAGTCTATCATAAGCTCAACATTTCAGATGTATTTCGGGCAGGAAATAATTAGTTTTTCTGTTAAAAACTTATGTGATCACTTTATATAAGTATATCTATTTTATAATTGCATTGTATCACACGCTTTTCGGTGAAAAAATACATCGTGAGAAAGTTTGCATATCTCTAAAGAATTCTAGGGATATGTGTAACCTACCAATCCGCCTTAGAGCAGCGTGGTAGGTCTTAGCTTCAATCCTTCTCTCCAACAACGGAGAGAGAAGGCCTATGCCCGGCAGTGAGATAGTAACAGACCGTTACTTTTATAGCCGGTCTCTATACATTAACTGTGGAAGAACAACTAGGTTTTTAATAGTTTATAGCGTGATGTCATAGATGCTATTAAAATAAGGATTATAATGTATGTAATGAATTCAGACAGCTTTTAAATTTAGTCAGTTTAATCGTGCGATATATTTGAGGGTATTACTAAAAATGATTTGACGCGAACTAATAATCTAATACAGCCATATCTATATTAGTAGGTCGAAACACGAAAGTAGTATTATGTGTCCGCAATACCACGACCTTCGCAATCCCTTCACTGCAAAACCTGAACTGCGGTTAAATGTTCCAACCCTAAACACCTGCATTTCAGTGAACAATTATAATTCAAAAGACGATTGCGCCAACTTATTTCGAACATCTGTGCAAATTCACTCGCCCGTTGCCCGGTGTATGAATTATTAAAAAGTTTGCAATGTATATAATAGATAAAGTAGGAACCGACATAAACTTGCGGCTCCTGGGGCTACTATTCGACCCTGTACAAGTTTCTTGGTAGTTCATCTCGATAGGAGCAGCTTTCTGAACCAGCAATACAAATAAATTGTGTTTAGACAACGTTGACCCTCGACGGGAATCGCAGCCGCGACTTAAAGCAGGGTTACTACCACCTGTGCCAACGGGCCAATCAATTCTATCCTAGCTATGTATAGATCAGTGTATTTAATTGAAATTTTGAACATAAAAGTAGTTATTTAGAGTTCACCATAAGAGATAGAGACATGTTGTCGCGGACTTTGTTTATTTCTCTAGTACACTACTTTAGTGTATCTATCTGTTGATTTACGCGGCGCCAGCGACTTAAGCTCCAAGCAGACGAGTTTTTTTTTACAACTGAGCGACCTCTTCAACAAAATTAACATAAAACTGTTATGCACTATTAACGTAAACTTTCTAGAAGAATCGTGCGATCTTTAAGTAAAAATCGTACATAAATCAGTTCAGTATTTTGAGAAAATCGATCATATACAAACATACAGCTTTGGGGACTTTGTTTAGGCTGAGTAGAATAGACCACCTTCATTTTTTTAAATATATAAATAAAAGGCGACTAAGGTAAGTTGACGTCAGGCAGGCGGCCGGTCGTACAATATGTAGCCAAATCTTGTGACAACATGTTTGTAACGTGTTGTGCTCACCCCACTTAGAGTGGGATAATATCAGGAGGTATATGATAGATTGGTGTTCTAAACGAACAGATAAACGGTGGCAATAACTGAGTTACAATCAACTTTGTGTATTAAGTTATGACTCATTTTCATTCGACAAAGAGTTCCTTTGTTTTCAGTTGAATTAGTCATCGATGGTATGTTTAAAGGAGAGTTGGAAAATAAACATGGATACTATTTTGTAATGGCTATACTTGTCCTTTTTTAGTATTCTGGACTTTAATGTACTTATTTCAAAATGATAGTATTGGTTTCGAGTGTTTGAATGACTAGAGGGAAAAAAGAGATGGATGGATTGTGTGAAGAATGATATGCATAAAGAAGTGGCACCAGAGTTTATGGATGATAGAGGAGAAAGGAAGACGAAGATATATTGTGCCGACCCAATTTAAAGTGGGATAAGGGTAAGAGGATGATGATGAGTCTTGCTCTGTATCAGAACTGACGATATGGCACCGACTGGTTCTCAATAAGTCATAGAGTCATTACACTAAAGTAGAGAAGCGAGTCTGAAATGTGCCATATTACAATAAAGAGAAAGCAAATGAGCTTTATCATGAATCTCTTTTTTGCATGCGCATAGGAAGTAAACGTCATTTTGTAGGTAAAGTTAAGAATGTTCTAAGTATTTTTTAAATTAAGAAACCATGAATATTTTTCGCGCATGTGTTATTAGACAAAGTTAGTATGTATCTAATCTTTCCTCCCATTATATCGCCCTATCCGAAGAACAAAGTCACATCGCCCATATATTAACATAGGATATGTGACTTTGTTCTTCAGATAAGGTGATATGTTGCGACACCCTCACTAACAGGCCTGCCTATGACTTTCCTACTTTAGTATAATAACTGTATGTGATGGGTAGTGTTTAAATCGATTGATTAAAGAATAGTTAGTGCGCTATTTATTCATCCCCATTACTTTATCACTTAATCAGAGGGGTTTTTTTTATCGTGAAAAACCCCCTTATAGATCCCGCCGCCAAACGGGGACGAGTTGCTGGTATGTCGGGCTCGCACCGACTAAAACAACCTGAGTGCTCCACCATGCTGTTGGTGGCGGGGAAAGGGTACAGTTGGACATATTGCCCGCCAGCAGCAACTCTGAACCTCAAAGTACGCCACCTCTGGATCGGGTCTCTCTAAAAGTGGCCTCTGCCTCCGCTGATCTATGCATCGCTATCACCAGATGCATCAAGCACCACGAATATCTTATTCAGATTGGCGTCCAATAATCCCCGTTCGGAACACCCGAAAAGGGGTATACCAGCAGGTGAGGATAGCTTTTAAGGAAACAGGTTGGGAAGAAATTTTCATTACAACTACTACATCTATGATTAGATCTACGATAAATTTTCTTATTTTTAATTCGACCCCCATGCACTCAGGGACCTACATGTCTACCAAAATTGTTATACATTTAATTATTTTATTATTCACAATTCAATTCAGCAATGTATTAAATATTCAATTATCACTCTTTCAATAAGTTTTCCTCAATTAATATCACATATCATTTATATTGATGCATTCGTTTTCTTACAAGCTGTGATAGCCCAGTGATGAGTTCAAACCACGGGTATGCACCAATGAGTTTTTCTATTAAAAACTTGTGTCTATTTGATAATTGCAATTAACCACACGCTTTTTGGAGAAGGGAAACATCATTAGGAAACCTACTTATCTCTAGAGAATTTTGAGGATATGTGTATCCTACCAATCTGCGTTGGAGCAGCGTGGTAGTTCCGATAATTCTCTCTAAAAATGGAGAGAGGTGGCCTTAGTCAACAGTTACTTTAATTTTACTTTTATTCATTTTCTTTATTCTATCCTAATCATAGGTTTTCCATATTTAATTAGTCTTATCAGGATGTCTTAGATTTTTTTACATTTTTTTTTTCATATTAGGTAAAATCCTTTTTTTTCTTTATTTTCAGTGTTAATTCGCTTAAGCAAATATGCCAGCCTGTAAATTAAACATACATATATTGTATAATCTAATACATAAGCAAACTTATCTAATATTTGAGCAAATTTTAGCTAAATGCAGCAAATCTTTTACTGTTTTGAATAATGAGAATTCCAAAATTCCATACAATATCCCATTAACAGTTAATGAACTGTTTTATTTTTTTAATATTTTCGTTCTGGGCACATTCTATTATGATATGGTAAACATCTTCTAATTTTTTACAGAAACTACAGTTAGGATTTACACTAATTTCAATAAAAATGGCAATTTGTTTGTTGATTTATAGAAGCAGGTGTTACTTTGCAGAATTCCATGGTACAGAACTTACAATGGAATTATTTTGCTATAATTTGCATTTGTTAAGACATTCTAAGTAATGCTAAATGTAGGAAGCAGGCCACATTCACATACTTTATACATGCAGGACCAGTATCCACATGTATTACAAAATGCTGCCACCACCTACTCCTACTACAGAAGCACCACACACACTCACTACTACAATATATGTGTGGTAAGGAATGTGAATGTTGCCTGCTTCATACACTTAGCATTACATTGATTAACATAATAATAACTATGCTAGCTAAATAACTTCATAAATAAACTCAACAATCGCTGATTAGCTACCATATTATACCATTGAACTGCTATAATCCATATTTTTGAACTTTTTGTTGTTGTATGAGTGCATAATTATAATAGTAGTGCAATTATATAAATAAAGATATTCTTATTCTTATTCTTAATAAGAAATGGTCTCCTTTACTGATCGTAACGGAGACCAAGGTCCATTAATAAACATTCATTGGTTAAGATAAGTTAAAATAAATTATACACACAATATGAAGTTTATTGTCTCAATAATTTACTCAATGGTCTTTATTTGTTATGCTTTTGAAAAAAAATCTTCTCATTCATGTTTATATATTTCTCGTTGTCTCGTGATCGTTCTTTATCCTTTTTTTTTGCGTTGATAACATACAACAATGCCTTTTAAAATTATATATTTGATAATATTGTTAAAAACCACTTTTATTTAAATAAATTTTTGATTAAATAATTTTAAGATTGCCGAGGAAAATTTACGCTTAATAATATTCTTATCGGCCCGATACTTTTTAAGCGCTTTCAAGGTAAAATTAATTTCACTTACAGTTAACCGACATAATGTAAAGAATAACTTAAAATAACCTTTTATTGCTTTGAAACACTTACCAGAAAATCTCTGGTTCTAAAAATATGATGATAAGTCTATGATATCACTGCAAATAAAACTTCATTAAAACCCTTGATTCGAAGGATTTTAAGAGTAACACTTTACAGATAATCACTATACAATATTTTTAAACAAGAAAACCGTAATCGCGAAATGCGTCGTTTTTTTTGTCGCGAATGCTTTTAAAAATCGAGCAAGGAACGACTAACCACCACCTTCCTCGACGAAAACAACAAAGACGACTATGCTATAAACATTAAACTCAAGTGACATTTAAATTTTTGAATTGCTGTAGGTACGACTTGCATTACGATACATCGATGTTTTCACAACATTTAAAAAACATTCATACATTATGGTAAATGCTTTATTAAGTACGCAAGATAGATATAAAATATTTTATAATTTTTGAGAAAAATATGGTATGGTGAGCATTCATGGAATGTAATTATTTCATTTCAAAATAACTGAATAAAATGAAGTCTTTAAAAATTATCTATTTATGAAATCAGTTTCATTAACATTTTTAAATCCTAATGAACAAGATGCTTTAAATATTTGTACACAAGAATATAAAAACAGAAAAATTATTTTAAAAAAGGCAGTTTATGTAGATTGATTCATCAAATTTTTGAAGTAGTTATAATTTATTAAAATATCGATTTTATGAGAATACAAACGACTCTATAGAACTGTGTACATATTTTGAGGTTTTCTTTAATACAATATCACTTCAAGCAGCACTTGTAATACTTATTGAGTCAGCCATTAGAAATCCAAGTAAATTATGATAGACCAATCATAGTTACGACGTAATATCGATTTCACTTTTTTCACCAATGAAGGTTTTTAACATTGCCATGTAAAAAATAGACGCTACAATTTCATTTCCTAATTTCTATAATTTTTCCAAGCTAGCAGGATGCCAATTTGAACATATACCTATCTGTTCAATATATGCTGCGAATATATGCCTCTGTAATAGCTTTTAAAAGTCTATCAAACATGATCTATAAATATTGAAATTCGCCTTAAGTTTTTTAATATTATCTTCTAATTGTAGTATTTCTATTCTTTTCAATCTGTGCTATATTTATGAAACGATACTAACGTAAAAAGCGAAATAATATAAAATGTTTAAGTAATAACAAGTTGAATTTAAAATTAAATTAGAAAAAAGTAAATATTGTACATTTTTTATGCATTAGCCGTAGAATAATATTTGCAATAAACTTGCAGTCCTACGGCGGTTACTGGCTAATGGCTAATGATTTCATTACAATATTCCTGCAAAAACATTGATTTTAAAATCTAAACTAATATTATACTAGTTATTCTATACATTTTATTTCTGATAAAATAAGTAACGTCTGGGGTAATTTATATTTTTGTAACATTTTTATTTATCAAAAACTTCACTATTAGGTAATTTTGCAACTCTTGAGTATGTTATGAGTAAATTCAGGACATGTTTTTATTGATTAAAAAAAATATATATTTAATTACAGTTAAAAAAAATGAATACTTTTGCGCCTAATATGATGTATAGCTCATAAAGAAAGGCCGTAAAGAAAGAAAAAAAATTAGAACAATTGAATATGAATTCGATTTCTGTTAATATAGTATTATATACCTATATTTGCAATAAGGATAACTAATTATGACTATTGTTATAACTTTTATAGTTTTAGAGATTTGAAAAGCTTAAATTATAATACTTACGGCAAAGAAATAAAATAGAAAATATTCAATTTTAGCGCCTTTTACTTCTCACGCCCAGTTTGACGTCACGCTCCGGGGGTCTCAATCTAGCCTTACCGCACCCTATTCTATTCTATCCAAAACAGCATAAAAACTGTTATTTTTTTTTAAATTGTATCCTAAATCATTGCGCTAAAGTATATTTTTGTATAGCAGAAACTTTAGTTCTTTATTTCTCCTATAGAGAGCGTCGACAAGTCTATTCGCAGTAGCTCCGTATCCACCAATCGCGAAGGAGGAACTTTGACGCAATTTGCAAATGGCCGTGAAAAGGATTGAACCCGAGGCTGTATGATATACTTAATGGTGGAAGAGTTCGTGTTAAAAAAATTGTGGCCAATCTCTAGTTCAGTGTAGTGTTGTTGGAAAGATTCAAAATGTGCCAAAAGGATAAGATCCAGTCTTAATGGTGGTTTAGGAAGCGCCTGAAAACCACTACAGAATTAAATTGAAGAGTTTTGCTGAGTGTGGGGTAAAGTCCTTTAATATTTCTTACTCAATTTTATATTTTTTATGGTAACGTTGTTGTCTTTGAACGCATATATCAGATAAATGGGTGTGACAAGATGGAAAATGGTAAAGTAGTTTGAAATGGTCGCCGGCCGAATGCGTGGTATGTACGTACGGGACACCCTATGTCTAGAATTACCGTTTCTAGTACAAATCAATCAATTCAATAGTTACCGTTCAAAAAAGTGTCGGTGAGGAGCTTAGCTTACGGAGGAATATCCTTATTCGTGTAAAAAGAGAGGTAATTATTACATAGTTACATTTTACGAATGGAAAGGCACGGCCCATTGGCTAGGTGAGACATCGATTCTTGCGTTATCAATATGTAATTTTATTCCATGTTTTGGGCGTATTTTTGTTATTAATCCTATTTTCTCTGCGAAATCCTCTTTCGTTGCATTCTAAATTTTATTATCAACTGTAGAAATATTTGACGATTGTTGATGTTAAGTTTATCACATATGTGAATGCATGAATAATTTATATTACGTTTCTGTTTAAATTTTTTTACGTACATCATTAAATAAATATTGTAGTCAACTACTTATACATTTGATATTTACCTGTTATTATATATTCATGTGTTATTAAAAAAAACAAAAATTATAGTGTTTATAAATATATTCAAAGATTTTGCCTTATACATCATTTTCAAGGTTATTGATAACTATTATCGAAATGAGTTTTTTTCACTACTTCGTTCATTGAATAACATTTAATAAGTTGGAAATATACATGTATGTGTAAGCTTAAAGTTATTCAGTTGTCCTCTCATTTATTAGTGAATGAACATCTTAAATGAACATTATTGATAATAGGTTTCACAACATATTGATAGTGAGGTAATAATTGCTTTTAAAAAATGGTTCTGTTTCTATAGAAAAAATATTTAATAAAAAAACTTTATAAGATTAATGGAATTATATATTATAGGAATTATTCAGCAAAATAATTTTCTATGACCTACAGTTACAAAACTATCCATGTATTGTACTACCAATTCTCATTCCATATGTTCTTATGCAGAATAAGTAAACTATGTACCATGAATCACCGTCACAGAAAACTAGCACTGCACATAAGACAATACTTGTTTATCCTATATATAAATGATCATTATAACTAAACTACTACTATTACAGTAAAATCTCAAAGCTAAGACAAATGTGAAAAATAATTATATGTACCATTTCCTGATCTTTTAATTATAAGGTACTGATTCTATATCTAGTAGCCATGATTTTTATTCAAACATATAGCAAAATAGTTTTTACTATTATCAGTCATATCAAATATACTTTAAAAAGTTACAACTTGATAAAAGTAAAAGTTCTTAGCTTGGCAGTCCTTGCCAAGTCTTCCCTACAGATATAGTAGATATGATGCTAGACAAATCAGCTGGGTTATCAAATTATCTATTATTATGATATGTGTGTCTTTAATCATAAATGCATTTTTTATATTTGAAAGATTTTTGAGCAGCTCTATGGCATGGAACAATGAGTCTTCTGACTCTTCTAACTAGAGATTTATTTATTTAGTTATTGTCATAATAACAGTATTTTACACATACTTATTAATACACTTTTTATAAGGCAAGTTATAGTTAAATCACTTTTAGCAGCTGTTTTCACTTTCAGCATTATCTTGGTTATTATCATTTATGGTTTATACACATACAAATTAACTTTTCCAAAAGTATTGATCTAGTTAGATATTGGGTGTGGCTAGTTTCATACTAAGTGAATCTGTTTTGAAAAGTGATTTGGTTCAGTGACTTGTTGAATGCTCTAGTGATATTGTCCAGGTTAATGGTTATCCATATACTCATATAGAGTCTATAGATTTATATAGAGATCAGTGGTGGTCAGTTTTTTGTTGTCAAGCATTATCTTAAATTTAGCATGGTGATTGGGTACTTCTAGGGTATGGTTTCTCTATGGTTAGTGTCCTCATTTTTGATTTAAAACCAAAGATACTCAAAACATAATGTTTACTGTCCAATAAATGTACATCAAATTCTTAAATATTTATATGACAGAAAGAAATTATTATAGTATACATGAAATAAAATTATTATTATGCAAAGGTAAGGTAAGGTAACTATTATAATGGGACAGGGAGTAATATATGTAGTGTACAAGTTGTAACCAAGGCTTCAACCATGTGGAAATCAGTGTGACACAAATATGTTTTTCAGTCAATTTACATAAAACCGTGAGGTACTACCAACCTAACCAGTGCTCAAAAAATCATTTATTAAAAATAGTACCCAAATCTGTTTAGTATATTTTGAGAAAATCTTTCACATACAGACAGACAGCTTTTGAGAATTTCGTTTTATAATACATCATCATCATCATCATCTCCCTACCCTTATCTGACTATAAGTGCGGTTGGCACAATATTTCGTCATCTTCCATTCTCCTCTATCATTCATCAACTGCCATGTGTGCCACTCCTTCCATATGCTTATTATTGTTCATACAATCCATACATCATTTTTTCAATGTATAAATTATAAATGTATACTAGCCAGAGGATTTATTCTGTACAAGGTAAATAATTTATAGGTATATAAATTTATTCTATTTACCCTCTTTTAAGGACCTATGGGTAAAAGTATGTTCAAAATATTATTATGCATATGATCCAGTACTGCTTGAATGGAGCAGCAATCTGGACCTTTACTAGGGAATGAGAGATTGAGCTTAAGTTCTGGAGTTAGGGACCCATTTTCTGTTAAGTAAATACTGGGGCTCTACTAAGCTGATTCATTTGTCAGATTTGACATGCTTTTGAGTTATTACTATAATACACTTGTTATAATTTATTTTTAACCTTTGGTACTCGAGATACTTCCAGAAGAACCGAACTTTTGTTACGCTTGAATTCGGTCGACATCTCAGGATGACAAGAACCCCCAGTCCAATTTTTATTTTATTATAAAAACGTTAGGGTATCTATCTCTGTGGCAAGTACTTTAATTAGTTCTCGTGTAAACACAGATACTAACAAAAATTTTAGTTCGTTCGCTTCCGTAGACAAAAAAAAAAAAACGGCATTTCAGTACGCGCCTAAACTAGCTGACGGACGAATGTGTACGAATTTCAAGTTTTCTGTTTTTTTGGATTTCTTTAAACTTTACCCGGTAAGTTATGTTTTATATCATTACTAGACAATATTTGTGACCGATATAAGTTACTAGAACAATGATTTGTCCTATTTCAATTGATAAAAGGATGTAACTTCGATAGCCTATCGATGAACAACGATTCTACTTGCGATTTGCAGTGAGAAAAAAGTATGTAATTGTTATACGAAACGCTGTTAGAAACACTAATTCTAATAGAAAATATCATTTAGAATCCATATTCATCCGTATTTTTTTATCAAAGTGTATAGAATTTGTTATTTTCTTTGATAAACCACGTAAGGCGTCAAATTACACTCACACACTCGCAAGGTATTTGTATGTATGCGTGCATTTCATAATGGCGGCCGAGCTGTTTGCAATATAGGATGTTCATTTTTTGTTTACTTGAATTTTTTTTTCACTTAGATGTTTTAATTTTTTGGTATATTTTTATTATTACGTTATGAATGTTCAGTGCTTATAATTGTTTTTTTGAGTTCCGAACTACAAAATAAAAAACGGAACGAACACACAATTGGTCTTATAGATCACTCTTGTGTCTGTCTGTGGGTTTCTCATAGCTGGGTCAAATCAGATGAAATTTGATAGTGATATAAAAAATATTTTTAGAATAATATAATAAATTATTATTTTTACCTATTATTTTGTTTTGATTATTTTTTAATCCAATATATCAGAATATTTACACGGTTAAATTTCTAATGTCAGAATATGTATAATGTATTACAAAAAATCCATACGTGGCGTTTACAATTTAAGTCCACGTGATTCCCTTAGAGAGAAGTTTAAGTATTATTTCTATTAATATTAGTAAATTGTTGTTTAAGATTTTACGTATTGTTAAGTGGTTCATACAAATAAAATGTTTAATTTTTAATCCTCATATAAGTGAACAGTGTAAGTTTTTTTGAGAAATAAATTGTCATTAACAGAATTTAAATGTCGCCCTTACGAAAAAGATCATCCCGTATATGCTAGTGTACACACACGAAAATATTCAAACCCGGCGAGAGGCCGCAAGCAAAAAATGTTTATTTAGAAATTGTTTTGTCACAAGAGTTTGTTCGATAAGTGTACTTGTATTGTATGTCAATAAGTTAGAAATTTCATCTTCTTATTGAAAACAGAATTAGTTTGACGATAAATATCCATTATGATACATAAATTTGATCGAAAATGAACCTTATGGATTTACATTTTAAAATCTACTTTGTGAGATATTCTTCCTTTTTTAAAAATATTTTGTTTCTGGCTAGACATTTATAATTATATAATTCTATTTATGAATAGTGTATCTTTATGTTATAAAACGATATAAGTAATTACGGTAGTAATTACGCCCACAAGAAGGTTTTGAAAATGACCTTACAACGCGCGCGAGAACTGATTATCTTCAAATTTTTAACAAATGTTTGGGAGTGAGAAAATAAAATTATTATTATAACGACATGCATATTTTTATTTTTTATTAGAAACCTCATTTTATTGACTTTCTAGGGATATACAATATAAAAGAAACATTCTAATATATCCAATCAGAAATATTTTTTTTCGGCAATAAAACCCGTTTTTTCAAAAGCCGCTCGAAACAAAGACCTGTACTTACTAAATATTCAATTTATTATTATCGTTTTTGTTTCTTTTTATTGCCTATTCATCTGGCTTTCACAAATTGTCGCTTGGACTCAGAAAAACATAGCCAACAATGGCTTGAGTCAAAAAAATCGAGAGTAACGACCATGCGCGCGCTGACTTCAACGGCCATCCGATTATGGGCGTTTTTGAAATTTTTGAAACCGAAACCAATAGGTTAATTATAATATATTCTTAATGTGTTGGAAGTTCATTAACCTTTAAATCACTTATAATTAAATTTATCAAATGATCTATGTGTATAATATATAAACTGGATATTAGGCAAATATTTATGTGAAGAATTTTTTTTGACTGGACTGTTGCCTCAGTATGCAGTGAGTGCCTACTGCTCTGTGGGTCAAAGGTTCAATTCCCACTATGTATCATTTCCCACAATATGTTGGTTCTTTGAACCAGGGTGTATATTTGTATTTAAGTATGTATTTAAAATTATGTATGTAGGGGGGTCAGCTCTGGGGACTTTTCGACTCATTGAAATATTAAACAACACTTTTTAAAACTTATTACTTCTTTTATGTCTTTCTTTACAACACATTACACATCTCACACCTTAGCCATCTTAAATCATCCTGACCTCGGCTTTCGCCTCTTTCCCACACATCCTTCCTATTCCCTCACTCACCACTACTTTCCATTTTTTTACAACATTTTATACTTTTTAACTTCCTATATAATAAAATATAAATATTTGATTCTTGTACATGTATATATTTTACATTTGTCTGTCACTCACAACACAAGTATTGACTTAATTATTTTGTGGTTGGACAACTGTTTGTAAGTGTCCCATGTTTATTATATATTATTATTTGTTTCATAGTTTGGGGACTTCATAAGATCTACACCTCTCTCACTTTAGTCATTCTTTATTCTTGTCCAGTCCTGGCTAGATTTTATCTCATATAGATTTGTTATTTACATAAGTCCTTATAAGTGATTATTTTTGCTATTTATTATAATTAGTCGTTCAGACAATCTAGTTGCTGTTGTTTACTGCTAAATGAAACCAGAGAGGCAAATGTATAATTAAATAATTAAATATTAAAGAAAGACAGTACAACTGTGTTTTTAGGAATGATCTTGGATACAAAGATCCAATTGGGCTCCCATATAACAAAAAAGAGCTATTCTTTGTATTTGTAATATGAAACCTCTTTATTCTCTCTTTATTAAGTGACTGTAGATTCACAATATATCTAGAGTAATATACTGTTTGTGCAAAAAAATATGTACGTATATAGTAAAAATAGTGATAGATATGGCAGATATACTAGAAACCGTCATAAACTAATGACGACAAGTTAGCTGCCTCTACTCTTTTTGCCCACAAGGACATCTTTGATTCTATGTCGCTAGAGTTGCAATAGTACGAACACATACCTCTAAGGGTATGCAGGCATAATTGACACATATTTATAATTAAATGCTTTTTAGTAGTGGAATCTGTTTCATATTTGAAATACTACACCGAAAAATGTTTCATTGTTTATGCATCTCGCTTTTATCATAAAATGGATTTTCCTTAATCATGAATTATGGCGAAATTGTTTTATTGCTACTCTTGTTATGGAATCCCAGAAAAGTGACGCTTAGTTATGTAATTTTTTTTTACTGTATAGTATTTTTATCCAGTTGCATTTAATCTTAATATTTTTTTATCAAAACACACTCGAATGAAAGGATGCTTCTAAGAATCTGTTTTCAAACAGAATTTTTAAACAGAAACATATTTGCTATCATAATCACAACAATCGTTTCAAATTCAAATTCAAATTCAAAATATTCTTTATACAAGTAAACTTGTAAACAAGTGCTTTTGAATCGTCAACTTTACTGCTGGTTTGGAAAGCCGTCCTACCGAGAAGAGCCAGCAAGAAACTCGGTGGAGCTCTTTTAAAAAAGAAGATTCTTAATACTAATTACATTTTGTCATAGCTATCCTGCACAAGGTCGAAGAGCAGCTATATCCATGCATTCTTATCATCAATGTAAGCCTCCACGGTATAATAGGCTTTCTGTATCAGCCTCTTTTTAACAGTATTTTTAAATTGCTGTAATGGCAAAGTTAAAATTGATTGTGGAATTTTATTATAGAATCTTATACCCAAACCCACAAACGACTTACGTACTCTTACAAGGCGCAAAGCAGGAGCCGCAAGCTTATGTCGGTTCCTACTTTGTCTACTATATACATCGCCAATCTTTTTATAATTATGTATATTTTTATGCACAAAAATCAAATTGCTAAAAATATACTGTGAAGCTAACGTAAGAATACCTGTTTCCTTAAACTTCTCTCGCAGGGACTCACGCGAATTCAAATTATAAATGCCACGTATGGCTCTTTTTTGCAATACAAAAATTTTCTCAATATCAGCACATTTACCCCATAACATTATTCCATAAGACATAATGCTATGGAAGTAAGCAAAATAAACTAGTTTTGCTGTTTCGACGTCTGTAAACTGTCTTATCTTTCGAATAGCATAGGCTGCTGAACTGAGTTTCCCTGCGAGAGCTGTTATGTGTGCTCCATTGGAGTTTTGTATCCAACGTCATTCCCAAAAATACAGTAGTATTTTCTGTTTTTAGTGGTACATTGTCTATTAAGAGCTCATTTGCTTTTTTAGCTGTATTAGGTAATGCAAATTCTAAACATTTCGTTTTATTTGAGTTTAGTACCAAATTATTTAGTCTGAACCATTGAGCTACCTGCGACAATCCACTGTTTACTTCGTCAATATTATTAGCGTTATTCCTATTTACTTTAAATATTAAAGATGTGTCATCAGCAAACAGTACAATGTCGCAAATATTATGAATGAAATATGGTAGATCATTTATATATACTAAAAACAGAAAGGGACCAAGGATTGATCCTTGAGGCACACCCATAACTAAGGCCGATCCGGATGACTGCACACCATTAATGCACACTCTTTGAATTCGGCTATCGAGATAAGATGCAACGAGACGAAGTGCATGATCCTTAATACCATAATGACCAAGCTTTAGTAATAAAGTTTCGTGTTGAACGCAATCAAATGCCTTGGACAAATCACAAAATACCCCTATGGCATTTTGTGAGTTCTCCCACGCATCAAAGATATGCTTCAACAATCTTACGCTTTATACTGCAACATGTATTAGACTCGCAAAGCAGTGAATTTAGTATGTAGTAGTGAATGTGTGCAGTGCTAGTAGTGTAATACCGGTGTTGGCGGTGCCGGTTTATAATGTATGTGGTTTACGAATCCTGCATGCGTAAAGTATGAACATTGATAGTACTCTCTGTTTTTAGCATTACATGATTGCGGATTGTAGCAAAATAATACTATCATTACTTTTGATTCATCATTCCCCTGCCCCTAACCACTCTAAGACGGATCGGCACAATATGTTTTTCTCTACCATTCTCTCCTATCATTCGTCAACTATGGCGCTATCCCTTTTATATGCATGCCATACTTCACACAATCCAACCATCCCTTTTTAAACCTATCTCTTGTCAAATATCCCATACAAATTCGTTTACATACTTAAGACACGTTTGACCACGCGATTTTCATCGTTTCACATTGTATGCCCATACCATCTTACTATTTTTCGTCTTTTCCATAATGGGCGCTACTTTCAGTCTTCCCCTTGTATACTGAGGCAACTTCACGAGGCCTGATTCAAAATGCAGATGTAAAGGTTGTCTAGTTTCAGTACATTTTTCTGAGTTCCTAGTTTATTATGACTAATTTAAGTTATGTTTTACATTTCTTTACCGAAATCGGTATTCTTTTGATATCCTTTTAAATTGGTATTAGGAGGGATAAAGTTCCTGAGACCAAACGAGTTTTAAATATGAATGCCGATGCGAATATATGACTGATATAGGTCGAAAAAAGACGAATCGACGGTGTGAAGAATGATAAGTATATAAAAGGAGTCGTATGTCAGATCCATAGGGACCTAATTCAAGCTATTTTTACAATGTAGTTATTTCGTATAGTAACATAGTCCCTCATCGCACACACACAACCCACACACACAAAACTGACGCACACACGTACTATGCCCTATAACTAAACCCGCTAGAAGTACGTTTTGACAAAAAAAAACATTTTTTATATAATTCTAGAATATCCTAAATTTTGTTGGCCCCCCCTCACTAAAAAGTTTTCCTAACACTGATCTAGATGGTCTATAATATTTAATTTATTAACTGTTTTACCTATTGTTTACGATATTCAGTGGCGCCTACATAAGACAATTTATATGCACCAATACGATGAATATTGCATGAAAATAGGTGCTATTTTATGTTATTATGATTGTCTAGGGTTGCCAAATATATTAAAAACATTGTTTTACTTATTTTCACTAAATTATAATTTTGAAAAAAAATAAAATGTATAAAATAGTGTTTTCCGCATTAAAAATTTCACACAATAAGTGTAATACTTAAATATTCATACGATTTTTTTTATTTTGTTAGGGCGGTCAGTTCATCGCAGCCATGAATAAATAATAATAATGGAGTTTTAGAATGAATTTGTCGATGTCAAATAAATATTCAAGACATTCTATATTCTATAATAATAAAATAATACTAATTCAAATTCAAAATATTTTTTATTCAAGTAAACTTGTAAACAAGTGCTTTTGAATCGTCAACTTTACTGCTGGTTCGGAAAGCTGTTCCTACCGAGAAGAGCCAGCAAGAAACTCGGCGGTTGCTCTTTTTAAAATATAAATCTTAGAACTAATTACATTTATTTATTACTGTCTTGTACAGGGTAGAGGTGCACCTATATCCACACATCCTTATCATCTAAGTAATCTTCAACAGTATAGTAGGCTTTCTGTATCAGCCTCTTTTTAACAGTGGTTTTAAACTGCTGTAATGGCATGGCCAAAATTGATTTCGGAATTTTATTATAGAATCTTACCCATACCCACAAACGATTTACGTACTTTTGCTAGGCGCAAAGCAGGAGTCGCAAGCTTATGTCGGTTCCTACTTTGTCTATTATATACATCAAGTTTTATAATTCTTTATATTTTTATGTACAAAAATTACATTGTTTAAAATATATTGTGAAGCAAATGTAAGAATACCTATTTCCTTAAACTTCTCTCGCAGGGAATCACGGGGACTTAAATTGTAGATGCCACGTATGGCTCTTTTTTGTAATACGAAATTTTTTTCACTATCCGCGCATTTACCCCACAGCAATATACCATAAGACATAATGCTATGGTGCTAAATGTATTGGTGGTGGAGTTCTATGCATGTGGTTTTACGAATACTGCATGTATCGGGTATAAAAACGGATAGTCCACTCTACATTTAGCATTATATATATTTTCTATTTTGCGGATTATAGGTTTAATAATTTTATTATTAGTTTTGTTTCCTTTTAACTTCTTTCTTGCGAGCAATACTTCTATTTCTTTTAAAAAATGTTTGCAACCCTACGTTTAACGTTCATATTTTTCAAGCATTAAACCAGAAATGAGTCGTATAGAATCAAAGGCGGCAATCTGCGTTTGGAATAATTTTTGGCAATTCAATAAAAACGTTTCTTTTCGTTAGTTTTGAAAGTAATATTAAAATAATGTTAGAAATATTTGGATAATTGCTATAAAAAACAAATAAAAACTTAGGATTTAGCTTTCGTTTGATAGTATTGTTGAAATTTACGAAGAAATTTTGCTAAATGCCGTATTTGATACTAAAAATCCAAGAATGCCGTTTTTGTTATCAAACATAATGCAGATTACCGTGTTTGAATCTAGCCAATTTTAAAGTTTTTCAGGGGTGTCATAAGAGATGAAAATAAGATTGATTTTCAAAGGTATATTTAATGAAATAGAAATTATATTATTTACTATTAAAATGAGAAATACAATCAAAATGAGAAATAGAATCAAAATTTATGAAATGCGTACATATTAAAACGAAAATAATAAAATAAACTTTATCAAATGCGTAAGTCAGTAACATCGTTTAATCCCCCTTCACAATAATTTTCTTCTACGGGTAAAGAAGTTAGACTATCTTGTGCGTCAAACACTTCTTTGTAAAGGATTAGGGAAGGAATATCTTTCCAATTTGTACCAAAGTGCTTAAATAGTAGTTTGTTTACATCTATTAGTTTATTTTTATTTACTGGTACAATACTAGGCAACGCTTGTGGACCGATCATGCCTATAATTTTTTGGCGTTGACATATATTAAAGCTTTTAGCCACATCACTTTTGTAAAAGATTTCACCTCTGACAAGAACGTTTCCGGACTTCTTCGATCTTTTTAGAATGAACCTTTTACACTCTATAAAAGCCATAGGCCAAGACGTCGTTGGTCTTACGACATCTTTCACCGCATCTCTGAAGTTGTATACAGGACATTGTGTCCCAAACTTAACCAAAGTAGATGTTTCTTCAATTGTCTTACTAATTTCATTTGGATCCAATATTGATGCTAACTTTCTTAATTTTCTTTCTATTATGCCAAATTGCCTATCGGCAGGCATATATGAATGGCCTGTGACAGGAAAAACAAGCTCAATGCTCTTGATATATTGATTTTCTAATAGCCATTTAGAGCATGCTCCAATAAGAATACAATTTTTGTTTTGGCCCCCGCAACCATCAGCAACTAAACGAATATTTTGTATGCCTGTTTTGTCCTTGTTAGATAAACGGTGATAAATAGCTACCAAATTGGAATCTTTAGAAAATTCATTTTCGGTGCAATGATAAACGAACACGCGTTCTTTTGCTAAAGCTTGTCTGGAGGATCCTTCTACCATTGTAAAATTGTAATAATATAACTGCCGACTGTAATATGACATTTGATCTGGCAATTTAGGTAGAGGTATATTCTTTTGACAGTCAAATGATATTATTTTGAGCCCATCACAAGATTCTCTTAACTTTTCGCAAAATGCTTTTGCTCTTAATGAATGTACTCTTTTTTCAATTAAGAGTTGGTTTTTTTTATTCGGATCTGTTTCAATCTTTTTTTTTCCAGTAATTTCAAGGCACTTTGAACAGACGTCTGTACGGGGAGTACCAAAGCCAATATTGTAGAAATTGTTGAATATATGGCGAAAATATGAACTTTTTACCAAAGCATTAGCATATTGACTAGTTTTGTAAATTTCATATAATTTTTTAATGTTTAATTCTGATGGCAGATACTTTCTTTCAGCAATCATAGCTTCTCTGCAATAATGTGATTCAATACAATAAAGTTGTTGTATGAATTTGTGCACAGATTCTCTTTGGATAGCAATTTTTTTTCTTTCCGATTTCCGCCGCGTTTTTCTGTGATAACGACATCAACTGTGTGAAAGAATCTTTTCATAACATATGAAATTCTATGTTTCGTCACATCGAAAATTTTCATAAAAAATTTTTGGCATATTGGCACTTTTTTCTGCCAATGGTAACAGAGTATTTAACAGTAGTTTGCCTTTTGCCTATGCTTGGATATCTGTTTTTTACTGGTGAGATGGAACAGAATTTCAATATTATGCTATCTTGGTCAATTTTATTAGTGTGAGCATAAAATCTTTTATGTAATATCATAATTTCTTTCATGCTAAGTGAAACACATTGCAAAGATTTGGAATTATGGCTGCATACTCTTTCAGGTGCTGATTTTGCAGAGTAGCTAGAAAGAATATTAAATTAAGCTCATTAAAACACTCATAGAAAAAAAACAATAGAAAAAATAAGCGAATAGTTATGTTTATCAGAGGCAGCCCTATTACCAATACTTACTTGAGTCTCTTTGCCAAGTTTCGTTTCCATATTTTAGTGATTTTCTGTCGTTTGCGCGCATATCTGTTACATACAGGCGTAGGATGGCTATTCATTATTAACTTTTTAATGGAATCTTTTAACTTTTATCACAAAAACAATAATAAATCGATAAAAACACGGACATACAATTACTCTGAAACGTATACCGACGCCATTAGCTCACGTGATGCAACGGACGCCTGTGATTGGTTGATGGTGTCGGAAGGCCGGGTTTGATTGTAAAACGCCAAAGATTGCCGGTTTTGATCCCAATGTTGATATTTGAAGTCGAATTTTAACTAGCTGTTGCCGTCTTTGATACAGTTTGAAGAAAATATGTAACGTTATTTTAAATTCCCTTTACGCCCGTATCAAAAACTCATTTTTGACTAAATTGATAGATTGCCGCCTATGATTCTATGCGACTCAAATGTAGTATTTCGCTCTTGTTTTATGATTTCATGGAGTTCCTCTCGGCTTAGGGTTGCCACGCTACTTCAAAAATTACCTTAAATATATGCCCCTTCATCAGTATACCCCCTTAACCTATGGATGTTTGGCGCATATAAAAATATGTATTGTTATTATATTAAATTTTAAAGTAACGTTGAAAAAAACTATTAATAGAACGCTATCAGTGATTTGTATTCACTCTTAAAGGAAAAATTCAGACTTGATTAGTTTTATATAGAAAAATTACAGATTTTTTAAACATTCTGCCGTAAAAACTTGCCACACATGCTAACCCTATCGTATGTAAAATTCGACAGCGTTATTGTTTGTAGTAAAATATTAGTCAAGTGATTTAGTGCTTCAATGTTGTGTATGTAGGGTGTTTCGATCTCACAGATCTATTTAGACAATTACATCGGTGTGCGCCTCCCTCATTTCTTACCGGGGTGTCGTAAAAGGCGACTAACGTAAACGTTAAACCACTGTGTGGTATCCGGTTGAGTAGAATAGACCACCCTCTTTATTACAAGGAGTCGTAGAATACGACTATGTTAAGTTGACCCACCGTGTGGTATCCGTATTGAGTAGAATAGACTACCCTTTTATTACCAACGTGTCGTAAGACACGACTAAGGTAAGTTGACGTCAGGCAGGCTGCCTGTCGTAAAATACGTAGCCAAATCATATAACGACATGTTTGTAACATGTTGTGCCGACCCCACTTAGAGTGGGATAAGGGCAGGAGAATGATGAAGATACGATTTTATCATCAAAAATTTCAGGCTTACCTTGACTTAACGTGCATACCTTGAAGGCAGATTTAAAAATAAGAATAGGTTTTTTTCGCCTTCTTAAATAAATTTACAATCGCTAAAGAAGTAGGCAAAATACATATGTAATGTTTAAATAATTTTTGCCATAATCCACGATTCGATAGATCCCCACTTAGAATGGGATAAGGGCAGGAGGATGTGACATCGCTGAGTGCATAGAAGCTGTCTGTGTGTCTCTTAAGGTGGAATTCCACCAGTGTGCAGAACTGTGCAGCATAGTGTGCGGCACAAATGTTTACTCTGGTCGAGTCATTCCAGCAAACATTAACAAATTGTGCGCGAATATTCTAGAAACGTTCGCGCACATCTATGCATATTTGTGCACGTACACTTGAAGCAGTGGACTCGCGTCGATGCGTACGCACATGATGTTCAAAACAAAACAAAACATAGTTTTGCTTCCACTACCGGAACGAAAACATTTGAACGAATGAAAAAAATATTAAGAATTTTATAGAAAATTTCTAAAAATATATTGTAAATTTGTAAATAATTTAAAAATAAGTGAAATAATAATAATATAGATTATAAAATATTTCTAAATGAACATGTTCGCACACATGTGTGCTTCACTGTGCGCTTACAGAAGTTACACACATCATTGCCGGTGGAGACAGAAGCTCAAAAATCCCATCAAAATTGGAGAATTTACTACTAACCTAAATCTTCCTCAAGAATAACACTATATGTAAATTCACATAGTAACGCCAGCCACTATACACAAATTAAATTAATTATACGAGTGAAGAGGCGGTTAACAATATATCTAAAACTAAATCGTAAAATGTATAAAGTAATTCGTGTGATAGCTCATGAATGACGTAATTGGCAATTAAATGGCGATTCAAATTTTTTTTATAGCAGCTATAGTCCAGTGGTGGCTTAGGGTATGTCCACATTCATTCAGCTTTACTTATGTGGAAATCGGAATGATATATATCACGTAAATTCTTATGCACATAAATTATAAAAATATGCTGCGACGCAAATATAAGAATACCTATTTATCTATATATTTATATACTTCTATCGTAGGGAATCACTGGACTTAAATTGTAAATGCTGAGTATGACTCTTTTGCAATAGAGATAATACAATGTTTTTTAAATGCGCACTCTTAACCCCACAATAATTTCCCATAAGACATGATGTTATGGAAATAAATAAAATAAACAAGTTTTTGCTATTTTGTAGAGATTCGCGGCAGGGTTCGCCTATGGAGTAAGGTTGAATGATTTAAATGAAGTTCTGCGTATCGCGGTCTTGTTCCGAACGTTGACTCGATATGACTCATTGATGTCCCGATAAATATATTGATATTAATGGTATGGTATGGTATTGACCACCAACGACCTCTTTGGTATTGATTTTTGTTTTGATTAGGCAACTTGTTAGAGGTGTTGGTTGAATAGGTTCGTGTCTTCATCTTCAAAGACGTCCATCTAATTTGTATGTGTTCATATGTGATCATGGCCTTATTATGTTTCTGTTTTTGCCGATATATGAATGTTTTGTTTGGCATTGAGATAAAGCTGACGAGATATCACTATCGGCCATTTTGTTTTTAATACATTCCCGATAATTAATTTATCTCGTTTTGAAATATGAACGCCTGTTGCTAAAGCTAGCTTTCTAAATGATCACCTTTGTAGGTGTTTCGAGTTTTGACCATATCAACCATTGGCGACTAATTTGTCGTGTATCAGCCTGTTACTTTCCCACTGGGCGAAGGCCTGTCTCGTTTAGGATAGTATATAGGGTAGTAGATCTGATTTTCGACCCACCACGATGCTGCGGATTAAACACAAGTTTTTTTTTACATTAAAACTGATAAGAACTCGTAACTCATGCGGTAAGAACCATAACCCTCTTGAAGAAGGCGCTTATATATTCTTACAACTTCCAAAAAATTCTGTGATTTTGTGTAGGATTGTCCTAAAGACATTGTTTTAATAAAATTCTTCTTTTTTAATGTTTAATTAGTCACGGGCTTCCGACGAAAGCCCGGATAAGTTCATGCCAGACAATCATTTCTTTAGCTACTATTTTACTCCTTAGTCCCCTATTGTAGAAATCCAGTACTCTTACAAGAGTGGTATTTCCCACTTTAAGCAAGTAAGTTTTAATCGACATGGTGTGGCTACGAAGCAATCTCGGTCTTTCTTCTGCAATTCCTTAGGGATAACCATAAGCGTACTAGATTATACCGAAAGCTTACTATACTATTGATATACTATACTTTAAAAATGCCTGGATTAGGTGAACAATGAGATGTACGAAGTTACATTTCGTTGTTCACGAAGCTGTTGCTGACGTTAGTGGTGAATTAGATTAGTTTAGGGTATGTTCGTCACTAACAGTGTTAGGGGCTACCTCAACGTAAACTGAGTGGTGTTCCTTTTTGCAACGTCACATTTCTCTGCATAGGTATAATTTAAATTAAAATTGTCTATTTAACTGTTCTGTTTGTAGGGTAAGTGTGACAGTTGTCAATAAAAGGTTTTTGATTTGATTTCATTTCATTTAGCAAGTCTTCGGTCTTTCACAAGATTGCTATGGCGGTCACTAACTATATTTTGAAAAGAGTAACCGCCGAGTTTCTTGTAGGGTCTTCTCGGTGGGAACAGCTTTCTGGACTAGCAGGAGGGTTGTCGATTAAAAAGCACTTGTTGACAAGTTTACTTTAATAAATACCTTTTGAACTTGAATGTTGAAATTGTAAATTTTGCTTAATTTGCTTATTCAAAATCAGTACTTACCGGATTTGGCTCATAGATATTTGCTGTTATTCCTTATTTTCCTTATGGAGATACATTGCTGAGTGTGCAAAATACAGAGTGTAGTATAACGGGAATGGATAAGATGAAGGTTCAAGGTGACTATTTATCACTCTCGGGTCGTTGGCGAGAAGGCGCCGAAATAAAATACTTCGAGAATAAATTTGATTTTTTTTTAAAATAAAATCTCATATCCTTGATTCTAAACTATGTTAAATTTGTTAAAACGTGAGTCATGGTGGAGGGCGTTCAATACACCATTGTGCTCTGTATGGGGAGTCACGAAACGATTGTTATCGTGTGACGTGCAAACATGATTTTGATTGACTGCACGTTACATCTACGACTTTCACTAAATTATAATCCGCTAGTAGCACCTGCGATTTTGTTCATCTCAATTTGAGTGTTAAAATGCCCTTAATAATGATCACTAGCATCAGTACGGTCACGCGTAATTGCCGCTCAGTCCAGATTCGATCTCCCCTTAGAAATAAACTGTCATTAACAAACAAAAAATGCTCTAATGTACTCCAAACTTCTCAGTATTATCCACTAGTTCTATCTAAAGATTTTTAGAAAATTTCATTCAAATCCGTCCTGCTATTTAGGAGTTTGTAAAGACCATAGATACATACATACTTTCTCTTTTATATATAGATGTGTTTTCCAGTTTCTGAAGAAAAACGGGAATTTTTCTATCCTACATGTGAACCCCGTATATACCTTAATGGTTTTGAATGAATTGAAGTTTAATGGTTTCAAATATCATCCATATTGGTCCAATGGGTTAGCCGTGAAAGCGTGACAGGCAGATAGAAAGACAAACTTTTATACATAAATTTATACTATTAGTATAGATTTACTTGGAGACTTGTTAAGTTGTGATGGTCAGATGGTGGGTGATCCTTACTGGGGATTCTTAATGAGGGTTCACTTAAGGAGTTCGTTTACTTATGGAGTGATTCTTATTGAGGCTTCACGGTCTCAAACTCTGTTAAGCCCTATGAGATTAATTTAAACCTTCAGGACCTTGCTAAGAACTAGTTATCATATATATTTTAACTGTAATATCTAACCTACTGGTTAAAACATCAGATACTCGCTCTGCGGTAACTCTGACCGCCGAGTTTCTTTTATATCTTTTATATCTTTTAAACAATTTCAATTTTACATTATTAAACCACAATCTTGTATGAAGTTAAAAGGATTTTCAAATCCAGGCATTTTTATCATACAAATTTTCTAATATGCTTTACGTATAAGCATATCAAATTTTCTAATATGCTTTACGTATAAGCATATCTCTTACACTTAATTAAAATATAAGTTTTACAACCCCAACTATGCTGGCCATAATAAATAAGAAGCTTAAACCCACTAAGATGAATTAGTACCGATACTAATATGTATTTCGTTGACAGGTCGTCGCAGTGTGCGTAGTAAGAGGCGCGCGCGGACCAGCGGTACCAAGTAGTATCCCAGAGCTAGCTGCACCATGAACGAGCTCGACAGCCTACGTCAGGAAGCGGAAACGCTCAAGAATGCCATCCGGGTATGTCAATGGTTCACTTTTCCTGATGAACAATTTATTGATACTCCATAAGTTTTGGTATTTAAAGTAATGGCCTGTTACTATCTCACTGCTGGGCATACACCTTCTCTCTCAGTTTTTGTAGAGAATGATGAGAGCTAAGCCTAACACGATGCTCCAACGCGGATTGGTAGGTTACACATATCTCTAGAATTCTTCAGGTGTCCTCACGATGTTTTCCAAAATAGCAGGCGCAGGCATACATTTTCGCCGCGCGGTAGAAAGAGAGGGGGATACTTTCTCTCCTACGCCGCGACGGCGGCCTACTCTCCCTCAAGTCTTACGAGTTGTCGATCTTGATACGTGGCACTAGTTTAACATTTTTTACAAAATAGTGCAAAACGCCTCTTAAGAAGTTTTCGCTTCGAAAATTCGAGAAAGGCGGTTCGAATTTGCTCTCAACAGTGTCATCAGATATTCAAGGATTTCAAAACATTAAAAGACTCGATAGTTGAATAATTGTTAGAGTAAATATAGTTGCGTGTATCAATTTATATTGTCTGTCGGCAATGCGCAAACATTGGGCAATCGGAGTTCGACGGGAGGCGCTCGCAAGGCCGGGCATATCCGGCGGACTTGTAGAGCTAGAAGAGAATAAAATTTGTTTTACGCCATTGACTTCACAACTGTAGTGTGGTAAATTAACGGCCTGTGATTATCCCACGTCTGGTACTGAATGTACAATGAGCAAAGAAATGACAATAAAACTTTTCATATTGCTATAGGGTAAATGCGTGGATAATGAAAAAAAAATGTATTACAAAAAAGAGCCATACGAGGCATTTACAATTTTATTCCGAGTGATTCTCTGAGATAGGATATAGGTATTCATACATTAGCTTCACAGTATACTTTAAGCAGTTTAATTTTTGTATATAAAAATACAAAGAATTGTAAAACATTAGGTGTTAATTGTATGTTAATATATGACAAAGTAGGAACCGACATAAGCTTGCGGCTCCTGCTTTGCGCCTTGCAAAGATACTAAGTCTTTTGTGGGTTTGGATAAAAGATTCTTTAATCAAATTCCACAATCAATTTTAGCTTTGCTATTAGAGCAGTTTAAAAACACTGTTCAAAAGAGGCTCATACAGTCTACTATACTATAGAGGATTACTTAAATAATGAATGTGTGGATATATCTACTCTGTACAAGACAGTAATGGCGAAATGTAATTAGTTATAAGAATTATATTTTAAAAAGAGCAACCGACGAGTTTCCTGGCTCTTCTCGGTAGGAACAGCTTTCCGAACCAGCAGTAGAGTTGACGATTCAAAAGCACATGTTTACAAGTTTACACGATTAAAAGAATATTTTGAGTTTGAATTTAAGACTGCGTAGGTGAGGTTGGGGGAGTAGTTGCTTCAACGTTGCTTAAAAAAATTGCTGCCTCAATGCTCTATATAACTTGTTCACCGTTTCGCAGGACGCTCGCAAAGCGGCGTGCGACACGTCGCTCGCGCAGGCCACGGCCAATTTGGAGCCGATCGGCCGCATCCAGATGCGAACCAGGCGCACCCTCCGCGGACATCTCGCCAAGATCTACGCTATGCATTGGGGCAGTGATTCCAGGTTAGCTTAA
This sequence comes from Morpho deidamia, assembly GCA_947086505.1. Taxonomy (NCBI): domain Eukaryota; kingdom Metazoa; phylum Arthropoda; class Insecta; order Lepidoptera; family Nymphalidae; genus Morpho; species Morpho deidamia. The sequence continues at coordinate 10,365,060 of CAMTZC010000008.1, forward strand.
GATAATAAGAATAATAATTTTTTGAATATAATGTTTGATTACATTTAAAAATATGTAGGAAATTAAAGACTATTGTTATGTACAGGGGTTTGTGGATTTGGATGACAATACTTAGTAAAGTAAAGTAAAGTAGCGGCCTGCTACAATCCCACTGCTGGGAATAGGCCTCCTCTCTCCGTTTCTGGAGAGAAGGGTTGTAGCTAAGATCTACCACGCTGCTCCAATGCGGATTGGTAGGTTACACATATCTCCAGAATTCTCTAGAGATATGCAGGTTTCCTCACGACGTTTTCCTTTACCGAAAAGCGTGTAATAAATTGCAATTATCAATAAGACACATCAGTTTTAATAGAAAAACTCATTGGTGCCTGCCCGGGTTTGAACTCGTGTTCCCCTCGAAAGAGTCGCACGGTCTCACCGCCGGGCTATCACAGCACAATAATAAGAATAATAATTTATTGTATATAATGTTTGCTACATTACATTAAAAAAAATGTAGGAACTTAAAGACTATTGTTACGTACAGGGGTTCGTGGATTTGGATGAAAATAACTAGTGACTCGTTAAAAACACTTTATTTAACTTATCACTACAAACGTAGTACTTAAATTCTCTATGAAGTTCGTTGTCGTATAAGAAAGCCGAGGTCACTATTATTCCACTATTATTTGCACTTCGTAATTCGCTCTTGATCGCTATTCGCGAACTGAACGTCGAGACGCACCATACCATATGTTCGCGAACTTTCGCGAGTCCCTGGGGGGATCGTAAACAACATTTCGTGAGCACCTGAATGTTTCAGAGAATTAGCGTCAAGCTAATTTGAACGCTATGACACATAAGATACGAACCCTTTTCGCATGTTCATAATGTTATGTTAGTATATTCAAATTAAAAATTAAATTCAAATTAGGTTATACCATAACGACGATTTTTGAAGTACTGGGAATGCATATGTATTCGAATCCAGTATATCAAATTTTTCATATAGTATTTTTAGAATACCGGTTACAGATTACACTACCGGTTACAGTTAAAATAGATTGCGTGGAAGCTCCAACTTCCACGGAATTTGTTCATCATTGATGCTGCTCTTTACCTCATGATTGCATAAAAATCATCTGTTCGAGCCGTAGCAAACTTCAATGACGCACTACAGAAAGCTTAATTATAACTAATAATAACTTTATTTAGCCAAAACATACAGTATATATACAAATAAAATATATATACAGATAAAAACTAATTATTATGTACAAAAATGTTGAACAAAAGTAATATTTAAATTATTTTGCTATAATCCGCGATAAAGTAATAGGATATATATATAATGTAGAGTGGACTATCCTTTTTTCATTAACCAGATATATGCAGGATTCGTAAAAACACATGCACAAACCTCCACTACTGCCACCACAATACACTAGCACTACACACGTCCACTATCACAAACTCAACAATCGTTAATTCAATGTTAGTAAATTTAAAATGATAAATTTAATAGTTTTTGCAATTTAACTTCCCGGATTGGTTTGATTTTTGTGATGGAGATATTTGCAGGGTCGGTGAGTGAGAAGCTACTGTTTATTTCAAGACTCAACAGTCGACGTGAACGAAGTAGTGGATATAAAATAATAATAAATAAAAATAAAATCTATTTTAGTAAAATTGTAACTTCAAAAACTGAGATAGCGAATCATCTTCCTGCCCTTATCCCACTCTCAAGTGGGATCGGCACAACATGTAAAAAAAAATGTTGTCACATGATTCGTTTACGTTAATTACGACCGGCCGGCTGCCTGACGTCAACTTGCCTTAGTCGTATTTTACAACTCCTCGGTAAGAAAGAGGTTGGTCTATTCTACTCAACCCGATACCATACGGTGACTCGACTTACCGTAGTCGCCTTTTACGACACCTCGGTAAGAAATGAGAGTGGTCTATTCTACTAGGCCGGATACCACACGGCATAAAAAAACTGAGATAGCGAATAGTAATCGGAATTGATATAGTAATCGAAACGTTTTAAATTTACCGAGAAGTAAAAATCTACTTCCGATAAATTCTATTTATATTCAACACTTTCCAAGACACGTTCCGATTGTATGTAGTTTTCCTCGATAAACGAGAATCGTTCAAACGTATAAACGCACCGCGAACAATAACAGTAAAATCGCCGGAACCGTTCGCAAATAGGTCGCCTATGTTTGTGTGAGAACTAAAGAGGCTGAGCTATAAATATATTGGAAGTAGCAGGAACAGACTGACAAAATTTCCGTGATTACTCTATACAAAGCAACTTTTTTTGTAGTTTCTCTATTTATTTAATTTGGGCTGCCAATAAGTTACATTGAGCAACACAGGATACAAGATACCCAGATATCCAATTGAATGTTTTGCTTGTTGAATTTTTTATATTTTATTTATTTATTAATTGAAAAGTTATAACAAGTACATTTTACACCTATAATTGAGACATTTTTGGTGTATAGCAATATGCAGCCCAAATAGGCTGAGGCCTGTGCTAGGGCTAGCAAGAGTCAATAGGTTTTCTATTTTGCTTAATGCCAGGTAACGACAAATATTAACAAATAGAAACAATATTATATTTAAAAAAAATGAAAGGGATAAATAGCGAATTATAGAAAAAAGAAAAGGAAAATGACTTATAAACCTTTCTGTATACCCAAATTAAAAAAAATACAATAAACCCACCACCATGAATATAATTTTGTGTGTTGTGTACGCGTGTGTGTGTGTGTATGTGTGTGTGTGTGTGTGTGTGTGTGTTTGTGTTAACATGACAATTCTATAGTAAGCTGTAATGTGCATTTTTATATTTAAGTTGTTAATTAACTAATTAACAACTTCAATATAAAAATGAATATCTATACTTATTACAAAACAAAATCCCCAAAAGCTATCAGTCCGTATGTATCGATTTTATATAAATCTACTGAACGGATTTTTGTACGGTTTTCAATAAAAGATAGTGCAAGTCTTCCGGAAGGTTAAGGTCAATGGTACATTACATTTACAAAACTGCGGCTTAATAATGTCAATTGAAAATGTTTTAAAAGATCGACCGCCTAGTTTCTTGCTGGTTAAGTTGCTCGGTAAGAAGAACATTCCGAATAGGTTGTAGCTTCATAACCATATTGATGCTTGACGATTCAAAAGTGCTTGAAAGAGCTTGATTGAATTTAAAAAATATTTTGTCACTATAAAAAATAATTAGCCACGTAATAGTGTGGTTATTTTTGTCGGGGTGACAACTTGAGGGTATTAGTTCTCGATGATTATAGATTGAGAATAGAAAAATAATGAATTTGATTGAAGACTATATAATATGTTATGCCAAGTGTAGAGTGTACTTATCCGTTCTCATACCTGATACGTGCAGAATTCGTAAAAACTCATGCTCTACCCGCCACAAATAATACAATATACAAGCACTGCATACATTCACTGCACCAATTTCAATTATTGTTTCGCCCCGTAACAAGCATCATCAGGATAGACGGATAGACTAAATCGCAAACCGACGCATCACCCATCCGTTTTATAGTAACGAGCTTAACCTCCCCCGTTGATTTTGCTATCGAACACGCGTAGCAAACTGCATGTATCAGGTACATGCATATAACGGATAATACACTCTACATTTACCATTACATATATGTATTTTCTGGACCTCCACAAAGCAAACCCTAATTCTATAAAAGATTGAGACTAAATAAATCACGATTTGAAAATCAAACATTTATTCAGTGGCGCGCGTTCGCAAGCGTGGTGCTAAATAAAACTAAATTTGTTTAAATTTCAGACTTATAAAACTATATCTAGAAAATTGAATATAAATTTTAATAATACTCCAATAACGGAAATACCAGCGAAATTTTTAGGCATTACAATTGATAAATTTTGTAATTGGAAAGAACACAATCTGTATCACTTGTAAAAAACAGACAGATTTGTATATGTGCTATATAGATTACGAAATACAGTGTCAGAAGATGCAGCAACAGTGGCATATCATGGTTATGTGACTTCGGTTCTTCGATATACGTCTGATTCTCTTGGGTAACTCTGTCGATTTTGAAAAAGCATTTAAAGCTCAAAAAAGTGTATCAGATCCCTATGTAGTTCAGATCTAATTGAAAGAAAAAGATTACCCTTACCCTGTTTATACATTTTTGAAATTTGTGTTTTTACAAAAAAGAATATTGATATATTCCAAATGAAACCACAAAATCGAAATAGGCGGCAAAAAATTAAATTAAACTTACCTTTACAAAGATTCAATCTAAAAGAATTCTTATTGTATGGCTCTAACATTGTATAACAAACTCTCTGACAATATCAAAAGTATGACAGTTCCTAATTTTAAGAAAATGCTGTTTTATTATTTATTGGATAAACTTTATTAAAACATTAATGCATTTTTGGCAGATTGTAATTTATGACATTTAGACCTAACATTTACTTCTATAAATGACATTCTTTTTCCTTAATTTAACTTAATTTTATAATGTATTAATTCTGTAATAATATGTTTGCACACCTGCAAAGCAGAATATGTAAGATACGTTATACGTTAATTCTTAAGAACTTTGTACTCATATTCCGCAAATAAATAAATAAATAAAATAAATACGTGACTGGCTGACTGTTACACATCGTTAACATTAATATTATTATGGTTGCTTTCACCGTGCCCTCTGCCCCCAGGAACCTGGTCTCTGCCAGCCAGGACGGCAAGTTGATCGTGTGGGACAGCCACACGACGAACAAGGTGCACGCGATCCCGCTGCGCTCGTCGTGGGTGATGACGTGCGCGTACGCACCGTCCGGCTCGTACGTCGCCTGCGGCGGACTCGACAACATCTGCTCCATCTATAGGTAACTTTGTACATAACAAAGTACAGTAACGGCCTGTTGCTATCTCTCTTCTGAGTATTTTTTTGTATATATTACAATGTAAAATATTAAAACATTCCACAGTTAAAGTTATACATAAAACTCATCGTTGACGAAAGATTAAACTGTGATAAATTGAATTCACGAAAGTCATGAAAAACAATTTTCACGTATCTGTTTTGTATGAAACTTTCCTCATTTTATCGTCGTCGTTATAACTCCTCGTATGGTCGATAAGTGGTAATATAAAAATGTTTACATGAAACGTGATACTAATGATTTAAAATGTCTTACATACATACTAGCGATCGTTGTTCTTCTTTGTCAACCGATGGACGTCATGAACATAGGTCTTTTCATTGGATCTCCTTACTACAAGATTTTATGCCGTCTGAATCCAGCGGCTCCCTGCAGCCTTTTCGAGATCAGTCAGTCCATCTCATAGGAGGTTTACCGACAATGTACTTTCCGGTGCAGGGTCGCCATTCCAACATCTTAAAACACCAACCCCCTACGGTTCTCCGCAATACATATGTTATCCTCCCATTCAGTTAGGTACATAACACACTGTGCTGTATTGGTTATTTTGATTCTTTTACGAATCCCCTATTTTACACTGCGGATGTCCTCGTGTGTTTGTGTTGAGAATGATAGTGTGTATGTATGTATGTAAGTTTTTGAATGTAGAGGAATCCCTACATCTTCATCGAAATGCATATGATAAATTGCAATTATTACAGTTACACACAAGTTTTTACAGACAAAAATTTTTTTGCCTGCCTTGGTATTGAACATGTGATCCCTTCGAAAGAGTCGCACGGTCTCACAGCTATGTTATAATAGCTATACAGTTAAGCTAGTCGTTTTTAAAATAAATATTAAACTATCCTCCATGTCTGTAGCTTGAAGACTCGCGAAGGCAACGTGCGCGTATCCCGCGAGCTTCCCGGACACTCTGGCTACCTGTCGTGCTGCCGGTTCCTTGATGATAACCAGATCCTGACTAGCTCCGGAGATATGACCTGGTGAGTGGAGGCATATTTATCAAATCAGCAACATTTTCTACAAAGTAAATATAATTTAAAAGTTCTCGCTCACAACCATATTCATTATTTTGCTAGTACTCTTATGCACAAATGTCGGTAAGAAGCTAACAGTGGTTCGGGAGGTACGTATCGTACCGAGAAAAAAGAGCTAAAATGCAAATGCAATAAGTAAAGTGAGGGTAGAATAAGAGAAAAAGAATAACTATTTACAAATCTTCATATAAAATTACCTATATATAGACCAAATAAATTAACTTAATAATATTTTGAGTACTTGTGAGAAATACTTTCTCTTGACAATAACGGACAATTGGGATGGAGATTTGAGAATTGACATAGATACCTATCTTAACACCCTGGGAACTAAATGATCTCGAGTAAGTTAGGGGCACTTACCTTCATATGGATGACAATATTTACCGATTTGAAACTGTTACAGCGCTCTATGGGACATTGAGACCGGGCAGCAGTGTGGCCAATTCACGGGGCATACCGGGGACGTGATGTCGCTGTCCCTGGCTCCCGACCAGCGCACATTCGTGTCGGGCGCTTGTGACGCGTCCGCCAAACTGTGGGACATCCGTGACTGCCAGTGCAAGCAGACCTTCCCCGGTCACGAGAGCGACATCAACGCGGTCACGGTAATGTTCTGTCGGGTAGTTCAATCCGGCTCGAAAGAGCATAGTCTAATTCAAATTCAAAATATTCTTTATTCAAGTAAACTTGTAAAAGTTCTTTTGAATCGTCAACTTTACTGCTGGTTCGGAAAGCTATTCCTACCGAGAAGAACCAGTAAGAAACTCGGCGTTGCTCTTTTTAAAATATAAATCTTAAAACTAGTTACATTTAGTTATTACTGTCTTGTACAGGGCATAAGTGCACCTTTATCCACACATCCTTATCATCTAAGTAATCTTCAACAGTATAGTAGGCTCTCTGTATCAGCCTCTTTTTAAGTGTTTTTAAACTGCTGTAATGAAATGGCCAAAATTGATTTCGGAATTTTATTATGGAATCTAAACCCACAAACGATTTACGTACTTTTGCTAGGCGCAAAGCAGCAGTCGCAAGCTTATTTCGGTTCCTACTTTGTCTATTATATACATCACCTATCGTTTTATAATTCTTTATATTAAAAAATTACAGTGTTTAAAATATACTATGAAGCAAATCTAAGGATACCTATTACCTTAAATCTCAGGGAATCACGCAATGTTTAAAAAATGACCGTTTTCAGTTCTTCCCGTCGGGCTTCGCGTTCGCGACGGGCTCTGACGACGCCACATGCCGCATGTTCGATATCCGCGCCGACCAGGAGCTGGCGATGTACTCGCACGACAACATCATCTGTGGCATCACTTCCGTTGCCTTCTCCAAGTCAGGCCGGCTGCTGCTCGCCGGATACGACGATTTCAACTGCAACGTGTGGGACTCCATGAAGAGCGAGCGTGCCGGTGAGTCACGTGACTTTACCCAGTACAACACGAGGTACTGACTTTATTACTGATTTATAAGGTGTGATAGCCCAGCGGTGAGACAACACTCTTTCGGGTCACGAGTTTAAACCACAGGTCGGCACCAATGAGTTTTTCTATTAAAGCTTATGAGTCTAATTGATAATTGCAATTAATCACACGCTGTTCGGTGAACAAAAAAACATCGTGAGGCAACCTGCATATCTCTAGAGAATTCTGGGGCTATGTGTAACCTACCAATCCGCATTGGAGTAGCGTGGTAGGTCTTAGCTCCAACGCTTCTCTTCAGAAATGGAGAGAGGAGGCCTACCCCCAGCAGTGGGATAGTAACAGGCCATTACTTTATTATGTTTATTTATCTTTTTAATATTTCTTTGCAGGCATCCTGGCCGGCCACGACAATCGGGTGTCTTGTCTGGGTGTGACTGAGAACGGAATGGCCGTCGCCACCGGCTCCTGGGACTCGTTCTTGCGCATCTGGAATTAGACTACCACCATCCGCTTCCCACCACCGCAAACCCGCACCATATCCCATAACATCCCCACTTAGCGTGTATCGACTCTGATAGATGCCATTGTAAAGTAAATTAAAATTTTTATTTATAATTAAATATTTACATGGAAAACGCTTTGATTATAAAAGTTATAATAAATCATTGATTCAAAGTTTATAACATGATTAAATTACTCTTTGAAATAGTTTAAATAGAATTTGTACCAAAGTCGTATTCAAACAATGTCAGTCAAAAATTTTCGCAAGTTTTTAAAAATATTTATTAATGGCAACACAAAGTCAGTACACAAAAACGTCCGACGAGCGCGCGTTATTAGGACGGATCGAACAAAATGGCCAATCACAACAAAATGGCCGACCGCGACAAAATGGCGTTCAGAATCAACAGCGCGCGTCACTTCCCCTCCAAATGTGATTGCGGTGTGTGAATGTGTCGCGAATATAATTTTTCTACGCGTTATTATCTTGAACCCCATCTACAACCCCTCATATATCGAAACGTGAATTCAGAGTCGAACGATCGTGTTCGAACGTGTTTTGACAAGTCTTTAACACGATACAATGCTGATCTGATTTCCAGTTTTGCAATTTTTGACCCTGTTTTTTATTAAACTTCTGCTTATTACAAACAAACTTTACATGTAAGGATGTAATCTACATATTGCACTTTAAATGAAGTATGTTATTGGCAAAAAAAAACAAAAAATTCGATATTTTGAGGCATTAATCGAATTGATTATTACGAATTAAAGCTAAAAGTTAAATTGGCTATATGGAAACTAGTTAAAATTGACGGTGTTTTTAAATAACATACCGCCTCCTACCAACTGAGGTAACCTTATATTGAAAAGGAATTCTTTTCGCGATTTGAAGATAAACATACTTCGTTATAAAAGTTGATTCTAAATAAAAAAAATCGCACGTTTAGTATTAAAGTGACCTAATTCAAAAAAGTTGTTTTGTACCAAATTGTAAAAAAAAGTAGCGTAGCGCCCACATCACTGTGTTAAAGACACCAATTACTTGTAAGTGCAAGAAAAACTATCTTTTTTATAGTTCGTAGCGTCATGTTATAGATGGCGTTGAAATAAGGATTACATGTATAAAACTCAATTGTGCTAATTAGGTTACTTTAATACTAATCGTGCGGATATAATCTTGTTTGTATAGATTTCTCCACCACTTTTAAACTCTTGTACTATGACTGGATGGGACTTATTCCTGACATAGACCAAGAGTATTCAATGATTCATGCTTAAAAGTGTTTTCATTTTGATAAACAGGGCACTCGCTAATTTATTGTATAGTTAACTTGTATGAAAGCATTTAACTACGGCTGAGAAGTATAGTTTTGTGTGCTTGAGAGAGTTGTGTGTATGTTTTGTATGTCTGTTCACTGATATATTTATATATGTAATGTATGGTAGTGTAACGTTCAAAGCCTGAAGGAGCGAATGCGGTATCCTTACGTTTCTTTTTATTGGTGAGTTTAATATTTTATTGTTCTCATTTCTAAGGTTTTATTACAACCTTATCTAGGTTTGACGTTACACAAGTTTAGAAATTATCTTAAAACGATGCTACATTAAGCTATAGAATACGATTGCAGATTATTTGAGTGATAGCATATCCTAATCTTTTATTTTTACTTTTATATCTTAACTGCAGCAATTTCCTTGTAACCAATTTTTTTTGAAAAGATTAGTCGCCGAGTTTCTTACTGTTTCTTAGATAGGTAGTAGCAAACTTTCGAATCAGTGACAGCTTCTTTAAAAACATTCGATGATTCAAAAGAACTGAAAACAGCCCTCTTGAATAGATAATATTTATTAATTTTTTTAAATTCCTGATTTTTCTTTTTCAGATAATGGATATGCACAATAAATTACACAAATAAACGTGAAAGTCTACCAACTTAAGAACCAAATATTATTATTAATGTAATCAATCACTAATTTATCAAATGAAAAACATATTATATCCATCTGTATTATATCTTCTTACTCCAATAAACAACACCAACAAACATGATTTACAATTCTATTTTGAAATTCGCAAATTTTAAAAATTGTGCCTATATTAAGTGAATATCGAATGTTTTCGCTTACTGATCTCACTGATATCGATAGCTTTAATTTCATACTAAATTAGCAGCAATTAATCCGGCTCGAAGGACCATCTCCAACGTCGCACTAAGGAAGAAACTTAAAACAATCTGGACTTGTAATTTAATTTGGTAATATCCTGTAGTTCAGGAGTTCTATCACTTGCCAATTTTACAGGATATTTCGTATTATTTTATCTCTATGTAAAGACTCGAAGGACCATCTAGTACCAAACGAAGGAAAAAAATAGCGAATAGTTCAGATTTGAACTGGAGATTATATGTCATTTAGTCGTAAAGGCTGAAAAACCTTCTTACGTATCTTGGAGGAAGAAAAGAAAATGGTAATCACAATTTGGGACTAATTTATTTTATTTTTGATGGTATGAAGTCGTACTGAACTTATTCAACTATTCTCAAAGACAATACTTTCTTACACTATTATCGGGAGAGATCATGGCCAGGCTTTTATTGAATCAAAAAAAAACTTGTTTGTTGGTGTAGTAAGACCTCATATTGCGTTAAAATAAAATTTTCATGTTTTAACATTTGTTATGTCAGGTAAATTTGCGGGCGAAGTACGTATATTTGCAGAAACACAATTATGCAGTCCTTTTCGAATGTTCATTAATATTTAATGCTCAAAAGATAAAATTGAAAATTGGAATCTAAACTTACCTTAGTATAGTAAACATCTTTTAATTACACGATAAAGTTAACAACAATAAAATTTATGCTTCATCAAATGAATGCAAGTGACATCAACGTTGCTGTGAATTTGGATTAGCTTTTTTTGAATTGGACTTTAACTGTATTGTTAAGACATACAAGTCTTAGTGTTCTTATTGATTAAGATTTATGGGATTAGATCTAGTTATCGCCATTGACAGATAATTGATCCGGCTCGAAGGACCAATTGATCTAATATCCTAACTTTAGTTGTCCGACGACTCAATAATTTTATTATCATAGAAAACATAATGGTTTCAGTACAAAAAAATCCTATTCTCGATTTTTTTGAATTTTTTCAATTACAACTAAAATTTGAAAAATTCTCGAAATTAATAAAATATTTCATTAAATATATATAAAACCTATGCAGGATTTTTGGCTTTGTCATCGCAGTGAATGAGTGACTTACGAAATAAGTCAAAAGAATGAGTCACTTAGAATAATCGATGATTGATAATGTATAATAGTTCACTCAATATCGATTCACTTGCGTGCTTCGCTGGCAATCCGATTTATATGACTTAAATTAAATTTAAATTTATATAATAACTGATTATTGAATAATTTTTTATTATTTTAATAAACTTAATGCAGAATTTAATTATTAAATATCTCTGGACATATTAATTTATTTCAACATTTTTTTGCGATTTTTTTTATACACAATATTACAAATATTTCTTATTCTTATATTAATAGGTTCTATTGACTCAAATGTTTCTAAACGTTATTAATATGACATTGTAAAAGGTTAATGAGATTAAATTATACAATTATAATAATGCCTTTTCTATGAAACTCCGACTTAATGTTTCAACCAGTGTTATAAAAACGTTTATGTAATGAGGTGTGTAATATTTTATATCGTACGTCTGTAACTTGCACGGGAAAAAAAATCATTCGTATAAAAATAGTACTTACCTTCACTTAAACATGGTTCAGTCTAAAAATATATCAATAACATTCATTAAAATCACGTGCAAGTGTCGCAGGACGTTTTATAAAATTAATCAACATTTAATCGATTATCGGTACACAATCATCGATGTTCCGAGTTCATAGAGTAAGCTAGATATAGGAATATAAGCGATATTTATAAGGCATTTGTAACTTCAACATTCTGTGTTGCTATATTTAAAAAAAGAGTCGACGTGATTTATTTCGTTACACGTTTCGGTGATTGAAATCATCGCAGTATTCGTTCGGATTAGCACAAATGTTTTTTTTTAATGTAGAATGGCTTTTTAGTCGAAGGATGGTTGTCGCGTTTTTTTTAAATTTTAACTTAAGCCTTTACATCTAGATAGGTTACAATATAGTAGGTGTTTATAATTAAGGAAAGCGCGGTTGGATACGTCCACACACAACTGGTTACCATATTAAAGCTGGTCTACGTGCTTGTTAACACCGCACAATGAAAACCTTCCTCTTCGCTCTATATGTTCAAATATATCATGCTCAAGTTGTAATTTTTCAAGTAAAAGCACAAAGGATTTCACACAAATAATTTTCTGATTACTTTTGTTTATAGTGACGTTCTGAGACGTACTAAAGACAGAGATCACCGAAATGGCTCACATAAAGTGCACCGCCATTTTGTATTTATCGATCTCCCATTAAGCTATTTATTATTTCTCCATGTACTTTTCCACTCAGTAAATAGATTTAAATTATGCATGAATATATTTGTCTATTTAAGAATTTGTCGCATTATTGATGTTTTTTTATCTGTCCAATGTTTCAGCTGTCAGAATTGGCAGGAAAAGAAAATGCATAATCGCGTAAATATTACAGCGTTGGACAGATAAAAAATGGCAAGACTAACTAATAACTTGGTCTGATAGAAATAGCCTATTAAATAAGACTTTTTTAAAAATAAAAATTGTTTTCTACTGTAACTGCTTCTTTTCGGATCGATGTAACGTAACTTACTACGCATTATTGTAATATTTAATGGATAGTTTAAAATGGCTCCTATTTGGTTTATATTTTCTATTCTGACCAATTTTTCTCACTTTTACATTAAAATGGACTGCCGTTTTTAATCTAACTGTAAACTATATTAAATAGTATTATTTAAAAAGTGGGGACTAGGTGTTAGGTATTTATCCAATGTTGTAAATTAAAAATAATCCAGATAAATCTTTAAAAAAATTGCAATAGTTGTTTCAGTCATAAGTCAGGCCATTATTTTTAAAATAGTTTATTCGTTCTTAAACTGTTTCCAATTGAAATTCCAGACGAAAAAAATAATGTTGAAAATATCTCTTATATATGAAAGTATTTCGAAAAATTAATAATAGTCCCCACCTAAATTTTTGTATAATCTAGAATTTCCGGAATATAAAAACAGATTCCTTTGACAGTTTTTATATATAAAAAAAAAGATTTGTATAAGTTAACAATTATTTGCTAGTCCACGTCTTGATATGTTTACAAATAATTATTATTCTTAGTAGTGTAATACTAATTATGATGTATTGTGTAAAAAATTTTTTTTAGTTATTATGAATAAATTAAAATTTGTTTATTTTATCGTGTAGTTTCTTTAAATGATTTACCACGGAAAATGTAAAAGCATTTACAATTAATAAATTTGTTTACTTATTGCCGTTTTATTGTATCAATTTATACTTTATAATAAACTAGCTCTGACTGCAGCTTGGGCCGCGAGGAAATCTATGTATTTATTGGAAATTTCTAACATAAAAGTAGCGATTGAGAGTAAACCATAAGAAATAGAGACATGCTGCCGCAGACTTTTTTGTAGTATTTCTGTAGATCCACAATTTTCTAATACATTGCTTTCGTATATCTCTGTTGGCTTAGTTGGCGCACCCGCCAGCAGGCGCTTTTTTCCAATTGCGTGACCTGTTTAACGCAATTTACATGATACTGTAATCTAGTATTAACCTGAACCTTCCGGAAGAATTGCGCTATTAGTAAAAACCATACAAAAATCTGTTTAGTGGATTTGGAGAAAATCAATCACATACAAAGACAGCTTTTGGGGACTTTGTTTTTATTAATTATAATAAATAATATTCATTATTTAAAGGTCGGGGCATGGTAGTTCAGACTTCAGGCTCGAAGCGTTTCAAAGCATCAAACATAGTGACTTAGCTGTATGGGTACAATTTTCGAAGTAGAAAAATAAACCATAGACCATGTTTATTATCCCACTAAGTGGGTTCGGCACAACTTGTCACGTGACTTGGCTACGTACTTTACAACACCTCGGTAAGAAAGAGTGGTCTATTCCAGGGCTTCTTAAACTGTAGGTTGCGACCTCCAGGGGGTCGCGAGACTACTGAAAGGGGCGTCGCAAAGATCTGATACTTTTCAATCATTATTGAAACAACTACATGGCTGCAGCTGTCTTTTAAAGAACTTTTCTAACAATGTTTTTTTTATATTTCTCCTCCTAAGTTCCTTCATTCATTACCCCTTTACATTAAATTTAATTAAATAGATTTTATTAAATTTATGATTGGTTAGTTAATATTTATTTCATTATATGGAGGGGGTCGTTTAAAATTTCCTAAGCTTGAAGGGGGTCGCTATATAAAAAAGTTTAAGAAGCCCTGGTCTATTCTACTCAGCCGTATACCACACGCCATAAACTTAATTATTACTCAAATTCGGCTGAATTAGTCAATGTAAAAATAGAGTTATAAATTATTTAGTAACTTAGTAACGTCTTATATTTTTTCATGTTCAGCTGGTTTTTGAAGTCTTCTTCTTTTTCAACCGATAGACGTCCACAACTGGACATAAGTCTCTCTCTCTCTCTCTAATTTTTTTTACATATCTATGTTAAAAACGTATAAGCAGCGTACACAACAAGGAACAAGAATCAACTTTAACTTCAAGTTTTTTTGTTATATTTTTAACCTTTCGTTTATTTTAATCGATAACTTATTTTATTTATTCCTAAAACATTTTTAAATATTTGTCAATTTCCGGATTGCAAATTGTGGTAATTTTTTAAATGTTTTGAAACACAAAAATATACTGCATTTTTGAGCCATACCTCAATCTATTACAATTAGGCCCAAAGATCCCCGTTTCGTTTTGATGGCACGTCATTAAAAATTTGTTTAGAAATAATGGCACGTTGATCCATAAAGCTTCGCCATCTTTGATGTAGGGTAACCATACGCGACTCAAGTCACGTTTGGAGTTGACACAGTGACCTCATTATCCGACACCTGATGACCCCTGACTCACTAATGTGACGCATTTGTTAAACAATGACAGATAGTTACAGAGGGCAAACTTTGATCGATATAGATGTATGCAAAAATACACACTAAAACCTTTATGAATCACTTTGTCTTATGAAAATGTTATAAAAATCTGTATAATAATTTACTTAATTATTTCTGAAAACTATCATAACTAATTTTTTTTGTAATTTTAACACTTATTTCATTTTACTTTTATACTTTTTATGTATTATAAACTTTATTAGAATCGAACTGTGGAGATGGCGAGCTCGTGCGTTACTCCCTGACAATAAAAACAATACCAGCGCTCAGGGATACTTGCAGCATTTATGTTTCTAGTCTAAACTTATTTACTACTGCGATACATGGATGCAGAGTGCATTTAGAGTTTTTCTCTAACTGACAGACAAATAGACGCGCTGTGACTTTTCATGCGGTGTGGTATCTGGCTGAGTAGAATAAACCACCGTCATTTCTTACCGAGGTGTCGTAAGAAGCGACTAAGGCAAGTTGACCCGCCGTGCGGTATCCGGCTGAATAGAATAAACCACCCTCTTTCTTACCGAGGTGTCGTAAGATACGACTAAGGTAATTTGACGTTAGGCAGGCAACCGGTCGTAAAATACGTAACTAACTCATGTGACAACATGTTTGTAACATGTTGTGCCGACCCCACTTACGAGTAGAGTAGGATAAGGGCAGAAGGATGATGATGGACGTGTTTAACCCTTCAAGAAACATGTCACTGAATGACGAATAATAAAAACAATGAGAAAGTGAACGGTACTGCAACCTTGCATCTCATTACTGCTGAGAGCACAAATATTGGAGACAGTGAAAGTGTTGACTCACAATTTTTACGCAAATATTAGATACAAGCTGTAGCCACCACTATGTTCACGTCAACTTAAGTTTTGAAATGAAACCTGCATATCTCTACAGAAATCTAAGGATATGTGTAACCTACCAATTCGCAGTGGAGCAGCGTGGTAGGTCTTAGCTCCAATCCCTTCTCTACAAAAACGGAGAGAGGAGGCCTATGTCCATCTGTGGGATAGCAACAGGCCGTTACTTTAAGTCATTAGTAATGTAATATTCGAATTCTGGGGTTCCGGAACTGGGGAATTTCAAATAGAAGACCACTCTAAAGACCCAAAAATTGTTGTTTGTATTTCATAACCCTGAAGCCATATTAAAATCACGTTAATTGTTCGCATTAACTGTTTTGTTTACACTTTTGAAATCTAGGTTTTTAGAACGAACTGATCAAATATACAAGCATATTTCTAACTATTTTTTACGATTACTAATTCGTGAAACTCAACCAAACCTCGGGTAAATTCTAAATGTTAAAAATAGAGTAGAGGGTTTCATTTCTGTGATAAGGTATCAAGTAATTTATACCGTTACCATTACAGCAGTTTAAAAACTCTATTAAGAAGGCTAATACAGAGAGCCTACACTTATGAGGATTACTTTAGACGATAAGAATGTGTGGATATAGCAGTTCTTCGTCCCTGAACAAGACCTTAATCACTATACGTAACTAGTAATAAGAATTATTATTTGAAAACAGCAACCGCCGAGTTTCTTGCTGGTTCTTCTCGGTAGGAACAGCTTTCTGAACCAGCTGTATATGTTGACGATTCAAATGCACTTGTTTACAAGTTTACTTAAATAAAGAATATTTTGAATTCGAATATACATTAACTGCTAGCTTTGCCAACGATTTGGCCCGCGTCAAAATCAATGTATCATAAAACTTTTCCAGAATTGATATTTTGAACATTAAAGTAGTTCTTGTGAGTTGACCACAACAGATAGAGACATATTATCGTGAACTTTTTTCAGTATTGTTTTAGTACATTAGTTTAGTGTATTTCAGCTAGCTTACGCGAAGCACACCAGTCAAGCTTTAACAGGCGAATTTTTTACAACCGCGTGTTCTCTTCAACACAATTTACATAAAATTTTCCGGGAGATTTGCACTATCTTTTTAGTAAAAATCGTATAAACATGCGTTTTGTATAGTAAAAATATCTAATCCTTTGAACCCAATTACTCTCTGCAACTCAATGTGAGGTTAACTGTCGCTGACTCCGATATAATCTACACTAATATAAAAGAAAAAATAAGTCTATCAGTCTATTTGAAACGCTTTCTCAGTTAATCAATTAGAGCAAAATCGATGAAATTGTAAGGTTATATATCGGGCTAATATATAGGGTAAAATATTTCCCATTTTCTTTCCTCACTTCCTTCCTGGGTTAACGCAATGAAGTCGCGGCTAAAGCTTGTTAATAATTTGTATTTTTCACATGAAATACTAAGTAAATATGAGTCGTTAGCTGAAACGATGGCGAAATAACAGCATACAGCGGCGCGGGACGGAATTAGACGCTGGCACTGAGCGCGGCCAGCTGGACTGACCGTGCGCTTGTAACAAGAGAGACTTTCCTATAAATTCAATTCAAAATTTTTGAATTTAAACTTTTAATATTGAGAGACCGGGTATACTCACGTCTTATTTTATCGGATGAGCCCGACTAGTTTCAAGCCCATACGGGGCTCTTATACATGACCTCTTTACATGAAAAATTTCGCTAGTTTAAATTCAAAAATTTAAACTATCATTCATTCATTATTTTATTTTCATTATTTTACCCCTTATGTTGTATGTTTAACCTGGTATATAGGGTTTAATTGTTCCTTCACCATCACTTAAAAGATTTCTCCTTTGCCCAATAATAGGACTATAACAGGCCACCATTTTGTTTTTAAATATGAAAAGTTTTTTAATGGCGTTGTACACTTTTTTGTGATCTGTGATCGCTCTTTCAACCGCGCGGCTAAAATGTATGCTTGCGCTTGCTGTTTTGTTTAGGCGGCGTAGGTCTCTTACGCAATTAAATTGGCATGTATTTTACCACATAAATGATCTTACTAAATAATTTATATTGATAATGCAATGCCGTATGGTATCCAGCTGAGTAGAATAGACCAACCTCATTTCTTACCGAGGTGTCGTAAAAGGCGATCAAGGTAAGTCGACCCGCCCTGTGGTATCCGTTTCGGTAGAATAGACCATCCTTTTTTTACCAACAGGTCGTAAAATACGACTGAAATAAATGATTTATAGAAGCAGGCGTTACTTTGCGGAATTCTATATTACAGGCACTATCACAAAACTAATTCGCTATAATCCGCACGGGTTAGGCGAAATCGTAATGCATTACGATTTTGTCGTGGAGCCTATCCTCCTGATGATCCTTCGGTTTCGGAGCGAAACGATCGTCGAGATTGCTGTGGTGGTGGGTGTGTGTGCTGCTTGTGTGCTTTGTTGCTGGTGGAGGAGCCTTGGGGTGTGTGTGGTGGCTTGTCCTGCATGTATAAGGTTCGTAGATTTTGCCTGCTTCATACACATTGGCTTTGCATGCATTCGCCTAACCCGTGCGGATTATAGCGAAGTAGTTTTGTTATAGTGCCTACGACTGAAATAAGTTGACGTCAGGCAGGCGACCGGTCGTAAAATACGTAGTCAAATCATATGACAACATGTTTGTTACATGTTGTGCCGAACCCACTCATAGTTCCCACTATAAGGAGAGGAGGATGATGACTGATAATAAAGCAATTCGTGTAAAATTATTGCCTAACCATTCTAAAGTATTAGAAATGCACAACATTAATATTTAATTTTTCTCTTCTGCCTGTTCCAGTTAATTTTTTTTATATGATTGAATTTGAAAATCGATCAACCATGGTCACAGTACGCCAGACCGAGCTTTTCTATGCGTTATGCAATGCCGTTTCAGACAGTACACGGTGTTAGTCAGAAACTCGCGGCGGACAACACAAGTGGCCTTTAAGTGTTGTGCATTGTTTTGTGCTTTTTGGAGGTTAACACTATAGATATACGTGCGTCACAGCGACTTTAAGTCTGACATCGTTTACGAAATCGTAATAATTTCTGTACCTTTTGGGATCTCAAATCTGAGAGTCATAAACGGATCTTTCTTATGATACAGTTTTCATATTCAAAGTTTTGTTTCCAAATTAAATAAATTTAGCCGCTATGAACCGCGTGTTGTTATAAATAAGTGAATCTTTCGTCGCAATTCTTGCCTAAAACATTTGTCAGTTATATTAGATATAGTTTATTAAACCCTTTAAAATACTATTTTATCTTTAAAATAATGTATAATGTCATATGTATGTTATACGTATATATATTTTAATATAATAGCAACCTGATGTTGTGCTCATTAGTGCAGTTTTTGTTTTAAAAGATTGTTTTACATTTATCATATTTCAATGACAATCGCTTTATCTTTTAATTCTGTAAATCTACTCAAAAATTTGATTTCTAACGATAAATATCAGTATAACTCTGTATGCCAATTACAATCAGATTTAGTTTAGTTTTTATAACCAAAGCAAGTATTGCAGTAATGTTTTTTTTAAACAGTTTTTATTTTTTAAATTATTATTTCGTTGTGGTGTATTGTTTTTTTTTGACGTGGTATTATTGCAAATCAAAATATTCCCAAATTTTTTCAAGAGTTGGAATTTTCTTCATATATATTTTTAGCCTTTTTGTATCGACAATTGTTCTTAAATGCCTTTTGTTTCAATATGTAAACGTATCTTTTTGCAATTTGAATTTTGGCAACTTTTCATATTCTTTTCTCGCATTGAGAATGTTCGTGGATTTCTTCACACATTCTCTATTACTAATTATGCAAAAAGTGACATATGACTTGGCATAATTGTAGCGAATTTCCTAGTATTTATTTAGTCAAGTACTAATTCAAATTCAAATATTTTTTTTGTCAAATTGGCTTGTAATTTTGAATCGAAATCACAATAAAATTGTAAGTACTGGAAGGGTGTTCTTACCAAGAGAAACCAGCAAGAAACTCGGCGATCACTCTTTTCAAAAACAAATATTTCGAGATTGTATGTGTTCACAAATCAACAATTACAAGATAATCTAGTGCGTAGATGGTGGCAAATAAAATCCAAGCTTTCTTATCATTAATCAAACTAAATATTCATATTCATCATTTTCCTTCTTTCTTCTCCTCTTCTTCTTTTAAAGCTGTGATAGCCCAGCGGTGAGACCGTGCGACTCTTTCGAGGCGAACACGAGTTCAAATCCGGGCAGGCACCAATGAGTTTTTCTATTAAAACTCATGTGTCTAATTGATAATTGCAATTTATCACACGCTTTTCGGTGAAGTAAAACCTCGCGGGGAAACCTGCATATCTCTAGAGAATTCTGGAGATATGTGTAACCTACCAATCCGAATTGGCGCAGCGTGGTAGGTCTTAGCTCCAACCCTTCTCTCCAGAAATGGAGAGAGGAGGCCAGTGGGATTGCAACAGGCCGCTACTTTACTTTTTTTTATCATTTTCCTTCCGTCTATTTGGGGTACAAACATGTTTTTCGCTTTAATTCTGTTCTATAATTTGGCGCTACTCCTTTTATTTGACATGGCATCCGCCCTCTAATGAAATATCCATAAACATTAATATTTAACACTCATTTAACCACATGATTTTTATCCCTCGTCAATATCTTGTTTTCTAAAATCATTTATTTCCGATTGTCTACTAAAAAAGTAAATTACACTTGGGATATAAGATAATTGTACAAATAATTTTAACTAAGAATCTAGAAACTCATAATTGAAATGTTTAAAACGAACACGTAAAATCACGTGTAAAGCTTATTCCGCTAAACTGACGATAACGTCATCAGTCTCTTTCAGGCCTTCATAAAACTTGTAATGGTCGTTTAAATTTATTGTGGAATTATAAACGTTACTTATTATTATTATTACTTAAACGAAATGATTAAACGATCGCTTTCATATTTCATCATTTGATATTTGATTTTTGTTTGATTGAAGATTCATTTCCCCATATTTTATGTAGCTTTAATATGATGTGATTTAGAACTATTGTTTGAGATTTGTGGTCTTCGTATTCCAAATCTTTTAAGACCCTTTTTATATTGGATTTATGAACGTTAGCCGGTTCTTGTTAATTAAATAATTCTTCGACTTAAGATGTAATCTCATCGCTCAACTTGGCATTTTGACCTGATGATATGACAGTTCAAAAAATTCTGCATGTAGATCGTTTTCTTGTTTATTGAAAATACTTCAAGAATTTATTCAACTTTGTTAGACTGATAGTGTACTTTTGCAATGCAATAAAATATTGTGTTGTGAACCGGCCGTACCTGACCGTCGTTTCATGTAAACATTTAATCGGACTTCGTCCAGCGGACGTTAAAAAGCTATTTTCAGCAGAAAAACTGCAAGCCAGTACCAATCTTAGCACATTACAATAAAGATTATTATCCATTGTTATAACAAAAGGAATTTCGTAAGGTTTAGGCAGCCGTTGTATCGTTGGGATTCGCTCTATCACGCCCAGTTTTCTCGTCATTGAATTTCGTTAAAATCAAATATAAACTTTCGTGTATTGTCAGAAGCTTCACGTTTAGGAAACACGTCTTTTTGGCGCAAAAACAAACTATTCATCAGTCATGTCTCTTTTAATTCACCATTTGTTGACGTCAATGTTTTAAAATTGCAGTGGAAACGAGGAATACGAAGTTAAGTGTTAAAGTGTATACAGTGTTACGACAAAGTGACTTTAAAAATGATGACGATAAGCGAAAGCCAATACTCCTCAAATAAGATGTCCAGCATCCACAAGATCAACGACCGCGTGGTCCACAGGGACAGCTTCGATGACGTCAAAAGCTCATCGAGTGTCAACAGCTCCCTCATCACAAAAAGGGGCTTCAAACCTTCTGATATGTTCGACCCCAAAAAAAAAGAGTTCCTCACAAACCTCAGCTATAAGTTGTTCCCTGTAAGTTGGGTAAGTTGAATCTGTTCCTTTTAGATCTAAGCTTCTAACCGGGTGTACTGCAAGGAGGTGTATTGGATCCTATGCTATTCGGTATTTATGTATTTGTTTATCTATGCAAATCTATATATAAATCTAATAGTCACATATATTGTAGATAGATTATTAAACCATTAACATATTTAAAAGATAATACACATATATACTGAAATGATTTTAATACTAAGGATTACGTAAATTTCCAATAATTTAAAATTTTCTTTGAAAATCGATGTTATATTGACAGAAAAAGTTAAAGATATACAAGCTAGCGTTATAATTAAACTCAAAATTGATTATTTAGAATTCATCACGTTTATTACGACTGCATTTAATATTGCTGGCCCGCCTCCAGCGTTAAGTCGAAATAGATTGTTCCTTGAACGCATTGGGCTGTTACAATTGTTGTTATACCGTGCCTTGTGCATGTGGGTAGATGACAACTAATATCTGGCAAGTGTTAATTAATTTAGTGGTTTAGTTCCCTGAAATTGGAACACACATTCTACTAAAAGTTTGGCAATGCTGTTATTTGCGGATATTTGAAAACAGTTATTTACTGAACTCATAATTTACAAGATAGTTTACAAATATAAAGAAATTTTTCCATACAAAATGTTATTTGTCATTATAAACAATTTTCAGTCTTCCAGTCTTCCAGTCTTCTTACTTCTTTAATTTTTAACGTTTTGTCTTTTTGGAAATACTGTAGAATCTATGGACTTTACTATTTATGGCAAAAATCTAATATTTAAAAGTGGATGACTTGCCTCTGCATATTGTTTAAGTTAAAAGTATGTTAACTAAAGTTAATGAATGATATCTTATTTTGAATAGTCTCATCCTAAACTAGCTGCACCCCGCGGTACTGCTCACGACGAAAAGGTACTTAAGTAAAAGTTAAATAAGGCTTTAAAATGGATTATTATTCAAGATTATAGACGAAAATTAAGTTCTTTCTTCTTTTTCGAGTTTTTTTTCTTTTTTTTTAACTTTATGAAAATAACGAATACAGACATATTTTTGCAAAAGGGATACACCGATAGCACTGGGATAAAATAAATTTATTTATTGCTTTGATATAACAAAAAGAGGAAAAGACATACATATTCTCAAATTAAAAAAATAATTATTTAAGTAAATGCATACTAAAATAACATTAAAGTATTTTGGGTTATAAATCTTTTAATATTCGTTCATACATTAATAGTTTACAAGCTTGGCTCATATATCTTAATTGACATGAGTATATTTTAGAAAATTGTTGTCGTTTTTAATATATTTTTATATAATTAATATTATAGTGAGATAGATATCGATTTAAATGCCTTGTCGAAAATAAAAAAAAAATATCCTCAAAGATCTAATAAAGATAATATAGCAAAGATCATTTTCGTTCTTTAATAATAAGAATTCGATTACGTACAGAGACCTAATAAATTTTGCAAATGAAACCGGAATATTGCCTCATTAAAATCAGCTTGTAGTTATCTGAAAACATTACATGATATAATTAAAAATCGTTATCTACATAGCGACAGGCGTCGAAAACAACTTTCTCGAAAAACTTGGCGAACAGTCAACAATACTTAGGTAAAGAGGTCGTGTCATCGCACTTCCTGAACTCAAAAAGTTGACTGAAATAGTTTAAAAAAGCTCGTTAGACATGTTTCGGTTTAACAGTGATTTTTAAATGTTTTAAGTTGCTCACATTTTATATAAAACTAGCTGACCCAAAAACAAAGTTGTACTTAGAGTAGGGCCATAGATAATACACTATACACAATACCTCTATGCCAAAAAAACGTTGTCCTGTCTCAGCCATTGAATTCATGGAGTATTCTTAAATTTCCGCTGAACCTACAATATTTTTTTTTCATATATATCGCGTATCATGATATAGAACCGATATCTCTAACTTACAGACTTGACTTTGACACTTTGTGAATAAATAACTTTAATACTTGACATCTATCGAAAACTAATACTACTAAAGAGTCTTTCAGTATAAATGCCGTGCGGTATCCGGCTAAGAATAGACCACCCTCATTTCTTACCGAGGTGTCGTAAAAAGCGACTAAGGTAAGTCGAGTTGCCGTGTGGTCTCCGGCTGAGTAGAATAGACAACCCTCATTTCTTACCGAGGTGTCGTATAAGGCGACTAAGTTAAATTGACCCACCGTGTGCTATCCGGTTGAGTAGAATAGACCACCTTTCTTTCTTACCGAGGGGTTGTTAAATACGACTAAGGTAAGTTGACGTCAGGCAGGCGGCCGGTCGTAAAATACGTAGCCAAATCTTGTGACAACATGTTTCTAACATGTTGTGCCGACCCCACTTAGAGTGGGATAAGGGCAGGAGAATGATGACTCTTTCAGTATAAAAAACTTTAAACTCATAAAAAAACAATATGAAGCTATTTAACTATGCTATCCTTTAGGTTGGACCAAAATATAACCTAGAAAATTTAATTGAAATCGGATAAGTAGTTTTGAAGATTAGTGCGAACGCACATCGAGTCACGTTATTTTCATATATAAAGACTAGTCGTGCCGGGTGGATGATGTGATGAGTTTTTCTATTAAAACTTGTATCTAATAGGTAAATAATTGCAAAGTAATAATAAATTATTTTGCTATAATATGCGATAAAGTAAATAGGAAATATATATAATGCCAAATGTATAGTGGACTATCCGTTTTTTCATACCCGATACATGCAGGATTCGTAAAAACACATGCACAATCCTCCACCACAATACACTAGCACTACACACGTTCACTATCACAAACTCGACAATTGTCTCGCCCCGCAACCGAAGCAACAGGAGATAGAGTCCACGACAAAATCGCAAAAACCCTGCGATTTCGAAAGATGCATGTATCGGGTATGAAAAAACGGATAGTCCACTATACATTTAGCATTATATATATTTTCTATTTACTTTATCGCGGATTATAACAAAATAATTTATTATTACTGTTGTTTTATGGATTTCCGCAAAGTAACGCCTTATTCTATAAATGATAATTGCAATTTATCATACGCTTTTCAGTGAAGGAAAATATCGTGAGGAAACCTGCATATCTCTAGAGAATTCTAGGGATATGTGTAACCTACCAATCCGCATTGGAGCAGCGTAGTAGGTCTAGGCTCCAACCCTTCAGCCAGCAGTGGGAGGGTAACATTACTTTTATAGATACCAAAAAGTGTCTTAGGTAGGGAATCATCTGGCAAAAATCACATGCTCTCGGCTTTTTACGATTTGAAGTTCAGCTATGTTATAATGTTTGATCTGTTAATATTTTTTTAATACTCGGCAACCTTCGTCTAATATTTTTATATTCCGAGACACAGTGTCAGTATCATTATTTGACATCTATTTAATTGATCTGATGCCAGGAAATTAAAAGAAAATATTTTTGGGAAATATAAAAAATTACACGTACGTGTTGTAATTTATGCATAAAGTTATTAAAACTAAAGACAGGGAGCCATAAGTGGTCGTTACATGAATAGAGTGAAGATGAGCTATACTTCATCTTTGTCGAATCAGACATAAACAAGAGAGACAGACAGAGACTCATTTGTTTTCTCTTCATTTTCAATGCACACATTTTAAACTCGCTCCCCTAGTCTAGTAAAATAATTCTATGAATTTATATCATAAAAAGAAATACCAATACTATGTCAAAGGCTTTCTCTACATATTATAAAAGTAAGCATCTGCCGGGTCTGCCTATCTGTTCATGATAAACTCAAAAACTATATTCTGTGTTTTAGATCTTTCAAGAATAATTTAGTATTCTATACATTCCCATTGTAATAATTAATAAAATCCCACACACCATCATTCTCCTGCCCTTATCCCACTCTCAAGTAAGGTCGGCATAACGTGTTTTTCTCTTCCATTCTCTCCTATCAATCGTCAAAGCGCTACTCCTTTTTTTTGTCATATCATACTTTTTAGGCTTCTCTGTAGTCACATATCCATCCGCATTCATATTTAACACTCGTTTAGTCACATGATTTTCATTCCTCCTCATTACATGTACATACCATCTTAATCTTGCACTTCTCATCTTATCTATAATGGGTGCAACTTTCAGACTTCTCCTTATTTTTTCATATTTAACCAGTCTTGTCACACCACACATCCACCTTAACATTCTCATCTCATTTGCATGCACTTTTCTGTCATCAATCTTCTTCATTGCCCAACATTCTGATCCATACATAACAACAGGTCTTACGACCGTTTTATAATTTTTTCCTTTAAGGACTTTCGGGGTCAAATATTGTTCCTGAGACCTGCCACCAATTCATCCATACTGCATTGAATCTTTTCACTCACACTCTCGATCTATGTCACGGTCGATATGAAAAACCCTTTACACCATATAGTTATAATGAATATCCTTGAAGTATAGAAGAGTGGAAATCAAAAACAGAGCCACAGAGATGCGTGGCCGGGGCTGCTAGCTACTTCGTTGTTTGTGCATGCAAAACTCAAGAAATAGTTTGTCAATTATTTTTAAAAGATTAATTTTGAATTTGACGGTGTTTTTATACATAAAATAAATATATGGGACAATAAAACACACACCTGTTCGTATCCAAAGTAAGTAATTTAATATTTCTGTTATGGGTGAGGGACAACCTGTAAAATATACAGAAATAATTTTTAATACATAATTACACCCAGACTCGAAGAACCATACAAATTATTTTAAGAAAATGCAAGCCGTTGGCGGGAATCGAACTCGCGAAGATGAAGACAGGTTCACTGCCACATGCGCAAACGGGCTTTCTATTGTAAATTTCTAACGACTATCATACATTCGGGGCGAGTTTCAATATAATAAAAAAACCGCAAAATGACGTCAACTTATAAACGTAAAAATAGACCCCAATGACGTCACAGCACATCAGTTAAACGAGTGCTTGCATGTTTATAAAAACAACGAGCGTGTGTTAAGGGTTCAATGCCCAGCTGCGAATGAGAGCACTACAGGTCGAGAGTCGAGTCCATTTGGAATACTTTTGCATCAATCGGGCACAGAGACGTGATAGTCTTAATAACAGCCAATTGAAGAATTTATAGGAATTTATGTTAAGGCCTTATTAAATTGTGCCTACAACTTCGTCTGCATCGATTTTGTTGATGTTGAAAAATTACAGTAACGGCATTACGATTTTGTCGTAGAGCCTATTCGCTTACGAAATTGTTGTAGTGAATGTGTGTAGTTGGTGGCGGTCTCGGCATTTTGTGATAAATGTTGTGACTGTGCCTGCATGTATAAGATATGAGAACTGTTTTTGCCTCTACACTTACCATTACATAGATTCTCTAAAGAAACGCGATTTATAGCAAAAAAATTCTATTGTAACTCCTGTAAAGTAACGGTCTGAACTATCCGACTTCTGGGCATAGGCCTCTTCTCTTTTTATTTGGAGAAAAGGGTCTGTGTTCAGATCCACCACGCTGCTCCAATGCGTATTGGTAGGTTACACATATCTCGGAATACACATATATCCAGAGATATGCAGGTTTTCTTACGATGTTTTCCGAAAAGCATGTGATAAATTAGAAATTTTTTAGACACATGAGTTTGAAAAAAATCTATTCACGCCCTTCTTGGGTCTTTAACCCTCTTGAGAGTTGCACTAACTTTTGGGCTATCAGAGCTTTCCTATCAAGCAAAGCTCTCATATGGATGGAGTTTAATAAGTCTGTAACTAAAAAAAGCGTCTCGCTAACAAAAATGCTGTGACTCAGATTTCATAGTATCGACTGAAAACAAGAGCCTAAACTAGGGCAAGCCTTAATATGGGCAGAACATCGACACGCGCGAATGTATGACAAATTTAAATTATCTAAAATATTAACAAAAGTATTAGTAAAATTATTGTACTATATTCCGCGATAAAGTAAATAGGAAATATATAGAATACTAAATATAGAGTGGACTATTGGTTTTTATAGATAAAACATGCAGTAGTCGTCTACCGCGTAGTGATGATGCTTCGGTTGCGGGGCGAAACGATTGTTAAGTTTGTGATAGTGCTTGTGTATTGTGGTGGTGGTGGTGGAGGTTTGTTAGGAATGCTAGATGTTTGAGCTATGAAAACGAATAGTCCACTTTACAATTAAAAGTAAAGTAAAGTACTTAATCGATGAAATGTACTATTAACCTAAACCTTTCGCAAAATTTGTACTATTTTTAAGCAAAAGCTGTATAATAATCCGTTTAGTATAATAAAAAATAGTAAAGTAACGGCCTGTTACAATCCCACTGCTGGGAATAGGCCTCCTCTCTCCGTTTCTGGAGAGAAGGGTTGGAGCTAAGACCTTCCACGCTGCTCCAATGCGGATTGGTAGGTTACACATATGTCCAGAATTCTCTAGAGATATGCAGGTTTCCTCACGATGTTTTCCTTCAACGAAAAGCGTGTGATAAATTGCTATTATCAATTAGGCACATGAGTTTTAATAGAAAAACTCATTGGTGCCTGCCCGGGTTTGAACTCGTGTTCCCCTCGAAAGAGTTGCACAGTCTCACCACTGGGCTATCACAGCTCTTTACAATTAGCATTATATATATTTCCTCTTAACTTTATCGCGGACTATAGCAAAATAATTTTACTATTTCTTTTGTATGATGGATCTCCGCAAAGCAACACCTAATCCTATAAATTACATATAGTAATTATAGTAGTGTAGGAGCCAGCCTAAAATGTGTCCGTCGACAATAAGGAGAAAGGAAATGAAATATATTATAGATCTTTCTTTTTTATGTGTGATTTAACAAATATAAGTGATCAAGGGCGTAGCCAGAATTCTTTACAGGGGAGGGCAAGAAATCCTAGACTATATTGCTTTAGTAGATTTAGATATTATCAATATTAAATATTACTACATTTTTGTCATTACTATAAATACTTTTATATCAATTAATTAATTAATTTTACTTAATATTTACTTATTTTTCATTACATAATATTATAGGTACTACGAGTATGCAAGCCTTTTACGCCGTGTTGTATCCGGCAGAATAGAATAGACCACCCTCCTTTCTTACCGAGGTGTCGTAAGAGGCGGCTAAGGTATGTGCCGTGTGGTAACCGGCTGCATAGAATAGACCACCCTCATTTCTTACCGAGGTGTCGTAAGAGGCGACTAAGGTATGTGCCGTGTGGTATCCGTCTGCATAGAATAGACCACCCTCATTTCTTACCGAGGTGTCGTAAGAGGCGACTAAGGTATGTGCCGTGTGGTATCCGTCTGCATAGAATAGACCACCCTCATTTCTTACCGAGGTGTCGTAAAAGGCGACTAAGGTAAGTTGATGTCAGGCAGGCAGCCGGTAAAATACGTAGCCAAATCATGTGACAACGTGTTTGTAACATGTTGTGCCGACCCCACTTAGAGTGGGATAAAAATGTAAGCAAGCCTTCTATAGTGTCACTATGTTGTGAGTCGTCAGTTTTTCAATGTTACAGTATTCAATGTAAAGTAACAGCCTGTTACTATCCCACTGCTGGGCTAAGGCCTCCTCTCTTCGTTTCTGGAGAGAAGGGTTGGAGCTAAAACCTAACACGCTGCTCCAATGCGGGTTGGTAGGTTACACATATCCCTAGAATTCTCTAGAGATATGCAGGTTTCCTCAGATGTTTACCTTAACCGAAAAGCGTGTGATAAATTGCAATTATCAATTTTTTAATAGAAAGAAAGAAAGAAGTTTTTAATAGATAAACTCATTGGTGCCTGCCTGAGGTTTGAACCGATGATCGTCTCTAGAGAGTCACACGGTCACACCGCTGGGCTATCACAGCTTTTTGTATTCAGTGTAAGAGGGGGCAATACAAAAGCTGTGATAGCCCAACGGTGAGACCGTGTGACTCAGTGTAAGGGGTGGGGGGGCAACTGCCCCCCCTTGCCCGTACCTCGCTACGCCCATGTAATTTATGTGATCTATAATTGGTACTACATATTTAATTAAAAAAAATATAGAATATTCGTTGGATTATTGATATGTAAAAGCTGTGATAGCCTAGCGGTGAGACCGTGCGACTCTCTAGAGACGACATAGGTTTAAACCCCGGGCTGGCACCAATGAGTTTTTCTATTAAAACTTATGTGTCTAATTGATAATCGCAATTCATCACACGCTTTTCGGTGAAGGAAAACATTGTGAGGAAACCTTCATATCTCTAGAGAATTCTAGGGACATGTGTAACCTACCAATCCGCATTGGAGCAGCGTGGCAGGTCTTAGCTCCAATCGTTCTCTCCAATAACGGAGAGAGGAGGCCTTAGCCCAGCAGTGGGCATAGTAACAGGCTGTTACTTTACTTTTTTTATTTATTGATATGTAATACTGTTGAAGATCCGAATAATTAAATAAATAAATATGGGTCCACTCATCTTCCCTCTCTTATTACATGTTGCTACACTCTGACTTACAAGTCTTCTATGACTCCACTACTCTAGTATAATAGAACTTTATGACGAATTTACGCGTGCTGGAGCTGTCGGCAAATTTATTATAAAATTCATTAACGATTTTATATGCTCTGTTGGCTAGCGTTACTATACCGTGTAATACCATGTCATTTTGATATAGTGGATTTATAAGTGTTGACCTAATTGTTAGAGAGACCAAGGGTTAGCGAGTTTGGAAACTGTTACGGATTTAAACATGATACGTGTGATATTTGAAAAACATAATAACTCGACTAGTCCGTTGGAGCAGTGGGCAGTGACCCTGCTTTCAACTCCGCGGGTCGCGGGCTTGTTTCCCGCCGAGGGCAAATATTTTCTATAAACAATGTGTTGGTTCTACGAGCTTGGGTGTATATCTGTATTTAAGTATGTATTTCAAATTATGTATGTATAGTATATCTACCAGTTGTCCGTCTCCCACAACACAAGTATTAAGTTACTTACTTTGGGGGCGGACGACCTTGTGCGTATCCCATATATTTATTATTATAGTCGTGTAATTTAGGAACGAAACTAGCATGCATTTTTGGGTTCAAATATTACAAATAAAAAAAATCTCTTCAAATATTTTTATAGCTTCATAAGTAATGGTAATATTATTTTGCTATAATCCACGGTTAGAGAAAATATATGTAATGCTAAATATAGAGTTTACTATACTTTTTTATAAATACAGAACTCGTAACCTGTATGCATTATAAGCCATCGTCATCACAACCACCATAACTATTTTGGTATAATCCGCGAATATACTGCATATACGAATATTGCGGGCCATATACACAATATGCCTTTTTATACCTTTGAGCTTTGTCACCATAAGTGACTATGTCGCGCTGTTAGACAAATTAAACTTTTTCTAGATTGCCACATATTGTGTAATGCTCGTTTCCTACATCCAAAATAAGCATTTATAATTTGTAAATAATTTTTAACCAAATTTTCCGAAAAATCAGGTACAAAACAGGCAAAATCAACATTAATAAGTAATTCCTTTCTGGCTATCTAATTTGGGACTACTTCAATTGTACCGCACACGATGCAAGTAGATGTAAGAACTTTTTTCATAATATATGCAACAAGGCAACAAGTACTGTTCGAATACCTTACTAATTTCTATCATCTTACTGTAATGACTTTGCCAATGCGATGAAAGGGTAAAAAAAACTCATAACATTTGACTTACAATGTAGCATCACAGCTCCCGTTGGAAGAGCGCCAAAACCACTATAATATACTCCACATAACGGCCTCCTTACTTGCATTTAAACAGATCGGAAATACGTTATATGCTTTTTGAAGCTCATGTAGAAAAAAGTTGTGTCCTGTAGTGAAATTTGGTACTTAATTATTGAGAAGTAAATATATCAATAGATATATGACTATGGTCTAAAACAAGTTTGTACTTTTTTATATTATAATATTAACAGCTCAGAATATTCAAATGCATTTTATATTATGTGTTAGAAATATTTACCATACATGAATTTTAATATAAATATTCATTATTTCCGTTAGATCTGTAACACGGAAATAGGTATTTAGCATTTAATAATATTGTCTCTACAAAAACTATCGACACGTCGGACAAAATGGAAGGTTAAAAATATTGCACAAAAACAAATATTTTAAAATTCAAACTATTGTGAGTGGTATTCATAGTAAATGTGTAGAAACCGGCTATCCTCACGACTTATTTTATCGGGTTAGCCCGACTTGTTTCGAGCCCATCCGTGGCACTTAGGACTTAAGTAAAGCTAGTTTCTACACATTAATTACAAAAAAGAAATAATATAACCATTTTATTATAATTTTTAGCATTTATAATATTTGTATGGCGACCGACAACACTTTGATCTTCTTATTAGATAAATAAGTAATACCAGAACTCAATATAATATACATTACGCAAACATAAAATTTAAAAATATGAACATATTGTTTGTGAAATTTTGGGAACGTGTTCTTATAAAATTATAATTTAGAAAGAAATAAAATTGGCTTTAATTCATCGTTTAAACATGTATTGTTATTGTAAGATATACCAATTTACTAAAATGATATATAAATAATTTTAAAACTATGTACAATTTATAATATATTTTGTCGATGTATACAGAATGATGCTGACTTATCCGGAATCGAACCGTTGCCACCACCGGAATTTATTCTTGTAAGACTGTCCGTAAATTTGCATAATCGTGGACCCATTAGTTTCATTAATTGTAAATATTTTCACAATTTGTAAACGTAAAAAATACGGCGTTACGTATAAAAATTGAAATGTACAACATTTTGTAAATTATATTTTGTTATTAACAATATCGCAGCTTTGAATTGATTTTTTCTAACATTTATTGTTTTTAACAGGGACTCGCTTATAATTGGTGACTGTAGACTTAAAAATCTTTTTTTATTATGAATCAACGTCTGTATATACAATAAAGATGAGCTGAAATTTATTTGGGAATACATACGCAAATATAATAACTAGCTTTTGCGCTATACTGTGTGTGCGTGGAATTCAATAACAATATAAAAAAGTAAGAATCGTGACAGTTAGAGATTTAAAAATGTATATAATAAACGTGATAAAAGATCGTAGGCTAAAAATATTTCACAAGTGTAAGCGAAAATACAGTTTTCTAGTTTTGGTATATTATTTGACTTAACCTTGTCCCAAGGATTATTCTGGCGACATTATTTTTGCCTTTAAGTTTTCACACTAACTGACTATATCAAGATAATACCGCTAAAAAAAGTGATCACCTCTCTTCTTCAGTTAATTATTTATGTACCTCAATATAAAGTTAAGAAATAATTTATTTATATAAAAAGGTTGCAAGAAAGTGATTAATATCAAAAAACTTAATGGATTAAAACACATGTTGATTATCGACATTTTTTTTCATGCAAATTAATTTACAGAAAAGTCTCTTACAATATTTACTGCTTAGTTACCCTACGTGTTAACCTTAATATTTTATCGATATGTTGGTGTAAAGTTTTTTCAAAAATTACAGGAAGACTTGGAAAATAAACCACTCATTGTCGGCGAGAAGGAGGTGGATCTGAACAAGATCTTCACACCAGCGCCTGATGCTGAGGAGCATATCATTAAAAAAGACCGGAAATTTGGTAATTATTGAAACTTTTTCAAAGTTACATTTATTTTATTTCCGGTCATTGTGAGCCGCCATTAAGCAGAATAGTAGCAGCGGTGTAGCTAGGTAACCAGATGCCCTGGGGCAAACTTAAAAAGAAACTAGATCCGCACGTTAACTATTTAAAATTATTTCTTCTGTATTATTCGAGGTTTGGATGCGATGTACTTTGTTGTCAAGAAGCTTTGCGGGAGGTTGTGGGCCCAGGGGCCTAGTAACAGAACAATAAACATTAATTGTTTATAAGAATTATGATTAACTCTTAAAGCGGTTTTATTTAGTTCGGTGGCGACCACAGCATTTTTTTCTTGTCTATTTATATATGTAAATGCCGCAGTCCAATTGTATCGCCTTGCTCTCTGTTATACAACACGTCGTATGTTATACATAACGTCTCATTTTATAAATCATCATATATATTTTTTCTTACAGAAAAAACATTCGCATCATCAGCGTTCTACGTCCCAGGCGTTCACCCCACGGTCAAGGAGCAGATGGATCTGGCGCGAGCTATCTCCAAGTCCTTATCTGACTCCAGCAACCAGATGAGCAAGGGCCAGAGCATGTACGTGAACAGGAAGAAGAGGTCCGTCAAATGGGTCCACGAAGGGAGAGGTAAGAGGAACCATGAATTCCGATTCCTTTTATAGCAGTGTTTCCCAACGTGGAGCCCACAGGGGGGGAATTTGATTGTTAAGAGGGGTAATTCTAAAAACAATTCGACAAAATTATAACCTTTCGCTCCAGGCCATTTAAAAGCAATTATAAATTTCGGTGTCAAATTAAAAAAAAAACAAATTCATTCAATTCAAATGATAATTTTTTTTCATATTAAAAGCTATGTCTGTTACATAGGGGGCATAAGAATTTTAGAAAAGCTAAGGTGGGCATTCCACAAAAAAGGTTGCCTTAAAAATACTGTGTTATATAGAAAATGGTTTGATATAGTTAAATATAGTTTCAAAAAACTAAACAATAACGCTATCAAAACTAAAAACTGCAAAATAATGAAAAATATTATTATTATTATTGAAAAAGTTCGATAAAATATATACTGAAGTGATATATGGGTGGTTCCCACAGATAGTAAAATACTATTCTTGTGTGACGGGTGCGTTCGGAAACCCACACCCGCCACAATACGAAAAAAATACCATAAAGTATGTAACTTTTTTCATATATTCTTCTACTACATGAAGTACGTGTTCAGAACGCAAAATATAAAAGTATATTTTTGTCTCTAGTTTTTGTATAATATGTACTTAGAAATTTTTAACACCTATTTTACCTGGTTTGAGATGTACTTTATAGAATTATTTAATTATTAAGTGTATGTATTAGCATAATAAAATGGTTGTTAAATTTATTTTATGATTTTGTCGTGATTTTATAATAATTCACCTTTATTTTTAGGCCTCATGTTTACTGTAGTTTTCACAGCGTAAAAATATATGTGAACTTGAGGCATTTACGTTAATTAATTGATGACTATTGTTTCCAGGTCGCAACACATCAAACACATGCATAACAGCAACGCCAGTCGCAAATCACGATACCCCGTACCGCCCGCCATCTAGCGTACGAAACCAGAAAACATATCCAAAGTCAGCGCTTAAACACTCTTCGTACTTACCGAAAATTGAACCATTTCCTGTAACTCCACCGATAATAACTGTACAAAACGTTGAAGTACCAGTTCCATTGGCGCCAACGAAGCTAAATGATGTCTATGCTTCACCGAAGAGCCCGCGTTTGCCTTTAGTCTGTGGTCCTAATTTCAATGTGGCTCCACGTGGTTGGGGTGAAATGAAGGATTACTACAGACCTGTAACACTAGATGGCGTTGGCAACGTTTCACCCGCTTACACAGATTACTAATATTTTAATTATATTACACAGGTTATTTATTTGGCTAAGAAAAAGTATTAATACATAGATTATCAGATCCTGCAAATCATATTGTCTAAACTAATCCAAAAGTCAGTTGACACAAAATAAATTAAATTAGATATATATACTACGATATAGATCCGTGCTATTGCGTAATTTACATAGAATCGATGATTTAAAATTAAATTTACAATTGAAATTGACTTACTGCAATACGTGGTTGTCAATTTTTTTTATAAATAGATATAAAGTTCAAAGAACACTATCTTATCATTTAATTGTTTGAAATAAATAAAAATCTTTGTGCCATAGAGACCAAAATGTGTGTAACTTTAACTTAACTTTTTTTAGCATCTGTAATTCAAAACCACATTGTTGTTATAGATTATGATTAAGGTGTTTATTCTTAATACAGAAAAAAATTATAAAAAGAAAAATCATATTGATAATGGTTTAATCAAAAACTTTGCAGTAATACAAAATTAATTAAAATTTTAAGATGATATTATAATGAAGAAATTGAAAATAATAATACCGATTCGAAAACTTTGGTAGAAACTTTTAAAAGAGTAATATTATATATTAATAGATAAGGAATTTTAAAAACATTGTTTTTGTTAAATTAATGTTTAATATTAAGCATTTACGATATGTACCAAATATCTAATTGTTTTTAATTTTAAATTATTTTATTAATTCGTTTTGATAATTTAACATCTTAGTCCAATAACTAGTCATAATTTTATTATATTTGTCAGTTATAAAGTTTAATAAAATAATAATGAATAAGTAAATATTTTAATTCTATTTATAATTAATTCTATATTTTATTTATAGATATGTAATGTATGATTAATGTTTTATTTCTAGATAAACTAGATTTATTTACAACGAAAATATATCTTATATGAATGATACGGTAGTACTACACAAATCATGCTCATGTTGAATGGTCCCAAGAATGTTGGCAGCGTTTCCGTGTTGAATCGCTAAGCTGACTCTTTGTACGAAAAAGAAGCCAAAGCCAAGAGGGCTCTTGTGACCTAACGATGCAATTAACCAAGATATTAAAACGGACTACATTAATAAAATAGAAATGATCAACAAAATAAAACCAAACGTATTATATACAAGTATACAGATGTGTAACGAGATATATATATATATTCGAGATATATATCTCGTTACACACGCTTAATATTAATATTCGCACGCTTAATATTAAAGTGGCCTAATTGAAAATTAGGCTTAATTGAGTTATACATTGTAATCCTTATTTCAATGCTACCTATGACATCACGCTACGAACTGAAAAAAGCAAATAATTTCTTGCTCTTCGAAGTTATGGGTGTCTTCACTAACAAGTTTTTTTAGGGGCCTATCTGGTCCATACCATCCGTATGACTACAGATGATTATAGGCCGCAACAACGCTTTATTGCAATTTGTCACAAAAAAACTTTTTTGCATTAGGTCTCTTTAATATTAGGCGAGTGATTTTATTTTTATCTATATTTTATTTATATTTTAATTTTCCCACGATAAACAAGATATTCTATAAAATTATTGGAGATTTAAAATAACTAAACTAATAATTTTCAATATAGAGTAAAAACAATATTCGGGGAATTACTATTAAATTCGTCCATATTAATTATTGATTATTTTATCTAATTTGTCATAATTACCAATTTTCTTTCATATACACAGTTTTTAATGATTCTGTTGTAATTTATTTCCGTTTAAAATAAAATGTACTATAACGTATGTTTTTTTTATTAACGCTAATATTATATGTTTTTTTTAAGAGATATAGATAAAGATGCTGCTGGTCACTAAAAAAGGTTTTACAATATATTTTTTAGTTTATTGAAATGTTTATCCGATACATGACCCATATTAATGTTAGTAAAATGATTTCTTAAAACTATGTCAGTAATATAACAAATTAATGGTTTTGTTACAATTACTTTCAATGCAAATGATATATCTTTGCTAATATTCAAATTTAAATTCAAAATATTATTTATTCAAGTAAACTTGTAAACAAGTGCTTTTGAATCGTCAACTTTACTGCTGGTTCGGAAGACTGTTCCTGCCGAGAAGAACCAGCAAGAAACTCGGCGGTTGCTCTTTTCAAAGAATAATTATTATTACTAGTTACATATAGGTATTAATGTTTTGTACAGGGTGGAAGGAAGAGAATCCACGCATTCTTATCATCTAAGTAAACCTCAATAATATAGTAGGCTTTCTATATTAGCTTTTTTTAATAGTGTTTTTAAACTGCTGTAATGGTAAAGTTAAAGTAGATTGCGGAATTTTATTATAGAATCTTATACCCAAACCCACAAACGACTTATGTACTTATGCAAGGCTTAAAGCAGCAACCGCAAGCTTATGTCGGTTCCTTTTATATTTATAATTATATATATTCTTATGTGCAAAAATTAAATTGCTAAAAATATACTGTGAAGCCAATGTAAGAATACCTGTTTTTTGAACTTCTCTCGCAGGAAATCGAGCGAATTTAAATTATAAATGCCACATATGGCTCTTTTTTGTAATACAAAATTTTTATAATATATAATAATATCATATTTTTTTATAAAATAATATAATAAGCAGTAAAGCCGTGAAGGAAACCAAATTTAATGTTGAAATTTCATGTAGCGGAATCATTGCAACAGGAATTGAAGTTTATCCTCTCGGATCGATCTGATTTTTGTAATGGAGATATTTGCAGGGTTGAAGAGTGACAGAAGTTCCTATTTATTACCATGAACTCTTATTTCGACTTAATTGAAGACGTAAACGACGACCGCGATTTTTTTCGAACTGACTGTATGCTGTTAGCCCTAATGGCTTTTACAGCGTTACCGCTTACCGTTACCTACAGGGCGCTTTTTGGACGCCTATATTTTCGATGGTCGGACCTAACTGGGATGTAGGTGGCACCAACTGAAATAAGGGGGTTCGGGTGTACCTCAGATTTCTCGAAGTAAGAGACGACCGCGAACCGCTTTCTTATCGTACCATGAAGTGTAAATTGCATTGGGGTCGTAATGTTTTAAAAGGATAACGTTATATGAACTATAGATAACTCTGTCTCTTTTACTCACATGTTCTTAGGACGAATTCCTCATTCGGCAACGAATTAAAGTGTGCGTCTTTAAGACGTCATGGTATGAAAAAGCACAACAATTTCGTTTACGTCTTCAAATGAGTCGCAATAAGAGTTCATGGTAGGCCTGCAGGACTACAGTCCGCGCGGACGAAGTCGCGGGTATAAGCTAGTATTTATACACATTAGGAAAATTAATCTATAAGTATTATATTATGGTAAATGTGAATGTGAAACATTGATCACTTATCGATCTGTGAACTGTAGTACATAATCAAAGCTGTCAGATTGATATTTATATTATTTTCCATACAACTAGTTTTGAATTCTTTGAAAAGGTTTTGTAAAAATAGTCTAATTATTAGACTTCCGGCTACCGTACTCATAATATAATTGAATATTTTGAATATGAAGTGAGTATATAAGATCAAAAATATTTATGGGTAATCCTTTAATATCCACATAGGCTAAAACTACGACTTCGTTCGCGTCAACTTAAATATTACAATACCCTTAATTATGTGTTTTTTACAGTTCTTCAATAAAAACGGGAATATTTTAGTTATATATTTATATATTTTCAATTTTGCTAAATTTTATGAATATGGCTCCAGTTAATTAACCGTCAACAGACAGACAGAGGTAATCTTACATTTATTATTAATAATATTAAAAATCAAATTCAAATTCGGAGACCTTCTCACAAAAGTATTTTTATTGCTTACTAGAAGGTCTCAATTTGTATTACTTGTAATGATTTATTGATAAGAATATTTTTGTATATTCAAAATATTCTTTTTTCAAGTAAACTTGTAAACAAGTGCTTTTGAATCGTCAACTCTACTTCTGGTTCGAAAAGCTGTTCCTATCGAGAAGAGCCAGCAAACTTTTTAGCACAAGGCTTTTTAGAGGCTGATAAATTTAATTATTATACTTGGTAAAGTAGAAGTTATGAGGGACAAGTAAAAAAGATTTTCAAAATGAACAATTAATGAAATAAGTCAGTTCATGTATCGCTTCTTAATACAGTTTTTTTTGTTTTATATTCGCTGATGTCATAGGTATTATATGAATGGCCTTTGTGACTTATTTAAATATAAGATTGTATCGCAATTCTCGTTTATTTTGTTTGTTGTTTGCTACTAAATTTTATATGATTAAGGGTATAACTTAAAGCTAAAGTTATCGCGAATTCGCGGGTGAACCTAGTAAATTATAAACTGCGAAATGAAGCGACGGAATCGTCAATACGAAAACTTTCATCAAGACTTGATTTTGTGGTTCCGCATCGTGTGAAAGTGAGCCACGAGTTTCTAGTCTAGATCTAGAGAGTTCGTTCAGGTTAAATAAATAAATAAATAGAACAATTACACACACGGTCATCCGTCAAGATGTCCACACAGTAACTTAATACTTGTGTTATGGATGACAGACTACTGGTAAATATATACATATATATAATATTAAATAAATACTGAAGCATATAAGCTGTGGAGACCCAGCGGTGAGACCGTGCGACTCTTTTGAAGGAGCACAGGTTCAAACCCCTGGAGTCACTAATGAGTTTAAAACATCGTGAGGAAACCTGCATATCTCTAAAAAAACTCTAGGGATATATGTAACCTACCAATCCGCATTGGAGCAGCGTGGTAGGTCTTAGCTCAAATCCTTCTCTCCAAAAACGGAGAAGAAGCCTTTGCCAAGCAGTGGAATAGTAACCAGGTGTTACTTTACTTTAATCACATATAAATACACCCAGACTCGAGGAACCAACAAATTGTTTTTAGAAAATGTTAAGGCGGGAATCGTACCCGCGACCCCCGGAGAAGGCATAGTAACTTCGACTTCATTCGAAATGCGAATGAAGTCAGGTATAAAACTAGGTAAGTAAGTATAAATAATTCGACCCGTACCTCTTATTAACCCACTTAATTACTATCAAAGAGAAAAAACTCAACCTCGTGAATAAATAATAAGATAAAGGTTCTTAATAAGTATAAAAATATAATATAATATATATAATATTGTTTTTTGCGATAATGAGATACTATGTAAAATTTTGTTTGTATTTATATTCGCATACATTTTATACAAAC
Organism: Morpho deidamia; assembly: GCA_947086505.1. Taxonomy (NCBI): domain Eukaryota; kingdom Metazoa; phylum Arthropoda; class Insecta; order Lepidoptera; family Nymphalidae; genus Morpho; species Morpho deidamia. The sequence continues at coordinate 10,405,785 of CAMTZC010000008.1, forward strand.
GATTTCTTAAATCGGATATTAAGACTCGACATTGACATTTAATACTGTTCATACGAAACATAATTAGGGTTCCACGGAATAAAAATATAAAAAAAACTATTATTTACAAATCGATTTTGTTATTAGCCTTAATACAGAAAGTTTATTATACTGTTGAGGATTACTTAGACGATAAAAATGCGTGGACATAGCTAGTCTACCCTGTCCAAGACAGTAATGACTAAATGTAACTATTGATAAGAATTTACACTTTAAAAAGAGCAACCGCCGAGTTTCTTGCTGGCTATTCTCGGTAGGAACAGCTTTCCGAACCAGCAGTAACTGTTGGCGATTCAAAAGCTTGTTTACAAGTTAGTTCGCATTGTATATTTTTTCGAAAGCAGAATTCACCATTGTTGTAGCTATACTATGGGTTCTATTATTGGTAAAGCCTGCTTTTGTTCTTAGCTTAATAACACTACTTCGTCACTTATTATCACTTATCATTCTTTCAAGTCCCATTTCTCTGACGACGGTCGATCGTGGCTACTCGCCACTCTTCCATCCTCGCAATGACTAATCTAAGTCATACCAACAGCCCTCCACTACGCGTCACCCTAAGCCGTGGTCCGGCCTCACAGGAGCCCCCCTTAAGACGACGTTCTCCGATGATACTTGAGCTTCTGCGCTCTACTCTCTGCATTTCGCAACCTCAACGATGCTCCTATGCTCGCCGATCCCGCCCTGTGACGCATTAAAAGCGTTATTCTCATCACGGTTACTGGGCAAAATTATAGTTATTATAAACAAATGATATAATATCCTATACCATTCAGTTATTATAATTAAAATACTGATTTATTATCGTAATAAATGAATCAGCAATCTAATCATTTAAAAATCAATTAAATTATATAGTGATAATTAGAAATGCGTATTATAATTAACATAAATAATTAATTCAATATTTAGTCGCCATTACTCACTGGATCTAATCTAGAACACTTTTGCCAAATTCTTTTTAACTGTCCGGTACTTAATTATAATTTAAAAATTTTATACTTGCATTTAAATATTCGAAACTGTAACTTTTTCATTATTTTCATGTTGAAAAGGACCGGCTGATATGATATTGCATTGCAAAAATTCATTACCACAATCTTAACAATCGTTTCACCCCGTAACCAAAGCATCATTAGGAGATAGACTTCACGACAAAATAGCAAACCTTTGCTTAGTGTATGTGGTGAATGTATAAGTATGACAATAAATGATGCACTTTACATTTAACACTACAAATATTTTCCTTACCTTTGTTTTATGTATCTCCGCACATTAATGCCTAATTCTATATATTATAAATTACAAAATCAATCGATAATTATGTGGTGAGAGGGTATACGAAAGTAGATACAATCGAATCTTATCATTCAGAATAACTTTAACTTTGTTGTCTCCTATTCCACTATTATGCTTAGATGATTCTCTGAAATTTGCTAACCAAAAAATGCGGACCAATGGCAGTTTTGTTACCTAGAGCAGTCTATGCCGGCGGAACCTTTTTTTGTGAGGCGTAAAGCGCTTCGCCGTAAATTCAAGTTCACCAAAAACCACACTTAGAAAGCGTGAATAAATTAATAACTTTGGTTGGTTTTAAGTATAGAATATTTCAAAGATAAAATTTTATAAAATTTGCAATACCGGTTGAATGGTAATTATTTATCCCTTCTAGACTGCCTTATCGGACTCTTGTTTCTATCGCGAACTAGATAACACTATTTTCTATCAAAACCATGGAGTACATCATCATCATCAGCCCACTTCAGTCCACTGCTGGACATAGGCCTCTCCAATTCTACGCCACTTAGCCCGATCCTGGGCTTTCTGCTTCCATCCTGTGGAGTACATAACCCCTGATTTTACAGCGAAAATTTATTATTTTTTTACGTAAAATCTTATATTAGAGTAACTCTCACGATTGTTTTCATAATTTTAATGTGAAGTTTTCTATGTAAAAATGAATTAATAATATTTATTTAACGCTCGTATAAACTGTTTTATGGCAAAAAAACTTATGTCCTTTATAAAAAGACAATAAAAATATTTTTACTGAAACCACACCATTCAGTTAAAAGGTTATATTTGATTTATTGACACTTTTCTTCTTATATTCATATACATTTCATCTATACTATCATATATATTTGCACAAAGGACACATCACCGGATATTGGCTGCAATGGGCGTTCATCGTTTATGAAAAAGCGTACTAAAATTTTATTTTCAGAGTTGTAATAGTTGAGCCTTAATATTGGTTTTTTATGGTTTCATTATTATCTAATGTTTATTTTAAGGTTTATAATTGTAACATTGTAACTAAGTATGATGTGATCTCCTATAATTGGTACTACATAAATAATTTAAAACTATATGGGATAAATATTGGATGATTTATAGTGTAATGCAGTTGAGGTGAGGATATATAAATAAATATATATAGGTTTAGGTAGATTTTATAGACATAATGACTAAGATTATTCTGTGTTATTTTCCATACAAAAGAAAGTGTTAAAGTCAATTTTCTCGCTACAAATGTCTGTTGACGGAACTCTTGTTTCTATAACGTAAAACGCTTTGCCGTTTTATAATTCAAGTTCATTCTCACGCACACATAGGAAGCCTGTTGGCAGTCAGTGTGCCCGCGACCATCGACCATATTGGGTCGGCAGCGAAATTTCAAAATGCATATTTAATAGTTCGCAAGTCGACGCGATTGTGGAACAGTAAGTATCTATTTTTATTTAATTTCTTCCGAGTAAAGTTTTGTTGTTTAAACAAACTAGCTGTTTAAACTGGCTCTCATTTCCTGCGCTTTCTACAACCGGAAGTTATAGAAGACGCTTACATTTAAAAAGTATTTAAAATAATTTTTTGTGGCATTATAAATTTTGTTTGTAGCCTTATACGGTTGCTTTAAAAAATGTATTTAGAGATTTAATTCAAAAGGTGTTATATATATTTATATATTTTTTTTAATGCATGTTATAATTTTATAGTAATATAAGTAAAAAATTTATTTACATAATAAATAACTTTTTTTGCGTGACATAAATTGCAAATAAGCTTTCATACAAAAAAACTCAAAAATGCCTTCACGGGATTTGAATCGAACTCTTGTTTGGCACATTCTAATCGTGCGGCAAAGAGGGCTTTTTTTTTGTCTCAATAAATAGTACAAATAAATTTATTTTTGTTCAAATAAACTATTTTGAAACACTTTTGAATTGTCAAGTATCAATACGATTAATGAAGCTACCACTGGTTCGGAATGTTGCTGTTACCGAGAAGAACCGGCTACAAACTCGGCGGTTCCTTATTTCAAAATGTTTCGTCATTGGTATCATGTGCAATGTCGAAGAGTAGCTATAGCCACGGCTCCTTAATATTTATATATTTCTCAATAGTATAGTAGACATTCTGTATCAATAATAAATGAACTTAAGAAATGATATTTATAAATAAAATACGCAAAGATTTTGTCCTGTCTTTAAATAATTCATAGAATTAGGCGTTATTTTGCGGAGATCCATAATACAAAAGTAAAACTAAAATTATTTTGCTATAATCTGCGATAAAGTAAATAGAAATATATATAATGCTAAATGTAGAGTAGACTACACAATATACAAGCACTATACACGTTCAATATCATCATCAGGATATAGACTCCAAGACAAAATCGCAAAAGCTTTGCGATTTTGTCGTAGAGTCTCCCTGATGAAGCTTCGGTTGCGGGGCGAAACGATGGTGTAGTTTGTGATAGTGAATGAGTGTTATGCTTGCGTATTGTAGTGGCGGTGGTGGAGGTTTGTGCATCTGTTTTTACGAATCCTGCATGTATAGGATTTTTTTTTTCTATTTCCTTTATCCTTTATAGCAAAATAATTTTATTATTACTTTTGCCTTTTTATCCCATTACCTTTGGGACAATGGGCTCTGCGAGCATTACCAAGAAAATACATTTATGCCGTGTATGTATGTAAAGGTGGAATCTTGCAAGTAAATTTGACCTACTTCCCGGTGTCCGATTGGGCTGAAATTTATGCACTGGTCCTGTCCTAATGACAATGCATGTTTATGATAAGCATGGCCTGATGCTGCTGCCAGGATTGGCTCCGAGGAATCTTCTCAAAGGTTAACAGTTGGGACATTAAATTTTGTTAAAACTTTTTTAACTAGACTTTCTTCTTTTAATTTAATATATATATTATATCGTGTCGATTGGAAATGTAAAGCCGCGTATTTATATCGAAAAAGTCATAGAATTTCTATCAGGTTCCTGCATGAACAAAAAAGAGATGACATAAATTATACGTTGTAAGATTTTTGATGCCTAGCAAAAAAATCGAATCGAATCAAATCAAAATAAAGCCATTTTAGGCAGTTTTAAATCGTCAAGCTTCAATATGATTAACGACAACTGGTTCAGAATGATGCTCTTACCGAGAAGCGACAGCGAGAAACTCGGCGGTCGATCTTTTAAATATTTTAATAATTATACATTATTAAACCGCATCTTGTATGAAGCTGAAATGATTGTCAAATCCAGGCATTTCTATCATCCAAATAATCTTAAATTTTGTAATATCCTTTACGTATAAGCATATTTCTTCTATTCTAGAAGCGAGTACCGAGACCAACAAATGAGTTGCCAACTCTGCTGAGTCACGACGCAGGTATCACAGTTTTATGTGACCTCTTATGTCTATGATATACATCAAATTTTGTTTTATATATAGATATTTTTCAGTAAAAATAGAATAATACTCGTACTATAATCGAAATAACCTTTTATTATGATAGCCATGATAGGCGATAAGAAAGACGTTTGACCTATTTCAGGGGTCACTGGTTAAAATCTCGGTTAGATAGCAAGAAGTTTTTCTATTATAAAAAATCGTGAATTTAACTTCTTCGGCCTTGGACAAGATGGCGATGATGAAACAAAACTAGTTATAAGAATTATATATTCAAAGCAGGAACAAATTTCTGAACCAGCCAGAATTGACAATTCAAAAGCTTATTTGAATATTCTGAAGAATATTTTAAATTTAAACTTGTTTTCAATTTACTTGAATATATTGTAGAATATTTTGAATTAAATTAATTAGTAATTGATTAATTAAAGTATTAAACTTTGTACCTAAAGAATATTTATAATTTATCACGTACTCCATCAAGGAAAATAACTCTAAGGAAACCCGTATATCGTAAGAGATTGTCTGAGAAATGTTTGATCCATAAGCCGTCATAGACGTAAGAGGATCATGGGTTGAAACCCGAGGCTGGCACGAATGATTTATAAATTATGTTCCAAATATTTTAAGGTGACGGAAAACATCGCGAGGAAACCTGCATCTCTAGAGAATTCTAGGAATCGCTGTAACATACCAATCAACATTGGAGCAGTGTGGTATCTTAGCTCCACCCCGCTGACCCCCTTTAGGTCTCAGATTCAAACCCCGGGAGGCATTAATTATTTTTCTGTTAAAATAATAATAATTGCAATTCATCACACCATTTTTGGTAAAGGAAATATATTACCTGCCCTGCACTATCGGCGATAAACGTTGATTGCGTGATAGTCTATAATCGCTACGACCATATGCACGAAGAATTATATTTTTAAAAGAGAAACCGCCGATTTTCTAGCTGGATGTTCTCGGTAGGAACAGCTTTACCAACCAGCATTAAAATTGACGATTCAAAAGCACTTGTTTACAAGTTATTTAAATAAAGAATATTTTGAATTTGAATTGGTGAATGCAGGTATGCCCTCTACACGATCGTGCTCACCATTAATCGTTTGATTATGAGGATCTATGTCATAGTTCTTTAGGGCACATTTTCGTTCGTTACGTTCGTCGATTTATCGATTTCGAAACTTACATAGCATAGATACTAGCCGCTGAAGTAATCAGATTGATACATTATTAGCTATTGTACTTAACATACAAACAGAAAACAATACTTAATTATAATATTCAAGTATTTTAGTGTGCAATAACCGCCGTGTGGTGTCCGGTTGAATAGACCATCCTAATATCTTACCGAGGTGGCGTAAAAGGTTACTAAGGTAATTTGACCCGCCGTGTGGTATCCGACTGAGTAGATTAGACCATACTCATTGCTTACCGAGTCGTCGTAAAACGCGAATAAGTTAAGTTGACATCAGGAAGGCGGTAGGATAAAATACCCAGCCAAATCATATAAAAACATTTTTAAAACAAATACGTGTTACATATGTTACACTATATTCTTTATAAATTAATTTTATTCGCAATAATTCGGTTCTGAATTACAATATAATACAAATATACTTAAATGTACACCATAATCTTAATTTTCCAGATATTCAAATTACGAATTAGTTGGCAATTTCGCATTTAAATTTTAATACCTACTCTAGGATGCGATAAGCAAACCTGCTTCTAAATACGTTTTAAATTATTAAGTTAAAGTTAGTAATGAAAATATAATTTTTCTATAATCCGCAATAAATAAAATACATTTAATGCTTAATGTAATGTGTACTATGGCTTTGCCACTTTATCTATCTCTTGATGATACATCGGTTACAGGGCGAACCGATTTTTGAGATTGTGGTAGTGAAAGTGTGTAGTGTTTGTGTATTGTTGTGTTTTGGTTGCGGGTAGTGCATGAGTTTTTAGTAATTCTGCATGTATCTGCTATGAGAACGGAAGGACTCTACATTTAGTGTATCAGTTTCCTCTCATTGAATGGCTCGTTGGTAGTGACCCTGCCTACAGTTCCGCAGATCGCGAGTTCAATTACCGCCGAGGGCCAACATTTTGTCTAAACAATTTGTTGGTTCTTCGAGCCTGGGTGTACATTGGTATTTAAGTATCATCATCGTACTTCCCTTATCCCACTCTAAGTGGGGTCGGCACAACATATTACAACCATCTTGTCTCATGATTTGACTACAGATTTTACGACCGACCGCCTGCCTGACGTCAACTTACCTTAATCGTATTTTACGACCCCTCGGTAAGAAAGAGGGTGTTCAATTCTAATCAGCCGGATACCATACAGCGAGTCAACTTACCTTAGTCGCCTTTTACGAAATCTCGGTGAGAAATGAGGGTGGTCTATTCTACTCAGCCGATATTTGTATTTAAGTTTGTATTTAAAATAATATATGTAGTATATCTACCAGTAGTCCGTCACCCATAACACAAGTATTAGGTTACTTACTTTTGGGATGGATGACCGTGTGTGTAAGTATCCCATATATTTATTTTATTTTATTTATTGTAATCGCTTCAGCAATTCGAAGATTAAACTCAGTTCGTGACATGGAATTTCTATACACAAAGATATTCACAGCTATTTACATCTACGTAATCATAACATGCTCTTTATAAAAGGAAAACATTGTGATGCAATCTTGATTCATACATAGTAGATACTTATCGATTCGATAGCGTAATGTACTAGGAATTAAAACCAGCATTTGTATATCATGAGTTTATTAGATCAGTCAATTGAATCTAACTTCCAGTACAAGTCACATCTTAATCGATGAAAATATACTATTAACCTAAACCTTTCGCAAAAATTGTACTATTTTTAAGCAAAAGCTGTATAATAATCCGTTTAGTATAATAAAAAATAGTAAAGTAACGGCTTGTTACTATCCCACTGCTGGGCATAGGCCTCCACTCTTCATTTTTGGAGTGAAGGATTGGAGTTAAGACCTATCACGCTGCTCCAATGCGGATTGGTAGGTTACAAATATCCCCAGATATCTCTAAAGATATGCAGGTTTCCTCCCGATGTTTTCCTTCACCGAAACGCGTGTGATACAATAGACAACTCTCATTTCTTACCAAGGTGGCATAAAAGGCGACTAAGGTAAGTCGACTCGCCGTGTGGTATCCGGTTGAGTAGAAAAGACCACCTTTTTTCTTACCGAGGGGTCGTAAAATACGACTAGGGTGAGTTGACGTCAGGCAGGCCGGTCGTAAAATGCGTAGCCGAATCATATTAAAAGCATTTAATTGCATTTGATACACGTACTTACCTTTAATTAGTCTATAAATAGAGTAGATAAAATTAATTAAGTTATAATTAGAAACTAAAAGGAATTAGACATTGGTTTTTTTTGTACGAAACGTAATTATAATATTTAGTAATATCAATTATATGATGTATAAACAGTTAGGTATTGCGTATTTTGTCTTCGGGTATTACCGGTTACAAGTTTTTGTAAATAGTCTAATGACATGGTTCGCAAAAACTTTGAGAGACTTCATATTAAATAATGATAAAAAACAATAATTGACATGTGTTTTTACCATAGAGTTATTATGCTAGATTAAACCTGTAATACAGAACTGTAAGTGAGGGTTTCCAACAAATAATGAGAGGAAAGATGAGACATTGAATTTATTGTTATTAATTATTTTTTGTAAAAAATATAATAATTGTACTTAAAATAGATTGACGATGTATAAAATAGAGTAAGTAGGAACCGACATAAGCTTGCTGCTCCTGTTTTGAGCCTAGCAAAAGTACGTAAGTGGTTTATGGGTTTGGCTATAAGATTCTATAATAGAATTCCGCGATCGATTTTAGCTTTGCCACTACAGCAGATTAGAAACCATGTTAAAAAAAGGCTACTACAGAAAGCCTGCTTATACTATCGAGGATTACTTAGATGATAAGAATGTGTGACTAAATTTAACTAGTAATAATAATAAGAATTATAAAATAATAATAATATTATAAACCTGATATAGTGTTAGTAGACCGGTTAGCGCGCCGTGCAATTATTGTTGATATCACCATTCCGCATGACGATAATCTCATAAAAGCGGAAAAAGAAAAATTGACTAAATATATAGTCCTTTCGTATGAGATAACCGCCATGTGGATTGTTAACTCAACAATAATTGTTCCAAGCAATATAACAGAACTAACTACTTTGCTATAATCCGCACGGGTTAAGTGAATGCATGCAAAGCCAATGTGTATGAAGCAGGCAAAATCTACGCACCTTATGCATGCAGGACCAGCCACCACAAGCACCCCAAGGCGCAATTCACCAGCAACAACGAACACAAAAGCAGCACACACACCCACCACCACAATCTCGACGATCGTTTCGCCCCGAAACCGAAGCATCATCAGGAGGATAGGCTTCACGACGATTAGTACGATTTTTGTCGTGTGGCTGGTCCTGCATGTATAAGGTGCGTAGATTTTGCCTGCTTCATACACATTGGCTTTGCATGCATTCACCTAACCCGTGCGGATTATAGCAAAGTAGTTAGTTCTGTTATATTGCTTGTAATATGGAATTCCGCAAAGTAACGCCTGCTTCTATAAATAATTGTTCCTATTGTTGTGTCGGTTAACAGTCTGATTGCGAAAAGCCTCGACCAACATCTTCGGAGGCTTTCGCTTAATAGTTGGGTTAAGAGTCGGATGCAGAAGGCAGTATTTCTTGAAACGGCACGTATTGTGAGGAAGTTCTTCACTCTGGAGCACTAACCACCGGTAGCTTGGGACATTGCCTCGCTTCCGGCGGATGTCAATTTTTTATATTTTTAAATGTTTATTGATTATTATTTTTTTATAATTAGAAATATTTAAAAATGTAAGGAGTTAGGTTTTAGAAAAATAAAAGTGAATAATAAGAATTTTATTTTGAAAAGAGCAAACGCCGTTCTTTGCTGGCCCTTCTCGTTAGGACCAGCTTTCCGAACCAGCAGTAGAGTTTACGATTCAAAAGCACTTGTTTATAAGTTTACTAGAATAAGGAATATTATAAATTTTTTAATTTGAATATAAATGACTTGAAATTGCGAGTGATATTTAGTTTTTAGATCGTTACTCGGCACTTTTCTTCTTATATTATTATATTATAGATCTTATCTGTACGCGGTATATAATTTCTGTATACATTATATAAGAGCATGACGCTTAGAAAATTAAACGGGCAGTTAAGGATATGCGATATTAAACTTGAGATTACAAATATTATCGCAACAAATAATCAATGACGAAGCGTAACTAGTAATAAGAATAGTTTATATAATTTATAGAATCTACGGTACTCTGCTGAATTCCTTACTGAAGTTATGATAGAAGCGTTATAGAAGAAGTAGCGTTTGTTAAGAAAATCTATGTAATGCTTAGTGTAGGAAGCAGACAGACATACCTTATACACGCAGGACCAATGACTACACGTATAATAAAACGCTGTCACAATCACACAAGCACTACACACACTCACTACGACAATCACTACGATCGTTTCGCTTCGTAACTAGAACAACATCAGGCTCCACAGCAAAATCATTTTGCATTACGATTTTGAAAAAAAAGCAATTAAAAAAGAAAGACAACGTTATATCTGGGATTCGAACTAAAGTATTTTTAGTCCGCGCGCTCTCCACTAAGGAATTTTGTCAATTGAAAATTGACAAATGGATGCTAAATTAACGTTTGTATTCAATTAATATTTTTTTAAATAAAATAAAATAAATAAATATTTTAAAAGTTTTTCATTGACTGAAAACAAGCATAAAACGACATTTTTTTAAATAAAACGTAGATCGATTTATCACCCCCGAAACCCCTACATCGGGAATCGAACCAGCGAACCTCGGAGGTGAAGGCAAGGCTGCCATATGCGCCAACGTTCCAATCAAGTTTTTATGATCTCTATAAAAATATTGTTATAAATTTTGTTCTTACGCTTAGAATTTCTGGGATGCTCAGTTGAGGGATGCTATTTTGTATTGGTTTGTGACTATCCCACAACTGGATAAGGCTGGACAAAGTGCTGTATCCTTTGTCCTTTTAAGAGAGAAGAGTAACACATCTATCACGTCGTACTGCGATGTAAGCCATTTTTTTAGCTTTTTTGAACAGCTTTTATTTAAATTGTCGTGTATTATGTGAAGGTGGAATCTTACGAGTTCAATTTGATCCACTTTCCGTTGTGCGATTGAGCTGAAATATTACATACTGGTCCAGTCCCGATGACAATGCATGTTTATGATAAGCATGAACTGCTGCCAGGATTATTTCTAGACAAGGTAACTCCACAACTGTAATGGCGGTCCTCCTTAACAGTAGGGATATGAAATTTTGTTAAAAGCCTTTTTAACTTAGTTTAAAAATATCATATATAATCACTAAGCTTAGCGTTTAATATGTATATATATATATAAGTTTTCATTTTTCTTTTTTCATTTTAAGTGTTTGATTTTCATTTTAACTTTTAATTTGAAGTTTTTTTGTAATAAATGTTTTAATTAATAGTAGACAGTGAACCGTCGAAAATTGCTGTGTACATCTATAATTGGTGCATGTATCAGATATTTTCTTATTTTTGTATCTAGCCTAATCAATTTTTAATACGTGTGCTGTTGATGTTCCTTAATAAATAAAAAAATAAAAAACTTGACTTGCTTTAAACTATATGTAACCGAAATATAAGAGTTGCGAAATCTCTGAATGTAAATAATAGTTACATGGCGATCAATCAAGGGCTTGCAATCTTAACAGTTTCCGTGCATTGTGATATTTATCGTTGTTACAATACATTGCAAATCCTGTATTTGCGCTACGGTTCCGGATTAACGACCTCAAACATTAAGTATCGCTGGTACGAGTATCTATATAAATAAAATGGCAGTGGTCTGCCTTTGTGTACCAATGGAGTAATATTGATAAAATTGGCATAAGGGCCAAGTGTCTTAATTAAATATAATAGAAATTAATTCAAATATAAATTAAAAATAATTTTGCACTATTAACTAGACAAATATGGCAAACTATTGTTCTTTTTACATAAACTTTATACAGTAATTAAAACAATCCAATCAAAAGAATCCTTGGAACCGAACGACACCCAGTTGGGAAACGGACGCCAGTTGGAGTAGGTCCCCGAGGAGACGCATCTTGTGCTCCCGAGGTTTCAAATTCAAATTCAAAATACCTTGTAATCTGTATTTTAGTAAACTTGTGAACAAGTGCATCATTTGAATATCTAGTCAAACTTTGCGGTTATATTTGGATATTAGTTTTTTAAAATTAAATTATATTTATTTGAAATAAAAAGAAATTAAATTTATTTAAATAATTTTAACACAACTAAGGATCGAATCTAAACTATGTTTAACGCTAAGAGTCGAGTAATGGACTGAGTCCTCATGGCTCAATGCAAAACAATGCAGGTGGTTTCTGTTTCCCGAAATCAGTGTTTCCGCGATTATTGTGTAAAGACACTGGGATCGATATCCATAACTATTTTCTATAAGGAACAATAAAAACTAAAAATCCATTACAAATATCAAAGAACCCAAAGACATTTGTTTTGAAAATAACAACGCAATTTTACGAGTCTGATAACGAAATGTGGTTTTCAGATTGATCAGCAATATATTGGGTTTGGAGCCTACAATGTGGTAGCCCAACGGTGAGATCGTTCTAATATTTCGAGAAGGTCACATGTTTAATTCCTGGGCAATACACCATTGAGATTTCTGATAAAACTCATGTGCCTAATTGGCATTTGCAACACGCTCTTCGGTGAAGACAATACAGGGGATATTATAATCGCGTAACAATTTACCTTGAATACAGATTAACAAATGGAAAATATTAATATTACCAATTTATTCTAGATCTAGGTATATCTCAACATTTCCGTTTCCGTGTCACATACGCACATATATTTCCGATACTATCTGATCAGCTATAAATCTATACTTATATATAATTTATAGAATTAGGCGTTACTTTGCGGAGATCCATAATACAAAAGTAATAATAAAATTATTTTGCTATAATCCGCGATACATCGCGATGTATCGCGGATTATAGCAAAATAATTTTATTATTACTTTTCTATACTTATATATTAAAGCGACGGTGTGTTTGTTTGTCCTGCTATCATGAAGGTAAGGTATTTGTTAAGGTTAGGTTGGGCCTCTCTGTTAGTGCGGAGGCTGTCCATCGAGGGGGCTTTAGTGGGTAGAAATCCCACATAACCGGAGCTTACCCCCAAGAGTTCCGGTATCTTTCAGAAGATTTCCGCCCCGTAAAAAAAAGGTTAGACAATACATAATATTAAAAGCAATTTAAAATAATCATTAAAAGGAGGCTGATACAAAAAGCCTATTATAAAAGTAAAATTCTTTACTTTACCTAGTATCCCACTATCTTTTAGTACCCACTGCTGAACATAAGTCAATCCGTTTTTGGAAATGGCGTGTTTTGGAACGGTTAGGGCATAATTTTGCATGAATCTCTTTAATTAACAGTACAAAAGCAATATCATTTATGTGGTAAAATACAATATGAATTTATTGCGCTATCGTACACAAACATGACTATATATTTAAGCAACTGGAACAGATATACATTTTGGAGGCGTGGTAGAAAGAGAGAGGGGATACTTCCTCTCCTACGCCACGCCGGCGGTCTACTCTCCTTCCGTGTTACGAATTTCCGATCAGGTCACGTGTCCTGATGCGAGTTTAACATTTTTTTACCCATCACAAAAGCGCACAAGGCCCCTAACGAAGTTTTCAATTCATAAAGTTAATGTAGTTACAAAAATATTTTGAAAAGAGTTATCGTTTATTTTCATGCTTGGTCTTCTTCATTACTCCTGCTCCAAAGATTTAATACAGAATAGAAAAGAGTGGCTTTTTTCATTTCAAATAAGAATACTAGTAATAGCCCGAAGGTTTGCAAGTTGCAACAGTTCGTTAAAGGTCATTTTGTTCAAGGTATTTTGCCAATGATTTTACACGTGCAACCTTTGGGTTACATACACGCAGAGGGCTTACAACAACCTGCGTATCCAATATAATGGTTTCAGAATGCTGATGGGGCTACCACGTTTCTGTAGTGCGTCACGGATGTTTGCTGAGGCTCGTTCAAACGATTTTTATGGAATTATGAGAACACGAGCAGTGATGAATAGAATACGGGGAAGCTTCTACGGTGTACTGAAAATACTGAGTGAAAAATCCATTGATAATCCATTCATGAAGCACTGAATTCGCTTGCATATGCACTCCCAGTGTTTCTAGAATGGTGTGGCATAGTTTAGTTTATATAATCATTTATTAATTAATACTAACAAAGTCTCTAAGATTTTTATACTAACAAAATGGATGTAATATCTGGAATTAAAAAAATAATAAATAAAAAATAGAGTTGTCAATTGAAAGGCACTTATAAACATAGAGTGAATATACATAGAGTGGGAGGAGGAGAAACTATAGGCAGGCCTGTAAGTGAGAGTATCATAAAAATTTGAAGAAAGATGAAACTCGTATTCTTCATCTTTGTCAATCAAGCATATAAAAGAGCCACTGATAGATCACCTTCATTTCTTCTTCTTCTTTTTTTATCAACCGATGGACGTCCACTGCTGGACATAGGTCTCTTCATGGCATCTACACAACATACGATCTAGTGCCGCTTGAATCCGGTTCCTCACGACCTTTTGTGATCATCAGTCAACCTCATAGGTGGTCTACCAACACTACATTTTCCGGCGCGGGATCGCCATTCCAGCACCTTGAGACCGATGGGAGAACCGATGTTCTCCGCACTATGTGCCCCGCCCATCGCCACTTCATCTTCACGACATACTGAGGTATATCAGTGACTCTGGTTCTTCTATGAATCTCCTCATTCTTTATTTGATCACGATATATACTTAGAGCATAGCCCGCTCATTATCCGTTGAGCGACTCTGAGCCATCTTATGAGGCCCATAGTCAGCGACCACGTCTCAGATCCGTAAGTCATCACTGGCAACACGCACTGTTCGACTACTTTGGTCTTGAGACACTTTGTAGGCTTTCCTGTTCTATGCCTAAATAAAAACATCATTTGGCCATAGAAATCTATTGCATGTTTTTAAAATTAAATGTTTAGATGTTGTTATATGAAATATGGACTTGAGAAATAAGTGAAAGGACAAATAGAGAGATTTATGCAAGCGTGTCCGGTTTGTGTTGAGCAATCCATTCAGGCCGCTCGCTCTTCGAAAGATCCAAATGCTAATTTCAACAATATTAGCTCAAAGGCTGTAGTATTGATTATTTGTACAGACCAGCCAATGATTAACAAGGAAGGTTTGTAATTAAAGGTTTAGTGTGAATTAGTTGAAGTATTAGGGTAAAAAAGTAATGGCCTGTTACCATCCCAATTTCTATAATAAAATCCCGCAATTGATTTTATCTTTGCCGCTACAGCAGTTTAAAAACGCTGTTAACGGGAGGCTCATACAAAAAGCCTACGAGGTTCTTGCTGACTCTTCTCGGTCGGAACAGCTTTCCGAATCAGTAGTAGAGTTGACGATTCAAAAGCACTTGTTAATAAGTTTACTTAAATAAAGAATAATTTGAATTTGAATGCTGAGCATAGGCCTCCTTTCCCTTTTTTTGGAAGAAGGGTTGGAGCTAACCACCACGCTGCTCCAGTGCGGATTGGTAGGTTATACATAACCTCTTAAGTCTCCATTGATATGCACGTTTCTTCACGATGTTTTCCCTGCAAAAGCGTATGATACAATGCTATTATCAATTAGACACATAAGTTTTAGGAGGAACTCATTGGCTGGTCCGGTTGAATTTATAACAAAGAAAAAACTATTTTTAAGGCAAGGGTAGGGTCTTTACTTAGAGTCAGAGGTCGCTATTTTATTTTAATATGTATTTCATGTTTATTTAAAATGATAATTTTTTAACTCTTTACAGGAATCTTCGTCTGCAGCTGACAACGATGCAATATTGCCTGCCTTGATATTTTTATTATAAAATAGATCATGGCTGAGAAGAAGATTGAAATCGTGGCAGCGAAAAGCTTGGTGTTTGAAAAAGAGACGGTGTCACCGTTTTTACGACAGGTAATGTATTAAACTCATATAGTTATTATACTTATAGCTGTGATAGCCAGCGGTAACACTGTGCGACTCTTTCGAGGTGGTCACGAGTTCAAACTCCGGGTGAGTTTTTCTATTTAAACTTACATGTCTAATTGAAATTGCAATTTATCACACACTTTTCGATGAAGGAAAACATTGTGAGGAAACCTGCATATCTCAAGAGAATTCTGGGGATATGTGTAGCTTACCAATCCGCATTGGAGCAGCGTGGTACGTCTTAGCTTTAACCCTTCTGTCCAGAAACGGAGAGAGGAGACCCTATGCCCAGCAATGGCATTGTAACGGGCCGTTACTTTCCTTTTTTTTTAGTTATTATACTAGAGTAAGTTAGCCAGCCTGCGGTGATAAAACTCATGCTGGGCAGTGGAAGGCATGGACTGCGAAGGTCGCTTTCTGCACAGAGGTAATTTCGCAAAAGGAGGTGTCAGAGAGTCTTAGTAATCGTAGAGTCATCTTAGTAAATGATTCCTCGTAATAACTTGTAGGAGTTGATCGTGTATCTAGGCCATCCAAAACTTTGAACTGAGTCTCGTAAAAGCCCTCGTCGGCTGAGGTAACAGGCCCGTACTTTATTCCTAACATGAATTTGCATATGCCTCTAGCTCCTGGCAGTCAGCGGCGTGGTGATGTACATGATAGGAACTGGTGCTAACATCGCGTACCCAGGAGTGCTGCTAGAACAGTTACGGCAACCCGACTCGGTTTTGCGGCTCACTCCTGACCACGAATCATGGATTGGTAAGATTTCTTGACTTTCTGTACTTTTATCCTATTATTTATAATAAATCTGTTAAAGGGAACCTGATACAGGAAGCCTATACTGCTGAGGATTACTTCGACACAAAAGTAATAATAAAATTATTTTGCTATAAACCGCGATAAAGTTAATAGAAAAAAAGATATACCATCATTCGTTTTCATTTCATTCGTTTTCTGCAAGAAAACGAATTGAAAAAGTTGTTTACTAGAAATCATATTCATATAATACAAATGTAATTTACACTGAATGCAATGAACAAGCCGGTTCGGCCAATACGTAATGACAGTTATTTGTTCGTAATTGATCTTTTTTATGGTAGTTTAATGCTGCGATAGCCCAGCGGTGAGACCGTTCTCTCTAGAGAAGATCGTGCGTTTAACCAATGAGTTTCTCTATTAAAACTTATGTGTGAAATTGATAATTGGAATTTATCGCACGCTTTTCTGCAAAGGAAAACATTGTGAGGAAACCTGCATATCTCTAAAGAATTCTGGGAATATCTATATTCGATTGCTTCAACTGACAATAGTTTCGACGTTTGGCTTGGTGGAAAGTGATGAACGCTGCCATAGTTCATTGGAGTTTATCTGTAAAGGTTTAAGATTATCTGACACATTTTAATAGCAATGCTTTATTTATCTTAAATTTCATTTGTTTCATTTAAGCATCAATCTTGGGCCTTGCTTTGATATCTGGCATCCTGGTCGCACCATTCTGCCTACAGAAATTGGGCCGGAGACTTACGAATCAGCTAAGCACTCTACCATCGCTGTGCGGGTGGGCACTACTCCTGACTGCTAAGGATCCCATCACTTTGCTACTGAGTAGATCCTTGCAGGTGAATCTTATTATATTTTAGACTAGCTGTGCCAACGTAGAAATCAGTGGGTCATCAAATTTTCCCGAATTAAAGTTTTGGACGTAGAATTAGTTATTGTGAGTTAATTGTAAGAGATAGAACATGCTGTCGCGGACATTTTTGCAGCATTTTTGTAGATCTACAATTATCTTGAACATTACAAATCTGTGATGGCTTACGCGGCGCTCGCGAGTAAAGCTTCCAGCAGGTGAATCTATTTACAACCACACGACCTCTTCAACACAATTTACATAAAGTCATAATGTGTAATATAATTTACTTAAAACTTCCGAAAGAGTTCCACTACCGTTTAGTAAAAACCGTACAAAGATCCGTTCAGTAGTTGTTGAGAAATTCGTTTATATACAGACAGCTTTTAGAGATTTAGTTTTATAATATGTATAGATTAGTATATCTACCTTGGCATATGGTGTATCATAAATATCAATGAGTATGAATGAATATGTGGCTAGAGGGAGGCCGAAAAAGACATTGTGTGAAGTAGTGTGAAGTGACTGTAAATAAGGAGAATAGCGCTAAAGTTAACGGCTCATAGGAGAGAATGGAAGTGAAAAACATGTTATGCCGACCACACTTGAAGTGGGATAAGGCGAGAGCATGATGGGCAATTTTATTTTGTTAGCTTTTCAAGTGAGTCATCTTATATTTAATTTTTTTCCTTAATGGTTTATGATAAATATTGTAGTGTATTTTTTAAATAGTAAACAATATTCAAATGTTTCTTTTTCTTTTCCTTTTTTGAATAATTGTTTCATCTGCCCATATCAATACACCTCTGAGGTGATCAGTTATAGTAACTTATATGAGTGAGTAACAACTAATTTATATTATGCTTTCGCCTACTTTAATAAATTTCTTAAATTGTTTGCTCTTTTTCTCAATAATATGTCCACTTTATGTCTTGTTGGGACAAATTGACACATTTACGTCATTGTCATTGAATATCTCAATTGAATCGATTGACTTCGATAAATTAGTCTGCGAGGCCGTTCTGATTTCAATGGTTGCTTCAATTGTTAATGACACTTAACGTATTGAGGGTAATACGACCTGCTGCTACGAAGTAGCAGCGTATAGCAAATGATTGAATTGTTTATGCAACATTCATTTGACTATGTTTACTCGCTACTTAATTTCCGTCAATTTAAGTGATGAACCTTCAATAATGAGCGAATTCGTTGATTTGTAGTGAAGTCTCTAGATTGTGACATATTGACATACATGACTATTCTTACCAACTGACCAAAAAACAAATCAGTCTGAAATTGAATTTCGTATCAACATCATCAAATAATCACGCAATCCGTTACAAATTAAAAATGCCAATTTTCTAATTTCAGGGTTTCGGGATGGGCATACAAGCAGCTTGCGCACCCGTGAGTATAGCCGAGTATTCAGCACCAAGGCTACGTGGTGCTTTCCTAGCGACAGTTGCATTTTCCTTCGCCACAGGCATGCTGATTGCCCATGTCTTTGGAACCTTCTTTTACTGGAGAACAGCTGCCTTGGGCTGTGGAAGTTGCTACGCTATCTCTTTAATCCTGATCTCCTTGTCGCCAGAAACACCGCCGTATCTTGCTTCCAGAGGTAAATTCGTTGAATGCCGCAAGTCCTTCAGATGGCTCAGAGGATATAACGATGAAGACGAAAAGGAATTGGAAATTCTGCTGAACAGCCAACAGAAAGATACTGAGAAATTACCAGCAGTGTCCAAATTTAAATGCTATTCAGATATTGCAAGGAAACCAGAGTTTTACAAGCCCACCATTATAATGGTGTTCATGTTTATTCTGTTCCAAATATCTGGAATGACAGTGGTACCGTCTTACACGGTCCCGATGATGCAAGAAGTAACTGACGGTAGGATGAACCCTTACACCAGCATGATGATGGTAGATATTGTGAGGTTTGTCTCTGCTGTGATAGCTTGTATTATAGTCAACAAGTTTAACAGACGCACCGTCCTATTTTTAGGTGTATATATTAGTGTTGGGTCCCTATTTTTAGCCTCATTAATGTTGTACTTAAGGGATTTCGGGTACATACCTGAGCCTTATACATGGACTCCAGTCATACCCACAATATTCTACATATGTGGTAAGACTTTAGGAATCTTGCCTATACCTTGGGCGATCGCTGGGGAAATATTCCCCTTAGCCTACAGATCTCTCGGGAGCGGCATTTCCGGGATGGTTCTTTCGCTAATGTTCTTTGCAGTAGTTAAAACGGCGCCAGCCACTTTCGATGTAATCGGTGTTAAAGGAACGTTCTGTATATATGGACTATGTATTGCGATTTGTGGGGGATTCTTGTTCTTTTTACTCCCTGAGACGAAAGGAAAGACGTTGTACGAAATAGAGTGTCATTTTAGAGGAGTTAAAGAAAAAATGCATGTGTACGAGAAAGATAGGATGCTGGATTTGGAGAAGGTAGAGGAGGGTTGAAAAATCCCGAGAAAAAAATAGGAAACGACTTCCAGCTTCAAGAAGTTGGCCACGTAGTTAGGAAAACGCTTAAAATAATTATTTGAACAAACTATTTATCCAGAACTGATGACTAAGTAACTCACCGAAGATATAAGGATCGGGTTATAGAAACTTCTGACAATTTCAATAAAAAACCTTTAATGCAATCGGCTTTTATTTTTACCACATAAATATTTTGAGATTGAGAGATTAACACAGTTGTACACAATAATATTATTAGATAACTTGCCTAGTATCACATTGTTTAAAATAATTAATTAATACAATATATGGGAACTACATCTACGCATTTCACCATTGTGATGACCGCTAAGAGGTTCTGCACTCTTCTGATCAGATGGCGACAATCCTCTGAAGCTGTCTTCTATCTCCTGGAGAGTTCTATCTTTGGTTTCGGGCATCATAAAGTATATTATTACCAAACAAACAACCACAATGGCAGCGTACAGCAAATAAGTTAACGGTAGTCCTATACAGTGTGTTAAGACTGGGAAACATTTGACGGCTATGAAAAAGTTCAATGATAAAGCCAACACACTGATCCCTCCTCCTAATCCCCGATACTCCATCGGGAATATCTCGCCTGATATCGCAAACGGTATCGAAGAAATGCCAACAGTTAAAGAGCTCATGTATAAAGCTATTAAGAACATTGGTATCCACTGGTTGTCGAAAGGTAATAAGTTATTCTGTTTCGCATAAACGTAACAACACTTTCCTAAGTATGATATCACGCAAACAGCACCGCTACTGAATAATAAAGTTCTACGTTTCAGCGTCTTCATAAGAAATACAGCTATAATGTTGCAAATCAGTCTTTCTACATCTAACAATACCATCATGAACTTAGCATTGGCATCTGGACCAACCACTTTATGAATTATATCTATTGCATATGAACTTATCACATTTATCCCAGCGAATTGGAACATGGTGTACAGTAAAAACATAATGATTATTGGCTTATAGAATTCCGGTTTTACTGAAGTGCCTCTTAAATAAGCAAAGAACCGTTTGACCTTAGTTTTAAAAGGCAAGTCCTGATCAATAACGCTAGATTTCCTTTTCATTCTTTGAGCCGCTATCATGTTTTCAAATTCGACCTCCTGCTCCACACTTCTTCCTCTTAACCAGAAGAACACTTGTTCCCCTTCCTTAAATCTCCCCTTAGCTATCAACCAGGCTGGAGATTCAGGGTTGTATATTATAAGCAAGAGACTTAAGAACGTGATGAATGAGCATATCAAGGCATTTTGTTGCCAACTAAAGTATGTACCCAACGCATGTGTAGACAACACTCCGATAGTCAAAGAAAGCGATACACTTGTTAGAAAAGCTCCTCGATTTCTAGGATCAGTCATTTCACCAATTATAATGGATCCTAAAGGTCCGAGCATGCCCATAGAGACTCCTTGGAAAAATCGCGCTGTAATCAAACCGGCTACATTATCCACTATAAGGAGTAGAAACCAGCCAGTCAGAACTGGTACTATTGTCAGTAAGTGGCATTTCTTCCTGCCCAGGGTGTCCATGAGAGGGGTTATGATGAAGTTCCCCATGATCAACGCGAAGCCCACAATTGATGCTGAAACATAATTTTGTTTACATTACAAAACAACTTTTACGGATCCAGATCAGACTTGAGACAAGTAGCTGATTCTCATTGACTTTTCGTGCTTGAATCCATATTAAGAATGCATCAATATTTTTTTAATTTCGAAGAAATATCGTAAAGAAAACTTTACTTTTTTGAAAAACTTGTAAAAATAACATAAACAAAATATATCCTGAAGCTAAATGAAAAGATGAGAAAAAATATTCTGGTTAGGTTAGATTCGTCTTAAACTTTAACTGTTTTTTAATTACACCAAAAATATACAAGTTATATCCTAAATTACTTCTATCTATCTAGTACTATACCAATTGTACCCACATGGAATGGTCCCAAGAACGCTAACAATTCTTCATTGAATCGCTAATTCTTTGTGGGCACAGGAGGTAGCAATTTTTACTCAATTTTTAACCATTCTACCCATGCATTATTAAGAACTTACCGATCCATGACTCCTCGCTGGTCGCGACTTGGATATGAGATTCGGGACGGCGCAAGCTGGGTATAAGAATAGCGGAGAAGCCGATGACGCAACCGTGAGCCGTGATGTTCAACGCTACACTAGCTGTCAGGAATCCCTGGAATGACAAGGGGTTATGTCAAATTCTTGAATAGATATTTACGTCGGAACTGGAAAAGAGAATTGTCAATTAGAAGACATTTATACCTGAAATATAGATGTCGCATATTCAGTCCGAACGTTGAAATGATACAATTATCAGATGTTTTGTCGCCTAAATTGGAAAATCAGGCGCGTTCTGATCAACATATGTAGATACAGCGAGTATACCAATAAGTTTCTTGCAAGTTTTTCTCAGTGAACCACGGCATTCCGTAAAAGTTTTAGAATAATTCCGACAAGTGTTTTATATCATTGCTTTCAGTCTTTTTGGTGAAATAATAAGTGAAAACCTTTTTAGTTTAACTTTTTTTTAAAAAAAATCTTTTTATAAAATAAGACTTCGAAAACGCTTGAATTTACTGATTCTGTGGAATTTTAAGTTTTGCGAGACCCATAATTGCAAGCGAAAATTTCAAAAGAAATCTTTAGATACTTCTTTAGTATTTATGCCAAATAAATTAATGTTTAAGGAAAACGCTTATGTTTCATGTAGGTTAGTTTTGTATACATGCTATACCAATTTTCTTATATTCATACCAAATCTTAAGATAACTGAAAAAATCATTAATCATGAAATAAACAATATTAAACAGGCAAATAAATACGCAGATATAAAAGATTTCATTTTTATTGATTTTTTTTTGGCAAGCGCTTAACTGCAATCATGCCTGATGGTAAGCAATAATACAGTCTAAGATGGAGCGCGGTTGTCTAAAAGATTCCTATTGACTCTTGCCTTAAAGATACCCATATTAAATGAACTGGGAAAAGATGAGATAGATTGCAGGAGAGAATTTCATTCCCTTGCTGTGCGCAACAAATGATAAACAATTTTAATAATACGACTAAATGTAACGTTAAAAACAGATAATAATCGAAATAAAAAGATAAGTTTTTTATATTTTTTTGACATATATGCTAGTTAAAATAAATTTTACGGATATCATAAATTCACATTCAATTCAAAATAATCTTTATTCAAGTAAACTTGTAAACAAGTGCTTTTGAATCGCCAACTCTACTGCTGGTTTGGAAAGCTGTTCCGACCGAGAAGAGTCTGTAAAAAACTTGGCGGTTGCTCTTTTTAAATATAATTCTTATAACTAGTTACATTTCGTGTAGTCATGTAGTTTTTTTCATAGAAGCACTAATGTTTTTGATATTTTTTACTTTTTAGTTTAAAAGCGTGCTTTCTAGTTTTTTTAACTCTATTTGTATGGAACTCCGAAAAGTGACGCCTGTTCTTTAAATTTTTCTAGTTCTTACTAAAATATCAAAAAGGCAATATATACCTACTCCTAAAGTTATCTACATCTTGAAATACGTGCCTTGAACCATATAACTATCTTATAGCCTTGGGAAATAGATCAAAATCTAATCGCTAGATCAAATAAAATCGATAATAGTTTAGTAGGCTTTACCTACTAAAGGGTACCATTAATAAAAATATTCCAATATTTTTAATTGAGTTAGTATTTGTAGAAACAAACAAGTCCATGGACAAAAACTCCATATCAATGAAATAAAACTGTTGAGATACGCGGTTGGTGTAACGAAACTCGATAAAGTTCGTGATGAACACACCAGAGAAAGCTACAAGGTCAGGGAATCCCGTTTAAGATGATATGAAAGAAAAAAAGATATTTATTAGAAATATTGTATCACTTACAGGCTAGCACACTTAATAACTATAATAACAATGGCTTAACTAATTACTAACTAACTATTCAACTAATTATAAATAAATATTACTAACTAGTTACGGTTTATACGAGCCCTTTATGCCCCACTCTTGTTAAGTACCTTGCAGTGGTGCAATATCCCAAATAGGTATGACACTCAGGTTAGTACTGACATCTGCTGACGCAGTATGTCAGCCCTGATTTTCAGTGTCACCCTAGATATATATACATACACTAAACTATATAGATACATAAATAAGCTATACATAAATACTACATAAATAATTATACTATATATTTTATGTAAAAAAAAAATTATGGATATGGACATGTTATGAGATGCGATGTATATTGTTATGGGGTAAATGCACGGAAATAGATAAAATTTTTATATTACAAAAAAAACGCGTGATTCCCTGCGAGAGAAGTTTAAGGAAATAAGTATTCTTATTTTGGCTTCACAGTATATTTATAGCAATTTAATGTTCGTGCATCAGAATATACATAATTATAAAAATATTGGCGATGTATATAATAGACAAAGTAGGAACCGACATAAGCTTGCGGTTCCTGCTTTACGCCTTGCAAAAAAAAGTACGTAAATCTTTTGTGGGTTTGGTTTGTGGATTCTATAATAAAATTCCGCAATCGATTTTAGCTTTGCCATTACAGCAGCTTATAAACTCTATCAAAAAAAGCCTAATACAGAAAGTTTATTTATTATACTATTGAGGATTACTTAGACGATAAGAATGCGTGGACAGAGCTATTCTTCGACCCTGTACAAGACAGCAATTACTAAATGTATGTATATGTACTAGATGAACATGAGTTCAAACCCGGGCGGGCACCAATGAGTTTTTCAATTAAAAACTTATGTGTCCAATTGATATTTGCAATTTATCACAAGCTTTTCGGTGAAGGAAAACATCGTGAGGAAACCTGCATATCTCTAGAGAATTCTAGGGATATGTGTAACCTACCAATCCGCATTGGAGCAGCGTGGTAGGTCTTAGCTCCAATCCTTCATTCCTAAAAACAGAGAAAGGAGGCCTATTCCCAGCAGTGGGATGTTTTCTTCGCCGAAAAACGTGTGATAAATTCCTTTTATCAATTAGGCACATAAGTTTAAATACAAAACTCATTGGTGCCTGCCCAGAGTTTGAACCCGTGACGCTCAGAAAGAGGCACATGGTCTCACGACGGGGCTACCAAATTTTTTTTCGTTGGTGGACGTAGAGTTCATGTGTTTTTGGGAACCCTTTCTTTACTTTATCGCGGATTATAGCTAAATAATTTGATTATTGCTTTTGCTTTCTAGGTATAACCCTTTGCGGAAGCCAAAGCCTAACTCGGGCGCATCCCCCTCCCCCCTCATAAGATGCTGTAGATCCTATTCCCCCTTGAGGGTCGAGAAGACGTTGGGCGGTCCGGGCGATAGCAGACGTATCTAACAGCGGAAGCTATCAACCTGGCTCGCATGGCATCTTCTCACCACCCTTGTCCTCACCCTCAGGTATAACCTTTTCAAGCATCCCTTGGACGCATTCTTAACTTAAGAACGGACAACTCATAGGAATCCTGGACAGTAGCAACCCTACTTAGTTCAGATTTAGAACGATAAAAAACCGGTTCAGTTGCTAGGTCGCGATAGCAACTGATAAATTAATAATCAACCCGAGGTATTATAAGTCATAAATGTTTTTATCTAATAATCTGTGACGCGTTCCGACTTTAAAGCCTGTTATATTTTAACAGATAGTACGATCTGATGGCTCCTCTTCATAATCTCTTACAAACGATTAAAATAGACTACGATCGTGTAGAGAACATACTCGGCTATACTCGCCTACGATCGCCCAAAACCCAGGAATTGTTGGTTTTTTGGACACGCATGAAAGGGAATCGCTGAGTTATACATATGGCTGGGTGATGCGTATGGTTTGAAGTGCTATTTACCTACAAATACGCAACATTCAAAATAACTTAAAATCACACTTACCAACTTTTAATATTAAGTTATTGTTAAATAAATACAAATCAAATCAAAATAATCATTATTCAAGTAAGCAAAGAAGCACTTTTGAATCATCAAGGATCAATCAGATTTAATGATGCTACAACTGGTTCGGAAAGTTGCTCTTACCGAAAAGAACCAGAAGAGTAGCGCCAGAGTTGACGAATGATAGGAGGAAATGGAAGAGAAAAACATGTGTCGACCACACTTAGAGTGGGATAAGGGCAGGAGAAGAACAAATGCGTCATTTTCAATACCGAATTGAGAATATAGTTATATTTATGAAGTACCTAGTTGGAAAAGTTCCAGGTAACAAATAATCTGTCATATTGTTTTGCGATCATGTAAATGTCATTTAGACATATCAGATTTTTTGATAACAAATCAACCTAGAATTTTGTCTTAGGCATAAAAAAACAACAATATTTGTTGTTTGGATATTTAAACATATTTTATTATATTTCTTTTTAATTAAAAATATTAATATTGTTTTTAGAAATGTTAGGATGCTTCGGGAGAACCAGATGCATCGACTTCGGGGGCCTACGAGTAACTCCAGCAAGCGTCCGATAAACCCTGTTCGAATCACTCGGAGGTCCCCGTTAGGGCGACAGGCGAATCGCCTCCGGCAGAAGTAGCTTTGTTGGGACACTCTCACTTATAGCAGGCTTACACCATGAACTATTATTGCGACTCAATTGAAGATCTAAACTGAATTAGTTTACTTTCTCGTACGTGTTAAAGACGCACAGACGCACACGTTGCCGAATTAAATCCTAAACTTAATCACAAAAAATCACAAACGTATTTCATTTACTCTTATTTATATGATGTGCGATCCAAGCGCAACTCAGCAACAAAAATACTTCATAGTACGAAAAGAAAGCGATTTAGTTTAGGTACCGACTTTGAATTGCATTGCAATTTAATCTTTTTCTAAAAGTTGATGGTAGGCCTACAAGGCCTGCCTATGACTTCCCTTCCCTACTTAGAGCGTATTGACAATCAAAACAAAATGCAATCGCATTTTGTGAAAAACAAAATCGATTCAAACAGTAGCTGCTACAAAAACACTTACGATAAACGATATTGGTATCTATCTTTTATCAGATTTAAAACTCTAGCTGTCATCTTAGCCATAGATACTGATACTGTACTGATTCTGATACTGTTTGCGTTAAACGAATCATCAACAGGTTTTACATATTCATCTTACGTGATACAAATAGTAAAATTACATACTAAACATAATTTATAGAATTCTACGTTACTTTGCGGAGATCAATAATTCAAAAGTAATAGTACAATTATTTTTCTATAATCCGCGATAATAACCGGCTGCATAAGAGATTAAAACATACAAAAAAATACAAAAGTAATAATAAAATTATTTTGCTATAATCTGCTATACAGTAAATAAAAAATATATATAGTGCTAAATGTATAGTGGACTATCCGTTTTTTCATACCCGTTACGTGCAGGATTCGTTAAAACACATGCACAAACCTCCACCACTGCCACCACAATACACAAGCACTACACACGTTCAATATCACAAACTAATCAAACGTTTTGCCCCGCAACCGAAGCATCATCAGGAGATAGAGTCCTGAAAAATATATAATGGAAATAAACATTTTTAAAAGTAATTTAGAAAACAAAAATTAATTAAAAATTTAATTAATGAAACAATCCTTAATTTATGCAAGAACTTGACTTGACTTGGCCCTTAGCAGGGCACCAGGTCTCCCATCAATATCTATTGTATTCATATGTCTAACTATTATAGTTATGCCAATACATTTTAACATTGTTAAAATTGATAAAAGTGCCGACAATAATCAAAACCATATTATTGATATCTCCATATTAATCCTTATCCTATTAAATGATATTTTATTAAAAACTGTTTCAATACATGCAAAATACTTTTTAAATTATTAAAATCGGGCGCTCCAATCAAAAGATGTAATGAATATTAAAATTCCAATCTAAAGAAAATAATGTCCTAATAAATTCATTCTTAGCGGCTATTTTAACAGGACCTGCAACTGGTGAGTTAGCTCTTATTCCAAGGATTACCAATGATACCCACGGATAGCTATACCTTTTAAAAGAATTCAATTTCCGGTTAAAACTTCCTTTGCCTTAACCGTTAATAAATCCCAGGCTCAAACTTTTAATTTACAGAAATAGATCAGGCTTTTAATTTACAGAAAGATCTATAGATCTATAGTCCAACTTAGTAGACTTTCTACTACCACGAGATCGGCATGTATGCGGGTGAAACCGCGGGGCATTGCTAGTAAATTATATATGTAACTGAAGTATTTGCTAAACCACCACTTCTTTAACACCTACGCTAATCTTCAGGACATTGTTGTCAGAGAAATTTATTATTATAATCTAAACATGATAATATATTGAAACGTTTATATATTTTCTGTAATTTATTGCTTTAAGGACCAGTTATTTGGAATCGGATTATAGATTTAAATGCGCATTTATTTATTACTCACGTGTAAAGTAAGAAACGTTAAAGTAATGGCCTGTTACTATCCCATAGGCCTCCGCTCTACTTTTTTAGAGACCTATCACGCTCCAATGTGCAGGTTTCGTCACAATGTTTTCCTTCACCGAAAACAGTGTGATAAATTGCAAATATCATTTGGACTCATAAGTTTTTAAATCATGATACTCTCGGAGCTCGCACTGTCTCACCGCTGGGCTATCACAGCTTTAACATTGGTTTATTTCACGCACGTGTAATACATTCTCATTATTAAGTGGTTATTATTGAAACAAACACTCGAAATGTATATAAATGTATATATAGGGTTGATTTTTGCATCGTCTTTCTTTGTTTTTAATAATAAAAATAACAATCAATTATTCAGATATGGTGTTACAAACAGATACTTAAACTATTATGACATACCTGTCTGTAACACCATACTCAAAGGGTGTACAGCTTAGCATAGGCGTTGATTTTCGGAAGCATCCGTAATGGCGAAGTGCAGATGTGAAGATATTTATATATGTTAAAAAAAAGACACATTGTCTTTAAAATATAAATAAATGTAGTCAACAATACATATATAAGTATGTATTGTTGAATATACTTAATACTATTAACTGCCGGATTTTAAAAAATCCTCCAATACAGAAATTTAAACAATCTATTTTGGAAAATATAAACCAAAAATGATTATGCGGTCAATGATTACCTTAATGCTACGACAATCTTTGATAATAATTGTAAAAATTCAAGGTATAATTTTCATATTTACAATAATGCTTTAATTCTGTCTACAATTTTTTTTTTAATAATAATAATTTTATTATTACTTTTTTAACAATTAATGTGTACGATTTATATCAGTTTATGTTAAGCCTCAAACACGAGTTAAGAAATCAAGTTAAAAAGCCTTTGACAAAATTTAATGTCTTTAATGCCTACTGTAAACCGTTGCGGAGTTCTTTCGTCTGGAGCCAAACCTGACAGGATCAGCTCAGTAACAACAGGTCATGCTTATCATAAACATTCATTGTCATCGAGATTAGACCAGCATGTAAAATTTCAGCTTAATCGGACACTGGGCAGCTGGTCAAATTTAACTTATAATATTTCATCATCACATACATACACGCCAAGTAAAAATATACTCGTAAGCTTTTAAAAAGTAAGATTGTGAATATGTCAAGCATTGACAAAGGTTTTATAAATAATGAAAAAAAAACAAATACATGGTACGATATCGAAGTTTGGGACGAAGAAGGAAATGAGATTTATTTAAAAGGGGGTAAAATAGGTGTAACATCTAGATCGGAAAAATTCTAAATAAAGAGGTGTGGTGATTGTTATAAGGTTTATTTTGTAACTACTTTTGCTGAGAATCTTTTAATCACGTTAAACAGTTGTATTTGCGACTGACAATAAAGTTGACAATATGAACGAACATACCGCCCACCAAAAGGGCTATAAAGGCATTTTATAACAATTAATGAGATTGTTGAAATCAAAGCAACTTAGATGCAATAATCTCAAGGATGATTTTCATTCATTTATCCCGAACTGGATGCTAGAGTTACAAACGTATTTCGGCCTTAAAGTCAAAAAAGTAAAGTAACGGCCTGTTACTATCCCACAGCTGGGCATAGGCGTCCTCTCTCCGTTTTTAGAGAGAATGATTGGACCACCTACCATGCTTCTCCAATTGTAATGATAGGTTACAAATATCCCCATATATCTCTAAAGATATGCAGGTATCCTCCCGATCTTTTCCTTCACCGAAAAGCGTGTGATAGAATAGACAGCCCTCATTTCTTACGTCATAAAAGACGTCATAAAAGGCGACTAAGGAATATCCTAGAATTCTCTAGCGATATGATTTCCTCACTATGTTTTCCTTCAACGTAAAACGTGTGATTACAATTATCAATTAGAAACATAAGTTTTAACATAAAAACTTATTGGTGCCTGCCACTATCACAGCTACACCGCTGGGCTATCCGAGGTAATTCGGCCCTCAAAACTAATTAAACCAAAATATTATTTATTTAAGTAAGCTCGTTCCAGCACTTTTGAATTATCAAGTATCAATATGATTAATGAAGCTACAACTGGCTCGAAATGTTGCTCTTACCGAGAAGAACCAGCAGGAATTTCGGCGGTCAATCTTTTAAACACTTCCAATGCTGCATTATTAAACCGTCTTGTATGAAGCTGAAAGGATTTTCAAATCCAGGTATTTTTATCATCCAAATAATCTTCAATTTTGTAATATGCTTTACGTATAAGCATATCTCTTACATTTGATTTAAATCTTTCTGTAGATTCTAGTATGGATTGGGGAATTTTATTGTAAAAGCGAATACTGAGACCAACGAATGAGTTGCTAACTCTGCTCAGTCGCGACACAGCAATTACAAGCTTATTGTGATCTCTTGTATGTCTTTGATATACATCAAATCTTATACATATGAATACTTTTCGTACTAATAAAATATAACTATATATATATTGTGACGCTACAGTAAGTATGCCTATTTCCATGAACTTTTCGCGAACGGACTCACGTTGCTTCATATTATAGATATCCCATATGGCTCTTTTTTGCCCTAAAAGGCCCATTAAAAAAAATTAAAATCACTTTTATTCTATCTAGTTTTATTATTATAAAAATAAAAATTAAATTATAAATAAAAAAAAAGCTTACCTGTCGTAAAAGAGGTGAGTAACTATTCCCCTTTTCGCTTTTCTTCGCCATTTCGATTCCGAAAATCAAAATCTCGACTGAACCATCATAGTGGCTACCGATATACCGTACATCTGACACAATCGACAAATATCCTTGTATTGGATTAGGAATTGTGTATGTCAATGATATTTAACGATAAGTCGATAAGATATTGCTTACCTTCGATAGGGTAGCCAACGTTCAAGGTAATTTTTTACTGAGAGGATTTTTTACAGAGGAATGTCTTTGGAGTTTACTCTAAAAAGAAATGATCTTCATTTATGCCAATTCATCCTTATCTTCTAAGAAATGTTATCTTATCTTAGGTAATCTTCATGAAAATTTAATGAGTGAAATTATTACCAATGTTAGCTAACATTTAGCATTACATAGATTTCTTTTTATCCCGGATTATAGAAAAATTATATTACGATTACTTTTGTGTTATGATCTCCACAAGTAATGCCTAATTCTAAATATTAATCCGTTTTTTGTTTTTATTTTTACTAGATTTTATATTAGTATCGCGATAAAATATGCAGCCTGTTCAACGAACTTGTATTGATGCTAACGCCTAAAATTATACAAAAGTGGCGAATCCGGAAATGACATTTGGATTCTAAAGTGCTTTACCCGCATCAACTTAAGTGTTTCAATTCCCTCAATTGCGAATTATCTAACCTATAGTAGATTTGCCTGCAGTTTTGCCCGCGCAGAAATCAGTGTATTTAAATGAAACTATTAGCATAAAAGTAATTGTTGTGAGTTAACCATAAGAGATAGAAATATGCTGTCACGGACATTTTTGTAGATCTACAACTCTCTAGTACATTACTTTGGTGTATCTCTGTTTGTTTACGCACGCAGTAGGTGAATTTTTTATATGAGTGCACGACCTCTAAAACGAAATTTACAGAAAAAACTAACTTATAACTATTAACCTAAACGTTCCGGAAGAATTGCACTTTTACTAAAAAACGTACAAAAATCCGTTCAGTACATTTTGAGAGTATCGATCACTTACCAAAACCAGCTTTTGAGGACTTAGTAATAATAAGTGTAGATTCAAGCCCAGTAAGTTTCAATGGCACGCGATTTGCTCTAGCGAGTTAGCTGTTAAAACTTACAATGACTGGCAGACTTTAGCATTCACAATATTTCTAGTTATATGGATTTGTGTCTTATTGTGTAGATGGGTTGTTGTTTAGAAACGGAAGTACATGATAATTTTTGGCATGCGAGTGAGAAAGTTGCAGCATTAGTCAGTCCCATAACGAATTCGCTTAAGTTAATTATTTTACACGGTATCTTCCGAGTGACGTAACTACGGAAGCACCTCGAGGCCCCCTACCTCAGGGAGCACCCTGAGCCAGGCCCTCTGACTCTAACTTACAAACTATAACTTGATCGAATTAAATATTTCTACCACATTCGGAATATACGAAACCGGAAAATACTGGTAAATTACTAACAATTCTGAAAAAGATTCTGGCGTACGTTGAAATCGGAAAATAACCTTTACCCCTCGTACGCACGAGAGGATTTTTATCGTGCGTTAAAATAACGTCGAATTGTAACAAATGGGTATCCAGGTTCACACGACAGCGTATTTAAATCGCGACGTATTTTATCGTGCAGTGTTCCATTTTAGTCGTTAGGGCGAGGGCGTTAAGCTGAATATACCATACGAAATTTCATATAATACCTATTGCGTAATTTTAACGCGACGTATTTTTTACGCTCGTCCGTACGAGGCGTTACGGAGAAAACGATTTAAAATAATTTGATTTTGACCGTAGTTTATTTTATGCAGGACGTTTGGTTGCCTAGCTATGTCACTCTATCTTTCCTTTTGTTTAATCTGAGAATAGCTATGAAATATTATATAATTGGTAACCCTAATTACACAGCAATCAAAACGATAATCGAGTACGTACTTATTACTACACATTGTTTGTGCAATTGTTAAGAACAAAAGGGGAAGATATATAAGGCGGCGGATTTAGATAGAGCTTATGGCACTTAAGTTTTAATAACCAATAGATAATCCTTGTGATTTGACGGATAACCTTAACAACAATTATACGGAAAACTCCAAATATTATTCAAATTCAAATTCAAAATATTTTTTATTCAAGTAAACTTGTAAACAAGTGCTTTTGGATCGTCAACATCTACTGCTGGTTCGGAAAGCTGTTCCTACCGAGAAGAACCAGCAAGAAACTCGGCGGTTGCTCTTTTCCAACAATAATTCTTATCACTAGTTACATATAGTTATAAATGTCTTGTACAGGGTTGAAGAGAAGCTATACCCACGCATTCTTATCTTCCAGATAATCCTCAATAGTATAATAGGCTTTCTGAATTAGCCTTTTTTTAATAGCATTTTTAAACTGCTGTAAAGGTAAAGGTAATGTAGATTGTGGAATTTTATTATAGAATCTTATACCCAAACCCACAAACGAATTACGAACTTTTGCAAGGCGCAAAGCAGGAACCGCAAGCTTGTCGGTTTCTACTTTGTCTATTATATACGTCGCCAATCCTTTTATAATTATTTATATTCATATGTACAAAGATTAAATTACTAAAAATATACTGTGAAGCTAATGTAAGAATACCTGTTTCCTTGAACTTCTCTCGCAGGGAATCGCGCGAATTTAAATTGTAAATGCCACGTATGGCTCTTTTTTGTAACACGAAAATTTTTTCAATGTCCGCGCATTTACCCCATAACAATATTCCGTATTTATCCAAGTAAACTTGTGAACAAATGCAGAAGTAATGATAGAATTATTTTGCTATATCAAAGTTCGAGCAGTTTAATAAGATATACTTTTTAAAGACAATCCGTCTATATCTATACATATTATACGAACATGCGAAAAGTGTTCGTAATCAATATGCCATAGAGTTCAAATTCGCTAATTTTCTAGAACATTCAGGCTGCTTACGAATCGTGTGTATCGTGTGGTGTTTCGTAGGGTGTTTGCTATCCCCGCAAGCACTTTTCGTCGTTGACATTGTCGTCATCGGTTCGTTCGATGTATAAGTGTACGCACGAAGCCCTGTACGTAACAATATTAAAAAACAAAGTCCCCAAAAGCTGTCCGTTTGTATTTTGATTTTCTCAAAATCTACTGTACGGATTTATGAGTTATATTTCGAAGTTTAGGTTAATTTATAGAAGCAGGCGTTAGTTTGCGGATTTCCATAGTATAGAAGTTAAGATAGAGTTATTTTACTGCAATAAGTTAAGAGAATCTACGTAATACTAAGTGTAGGAAGCAGACGACGTTCACATACCTTATACATGCAGAACCATTAACCACACGGATCACAAAACAACATCACCACACAAAACGATACATCACACAAGCACTACACACATTCACTACTATAATGTCTACGATCATATGGTAGTGAATGTGTGCGGTGTTTGCGTATTGTTGTTATATTTGTTCCTACTTAGCATTACATATATTCTCTTAACAAACACGAATTATAGTAAAATGATTCTATCATAACTTCTGTACTATGGAAATCTGCAAATTAAGGCCTGCGTCTAAATGCTAAATGAAAAAAATTTACTAAAATTTATTAAAATGTAAATTTCTTCTTGAAAAAATATACAAAAATTATAATTTCAGAGTTTTAATATTTGAGCCTTAATGTTGTTTTTTTTATTTTTCTCATTGTTTTCATTATTCTCTTGTATTTATTTTTAGGTTTATAATTGTAACATTATGCCGTGTCGTAATTGTTGACTTCAGGCAGGCGGCCGGTCGTAAAATACGAAGCCAAATCATGTGATAACATGTTTGTAACATGTTGTGCCGACCCCACTTAGAGTGGGATAAGGGCAGGAGAATGATGATGATTAAAATGGATAATATTGTATAGATAATGGATAATAAATGTAATACAAAGCGAATCAAAATGGCAATTTTCACTTATTGATAATTTAAGTCTATTTAACCAATTTACTAACGTAAAGCTAATATCGTAATAACATTATTCTAGGGGACATATCCTAATTTTTTTCTTTAAAATATTTATAGGTATGGTAGGTATTTGTTTTGATGATTTATCGTGTAATGTTGTTAAAGATCCGATTAATTTTTATTAACAAATGCTTTTGAATAATTTTTTTTTCGAACTGACTGTATGCTGTTAGCCCTAATGGCTTTTACAGTGGCACCGGGCGGGACGGGCGAGCGCAGAAGCATCGTCGAGGTTGCAAAATGCAGAGAGTAGAGCGCAGAAGCTCTACTAGCGTCGGGGAACGTCGTCCTAAGGGTGCCTCCTGTGAGACCGGACCACAGCTTAGGGCGACGTGTAGTGGAGGGTTGATGGTATGACTTAAATTAGTCATTGCGGCGTAGAGATCTTATGCAAGGTCAAAAAGTAGCTAAATCTAGTAAATCAGAGTATTTAATTGAAATGTTGAACATAAACGTGGTTATTGTGAGTTAACCATAAGTAATAGAGACATGCTGTGGCGGACTTTTTTGAAGTATCTTTGTAGATCTACATTTCTCTTATACATTATTTTAGTGTATCTCTATTGCTTTTCGAGACGCACGCGAGTAAAGCTGGCGAGTTTTTTACAACCGCGCGACTTCTTTGACACAATATACATAAAACCGTAATGTACTATAAACTTAAACCTTCCGGAAAATTTGGCATGACATACAGCGCCATCTTTTGATGAATAGATGTACCTTATTGCTTATGGCTATTTGAAGAGAAATCTATGTTAAATCAATTTTAACATTTCTAAAATTTGAATCTTAAAAATATCTTAATATATATATACATACATATGATAATTTATACCCATCTAGCAAGGTACATAAAAGGCTGTGAAATACTTCAAATCAATCCCTTGATTCAAACTCAAAACTCAACTAACTAGTGCATTTTTGCAACGGATTAATTATTTCTTATAACAAAAGTATCTAGCTAACATAATTTCATTAAATAATTAATTGTTCATAGATTGTATATTTAACTCTTTTTTTAGGTATTAATATTGTCATAATTTTTCAAGAAATACTTAACTGAACAATTGCTACTGAATTATTAATACTTTTATTTTATTATAGAAATTTATCACAATTGTCAGAAATAAGTGAAAAATAAATTAATTTATCAATTAACTAATTTTAATATTTTCAAAGTAAATAAAACAAAGTTTAAATGAAATAAATTAACTTTATTTATATTATCCAACAGGCGATCAATTAAATCAAACAATTAACCATAATTATACTGCAAAATAAATAATCAGTCTTATATACTAATACAATACTGTTCAGGTACGCAAACAATTTATACAATTAATCTACTTCCTCAACAGTGGGTCCACTCGCTTGAGGACCTCCAGGTTGACCAGCACCTCCAGCTCCGTGCAGTTTACTCATGATAGGAGAGCAAACTTTCTGGAGTTCCTTCAACTTGTGCTCATACTCGTCTTTCTCAGCTAAGCTATTGTTATCCAACCAACGAAGAGCTTCTTCACATTCGCTACGAGCGCTGTTTTTGTCTGTTTCTGTTAACTTCTGACCAGCATCGTCCAAAGCCTGTCTGACGCTGAAAATATATGACTCTAGTTGGTTACGAGCCGCAACTCGCTGACGCTGCTTCTCATCCTCTTCTTTGTAACGTTCCGCTTCTGATAACATCCTGTCGATCTCCGCTTGCGACAGTCTGCCTTTATCGTTCTTAATCACGATATTCTTGCTACGGCCTGTGCTGTTTTCCTTAGCAGATACGTTCAGGATACCGTTGGCGTCCATGTCGAATGTGACGTCTATCTTCGGAACGCCGCGCGGAGCTGGTGGAATACCAGTTAGGTCGAAGGTTCCCAACAGGTTGTTGTCCTTTGTCATAGCCCGCTCGCCTTCGTATACCTGAATTGTAACTGCAGGTTGGTTGTCAGAGTACGTTGTGAACGTCTGCGATTGCTTGCATGGAATTTTGGTGTTGCGCTCGATTATCTTCGTCATGACTCCACCGGCTGTTTCAATACCCAGAGACAGTGGGGCGACGTCTACTAGGAGTACGTCTTGAATCTTGGAATCCGTTTCCCCACTCAAAATAGCAGCTTGGACAGCCGCTCCGTAAGCGACGGCTTCATCAGGGTTGATGGATAGATTCAGTTTCTTGCCGCAGAAGAAGTTCTGTAGCAGGTTCTGGACTTTTGGTATGCGCGTGGAACCGCCAACGAGTACGACATCGTGAATCTGACTCTTGTCCAATTTTGCGTCTTTCAAAGCTTTCTCCACAGGTTCTAAAGTACCACGAAATAGATCAGAATTTAATTCCTCGAAACGCGCTCTTGAAACTCTAGTATAAAAGTCGATGCCCTCATAAAGAGCATCTATTTCGATTGTGGCTTCAGTGCTTGATGACAGCGTGCGTTTCGCGCGCTCGGCCGCCGTGCGTAGGCGGCGGAGAGCGCGCGGGTTCGAGCGCAAATCCTTTTTATATTTACGTTGAAATTCCTCAGCTAGATGATTCACCAATCTGTTATCGAAATCTTCACCTCCCAAATGAGTATCACCGGCCGTCGACTTCACCTCGAAGAGCGATCCTTCGTCGATCGTCAAGATGGAGACGTCGAAAGTACCACCACCGAGGTCGAAGATTAAGACGTTTCGTTCGCCTTTCAAGTTTTTGTCTAAGCCGTATGCTAAGGCGGCAGCGGTGGGCTCGTTGATGATCCTCAAGACATTCAAACCAGCTATAGCACCAGCGTCTTTAGTAGCCTGGCGTTGAGAGTCGTTGAAGTACGCAGGAACTGTGATGACGGCGTCGCGCACCGATGTACCGAGATACGCTTCCGCGGTCTCCTTCATTTTCGTCAACACCATGCTGCTGATTTCTTCCGGTGCAAATTTCTTTGCCTCCCCCTTGAATTCGACTTGGATTTTAGGTTTACTGCAGTCGTTGATGACTTTGAAGGGCCAGTGCTTCATGTCTTGTTGGATTTTTTGGTCGTCGAATTTGCGGCCGATCAGACGTTTTGCGTCGAAAACTGTGTTGTTCGGATTCAAAGCCACCTGGTTTTTCGCTGCATCTCCAATCAAACGTTCTGTATCTGTGAAGGCCACATATGATGGTGTAGTACGGTTGCCTTGGTCGTTTGCGATGATTTCCACGTTTCCATGTTGCCAAACTCCAACACAGGAATACGTAGTACCGAGATCAATACCGATAGCTGGCATTTTGATTACTTATAAACACACGTAAAATATTATTATTCACAATCGTAGTATTATCACTCGTTAACTTCACTTCGGTTCGCACCGAACTCTTGTCTGCTCAGTTTCGTATTTCAAATTATTCTGAGTTTACGCGGCAAGCGCAGCGCTTATATATTAAACAAATAAGGAGCCCAGAATATTCTATAATTCTACCTTGATCTAGAAAAATCCAATCAGAACGCGGAGCACATCGAATTTTCTAGAAGCAAAATCCTCGACCAATGATATCGCGTTAAATAAATTCCGTCACGTTAGAGTGAGGTAGATATATCGGAGAAGAGTATTAAAATGTGGTAAGCGTGGAAACTTTCCCTGACTCAAGGGAAAAATACGTTCAGAGATGTATCAAACAACAATTTTAACTGTGTTTGTATGTGATTTATAAAAATGAAGAACAACTAATATATACGTAAAAATCATCGTGTAAATTTAATGGAAAAGCACTAATCAGTCAATTAGCCATTTCTTAAGCCTAATTTATTAATATGTAAAACTCACATATCATATTTTTATTTATGTAATATTTATTAGGTCTTGTATTATAGATAAATGTTTCTTATGTTATAGATTATAAATAAATGTGTTTTAAATATTATTATACCATTATTGATTTCTTATGTTTCTGTACTTTGAAACTTCTAAGTACCAAAACTTTTGTCGCATATTGTTGGTGAAAATTATGCATCGTTTACTTGAATAATAATAATAATATGATTATAAATACAGTAAGAAGTACTTAAAATACTATAATTACGATATTTTTTCTTTAAACTTATGCAATAAATAAGAAGCAATTTTCTCAAAAGTCAACCCGTTTAATCTCTTTCAGCAACTGAATGACATTGACGCTCAACAATATGAAGAAGGTTGTATTTGTAACATGTTGTACCAATACAACAATAAAACTGAGGACTATTTTTTATGATTCAATTAAATGTATAATTAAATAAAATGTCTGTCACTAAGTTACATTTAAGGTTTGTATTTACACCGATGTAATATTTTTTTGTACCTCCAATTTGTCTCCAATAACCTTAAATGGTGTTGTTTTGCCAGTCTGCTCCGACTTCCGGTACCTTGGCTCGCTTCTACAGGAAAACGGTGAAATTGATCGCGATGTGAGGAATAGAATGAATGCAGGATGGATGAAGTGGCGACAGGTCTCAGGGACAGTATGTGACCCCCGAATGCCCCTTAAACTTAAAGAGAAAATTTATAAATCGGTCATAAGACCTGTCGTAATGTATGGATCAGAAAGTTGGGCAATGAAAAAGATGGATGAAAGAAGAGTGCATGCAAATGAGATGAGAATCTTAAGGTGGATGTGTGGTGTGACAAGATTGGATAAAATAAGAAATGATTATATAAGGGGAAGTATGAAAGTTGCGCCCATTGTAGAAAAGATGAGAGGTGCAAGATTGGGATGGTATGGACATGTAATGAGGAGGGATGAAAATCATGTGACTAAACGAGTGTTGGATATGAATGTGGATGGATATGTGACTAGAGGGAGGCCTAAAAAGAGATGGTTGGAATGTGTGAAGTATGACATGCATATAAAAGGAGTAGCGCCAGAGTTGACGAATGATAGAAGAGAATGGAAGAGGAAAACATGTTGTACCGACCCCACTTAGAGTGGGATAAGGGTAGGAGAAAGAAGAAGAAGTAATATTTTTTTGTATTACTATAGTTGAAACTATAAATCACTACCTGGCTACACCAGCCAAAGCTCCCGACGTTTAATGACGAATGCGAAAAAGAGACAACACTACATGCTAACATACGTCAGAAAGGGATGTTTACCTGAGCCCCAATAATTTGTTTGTTGTGTTTTTATGAATGGTAGATTCCAATTGAATTTTCTAGAAAATAAAAACATTCCTAACTTGTCACAATTACTTATTTGACTAAGTTTGGACAGTTTAAGCTCAACTTGACAGCTCAGTTATAAATTAAAATAATTGCGCTATGTGACATTGGGCGATTTAGATATTGAATAACAATACCTTCGAATAAAAATAGTTTTAATATGCTAAATGTCGCCGTAAAATAAGTTTACGTAACTTGTCAGATTTGAAGGTTGTCATGTGCATACTGCATATACGAGCATGATATTATTTTGTTACAATTATTAAAGTCTGTATATTTAGATCAAACGAGTAACCTTATTAAGTCGTGTAAATAATAAACGGTCTTTTTATATATCTATCAAATAATGTTTTTATTAAAGTAGTTAAGTATTCAAATGTTTGACTTTCTGTTTTAACTTATTTTTTGTTATTATTCCGCTGCTATATATCGTTATTAGAACTAAAAATGTGAAAGCATGCTGTTTGTCCTATTTTCCATGTACATGTAGCAAATGAATAGATGGAATTTTTGGTATGGAAATAGATGGGCGGGAGACTATTTATGTTGATACATGATGGAAAAGACAGTATTTTACTGTTTTTCACTACATTATACTTTTTACTGAATGAAACAAAAATAAAGTACATACATGTACAAAATATTATTTTCTGCATCAAAATGTTTAAAACTATAAAATATTATTGAAGATATTGCAAAAATATCAACTTCCTCAACATTAACTTAAGATGGTTTTTTTGTAAATGCCAAATAGCGCGACGATAGAATTAGAGCAACTATTGATTTTGTAAAAAAAAATTAGCCCCTCATTCATTATTATTTTTGTTATATTTTTTCGTATAATAACTATGTGAGAGAAGCTCTTAAAAATATGTATTTCAAACATTAAATAAATAAAATACAACTGTAATAATAATTGTTAATTATTCTAATCAGATCTAAGTAAACTGTATTTCTTGTACAGACAAATTAGCACCCCTATTTAATACAGAAGTACACGCAGACCACTAGAGCTAGCTAGTTCG
This sequence comes from Morpho deidamia, assembly GCA_947086505.1. Classification (NCBI taxonomy): domain Eukaryota; kingdom Metazoa; phylum Arthropoda; class Insecta; order Lepidoptera; family Nymphalidae; genus Morpho; species Morpho deidamia. Next base: position 10,447,238 of record CAMTZC010000008.1, read on the forward strand.
TTATATTTTACTAGCAATATCCCGCGGTTTCACCCGCGCACATACCGATTTTGTGTTAGTTTTTTTTTTGTACCCGCCTTGTGGTATCCGGCTGAGTAGAATAGACCACTCTCATTTCTTACCGAGGTGTCATAAAAGGCGTACTAAGGTAAGTTGACCTGCCGTATGGTATCCGGCTGAGTAGAATAGACCACCTTCTTTCTTACCGAGGTGTCGTAAAATACGACTAAGGTAAGTTGACGTCAGGCAGGCGGTCGATCGTAAAATACGTAGCCGAATCATGTGACAACATGTTTGCAACATGTTGTGCAAATCCCGCTTAGAGTGGATAAGGGCAGGAGGATGATATAGATTTATTTTTGTAAATTGAATTTGGGCCTGGGACTTGTTGATGGTCAAGGCAAAGGATGTTTTAACTGGAAATTGAGTTCTTTTAAAAGGCATTGCTATATCCGTGGGTATCATTGTTATCCTTGGAATAAGAGCTAACTCACCAGGTGCTGACTAATTTTTTCACACCGTATTACATTATTTTTTCCCAATCCCAATTTTTTTTTAAATGTAATATAGCCTATGTTGCTTAGTAAATATGCAGCTTTCCAATGGTGAAAGAATTTTTAAAATCGGTCCAGTAGTTTTTGCATGAAAACATTACAAACATACATACATACATACAAATATACAAATCTTTCCTGTTTATTTATTATAGTATAGATAAGAAGACAGAAGGAACCTTTGCCCAGCAGTGGGATGCTTAATGACCATTACCTTATATTTCATATTTTTTAATGGTATTTCTATTTTAAGAGAGAAATCCGACGTATTTGTCTGCGACAGTACTTGTCGGCAATCATTTTATACACACCCACGCATTCCGAGTCTATTTCTAGACGTATTTTATAATCTGTGGAGAAAATATAACCTGGCCAAGGTTGAAGTGCGTGAGTCATCTTTTTTTTAAAAATAATAGTTGACAGAAATGTTCGCCGTGTGGTATCCGGCAGAATAAAATAGACCACCCTCCGTTCTAACCGAGGTGTCGTAAGAGGCGACTAAGGTATGTGCCGTGTGGTATCCGGCAGAATAGAATAGACCACCCTCATTTCTTACCGAGGTGTCGTAAAAGGCGACTAAGGTAAGTTGACGTCAGGCAGGCGGCCGGTCGTAAAATACGCAGCCTAATCATGTGACAACATGTTTGTAACATGTTGTGCCGACCCCACTTAGAGTGGGATAAGGGCAGGAGAATGATGAATAGTTGACAGAGGTGTAAGGGGGAGGCTCGTCACAGTCAGTCTGTTATACGGCCAACCACACCTGCTCGTGATGCACTCTGCATATAACCAACGACCTGGCGACCGATAATGGCGGTATAACCATTCCCGTAGATGACCAAAATACTACCAGACCGACAGTGGGCAGCAACAATGTCGGTCAACACGGTCAGCATGGTCAGCACTGCGATCACCAACCCGCACGCCACACTTTAACACTTCATTTTTGCGTTTTTATACCTAATAGAAATATTATCACAAAAAATATTCTAACATAATTTCATTATACTGACCATTGCGTTTGCCTCTCAAAAAAAATATATATTGATAAAAAAAAATTTAGTGGGGTAAACCATGAAAGTAAATATTAACATTAAAATTTTGAATAAATTTTGTAAATATCTTTTTAATTACTAACATAGGCTAAATTTTTTGTTACTAACGTTATGGATATAATGTCTGAATTAAAAAATAAATAAATAAAATGTATGAGGGCGTCGTAATCATAGCTATAATTACCCTTATATAGGTAGTGAAACAAGTTCAAAATACGCTTGAATAATTCTTTGATTATGATTGCGGTCACCCTAATTTTTTAAGAGAAAACTAATTTAGTATGTGTCTAATATTAATTTTTAACCCCGTTTTTTAGTATCTTTTTTTAATTTTTAATTTTTATATTTACGCTTCACGAAGCTGCATAGCTTGTGATGTTTGCCTGTATGGATATAAAAAAAAATGGTACCGTAATAAGAAAACAATATTGTTTATTTCTAACAAATTTATTAAAATATTACCCATATAATGTGAGTTTCTATTTATTCGTTGGCATTATTGTTTCTCTTTTACAGTTCGCTATTCCGTTGTTAAATTGAGACCCGCTGACATCTCTTTTTCCTATCACCTGCATTGTATCTTGCTATTAAAACTTTTATACAATTCAATCTCATTCTTAGAAATAATTTATTATACGAATTATTTTAAAATGAAAATATTTAAATACTTAAAAATTGTTATAAATGCTTGCAATGTAACAATAGTAAATACGATAATTCTAGAATGTTATTCCTAACATGCCATACAATTTCGTGGAAGTTGCTAGGGCGACTGTATAACAGCAGCGTTTTTCTATAAAGGGCAATGGCGTCTTTTGTATTACAAAATAATAGATTATTGTGTAACACAGGACGCTTTCGTGTTTCTAACACTTTTATATTGATTACATGTTTGCCTTTACTATTATACATTTTAACAGACTCTTAACCCTAGTCAAAAGTCAGAAATTCTGATAAAAAAACGTTTTAAGGAGTACTAAAGGAATTTATCTGCCACATGAAATGGAATATCTATTTATAAATTAATACAAATAACTCAATCATTGCAATACATAACTAAGCCTACTACATCTTTAGTTGATGAGCATTATATTATAAATATATATATGTGACATTCAATCTATTATAACACCCAATTTTCTAAACAATTCATCACAACTGTTAGCAATTTTAACATTTATATAATAATTGTAATAATAATATTGTATTGATATTAATTATTGTATTAAGTTAAGTGTATTTGGAAGTTTAAGTATTGGCATTAGCCTCAAGTTGAGGAGATATTAAAAAAGGATAGGTTAATTCATTTTGGTGGCATTCTGGTGTGACGAAAAATAATGAATATTAAAGTAATTACGCGTAATAAAGTGTTTTAAGAATGGTTTTGATATATTATTGGAAACCTTTATAAGTATTTTAATACAATTGAGTTAAAATTCTTTTTCCAAATTTGGACAAATATCTTAGAAAGAAAGACGTTGCTCTTATGTGTAATTGCAGATTAGAACATCTACACTGTCTATGATTATGCTGGTTTATTCGCAATGTTTTCCCCCATCCTAACATCATACTGATTTACATTTGTCTAAACATTTATTTAACATTTATACAAAAAACACAACAAACAGTAACACCTAAATAAGAAATTGCTGAATTTCCTGAACGCAATGTTACAAAATTCGTATAAGCAAATGTAAGTGTTTGAAATCATAAATTAGACGTTCAACAATATTTTAAAAAATTAGAGCTGAAAAATCTAATTATTCAGAAAACCTCTCATAAATTAATATATTTTAGTAGCTAGTAGTCCTAGTACAGAACCATGATTCTTACGTAAAGAGCGTGCTTGCATCTTTTAATATGGATGAGATCTTATAATCTTAACCCTAAATTCCATAAATGTATAACAAAAGTAATTTAGTATTCACAGCCTTTTATATCGAACATATGTTTATGTTTAAAATGCAGCCAGCTTGAACGTACTTGAATAACCTTGTATGTAAAGAAACATGGAGTCTATACTCCAGCCATGGTACAACTACAACCTGTCACAGCGTATTGATCGCCAATGTCAAATATGTAGGTCGACTAGCTTGTTTTGACACCGTAGAAACTACTGGAAATCTATTTTTATGCAGGCCATTTGGGTGTATGATTCATATTATTCTATACTGTGAATGTGTGATGTGATGTCAAATCATCAATTATGCAGTGTGCGTTAACACGATTTCAAAAGTTGTGTATATTTCGAACTGATATTGCCACCTAGTGTTGAATAGAGTTAAATTTATTTGAGTGAAATTAAAGATGGCGCTCTTATATATTTTTTCTTTCATATTACCTTATTAATACAAAAGTAATAATAAAATTATTTTGCTATAATCCACGATACAGTAAATAGAAAATATATATAGTGTTTAATGTATAGTGGACTATCAGTATTTTCATACCCGATACGTGCAGGATTCGTAAAAACACATGCACAAACCTCCACCACTTCCACCACAATACACAAGCACTACACAGGTTCACTATCACAAACTCTACAATCGTTTCGCCCCGCAACCGAAGCATCATCAGGAGATAGACTCCACGACAAAATCGCAATTGCGATTTTGTCGAAACGATTGTTGAGTTTGTGATAGTGAACCTGTGTAGTGCTTGTGTATTGTGGTGGAAGTGGTGGAGGTTTGTTCATGTGTTTTTACGAATCCTGCACGTATCGGGTATTAAAATACTGATAGTCCACTATGCATTAAACACTTTATATATTTTCTATTTGCTGTATCGCGGATTATAGCAAAATAATTTTATTATTACTTTTGTATTATGAATCTCCGCAAAGTAACGCCTAATTCTATAAATTACCTTATTAATATTTATGTCGTGTAACGATGCTTAAAATTACCATATATTTTAAAAATTATACTGTTAAAATTAAAATTACAAACTGTTGCTGACTAAGCGAATAATTTTGACAAATTATGATCTTGAAGTATTGATCATTTGCGTGTGATAAATTATAAATAAGAATTAGACACGTAAGTTTAAAAAAGCTTATTATACGCTTTCAATTCATCTGCTGGCGGGTATCAGAGGGCTAGAAGGGATATTGCCTGAGGGCTTGCAGGCTCAAAAGTCAGGGGGCGCCGTGGGACTCTGACTTACAAACTATAAAAATAAATTGAACTAGAAAACGAAAACTTCTCACACATTCTAAATATAACTCAACCAGATTCCGAAGCGCGACTTTTAATAATGGCAACTTATTTGAAAAAATGTAGGAAAATTCCTAACAACTCTCGAACCTCTTTGAGACTTGCGGGGAACTCCCCTGTATTATTCCGCTGGCTTCAGCGCAATATTAACTCAACAGAATAATTTTATCCGTAATCAATTATTAATTCCTAAACTGTGTGTAAAAACTTGATGTATACTGTTATGCACAATAAGGAACTGATGATTACGTTTCTTTGAAACTTTAAAGTATTTAAATATAACAACTTGTAGTTTTGGAATATATTTTAATATGTAAAATTTTAAGGATTTTGCGTATTCTTCGTTGCTGACTTCGATTAGTTAATCGGCAATGTGTTGATGTAATTATTGCTATTTTATAGAATTAGGCATGACTTGGCGGAAATTCATAGAGACAATTAGTTACATATTTATTATTTTTCTATAAAAAGACAAATGAAAGGAAATCTCGTTATAATATTATTAATATTGTTATGAAATTTAAGTATAAAAACATTAAATTCGCAGAAATTACAATTAGTAATCGAGATAAAAGCTATCCTATCCTTTAAGTCTGACCGAAATATACCTAACTAGAAATTGAAATCGGTTTAGTAGTTTTGAACATTAGCGTAAAAGAACATAGCAGCACACGGGATTTTTTTGTGTGAAGATACTCTAGCTGTTAGGTCACTTGTTGCTGTGGGCTCAGACTGGTTTCGAATTCCCTTCGAAACAGAACTCAACAGTTTAAAAAAAATGCTCGCCACAAAACTTTACAGGATCATCCGCTGCGCCATTCTAAGGCTTTTCTGAAAATTTCATTAAAATCGGTCTAGCCGTTGCGTAGCATATAAAGGGCATACAAACATCTATTTTTATATATTAGAGGAAGAAGACCATGAAACATTTGTAAAAATAGAAAAATGTAACGGCCTATTATTATCCCACTGCTGGGTATAGGCCTCCTCTCTCAAACTTTAGAGGATTGGAGCTAAGACCTACCATGCTGCTCTAATGCAGATTTACCAATCTGCATTAGAGCAGCATGGTAGGTCTTAGACATTTACTCTACCGAGTAAATGTCTCTAGAATTCCTTACCTACTTATTCCACACGATGTTTTACTCACTGAAAAGCGTGTGATAAAATATTGCAAATTAGACATGCGTTTTTATTAGGAAAACTCATTGGTGCCTCTCCGGGGGTTTAAACCCGCAATCCCTTGAAAGAATCGCACGGTCGCAATGCTTTAATCCTATACATTTGTATAGAATTAAATTGTGAACATCATGAAGTCCGTACTCTTATTTTACCTATATTTTTACCCTGTATATACATAAGCTCATATCATCTCAAATTTTATCAACATTGACTTCGCATAGGTATCTACCTACCTATTTAACTTTAAAAGAAATGGACGGTATGCATATTCCTTGTAGCTATTAACTATAATCAACCATAGCTAGCTTAGGTACATTTATTTTTAAGAAGTCCTATTTATTTTATGTATAAGGAGCTTGCGTTTGTAGGTATTAAAAAATAAAATTCAGAATTTAATATCGTTTATTGTTTATTAACCATTTAATTACACAATTAAATTGTTGTTTAGGAGAAATAACATTGGACTATTCAGTTTTAAATTAAAATAAATTACTAAGTTATCAAGTAACGAATTTTCCTTAAAATCAAGTATGAACTTAAGCCAGTTTTAACTTAAAATTCTGCCTTTGATTTCCAACAAATCGGCAATTTAGCCTTTTACACTAATAGAAATTATGTATTCACATAGAGTAAGTACTTAAATTTCAATAAACTAAACTAAATTTAATACCAAGGATTTATAAACAAAAATAAACCAATCTAATTCAAATATCTTTATTATTTAGCTATTCTACTATTGAAATTGTTTTTTAAAGACTTAAATGACAAATAAGTATGCGAAAATTACAATTAATGATGGGAAATTAAAACATATTCATTACATTACATGTAATATTTTATTGATTAAATGGAATTTGAACTAAATCAGTCTTTGGCTGTACACCAGTGCACAAAAAAAGAGTAATCACAAAGAGACCATTAACAACATGGTTATAGGCGGACTTAATCTACTTCCTCCATGCGAGATGCATCATCCGCATCACCCTCCAATGGCGGAACATCACCAGCACTGGACTCTTCCACTTGGACAGGTTCATCCTCATCAATGCCTAGACCAAGTTTAATCATGCGGTAAATTCTAGAAGCGTGTACTTGGGGCTCGTCAAGAGTGAATCCAGAAGACAGCAAGGCAGTCTCATATAGAAGGATGACTAGATCTTTGACAGCTTTGTCATTTTTGTCCGCCTCCGCCTTCTGCCTTAATGTTTCAACAATGGAATGATCTGGATTGATTTCAAGGTGCTTCTTGGCTGCCATGTAACCCATTGTTGATGTGTCTCGTAGAGCCTGTGCCTTCATGATGCGCTCCATGTTTGCTGACCAACCATACTGAGCAGTTACAATACAGCATGGAGACTCCACCAGCCTGTTGGATACAACTACTTTCTCAACTTTGTTATCTAGAATGTTCTTCATAACCTTGCAGAGGCCTTCAAACTTCACTTTGTCCTCTTCTCGTTTCTTCTTCTCCTCTTCATCTTCAGGCAATTCCAAGCCCTCCTTTGTGACTGAGACAAGTGTCTTTCCATCATACTCTCTCAATTGTTGGACAACATATTCATCAATGGGCTCGGTCATGTAAACCACCTCATAGCCACGCTTCTTTACCCTCTCTACAAAGGAAGAGTTTGCAACTTGATCCCTGTTCTCACCAGTAATGTAGTAGATGTGCTTCTGGTTCTCCTTCATTCGTGAAACATACTCTTTGAGAGAGCATGCCTCGTCACCAGAAGCAGAGGTGTGATAGCGGAGTAAATCTGCGAGTTTGGAGCGGTTCTGCGAGTCTTCATGGATACCAAGCTTTAAGTTCTTGCTGAATTGTTCATAATACTTCTTGTAGTTCTCTTTATCCTCAGCAAGTTCCTCAAATAGTTCTAGACACTTCTTTACCAAGTTCTTCCTAATTACTTTCAAGATTTTATTTTGTTGGAGCATTTCACGAGAAATGTTAAGAGGCAAGTCCTCACTGTCAACTACGCCTTTGATAAAGTTGAGGTACTCTGGGATGAGATCTTCACAGTTATCCATGATGAAGACTCTGCGCACATACAGTTTGATGTTGTTCTTGCGCTTTTTGTTTTCAAAGAGATCGAAAGGCGCACGACGAGGTACGAACAGTAGAGCACGGAATTCTAATTGACCTTCAACACTGAAGTGCTTGACAGCAAGATGGTCTTCCCAATCATTAGTGAGAGATTTGTAGAAGTCACCATACTCTTCCTGAGTGATGTCATCAGCATTTCGCGTCCATATTGGCTTGGTTTTGTTTAGTTCCTCATCTTCAGTGTATTTCTCTTTAATAGTTTTCTTCTTCTTTTTCTTATCTTTGTTGTCCTCTTCATCATCTTCACCTACGTCTTCGATTTTAGGCTTGTCATCCTCTTTCTCATCTTCTTTCTTCTCCTCCTCTGCTTCATCATCAGACAACTCCTTTTCACGTTCCTTCTCTACGACTAGTTTGATCGGATAGCCTATGAACTGGGAGTGCTTCTTCACGATTTCCTTGATCTTTTGCTCTTCCATGAATTCGGCAAGATCCTCCTTGACGTGGAGGACTATTTTAGTGCCTCGTCCCAAGGGCTCTCCGTGGTCAGGGCGTACGGTGAACGAACCGCCCGCTGCAGATTCCCACATGTACTGCTCATCATCATTGTGCTTAGAATGTACCGTGACACGATCGGCGACCAAGTAGCAAGAGTAGAATCCTACACCAAACTGACCAATCATGCTAATATCAGCTCCCGCTTGTAAGGCTTCCATGAAAGCCTTTGTTCCAGACTTTGCGATCGTACCCAAGTTGTTCACAAGATCTGCTTTGGTCATACCAATACCCGTGTCGATGATGGTGAGCGTTCCTTCACTCTTATTAGGAATAATTTTGATATATAATTCCTTACCGCTGTCAAGCTTCGATGGATCAGTGAGCGATTCATATCGGATCTTGTCCAAAGCATCAGAAGAATTTGAAATCAACTCACGCAGGAAAATTTCTTTGTTAGAGTAGAATGTGTTGATGATCAGGGACATGAGCTGAGCGATCTCCGCCTGGAAGACGAAGGTCTCTACTTCGCCTGACTGTACCTCCATTTCTTCCGGCATTTTAATTCTTTGACAAATAAATAACTTCTAGAATGAGCGATTAAAAATACGAAGGTTTTACTCCGATCTAGTCTTCAGCAACGCGGTTTTTTGGGAGCACGTGTTAAAAATTCACAACGAACAGCACTTGTTTATTCTCGCAGCTTGAGTTTTTCAAATGACGCTGGCGCGTTAAGTCAATGGGCTTATATAGTTTTCAGAACTTGGCGACATCTATGAGCGAGTAGAAATTGCTCGAATTGCCGCCTATATTTTCAGAGAATGACAACCTTTTTCTTGTTTTTTAAAGATATACCAAAAAACAGGTTAGTAAATATACCGATTAAAAATTACACAGAATTAATTAACAATAAATACTATGCACATTTGAAAATAATGCTTATATGTTTTAATTAAATATTATTCACAAATACCACTAAATATTGTTAATAAACATATCAATTGTAACTTATAACAAAAGATATAGGATTGGTGATATTAATAAATAAACTTTTTTTAGTATTTAATCATAATAAATGACTAATGTTTATTGAACTTGTTTTACCGTTTTTTAAAGTATATAAGTATGTGCAAAGCAACGTATTTATTTAACTAAATAAATATTATATAATTATGAATATATATTTTATACTTATTTATACAAATATGCACATTTCCCTTCAAACTAAAAGCGATTAGAAAGTATAATAAAAAAAAATGATTTGTATCGTTCCTTTTGTTTATATAATAAGAAGATTTTATTATAATTATTTTCATAATTTTAACTTTTGCCTGTAATTGTATGTCAATTTCAGTAATAAAGGAATCCAAACTTTGAAATGAGTCTTTATGGCATTTATCAATATTCCTTTAGGTAACGTAACAAACGTCCCAACGACATTAATATAATAAAAAAAATTATTTATTAAAAAAAACATCAACAATATACACACCATACAGAGCTACAAATACAAAATATTAAAATAACATAATCATAATAAACATGTTAATTTAATTTATTATGTCATATTAAAACTGTTAGGAACATCTGAACAATTTTAAATAGTATTACTAGCCATCAAAAGAGGGCAGTAGTGTCGTTCAAATTAATGTCATAGAATGGACTAGAGCGTTCGAGAACCTTCTAAAATATTACTCGTAAATCTGTGATATAGCCCGTATTGATTCCGGATGAGAGGCTACATTGTTTATATTTATTCTTAAACTTGATATAAAATTGAAATTTTGCTAGTGTTTATTCATAATAGCAATAAAATTCATTTATTTCCTACTTAATCTCGAATGTTCTATGAATATCCGGTCATTGTTGACTCTACTTGCCACAAGCAGCGCCACGCGTATCCTGTTCCATATGATTTTACCTACCGGTTGTAGCATAACCTATGCTTCTAGATGTTTATTCTATGATGTTATTGATTTTTTGTACCAATAAGAATTGTGCCCTAAAAGATGCAACTTTATTTTCTAAAAATAGCATTAAAACACTTATTGTTCTTGTCTTTTTATCTGGTATAAGAATTATGATAGTTTAATATAAAAGTACCTTCTAGGTTACTTACCGGCATGGTTAATATAAAAACTTTTAAAATACTTAAAAGTAAAATGATCTTCTTTCATCTTGAAGGAACTTATTTACTACAAAATACATTTTTGAGATGAATATTTCAAGAGGTATTAAAAGGATTGCAATTAGCATGTAAAGGTATAAAAGAAGCATACAGAGAATTTTCCGAGTGCACAAAACAAATTTGGTCTGTTAACTTTTCCTAATTCTACAGTTTAATCTGGTTTTAAGACACATCTGTCTTAATTTTTAAAATTTTTGTTTCAATTATTAATACTGCTGCATCACGCTGCGAATTTACTATTAGTGACTAATATAACCTATGGAACATTTATACATTATCCATTTCAAAATTCTTAATGAATATTACATTTTTATAATTGTCGTGTTATTTTATGTTATTTATATATATTATTTTTTTAAGTACTTAAGTATATATAAAAAATAATTTAGTTTTTTGTTATCGGTAGCCTGTTTGTTAGTAGAATCAAAGATCTTAACTTAAACATTTTTTTCCTAAAAAAAAACCCTGTTCTATAGTTGTAACGTTGAAGTACAATATATTTAATAAAACGGTAAACTACCCATTGTCGTTTTCTTCAGTTTGCTGAGAAATTACCATTTGTCGAGTCCATAGCGACATCTCGTGAATAGTTGAAAAATATATATATTCTTTGAATAATGATTATTGCATATTTAATTTAAGTAAATTTGACGACTATTAGAAATATATGTAAACATTATAACCTTTAAAAGTAATTGAAGTATATGAATTTGAATTATTTAATAAAATACTTATTTATCGATCCCCTTGTCCATAATATTTAGTGCATAAACATTTGTTTCAAACGTTTTTTGTTTACTTTATATGATTACAGTGAAAATAAATATTTTACACAGTTTGTCTTCAATTTAAATTTCGTTATCCTCAATTTTTCCGAAGTATTGCGATGTACTTGAAAGCTTTAAATCTAACTTATAATATAAATGTGACGAATGCGTTTGTTATTCATTCACAGAATTGAAAAATATATGCAGTAATATGTGCAAGGAACTGAACTGAAAACGGATTATAAATATTGTATTATTTATAGTATTATTCATGAAATGATAGATTAAACAGCTATGAATTTAATTATAATAAATTTAACAAAATATAGTTAACAGCGAACAAGTTAGTAACCACATTAGCTTTAACGACATGGATATTTTGAGTATATTGTGTTATGAACACGAGTTTCGTCTCGCGTATGTAAATCAAGCCTTAGCTTTAATGTAGTAGTTTTGCTATTGACTCATAGAGGACGATAGTAAAAGTATTATTATGCTATTATCCGCTAGATGGCGTGCAAATATATTCGTGAACTTTCTGCGCGATTCCAGATGTTTGTAGCAACTTGTGTTCATAATATATAAGCAGAGCGTACCGCGTCATCGACAGTACTTGTTAGAAACTAAAGTTTACGCGCGGATCGAACTGCAAAATTTTCAAGAATTTGCAACTAATATCGCTAAAATTGTAGCACAATGTCGCTTATACCTTATTTATTGGATCTAGAATTACTTCCAAGACGACGCAGCATTAAGGACCAAATTTTAGGCTTAGATTTAGGGCCTGAAGATTTTCTCGCGGACGTGTTAGATCGTCCCGTACGACGCTATTTACGTCCTTGGCGAAACTTGACATCTTTAGATCGAGATGTCGGTTCTACTATAAAGAGTGATAAGGATAAATTCCAAGTGAATTTGGACGTGCAACACTTTTCACCCGAAGAAATATCTGTGAAAGTGGCTGACAATTATGTGGTGGTTGAGGGAAATCATGAAGAGAAAAAGGACGAGCATGGGTATATTTCTAGACAGTTTAAGCGGCGTTACGCGTTACCGGAGGACTGCAATGTCGAGTCCGTGGAGTCCAAGTTATCATCGGACGGTGTGTTAACTATTACAGCCCCTAAGATCGCTATGGAAAAGGGCGAGAGAGTGGTGCCTATTGCGCAAACTGGACCAGTCAGAAGGAAGATTTGTGATTCTGAAGAAACAGACGAGGTGAACGGAGAACCAGAAGAACAAGTTAAGTCGCCTCAGAAAAAGAGAAAACGATAATTTACAACTTCAAAATAAAAGCATTTATATTTTGTCATTGAAGTATTAACCTACGTACATTAATTGTCTAAGTACAAATCTTGAGACTGATTTTTTTCCATAATTTAGATGTTAATAATTATAAGCATTTAATAGAAATAAAGTGATTTTTCTTCTCAGCACCAATTTTTTTTCTGCTATTACTCATTTTAATATTTTAATGAATGATGGGTATTTAAAATTATCCTTCATAGTTAACATTCTATACTTTAATACTCATTCAAATTCAATTTCAAAATGTTTTTTATTCAAGTAAACTTGTAAAGCAAGTGCTTTTGAATCGTCAAGTCTACTGCTGGTTCGGCTGTTCTACCGCTGTTCCTACCAAAGGAGCCAGCTAAAAACTCGGCGTTTGTTCTTTTCAAATAGAATTTTATAAATAGTTACATTTAGTTGTAACATCTTGTACACTGTACAGGGTAGAAGAGTAGCTACGAGTATATGCACGCATTCTTATCTTTACAATCCTCAAAAATATAGTAGGCTTTGTGTATCAGCTTTAACAGTGTTTTTATACTGCTGTAATGGCAAAGATAAAATCGATTGCGGAATTAATTATAGAATCTTATATCCTGAAACGACTTACGCACTTTTGCAAGGTGCAAAACAGGAGCCGCAAGGTTATCTCGGTTTCTTCTTTATCTATTATATAAATCACCGATTTTTTTTGGAATTCTTTATATTTTAATGTACAAAAAAGTTAATTACTTAGATGCATATTTATTTACGCAATTTTTCTATTTATCTACCTTTTACAATTTCATGGCTAAACCACTGGACAAATTTTGATGAAATTTGAAACAATTAAAGTTTATACGTCGGTGCTATATATTGCGTTTGGGGCTGGCGCCTGAGATTGAAAACATGTAATACTAGGCTTACCGCAATCAAAATCAATCTCATTATCCCTTAAAATTTAGACTCAATATTACTGTCGTGTGATAATATCGTTGGTATCGTCACTGGGCTGTACGAGGAGCGCAAAAACATAGTCGAGGGTGCCATATTTGGAAAATAGTGTGCCGAGGTTTTTATAAATGTTACAAAGTTTTGTCATTACAGCTAGTTTAAAAAAATATATTCTGTCACAAATGGTGGGCATGTATAGTTAGTAAGAAAACAATTTTTCTAATTTTAGGCATAATATATTATAAGTTAACTTTTATCATAATTTATTTTGCACTCAAATGAAAACCTACTTTATATAAAATAGTAAGTTCCTATCTTGTGTTTTAAAGTCATTTTACGTCCACAATTTTGACACTATTTTAGAAACAAGCCGATTTTTTCAAGCAAATTAAGAAGGAAGCACCTAGCAAAATACATTTAAGACCAATGTCCATTTCAATTGGGAACGAAACATTGAAGTTTTCAAAGCGCCATCGCTTGGTGACTAGTCCAACTACTTTGTTATCAAATAGTACGTTGTACTCACAACCAAACACCCCTGTAGCTTTTATTTTTAAAACTTTTTGCCCCAAATGATTTTTTACGATGTACGTTTTGAAACACGATTTTGTTTCTTGCACTGATCCCAAGAAATTTCCAGGTGGAGCCCAAATTAAAGCTTTATTAAGGCACCGTGCAAATTGTCCTTTCACTTTTATAACCTCGTTTCCATAATAATTGAATATTTTTATTTCATATTGATATTTGCCTTTTTGCACAGCTAGAAACACTTTTTGTCCCTCGTTATTGAAGATGGTATAGCCAATATCTTTTACTCCTATTATATCGTGATAGGTATCAGTCTCTTTGGTCACTATCAATTGATTTAAAGGACATAAGTATGCTTGACCTGGAAAAGCTATGTCAGCCTTAGGACAAGGCATCCATGCTACGTTTTTCACATTCTTAATTGTAGGTTTGTTCATGGACTGGTCTTAGAATTTTAATAAATATTGTTTTTCACATTTTTTATTTGACATGAACTGACAATCTGTTTGACCTAGTCACGTTATGAACTAAATTTTTAGAAACGATATTTATTTTTGAAGGTTTTATTGTTATATTGATAAAATGGAAAACCAATGAGCAAAAATATTTCGTACCTACTAGATAATATAAAGTACATCTAAGAATAAAGTTATAATAATTAATTGATTAAGTTTCTTACTATATGTATATCATTTATAAATTAGTATAGCTTATTTAAATAAACGACATCTGTAGTTAGTCTATTAAACTACAATGATGTTATACGACGTAGTATATTATGAAACTTATAGACGTCAGTATGTAATGTTCGTAATGTTAAAATATAGCGTTCGTTGGGAAGTTTTATTTTAACACAATTTAAGTGATGTATATTTTAAAATTTACAAAAAATTTACACATCGGTCATAAGACCTGTCGTAATGTATGGATCAGAATGTTGGGCAATGAAAAAGATGGATGAAAGAAGAGTACATGCAAATGAGATGAGGATGTTAAGGTGGATGTGTGGTGTGACAAGACTTGATAAAATAAGAAATGAGTATGTAAGGGGAAGTCTGAAAGTTGCGCCCATTATAGAAAAGATGAGAGGTGCAAGATTGGGATGGTATGGACATGTAATGAGGAGGGATGAAAATCATGTGATCAAACGAGTGTTGAGTATGAATGTGGAGGGATATGTGACTAGAGGAAGGCCTAAAAAGAGATGGTTGGACTGTGTGAAGTATGACATGCATATAAAAGGAGTAGCGCCAGAGTTGACGAATGATAGAAGAGAATGGAAGAGAAAAACATGTTGTACCGACCCCACTTAGAGTGGGATAAGGGTAGGAGAAAGAAAGAATTTAAGTGATGTATATATAATTTTGACATTGAATAAACTAATTGTTAAGCAATTATTGTTTTTTTCCAAATCAATGTTATCCTGGTAAAGTATTCGGATTGTGTAAGAACATCTTGAAACAACGTAACTTAACCCAGGCAATCTCAAGAAAATCTCAAGTAAGTCTTGGGTTCAAAATCCTTGGCGGCAGTTCATAGGTCGAAATAAACAAAGATCATATCATAACATAGGCCTCCTCTCCTTTTAGAGAGAAGCGTTGAAGATCAGGGCCACCACGATGCACCAATAGATAGATTACACATATCTTTAGAATTTTCCAGAGATAAGCATGGCCTGCTACTGCTCCAAGAATTTGAGCCTACCATGCTGCTCCAATGCGGATTGGTAGGTTACACATAATTCACACCCCAGAATTCTCTAGACATATGCAGGTTTCCTCACGGTGTTTTCCTTCACCGAAAAGCAATAAATATAAATACAATTTTTTTTTATAAACTTATCATAAAACAAAGTCCCAAAAGGAAATAATTCTTCCGTAAGGTTTAGGTTAATACATCATTACGATTTTGTGTAAATTATGTTGAAGAGATCGCGCAGATTTAAAAGAACTCATCTGCTGGGAACTTTAGTCGAGTAAGCTGCTAACTAGGCTAACATTATATACATATATTCAAATTCAAATTCAATTTCAAAACATTCTTTAGTCAAATAAACTTGTAAACATACATAGTTATTAAGTTGTTTTTCTACGTATCTATTTATTTTTTGAATTAAGTATTTAAAACGCATCAATGTACATTAATTCAAATTCAAAATATTCTTTATTCAATTAAACTTGTAAACAAGTGCCTTTGAATTGTCAACTCTACTGCTGGTTCGGAAAGCTCTTGAATAGAAACTCGGCGGTGTTTCTTTTCAAAGAATAATTCTTATAACTATTTACATTTAGTTATAACTGTCTTGTACAGGGTCGAAAAGTAGCTATGTCCACGCATTCTTATCGCATTAGTAATCCTCAATAATATAGTAGGCTTTCTATAGTAGCCTTTTTGATAGTGTTTTCAAACCGCTGTAATGGCAAAGCTAAAAATGATTGCAGACTTTTATTATAGAATATTATACCCATATATGTTCTATTTAGTTAATCGCGTATTATTGTAAAATAATTTCATTATTACTTTTGAACCATTGGGAAAGTAGAGTGAGGGGTTTCGCAAGCATAGTTACACAGTAGCTTTACATTTTCCATACCAAAACAAAACCGCGTGTCGAACAAGACGTCCAAAGATGTTATATAGAAAAAAATACGATTCCACCCTGTTTCTTAATAAGAAAATCTTTAATTGAACTCACACGCACACAGTAACGCACACAGACGGACCAGAGACAAACACTTTGTTTCTTATGAATAGTTGTACACTTATATAGTAATAAAGTATAAATGATGAAAGTTACATATAGGAAAATATTATATATTTGTTCGCGTAGCTACAGCGAGCTATATATCGCCGCTTGATGGAAAATGAAATGACTTGAGTCGATTGCTTTGAGATATTTTGATAAACTGACAATAAAGGAAATAAGCATTATAACAGAACTACCTTGCTATGATCCGCACGGGTTAAGCGAATGCATGCAAAGCTAAAGTGTATGAAGCAGGCAAAATTTACGCACCTTATACATGCAGGACAAGCCACCACACGCACCCCGAGGCGCCTCCATCAGCAACAATGCACACAAGCAGCACACACAACCACCACCACAATCTCGATAGGCTCCTTGATCGTAATGAGATTTTTGTCGTGGAGCCTATCCTCCTGATGATGCTTCGGTTTCGGAGCGGAACGATCGTCGAGATTGTGGTGGTGGTTAACCCGTGTGGATTATAGCAAGGTAATTCTGTTATATTGCTTGTAATATGGAATTCCGCAAAGTAACGCCTGCTTCTATAAATCATTTAAATAAAGGAATTGGGAACTTTTGGGCCCAATTGTAAAATAAATAAATAAATAAATAAATAAATAAATAAATAAATATATGGGACATTTACACACACGGTCGTCCATCCCCAAAGTAAGTAACTTAATACTTGTGTTATGGGTGACGGACAACTGGTAAATATACTACATATATAGTTTTAAATACATACTTGAATATATATATACACCCAGACTCGAAGAACCAACAAATCCTAAATAGAAAATGTTTGTTCTCGGCGGGAATCGAATCCGCGACCCACGGAGCCGAAGACAGGGTCACTGCCAACTGCGCCAACGGGCCAGTCAAAAGGTTGAGGTATGGTTAATATATAGACACCGGCTACACTCACGTCGAATTTTATCTAATTTAACACTTCGAAGACGCGCGACTACCTCCGCAACCGCCCCCGCGCCCTAAACAATTTCTGCACTCAATTCCCGCCGCGATAACGTCGTGTAAAGAGCTCATGAAAAGTGCCCCGGATGGACTCAAAACTAGTCGGGCTAACCCGATAAAATTACACGTGACTATAGCCGGTGTCTTTATATTAAGTATGCTATGAATACTACTCACGATAGTTTAAATTTAAATGTTAAGAAGAATGTAAACTCGAAGAAAAGCGTTGTAATTCTTTCATATGCACGATGCCCTATATCACGCCCTATAATGGTTTCTACATATATACAAAAATTTGCGCAATTTGCAATGTCAAAATTGAAAAATCTTTAAAAATGTGTTTGACACAAAATAAGTCATCGATTGTAATCGATGAACGATAATCGATTGAATTAAACGAATAATTATAAATACAACAAAGATGGCGTTGATTACATGAGTATTTTAATTATTAAATAACCATATAAAATAATCTTTAACAGGTCAAATGTTTTATTGTTAAAAATTTAAAATAAAAAACAAATTAAAGTTAAAGTTGATTGTTGTACAGAAATCGATTGATTGTTTGTTTCATTACTGATGTGTTGTCCTGCTTTATCTATGCAAAAAAATGTCTTTTTTTTATTTTAGGTTTTTGAACTTTTTGATTTTAGTTAAAATAAAAATGAATCAACACGAGCACTACACACACTCACTACTACAATCTCTACCATCATTCCGATACAAAACCGAAGCATCATCAGGGGGATAGGCTCCACGATAAAATCGCAATGCAATGCAGATTTTTTTAAATTTATATAAATTTCATCTGGCCCATCGGAGCAGTAAATTGAAAACAATTTTTTTTCAAGTTTTAGATTTAAAGGCAACTCCATGCCACCACAGTCCGAAACACATACACACATACGTAGAACGAGGCGCTCCGTCTTAAGGACGACATATGAAGTAATTTTTTTTCCAACCACCCCCCATTCCGTATTCGACCTTATCATAACTAGATAAAGTCGGAAATCAATAAAACCGCGAAATATTTTTTCCATTTCATATTTACGAATATGCCCCAAATTCCCCAAAAATTAGAACCGTGAAAGCGAGGGGGAGAGGGTCGGTGGGGGTGAATTTTTCTACGCACACACGTATAAAGGGGGGTAGATAGTTTTAGAGATATATATGTTCGCCCCTCAGCGCTTTTATTTGATTTGTTTTAATTCTTACTAATGACGTGACGTTATGGCGTAGTGCTAAGAAACGAGACTCCTGTACACTCAAAAATTAACTCAAAATATTCTAAACTAGCAATCCCACGCGGTTTCATCCACGTTCATACAGATCTCGTGGTAGTGAAAAGTCTAAGTCGGACTATAGATTTATTTTTGTAAATTGAAAGTTTGGCCCCCGGACTTATTAATGTTTAAGGCAAAGGAAGTTAACTGTAAATTGAATTATCTTAAAAGGTAAAGCTACATCCGTGGGTATCATTTATATCCTTGGAATAAGAGCAAACTCACCAGTAGCAGGCCCAGGTTATACTGGTCGCTACAATGAACTTGTTATGGCATTGTTTTCTTTAGATTGATATTTTTAAATTAGCTAAATTTTTTGATTGGAATGTTCGATTTTAATAATTTAAAAAATATTTTAAAGGTATTTTACCTAATGGGATAAGGATTAATACATGCCGTGTGGAATCCGGCTGCATAGAATAGACCACCCTCATTTCTTAGCGAGGTGTCGTAAAAGGTGACTAAGGTAAGTTGACGTCAGGCAGGCGGCCGGTCGTAAAATACGTAGCCAAATCATATGACAACATGTTTGTAACATGTAGTACCGACCCCACTTAGAGTGGGATAAGGGCAGGAGAATGATGATGAATGATGATGATGAAGGATTATTATGGAGATATGAATAATATGTAGTGATTATTGTCAACACTTTAAAAACTTTACAATGTAAAAAAGTAGTTATATTGGCATAACTATAACAGTTAGACATACTCGTATGGTATCGCGGACTTTATTGTAGATATTGATACGTTCTATAATACTGTTCAACAATAATAATGTTTTTTGTTCTATCATCAACAGCGCACGCGATGACAGATTTTTATGACTAATATTTCAGACCTTATTACCTTTTTGAAAAAGTAATATAGCCTATGTTGCTCGGTGAAAATTCAGCTTTCCAATGGTGAAAGAATTTTCGAAATCGGTCCAGTAGCTTTTGTGTGAAAAGACTACAAACTTACATACATACATATAAATATACAAATCTTTCCTCTTTATAATATTAGTATAGACTAGCTTTTATCCGCGACTTCGTTTACGTGGACCGTTGAGTCTTGGAATAAACAGTAGCTTCTGTCACTCACCAACCCTGCAAGTTTCTATCACAAAAATCAGATCGATCTTGGGGTTTCAATTGCAATTACTATTAAATTTATTAACAATTTACCAACTTTAAATTCGGTATATATCATTAAATCTGGAAATTTTAAAAAAATCATAAAAGTTGTAAAACCTTTCTTATAATGTGTCTTTTAATGTGAGAGGTCATCAGGTCTCCTATATAAAACCTATTTCTTTAAGTTACAAACGTGAATAAAAAACCTTGATATAATGTTAATAGATGGGATTTTCAATGTCATCCTATTCCTGTTCAATTTACAGGATTTCTATAGTCTATGCGTTCCCGGTTTATAAGAAATAATTGTGCCAAATTTTATCGATATCGGTCCAGCGGATTCGCCGTGAAAATGTAACAGACAGACACACAGACATACAGATTTTCGCATTTATAATATTAGTAAGGATTTAAGTAATCTTATAAAGTTAGTAATGAAATTAATTTGCTATACGCGATTAAGTAAATACAAAATAGATTAATGTCAAATGTAGGTCGGACTACCCGTTTTCATATCTCATACACGCAGGATTCGTAAAGACACATTCGCAAACCTACACCACCACCACCACAATATAAAAGAACTACACACGTTCACTATCACAAACTCAACAATCGTTTCGCCCCGCAACCGAAGCTTCATCAGGAGATAGACTCCACGACAAAATCGTAAAGGCTTTGCCATTATAGCAAAATAATTTCATTATTACTTTAGTTATCACTGTCTTGTACAAAGTCGCATAACGCATTCTTATCATCTAAGTAATTCTCAACAGTACAGTAGGCTTCCTGTATCAGCCTCTTTTTAACAGTGTTTTTAAACTGCTGTAATGGTAAACCTAAAATGGATTACGAACTTTATCATAGAATCTCATATCCAAACCCACAAGCGACTTACCTACGTACTTTTGCAAGGCATAATGCAGGAGTGGCAAGCTTATGTCGGTTCCTACTTTGTCTATTAAATACATCACCTTGTTTTATAATTCTTTATATTTTTATATACAAAAAATTTCGCCACACACGTACAATTTTTCATCGGATTTCGCAATGAGCTCATCTGTAATTTTTTTAATTTTTCCACTTTAATTAGTCTTTATTGTAATTAATTATTATAGCCGTGTGGTATCCGGCTGCGCAGAATAGATCACCTTCATTTCTTACCAAGGTGCCGTAAAAGGCGACTAAGGTAAGTTGACGTCAGGCTGGCAGCCGGTCATAAAATACCTGTAATGTGGCACCGCATAGAAGTGAACAAAGATAATAAGTACAAAGCCAGTTTGACCTATTTTGGAACATATTGTCACAACGGATTTCAGATATATTTAAAACAAAGTCAAATATAAAATTAGGTTTTAAAAGTAATAACTCTTTGAAAAAGATATTATGCAATAATAAAGATAAAATAGAAAGCCCGAAAAAGAGTGGTGTTTACGAAATAAAATGTCCTGAATGCAATGATACATATATGGGTCAGACTGGTCGTAATTTTGAAACCCGTTTTAAAGAACATATGGCCGCTTTCAGGAATAATAAGCCACAAAATTCACATTTCGCTAAACATTTGTTAGAAAGCGGTCATAAAGTTCCTAATGACCATTGTTTCGAAATCCTACACACCTGTGAAAAAAGCTTGAAATTAAATATTTTGGAACAATTAGAAATCATTAAGCATAACAATGGCACCCTCATTAACGAGCAGATAGATGTTTCAAATTCAAGCTTGTTGCACGTGTTCATAGGTAAAATAAATGGTGGGGATGAACCAATTACTATATAAAAATGCTTGTATGGATAATGCTTCGCTTTGCGATTTTGTCGTGGAGTCTATCTCCTGACGATGCTTCGGTTGCGGGGCGAAACGATTGTCGAGTTTGTGATAGTAGACGTGTGTTTTGTGTGCTTTTGTATTGTGGTAGCAGTGGTGGAGGTTTGTGCATGTGTTTTTACGAATCTTGCATGTATCGGGTATAAAAAAACAGATAGTCCACTATACATTTAGCACTATATATATTTTCTATTTACTGTATCGCGGATTATAGCAAAATAATTTTATTATTACTTTTGTTTGAACATGTTGTTACATGCCTGACATGTACTTACCTTATTCGCCTTTTAACATAGGACACCTCTGTAAGAAATGAGTGTTCTATTCTACTCAGCCGGATACCACACGGCACTTACCTTAGTCGCCTCTTACGACACCTCGGTAAGAAATGAGGGTGGTCTATTCTAGTCAGCCGGATATTTTAAATTTGAATTTAAATAAAGTTATCCTCTATAGCAATCGAGGCAGAATTTGTACACATCTTAATATTTTTCGTCGGATATCAACAGAATGTAGGGCAAGGGGAAATATATTTTAAAGCGAGCGAAATAAGTGTCTGGGGACGAGTGGGGTGGCGTTTATAGGGGTTAGTGGGGGGTGGCCAGGAAAAGCACGTGTAATGAGAAAATTGTTTTTTAAAATGGCCCGCGAATAAGTTGTGATACAGAGTAGCCCGTTGACGCAGGGGCAGTTGCTTCCAGCTCTCTGGGTCACGGGTTCGATTCTTGAGGGCCAGCGATTTTTAACAACAATTTGTTGATTCTTTGAGGCTGGTTATTCATATATATATCCGCCGTGTGGTATCCGGCTGAGTAGAAAAGAATATCCTCATTTCTTACCGAGGTGTCGTAAAAGGCGACTAGGTTAGTTGACGCCAGGCAGGCGGTCGGTCGTAATATTATTAGCCAAATCATTTAACAACATGTTTAAAACACGTTACATATACTGTATAATATCAAATCAAATCAAATCATAATAATCTTTATTCAAGTAAGCTATCTCGAGCACTTTTGAATCGTCAAGGATCAATATGATTAATGATGCTACCATTTTTTTTCGAATGTTGCTCTTACCCAGAAGAACCAGCAAGAATCTCGGCGGTCAATCTTTGAAACATTTTCAATTTTACATTCACCGCAGTCTTGTATAAAACTGAAAGGATTTTCAAATCCAGGTATTTTTATTATCCAAATAATCTTCAATTTGGTATACATTTAATTTAAACCTTTCTGTAGACTGGTGTAGTATGCGGATTACGGAATTTTATTGTAAAAGCGAATACCGGGACCAACGAATGAGTTGCTAACTTTGCTTAGTCACGATCATGGAATCACAAGATTATTGTGACTAATTTAAGTAAATTAAAAAAATAAACCCCAAATTTAAGTAAATACAAAAATAAACCTCAAGTGGGACCAAACATGCCTGTGTTTGGAATTAAAACAAACTGCTATTTTATATCTCATTATATAGAAAGTCTTTCTATTTTGGGTAATTAAAAATTTGGTATTAATTTCGAAGTGTGCACTCGGCCTTAGAATCTAAAAAACGCTAAGTTGATGGCCCACAAACATTACTATCGCCTAGGTTCAATAGATCGCGAACAGTATCTCGTGATACTATATTTCAGACTTCAACAGTTGCATTTAAATAATTTGTTTATTATGCTAACAGGAGTTCAGTAACGGCCTCTTACGATCCCACTGCTGGGCATAGGTATCTGCTCCCCGTTTTTGGAGAAAAAGGGAGCAGATACCTATCCTATTGTTATTTCACACATATCTTCAGAACTCTCTAGAGATATCCAGGTTTCCTCTCGATGTTTTCCTTCGCTGAAATGCGTGTACATTACAGTTGCATTGCAGTTATCAATTAGACACATAAGTTTTAACTCATTGGTGCCTAATCGGCGTTTGAACCCGTCATCCCCTCGAAAGAGTCGCAAGTTTTTACCGCTAGGCTATCACAGATTATTAAAGTTTAAATGTCCAAATTTCATCAATTTTTCTCCAGCAGTTTAGTACTTCAACGCAACTGACTCCACATTTATAATACCAGTCATCATGATTCTCCTCACCTTATCCCACTCTAAGTGGGGTCGGCACAACATGTTACAAAAATGATGTCACATGATTTGGCTACGTATTTTAGGACCGCCTACCTGACGGCAACTTACCTTAGTCGCGTTTTACGACCCCTCGGTAAGAAATGAGGGTGGTCTATTCTACCAAGCCGGATACCACACGGCGGGTCGACTTATATTAGTCGCCTTTTACGACACCTTGGTAAGAAATGAGTTCGGTCTATTCTACTTAGCTGAATACCACACGGCATTACTAGTATGGATTTAAATATGATTTTAAAAGCAAATTTTTCTACTTTCTCCCTACACCATCAAACTCGTCGGATCGCCTAATAACATTTTCAATTCCAATTTTTTTCCACTAAAATAAAGCTAACGAAAAACATTTTTGAAGCTTAAATAGGGAGTAATATCTTACAACATTACACGTGTCTGAATTTATTATATGATAACAACGCTTTTGCCGCGATATTGGCTGATTATATTTATTAATAACTATCTGTGCTTGCGGCTTTACTCGTGTGGAAATCAGTGTATTTATTTGAAATTTTGAAGTAGTTATTGTAAAAAGTAATGATAGAATTATTTTGCTATAATCCGCGATACAGTAAATAGAAAATATATATAGTGTTTAAATGTATAGTGGAATATCCGTATTTTCATACCCGATACGTGCAGGATTCGTAGAAACACATGCACAAACCTCCACCACTTCCACCACAATACACAAGCACTACACAAGTTCACTATCACAAACTCAACAATCGTTTCGCCCCGCAACCGAAGCATCATCAGGAGATAGACTCCACGACAAAATCGCAAAGATTATAGCAAAATAATTTTATGATTACTTTTGTATTATGGATCTCCGCAAAGTAACGCCTAATTCTATAAATTAGTTATTGCGAGTTAACCATAAGAGATAGAGATATACTGTTGCGGAATTTTTGTAGATCTACAATTCTCCAGTACATTAATTTAGTGTATCTCTGTAGATTTACGCGGCGCACGTGACTAAAGCCCTTAGCAGGCGAGTTATTTTTACAACTGACCTCCTTAACACACTTTATATAATACCGTTATTCACTATTAACCTAAACCTTTAGGAAGTATTGCACTAACATTTAGTAAAAACAGTACAAAAATCGGTTCAATAGATTATGAGAAAATTGGTCACATACAGATAGATAGCTCTTGGCGAATTTGTTATATAATAAGTACTAGAGATTAAAAGGAAGTGTGGTGTGTCATACATGCAACATAAGCTTGCGGCTCCTGTTTGCGCTTTGCAAAAGTACGTAAGTCGTTTGTGGGTGCGGAATTTTATTATACACTCTTATACCCAATATAAGAGTGTATAATAAAATTCCGCAATCAATTTTAGCTTTGGCATTACAGCAGTTAAAAAAAACTCAGTACACGCCGCGATAACGCTGCGTAAAGAGGTCATGAATAAGAGCCCCGTATGGGCTGAAACTAGTCGGGCTCATCCGATAAAATAAGGCGTGAGTATAGCCGGTCTCTCAACATTAAATATAAAAAAAGGCTAATATCGAAAGACTACTATACTGTTGAGGATCATAGATGATAAAAATGCGTGAATAAAGCTACTGCTCGACAATGTACAAGCTAGTAATGACTAAATTTAACTAGTTATAAGAATTAGAAAAGAACAACCGCCGAGTTTCTTACTGGCTCTTCTCGGTAGGAACAGCTATCCGAATCAGCATTAGATTTGACGATTTAAAAGCACTTGTGTACAAGTTTACTTGACTAAAAAATATTGTGAATTTATATTAAATTAATATATGAAAATGCTGAAGCTGTACAGCTTTTTAACTTAATTTATATATAAATTCTGAAACGGCTTGACCAATTTATAAAAAAAAATCAGTCAAATATTAGATTAACCCAGTAAATAATCCTCTAGTTTGGTTAGCGGAGTATTTTTGATAGTTTTGTTTCGAGGAGTATTCGAATCCAGACTGACTCACAGCAACGCGTAGCCGGACTCCTATTTCAAATAAACTGAAATTGAAAACCAGAAAAACTTACTAGTCAATGTTCAAAAATAATAAAAATGATATTATTCTAAGAATATTACGCCCTCCCTAAATTTGTACAAAACTTGGAAATGAGGCTGAAAATGGATCAGAAATATTAATTATACATTACAATATTATATTGTGATGTTCAGACATTTTATTTATTAAATATGGAGATTATTTATAATGAATAACATATTGAACATGGTGAGCATTAAGTTTAACCCGCCATTTTTTATTTTTGAGCGCGTTAGGTTCCATTCACTATAAAATAAATAAATATATAGGAGTTTCAGGGGGCGATAAATCCATCTTGCTATAATAGGTTTTCTTTAGAAACCGATTATACTTACGTGTTATGATATCGGGTTAGCCCGACTAGTTTCCGCCGCGATAACGCCGTGTAAAGAGCTCACGAATAATAATTTGCACCAGATAGTTATAACGAAATATTAGTTGTAAGAATTATGTTTTCAAAAGAGTGACCATTTTTCCTTTTGGCTTTGCTTTGTAAAAGCAATTTTCAAAAAAGCAAAAGTACTTATCCACAGATATCATGAATATAGTTTTTTTTTATTTGAATTTGATTGTACAAGGATTTTTTGTGCTTGGATCGGTCTGAAATCCATAGTTAGTGAAGGAGCGTTATCTATCTATACTTGTTATTTTTTATGCGATAAGGCTAGCGCCTGGCTGCTATCTCGCCTGATGGTGAGCGAAAGATGCAGCTTAAGATGAACCGCGCTTGCCAAGTAGGTGCCTATTCACTCGTCTTTTGAAACTATGCAAATCGTAGGGATATTTGTTATAAAACAAAGTCCTGAAAAGCTGTGTGTATGTGATCGATTGTCTTAAAATCTACTGAACAGATTTTTGTACGGTTTTTGCTGAAAGACAATGCAATTCTTGAGGAAAGTTTAAGTTACGTACGTTACGGTTAAATTCCCGCGGGAAAATTTTTGTAACACACAAATTGCCAATGGCGAAGTCGCAGGACTTGATCAATACTAAGCTGTCATTCATAAAACAAGAGACACGTGTAATCTCGTTTCATCGACAAAACAATTTTTTTCACACAAAAAGAGCCTTTCAATATGCGTAGATGTCAAGGACGCGCGTATTGCTCGGTCGTATATATCAGATTATATCCCTTACATCCATTCTAATCTGTCATATTAAAATTTGATTAAAATATTTTAAACTAGCTGCGCAGACGGGTTCGCTCGTTCGAAATTTTTCCCGAATTGCAATTTTGCACATGAAAATAATTTTTGTGGGTTATAACCATAACAGATATAGATATGCTCTCGCGGACTTTTTTGTAGAGTTTTGTAGATCTATAATTCTCTAGTACATTACTTCAGTGTATCTCTGCTGGGATACGCGGCGCACGCGAGTAAAGTTCTCAGCAGGCGAGTTTCTTTATAACTGCGGGACCCAACGCAATTGACATTAAAGGGTAATTTATTTTAAGTTA
Organism: Morpho deidamia; assembly: GCA_947086505.1. Classification (NCBI taxonomy): domain Eukaryota; kingdom Metazoa; phylum Arthropoda; class Insecta; order Lepidoptera; family Nymphalidae; genus Morpho; species Morpho deidamia. The sequence goes on from CAMTZC010000008.1 coordinate 10,475,043, forward strand.
TTGTGAGTTAACCATACGAGATAGAGACATGCTTTTGCGGACTTTTTGTAGTATTTTTGTAGATCTACAATTCCTTAGTACATTACTATCGTGTATCTATATTGGTTTACGCAGCGCATGTGGCTAAAGCTCCCAGCAGGTTAGTATTTTTACTACGGAGGGATACATTGCATTTTACAAAAAAACCGTAATGTACTACTCGTATTATCCTAAACCTTTCGGAAGAATTGCACTATCTTTTAGTAAAAACTGTACAAAAATCCATGGAGTAGATTTTGAGAAAATCGATCACATACAGACAGACCGCTATTAAGGTCTTTTTTTGTAATACTCATAATTGTAGAAATATATACATGTTGTTCTGAACCATAGAGTTTTTATACCAGAGTAGTGGAGCTAGCCTAAAATATGGCCATCGAAAAAGGAATAGCTAATAAGCCTACCTATCGGTATCTCTTATTATGTCCTCAAAATTTTCTAGAGATATGTAGGTTTCCTCACGATGTTTTTCTTTACCAAAATGCGTGTGATAAATTGCAATTATCAATCAGACACATAAGTGTTAAAACAGAAAACTTATTCGTGCCTATCCGGGGTTTGAAACCCCCATGAAAGAGTAGTACTATCTCACCCCTGGGTTATCAGAAACAAAGATACCTGTATATATATCCCTAGCGAATTCTGGGTTTATGGATAATCTACCAATCCGCATTGGAGCAGTTGGACTTAGCTCCAACCCTTCTTCAAAAACGGAGAGCCGAGTCCTATGCCCAACAGTGGGATAGTAACAGTTCCTTTTAGCAGTATAAAATATAGAAAAATACACCCGAACGCTCATTTATTTTAGATAGCACCAGGTTAGTTTGCGTTGTTATATACAGAGGTCAGGCTTAGTATTTGATATATATAACACTTTCGCCGGAGCAACGTTATTACACGTCCAATTTCATAAACGCTGATTGACACAACGATAATACACGTTCGCAAAATATCTTTCCTAAAACGTGTATAAACGGCTGAAGCTTGAATCGTTTCCTTTAAGCTTGGACTGATAGCGTCGCTCGACGTTAGTTTTTTGTACACGTCTATCAAAAGCAGAACGTCATTAATCGTCATTTTTTTTCATGAGACAATGTAGTGCCGTACAATATATATTAGAAAACCCATTTAATTGGATATATGAGTAAAATTCTGCAATCAATTTTAGCTTTGCAAGTATAACAGTTAAAAAAGGCATGAAAAAGCATAATGCAGAAAGCCTACTTTACTACTTTACTACTATTGAGGATTTCTTAGAGAGTAACAATGCGTGGACATAGCTGTACAACAGTAATGACTAAATTTAACTAGTAATCATAGATTTTTTTTTTGAAAAGAGCAACCGCCGAGTTTCTTGTTGACTCTTCTCGTTAGGAACAGCTTCCCGAGCCAGCAGTAGAGTTGACGATTCAAAAGCACTTGTTTACAACTTTATTTGAATAAAGAGTATTTTGAATTTCAGCTTAATGTGTTAATACTCATTTTTTAATTCCGCGCTTCTTTCTATTTTTGATCCGAGGTTCCAAACAACAAACGAATAAATTACAGGGTGTGCGGGAGAAAAAAAACAATGAAGTTTTCTTAAAAATAAATTCTAGCGGGCGGTTTAAAAATCGAATCAGGCCCGTCCTTGGGCAAGAGAAAAGGAGGCGTTCTTGCCGTCAACATATAAATCATATTTCTGGAGAATTTTTAAAAGTCCTTTTGCTTTCGCGTATTTGCCATGTACTCCCCTAGGGGGGTGGGCCGTGTGTACTTACTCCCTCGTTTCCTAGTTCTGTTCAGTGGATACAGGATGCTCCGGCTTGTTGTTAGTGATTTGTGGCCTTGGTATTTTAGTATTTATTGAGCGGTTACTTGTTAATGCGTTTGAATGACGATCGCTTTTGTATTGGTTTACAATTAATTTATACTAGACGTGACCCACTGATAACGCTGATTATGTACGTTTTTATTTAATCATAGATAGTTGAAGCCATGTGAGACCGTGCGACTCTCTAGAGACGATCATAAGTTCAAACCCCGGGCAGGCACCAAGGAGTTTTCTAATAAGTCTTATGTATGATAATTGCAATTTATCACACGCTTCACGGTGAAGGAAAACATCGTGAGGAAACCTGAATATCTCTAGAGATTTCTAGGGATATGTTTAACCTACCAATCCGCATTGGAGCAGCGTGTTGGGTCCTAGCTCCAGTAGAATAATTTAAAGAATTTTAAATTTGTTTGGATAAAAGTGGTTGAAGTTAAGACATGGATGGATTGGACGAAGATTTTAAACTTTTTGCTTTTAAAAAAATACTTATTATTATATAAACATACGGGCCACATCGCCATAAAATCAAGCTACCTTTGTATAAGGTTCGAAGCTTAGGCAGTGTTGTATCAGTCATCAGGAGTCAGTTCGTGATCATGGTGAATGCAACTTTGCCGAAACGTCGAATCTCATACAAAGGTAAAACAATGTAACACTATGTTAGTTATCTAGTTATATTTTATGAAATTTTATATGCATATTCAGTAAGCCTGAAAACGGGTACTATATATTTTTCATATCTCTATGTAATTGTAATCAACGTTGTCCACCCCCATTGTTGTTTTGGAGAATTTTTTTATTTTTAATGATCTACACTAGAGATTCCCTAGTAAATATATATGACAAGCAGGATGAAGGATTGGAGTCAATGCTGATTTTATTTATTACTTATTTCTGATATCATTATATTTAACTTTTATTCAGGTAAAGGATGAACATCGAGTGCACGGATACAAATTCGCACATAGGTCCTCAGTGCAAGGTATGTGTCTCCTTGTATATTTATATACATGACACACGACATATAATACATACATGATTATACCAATACATAACATAGTCATACTATTGTACATACATACAAAGGTAACCTCACACTATCTCAAACGCAGACACGTCAGTAACACCAAAGCTCGAGGGTGAGAATGGACATGTAATGAGATACTATTAGTGCGTGTTTCGTCTATTCTCCAATAATACAAGTGATCAAATACTCCACACTCAGTACTAAGCCTAAAAACAAACTTCTGCCTATACATACTTGCTGTAAGCAACTGAAAACAATATAATAAGAGAACATATATATATTTTTTCATGATTTTTCACGTAATTGTCGTGTGCTATATGATTGAGTAGAATATACCACCCTCATAACTTACCGAGGAATAGGGAAAGATGACTAAGGTAAAAAAAACGTCTGGTAATCGGCCGGTCGTAAAAGACCTAGGCCAAATCATGAAACAACATGTCTATAACATGTTGTGCCGATTTGACTTAGAGTGGGATAAGGGCAGGAGATTGATAATGATTATACTACGAAAAGTATTATATGCGTTATATGCGAAATATTTGAATATTTTAACTAACAACGATTAGGTAATTGCTTTAGAATGTTCAAACATATAAGTTTTTATATGTACGTAGATGTTAACTATATTTATATAAGTGTATTTACGCAGGCACACGGCAAAAGAAAAGGTCAGTGACCTTTAATTAATAATCAATTGGAAGGTCATTGACATCAAATTGCAAGAATAAATAGTTCAGAAGAGCTGTGATAGCTAAACGGTAAGACTGTGTCACTGTTTTGAGGAGGGTCACAGGTTCAAACACCGAGCGGCCACCAATGAATTCTTATAAATCTTATTTGCCTAATTGATATTTAAAATTTATATCACGCTTTTTGGTGAAGCAAAAAGACATATCCCCTGAGAGCTTGTAGAATATGTGTTAATCTAACAGTACGCACGTAAATTCAAATTCAAAATATTCTTTATTCCAATAAACTTGTAAACAAGTGCTTTTGAATCGTCAATTCTACTGTTCGTAAAAGCTGTTACTACCGAGAAGAGCCAGCAAGAAATTCGGAGGTTGCTCTTTTTAAAATATATATTTATTGTATAAAGGCGGACTTATCCCTGAAAGGGAAGATCCCTTTTTCCAGTCAACTTTAGAGTTAAAAGGCAACAAGGGAAATACGGGTAATATATAAATAATAAATATAATTCTTATATCTTGTTCAACTGTAGCAGAATGGTAGCTTCCTGACCAACAATGTGATTGTAATAATACCTATAAAAAGATCAAAGGGATATCATTTAGGATTTTCTTATAATAGAAAATAGATATAATGCTAAATGTATAGTGGACTATCCGTTTTTTCATACCCGATAAAACACATGCACAAATCTCCACCACTGCCACCACAATAGACAAGCACTACACACGTTCACTATCAAAAACTTAACAATCGTAAAAGAATCGCATTGCGATTTTGTCGTGGAGTCTATGTCCTGATGATGCTTCGTTTGCCGGACGGAACGTTCGATTAGTTTGTGATAGTGAACGTGTATTTTGGTGGCGGTGGTTTGTGCGGTTTGTGCATGTGTTCTTACGAATCCTGCATGTATCGGGTATGAAAAAAGGAATAGTCTACTATAAATTTAGCATTATATATATTTTCTCTTTCCTTATCGCGGATTATAGCAAAATAATTTTATTATTACTTTTTTATTATGGATCTTCGCAAAGTAACGCCTAATTCTATAAATTATTTACTTAAAAATTAATAATTGGAGGGAAGAAACATGTAATATAATTTTTTATCTCTAGAACAATGCTAATAATAAAATTTCGCTGGAGTAGAATAAAAATACAATTAAATTAATAACTGTAGCACGCTGTATAGTGGTAAGGCGCTGGGGGGGCTAGGGCGGACGGCGCCCGCACGCGTCTTGCAGTACAGACAAGAAATGGAGATAACTACTGTTTCAATTTTTAAAGGATTTATATTAGTTTCACTATGTATGTATATCTTTATCTCAATTTTGAGTATTATTTTTGTTATTTAGTTTATATGAATGTCTCGTCGCTTCGCGATTTTGTCGTGGAGTTTATCTGCTGATAATGCTTGGGTAGCGGGGCGAAAGGATAGTTGAGTTTGTTATGGAGAGAAAGGAATGCTCCAATGCGGATTGGTAGGTTACGTATTTCCTAGAATTCACTGGAGATTTCCGGGTTTCCTCACAATGTTTTTTCGTTTCTTTTCGGGAAAGCGTGTGATAAACTGTAAGTTTTAACAGAAAAACTCATTGGGGCCATCCTCGGGTTTCAACCTGTGACCATCTTAAAAGAGTCGCACGGTTTCATTGTTGGGCTATCACAGCTTAATAACATGAATGTAACGAGAAATTTCATTGTGACTTTATAAAGTCACATATTTATAATAACTTCACTATTTAACTTCTCTAAATATTTGATAACAATTAATTTTTAATTTTGATTAGTTAATCAGCGATAAGTCACAATAAAGTAAAGCGGTCAAAGCAAGTATTGTTACAAACCGGAAATGAAAATGTCTCTGTTACTTTTCCATATACTACCTCCAGCACACATGTGGTGGGGCACTAGGAAGAAAGCCGGCGAAGAAAAAATGAGGGAGACGAAAAACTAGAGCGGGACGGAAAAGTGGGCGAAAAACGAAAAATTTTACCTCCCTCCACCCCGTCACTCTCCCGTCAGACCCCCTCACACGCACACATGCGTGAGCTACGGTGAAATATGAGTCTTGATACTGAAAACTTTCACTTTTTCTTTCGATTTTTTACCATTTTTTTAAATCAGGAAATCATTGGGATCCTTATGGATCCCGCCACCCGATGAGGACCGACTAAAACAACCTGAGTGCTCCACAACGCTTCTGGTAGAGGGGACAGGGTACCGTTGAACACATTGCCCCCATCCCCACCAGCAGCAACTCCGATCCCTGGAGTACCCTACCTCTGGGTCGAAGCCTTACTTTTATTTCCAAAAACTCTTAAATAGGTCTTTGTCAGTGTTTATTTCTAATAAGTATCTGAACTTATTAATTTAGCATGAGGCGCAGGAGCTATTACATCCTTTTTAGATAAATCTTAAAAAAAAAAAACCTCATACAAAACATAGGTTTGAACCTCTATTTTGTATTCCCAGTTTTTCTACCAAAACTAATCAAAAACATTGTGAGGAAACCTGCATATCTCTGGAGATGTCTGCATATATGTGTCGCCTACACATCCGCATTAGAGCAGCGTGATAAGTCTCAGTACCAACAATTCTCTCACAAAGAAGGAGAGAAGAGGCCTGTATCCAGCAGTTCAGTCCAGCAGATAGTAACAGGCTGTTACTTTACATAAATATACATCGTGTAGAATCCGTCCTACGCGACATTTGTATCGTGCATCCTAGATCAAGGCCATAAACTAAACTTAAATTAATATTTCCTTCTTAGGGACGAATAAATTGTCTAAAATCTATTCCTATTACGTATGTATTATGTACTTTTCTTCACTATTGCTAAAGAATTGAGGATTTTTCACAATTAATCTTCATAACTGACGGTTTTCACGGAACAAATTTTCACATGCTTCAGTCCGGATTGAGCTCAATACTTAGTAACTATAGAGAATAGAAATGCGCGTCTTTTTATGCTTTGTACTTGTATCTTATATTTTCCGGGATATGAAATTTAAACTGCGGCGAACATGTGAATTCTGGTCTTTTGTCCAGTGCAGACGGGTGTACACTAGGATATGCTTTTTGGATGGATGGAAGATTTCAAATACCAATATAACACATAAGTTTGAATGGGATCCGAAATATCTCTTGATTTGAACTTGTGAACTTGTGAAATCTTGATTACGGTAAAAAGTTATAGAGAAGAAAGAAGTAATTACATATAAACTTAATTCCTCTGTGACTCGTCAATTCAAGCATCGCAATTACATTAACGACGTTATTAAAATTAAAAATAAATTCCAGTTTAACTATATCCATAGCGAGAATTGGACTGTTTTGGATAGTCAATCCTTTAAACCATTAGAAGAATTTAATATTATAACCCATCCATGAAATGAAGTGCCATCTTTAAAATTAAGTTTGTAGATCAGCAGGAGAAAACCTTTCCGATTGTGTACCATTTTTTTTATTTCATCGTAATAAGTTCAATCCACTCCCTTATATTATCGAACCATTTAAGACATTTCCTTTCAGGTGCGATCCATAGTGATAGCGTCCATCTTTCTTTCTAGAATCAACCTAGGAAATTAATACATACATATTCTGTAGATGACCAAAAAATACGCAATTTAATGCGCTTATTGCGCAGGGGCACTTACTGTAAAGGAAAACTTTTTTGGAAAATAAACATTTTCATATTCAAAATTAAGGTATGGTTAAATACTAGGATGGGCATTATAATTATGTATAGGATTTCCGTTTTGTCTGATAGAAGATGTCCTTGCCCTTGTTATCATCACGTGAGATGATGAAATCCAGCTATTCTCAGCTTATATTGCCAGTTACCACAAGCCCACTGTAAATCAGCAGCAAGACAGGCCTCGAGTCTAAGTGGACATTCTTGTAGACCTTTCACAGATTGTTTCTTTTATATGCTTATAATATTTTTCGACAGATTTATTTTTTAGTAGATATTTGTATTTCTCGTGAAAGTCTTATCAAGATCTATTTATATTTACAGAAGTGCAATGGCGTATGAATTTAAAGAGTGCAATGGCGTAATTAACTTAACGATTTTAACTATTTAACTAAGTAATCACTCTGCTTGTCCATAATAAGTGTTTTACAATTCACTTTGATTGATCTATTTGTGTAATGGAGAGAGTTCTTTTATCTAATATACTGAGCGTCACACTAGGCATGTTTGCACTATTGTTATTGTTCAAGAAAACATATTTGAGCATCTCCGTGAGTTTCCATAGCTACTGCAATATAAACAAAGTAAAATGAAGGGTTTGAGTTTGCATTACATAGGTTGTGATCAAGTTAAAAGGTCCTGTCATTTACTGCTTACGTAATTTGTCTAGTAGTATTGTGATTAAGGTGTGATAGGCGAACGGTGAAACTATCTTTCTCTCCAAAGTTTTCAAAGCCTCGGGTAGCCTTATGTATCTATTTGATATTTGCAATTATCACACTATTTTAGGTGATGGAAAACAAAGTAACGAAATTTTGCGTTTCTTTGGTGAATTATATTTTTATATATTTAACCTGACAATCCCTATTGGATGGAGGTGTATCTAAGCTTCAACAATTATTTCCAAAAAAGGAGAGGAGGCCTATGCCCAACCGTCGGATAGTAACAGGCTGTTTCTTGTTTATTGTTTATTGTTATTTGAAGAGTTTTCACATCAGTCTGTGTTGTTATTTATTAATAGTGTTAGTAATAGTGTTAAATATAAGACAGTTTTTATCAAATTTTCTGTATGAACAAGGGAGGAAATGCCCTCTCCAAGTATCAAGAGGTGTTGTTCCTCCCGCAGGCTATTGTAGCATGTTTTTATACCCAAAAATTTTAAGTCAGTAGGCGCTCGCACTCTGAGCGGAGCGGCTTGAACGTTTTTATTATTATTAATATATATTTATATTTCGTTTTCATTTACAAGTTTTCCATCGTTCATAATTTTAATATTTTTATACCGTTTTATACAACAGTGTTAATAATATAGTTAAATACAGACATTGTCAAGGCAACGGGCACGCGCGAACAAAATTTAAGTTTGATCAAGTTTTGGAGTTTGACAGTTTGCGGATTCGAAATTCAAATTTGACGTTTGCTGGGAAGATGGCGGACTGTGTGTCTGTTTGTTTGTCAGCCGGGTTCGTCGACCTTTTGAAGCTGCAGTAGGATGCTCAACTTTCAAAATATCTGACGTTTACTTTACCCGTGAGTACATTTAACTTTCTTTTTATTTAAAATGAAGTTAAGATGGTTCTTAGTTGTAATGGCGCGTCCACACAGTATTATTTTTATCGGCCCAGTAAATTAAGCCGATAGTGGCCGATACTGAGTAGTGTATTGATTTTTTTCCCTCATTCTGTTAAATTTCATTTATTTGGGGGAGCGACCGGCCAGGCGGTGACGTGAGGCTATAACTTAGCCGAGTTGACCGCAAGTTTTGTTTCAAGGAACATTGTTAAAGCAATGTTAAACGATTGTTAGTTATATAGTAGATATGAAATAGATATGCATAGTGAAAAATCATGGCATAAATTATATTAACTAGCAAGTATGCTATAGCAATATCAGGCGTTAATTTATTTTATGGTAAAGCGCATCGATACTTAATGTTATTTATGCGAAAGTCTGTCTGTCTGTCTGTTTGTTACACTTTAACAACTAATCTGGTGGCCCAATAGTGGTGAAATTTTGTACATTTTAAGTACATATCGAGCTGACATAAAAATCCGGGTGTTTCTTTCGGGAACATCGAAAAAAACGCTAACACTTTCATAGGTAAATTCATTGTAGCGATATTGATGAAAGTAGGTAAATTTTATGTTTATATACCGAACTGACATACGAGTATAGTATAAAAATCTCAATATTTCCTTTAGGAATATAGGAAATAATAATAGGAAATAAACAATAAACTTTATGAACGATGGTATTTTAACTTTAACTTTGACGTAGAGGAATTCGCTGGTGTCAATAGTATATATATAAATTAAGAACAAAATTTTATAGACAGCTCTTAAGTACCTAACTGAGTTGTGAATCCGCGAACATCACGACGACGTCTAATGAAACTAATGTGTGAAAGATGCAAGGGGGTACGATGGAAGCTCGTCCTAATCTGTTTCCACTTTGACATTTTAGGCCATTTTTGATTAGACGTTATAATACGCAGTGTATATGGTAAGAGTGTTTTTGGGTTAAAGTGTAAGATACAAATAACCTTTGCTGCTTTGGAGCTGTGATAGCCTAGCGGTGACGATCACGGGTTCAAACCCCGGGCTGGCATAAATGATTTTTCTATTAAAACTTATGTATGACAAATGCAATTTATCACACGCTTTCCGGTGCAGGAACCGTGAGGGCACCTGCATATCTCTAGAGCATTCTTGGGATGTGTGTAGCCTACCAATCCGCATTGGAGCAGCGTGGTAGGTCTTAGCTCCAAAAACGTGGAGGAGGCCTATGCCCAGCAGTGGGATAGTTTATTTTGCTTTTTTTACTTTTTCTGCAAACGAATTGTGAACCCCGCGTGCAGCTATGGGTCGTTTCTTCGATTCTCGCCGATAGCTAATATTTTCTATAAAAAAAATGTTGGTTTTTCTAGTCATCATCCCTCTGCCCTTATACCACTCTGAATGGGGTCAGCAACATGTTACAAACATGTTGTCACGTGATTTGGCTACGTATTTGAAGATTAGCGTAAACGCTCATGAAAACGCATGCGTGACACGGGATTTTTTATATATGCTAATGAATGAAATCAATGTCAAAGATAGCGTAGTATTTTAATTGTAATTTTAGTAAAGTAGTTGCTAACCATAAGAAATAGAGACATGCTGTCGCGGATTTATTCTTAATATCTTGTACATCTACAATCCTCTAGTACAGTGGTCTGCAAACTTGTTAGCCAAATAGCCAAATACGAACATTACAACAATTAAAAAAAATTGGGAGCCAAATCTGGTTGTTCAGTAAACATTTTGTTCGTTACATTATTTTTAGAACAATATAAAATTTTACTTACTATCATCTTTTAACTTAAACAAATAAATTATTCATGATGTAATTTTTTTTTATTTGAAAATATTATTGCGCCTTCCGTAGATTAGGTGCCAGAGCCGCACTTAACGCCTCGTTCGGACGAGCGTAAAAAATACGTCGCGTTAAAATTAAGCAAAAGGCGTTTAGGAAGTTTCGTATCGTATATTCAGCTTAACGCCCTCGCCCTAACGACTAAAATAGAACACTGCACGATAAAATACGATTTAAATACGCTGTCGTGTAAACAGATAAATGGATACCCATTTGTTTCAACTCGACGTAATTTTAACGCACGATAAAAATCCTCTCGTGCGAACGAGGGGTAAGGAGCCAAAGAGCCACATGCGGCTCTGGAGCCGAACTTTGCCGCCCATTGCTCTATTACATTACTTTACTGTATCTCTGTTGGTTTAAGCGGCGCACGCGACTGAAGCGAATAGCAGGCGAGTTTTTTATTACTTCGTGGCCTCTTCAAAACAAATAACATTAAACAGTTATAAAAGTAAATTAAGTAGCGGCCTGTTACTAACCCACTGCTGGGAATAGGCCTCTTCTCTCCGTTTCTCGAGTGAAGGTTTGGAGCTAAGACCTACCATGCTGCTCCAATGCGGATTGGTAGGTTACACATATATCCAGAATTTTCTAGAGATATGCAGGTTTCCTCGCGATGTATTCCTTCACCGAAAAGCGTGTGATAAATTACAATTATCAATTACATGAGTTTTTAATAGAAAAACTCATTGGTGCCTGCCCGGGTTTGAACTCGTGTTCCCCTCGAAAGAGTACGCTCTCACCGCTGTGCTATCACAGCTCATAAACTCTATAAACAGTTATGTTATAACTTAAACCTTCCGGAAGAAACGCGTTATCTTTTAGTAAAAACTGTACAGCAATTTGTTTAGTACATTTTGAGAAAATCGATCACATACAGACTGCTTTTGGGGACTTTGTTTTGTAATAAGTATACGTATATATGTATACTTGTAACAATGCGGGTATTAAAAATATGATTGCCTATGTATATTGCCTCATGTTTTGTTAAAACACTTTTCCTTAAAGTGGAATTACCTGGGATTGGTGGCAAATTTATGTGTCATGGTATAATTTGAATCATTTCACATTATGCAATAAGATTTTAATGATAGGAAACACCATAAAGCAGAGTAGGCGTGATGCATCAACGAGTCATTTAAAGAAAGAAAGAAAGAAAACGTTTACTTCTACTTCCTGTGATATACAGTATACTAACACACTTATACAAATAATCTTTAAAAAATCTAAATGCCTTAAATATCAAATCTAATTGGAGTATATATACATAAATACGTGTATATATAGACATACATATGTACTGGATAGCACAGAAAGGGGAAAATGGCAAACAGCTCAATATGAATTGAGTGACAAGGTTATGTCACCCAACACTGTTTTTCAGCTGTAGCCAGGAGTGTCACTGTTAAAGAAACAAAAAAACAGAAAGAAACAAAAATATCATAATTAATAATATTGATAAATACGATATATTCTATATAAATTAATAAATAAATAGTAACATACACTTTATTTACATACTTACTTTATAATAACTGTAATTATACTAGATGAACATAAATAGGAAAAAATAAAATTAAATAAAAAATATGTTCATCGACCATACTTAGAGTGGGATAAGGATTATATTACTAAAGTATGAAATTTTCGGTAGTATACTGCTCGTAAAAAATTGATTCTCTAGCAAAAATATTTATTGTTTTAAATATAAGCTTAATGAGGTTATATGGGTGCTGTTAAAAATATTATATCAGTGATTATAAGTAAAATAACGAAAATAAATAAATAAATAAATAAATAAATATACACACACACACACACGGTCGTCCGTCCCCAAAGTAAGTAACTTAATACTTGTGTTATGGGTGACGAACAACTGGTAGATATATTACATATATAATTTTAAATACATACTTAAATACAAATACACACCCAGGCTCGAAGAACCAACAATTTTTTAAAGAAAATGTTGGCCCTCGGTGGGAATCGAACCCGCGACCAGCGGAGCTGAAGGCACGGTAACTACCCACTACGCCAACGGGCCAGTCTAAAATAATAAATAGTATCACTCAGCTTAAAAGTTTTTAGTTATTTTTAAATTTAGAAACCGGCTATACTAACATCTTATTATATTTGTTGTTAATTAGTGCAATTGCCGTTTATAGAATAAGTTGTTACTTTGCGGTGATCCATGATACAAAAGTAATAAATTTAAATTCAAAATATTCTTTATTCAAGTAAACTTGTAAACAAGTGCTTTTGAATCGTCAACTTTACTGCTGCTTAATAATAAAATTATTTTGCTATAATCCGCAATAAAGTAAATAGAAAACATATATAGTACTAAATGCATAGTGGAATATCCGTTTTTTCATACCCGATACATGCAGGATTCGTAAAAATAAAAGCATAAACCTCCACCACCGCCACCGAGTCTATCTCTTGATGTTTCGGTTGCGGGGAGAAACGTCTGTTGACTTAGTGATAGTGAACGCGTGTAGTGCTTGTGTATAATGATATATATATCATATATATATATAAATGAATGTTGGTCTGTTTGTCCTTTATAGACTCCGAAACGGCAGGTCCGATTTCCATGAAAGTTTTAAACAAATGTGACCCAGCGGATGATCCTGTAAAGTTTGGTGGCGATTGGAACATTTTTTTAACTGTCGACTTCTATTTCGAGGGGAAATCGAAACCAGACCGAGCGACAGCAACGCTTGACCGGGCAGCTATATATAAACTGTTTGTGCCAGAGGCTTCACCCGCGTAAAAATCAGTGCGTCACAAAATTTTTGGTGACTTTAAATCTGGACATAAATGTAGTTGTTGCGAGTTAACCATAAGAGATAGAGACATGCTGTCGCGGTCTTTTTTGTAAATCTACAATTCTCTAGTACGATAATTTAGTGTATCTCTGTTGGTTTACACGGCGCACGCGACTAAAGCTCAAAACAGACGAGCTTCTGGAGACTTTGTTTTATAATCCTTGCTAATATAATAAATGCGAAAGTTTGTCCGTCTGTCTGTTACGTTTTCACGGCGAATCTACTGTAGCAATATCGATGAAATTTGGCACAATTATTCCTTATACACCGGGGAACAAATAGGCTATAGAAATCCTGTAAATTCAACCGGAATAGGATGATATTAAAAACGGCATCTATTAACATTGTATCAAGGTTTTTTATTCAAGGTGTGTCAGAGTCAAGTTTGTAAATTAAAGAAAAATAGGTTTTATATAGGAGACCTGATGACTCCACGTTAAAAGATAATTTATAGTATAAGAAAGGTTTTACAACTTTTTATGGTTTTCTTACAATTTTTTCCAGAGCAAATTATATATACCGAATTTAATGTTAGTCAATTGTTAACAATTTTAATAGTAATTGCAATTTAAGCCCCCGGATCGATCTGATTTTTGCAGGGTTGGTCAATGAAGTTATTGTTTATTCCAAGACTCATCGAAATCGCTGGTAAAATCTAGTATAATATAAATATAAAATTTAGCTGTCTGTCGATCATTACACAAATATTAAGATTCTTAGCGTGACCGCGTGTGTAATTGTATCATTTATTTATTTATTAATTATATTTATTAATTAAATATAATAATACTCGCGTTAATAACAAACATTCATTTGAGATCTTTCGCAAACCAACTTACACCGATACGATCATACCGGCTTCGTCTTGCCACCCTTGGCAGCATAAACTTGCTGCCTTTCATAGCTACGTCCATAGGTTATTGTCGGTCCCTCTCTCAAAAAACAGCTATGAAAAGGAGTTACAAATAATTTGCCAGATAGCACTTTCCAATGGTTACACTATAGACACGGTTAATAACATAATTAAAAATAAACACAAGTCTCAAGTCGCTAAACTTTTGTATGCGGTACCATCTTTTAATAAAACTAATTATAAAGCCAGTTTGACTTACTTTGGAAAATTAACAGATCGAGTGGCAAATATATTTAAATCAAAATCGGGTACTAAACTCTCCTTTAAAACTAACCAATCGCTTCGTAGTTTGTTGTGTAAAAATAAAGATATATTAGATAAGGGTAAAAAATCTGGGGTTTACAAAATAGATTGTCCTGAGTGCAACGGTACATATGTAGGTCAGACTGGCCGAAGTTTTGCGGTTCGATTCCGGGAACATATGGCTGCGTTTAGAATTAATAAACCACAAAATTCTAATTTTGCAAAACATTTGCTGGAAAGTGGTCATAAAGTGCCTAATGACCATTCATTTCATATTCTCCACACTTGTGATAAGGGACTCCGACTCAATACGTTAGAGCAACTTGAGATAATAAAAAATAACAATGGTCACTTAATTAACGAGCAAGTAAATGTATCTAATTCCGTTTTGCTAAATGTGTTCGGAGGGGAGGGTATTGGTGGGAGTTGAACTATTTAAGACTGCTTGTATGGGTAGCGCGGCGCAGTACGATTTTTTGTCGTGGAGCCTATCCTCCTGATGATGTTTCGGTTTCGGGGCGAAACGATCGTCGAGATTGTGGTGGTGGGTGTGTGTGCTGCTTTTGTGTGCGTTGTTGCTGGTGAATTGCGCCTTGGGGTGCATGTGGTGGCTTGTCCTGCATGTATAAGGTACGTAGATTTTGCCTGCTTCATACACATTGGCTTTGCATGCATTCACCTAAACCGTGCGGATTATAGCAAAGTAGTTAGTTCTG
Source organism: Morpho deidamia (assembly GCA_947086505.1). NCBI lineage: Eukaryota > Metazoa > Arthropoda > Insecta > Lepidoptera > Nymphalidae > Morpho > Morpho deidamia. Next base: position 10,490,428 of record CAMTZC010000008.1, read on the forward strand.
TTATATTGCTTGTAATATGGAATTCCGCAAAGTAACGCCTGCTTCTATAAATCATTTAATTATATTCATTTAAAATACTCGATCTTTGTAATATGAGGTCGTATTACGTAACTATGTTCTTATTACGCATGTATAATAACGATGCTTCTCGCGTCACACGCAGGGTTGCCAAGCGATGACTTTAAACAGTATCGAACTTAATTTTTCCGCGTAAAAACCCCCATACGCGTTACATTTCTTTTTATCCTCATATTATTATTTTATCCTTAATCTTTTTTTTCGATAAAACTAACATATCCACTCATTATTATCATCTATATAATGCTCAATAGTATAGTAGGCTTTCTGTATCAGTATGTGTTTTTAATTTGCTGTATTGGCAAAAATAAAATCTCTTGTACCCAAACTCACAAACGACTTATTTACATTTGCAAGGCGAACTTATTTCTGCAAGGAGCCGCGAGCTTATGTCGATTTCTGCTTTGACTATGTTTGTTTGTTTTGTTTGTTTAATTTCTTTATTGTACATCATAAACACACAAAACACAGAAATATAAAAAATAAAATTAAAAGGCGATTGTACAAAGGCGGACTTATCCCAATAAGGGATCTCTTCCAGCCAACATTTGAGCTCTGAAAGGACAAAATAACGATGTAATAGGCGGGAAATGCCGCGAAAGGACAAGAAGATAAAAATAATAATAAATATAAAAAATAACAATAACAATAAATATAAGTACATAAGACATATACACGAAAAATCACAATTTTCAACGATAATTATGTAGTTGAAAGTAGTTCGTAACACTTTTCTTAAAAGAGTTGAGTGAGGGTGATTTCCTAACAGAAATGGGCAGAGCATTCCATAAAATGACTGCTTTCACTCTGAAGGAATTTGAAAAAGTACGGGAAGAACTTGCCGTATCATATACATCACCGATTTTTTTGTGATTCTTTATATTTTTATGTACAAAAAATAAATTGCTAAAAATATACTAAGGCAAGCCTATCGTGTGTCCCCTACATGTATTGATTTAACTTAAGGATTTCTGGTGATGTTGGCAACCCTAAACGAAAATATTCTACGTATGACGTACAGGGGATCCCACTTGCGATAAATAAATGTGTGCAAATAATTGCGTAATATTATGTTACACGAGCTGTGATAGCCCGGCGGTGAGACCGTGCGACTCTTTCGAGGGGAACACGAGTTCGAACCCGGGCAGGCACCAATGAGTTTTTCTATTAAAAAAACTCATGTGTCTAATTGACAATTGCAATTTATCACACGCTTTTCGGTGAAGGAAAACATCGTGAGGAAACCTGCATATCTCTACAGAATCTAGGGATATGTGTAAGCTACCAATCCGCATTGGAGCAGCGTGGTAGGTCTTAGCTCCAATCCTTCTCTCCAAAAACGGAGAGAGGAGGCCTTAGCCCAGCAGTGGGCATAGTAACAGGCTGTTACTTTACTTTTTACTTTATGTTACACTATAGGAAGCATATCATTTGTTTAAAATAAGCGTATATAATAAATTATAAATGGAAAACAGTGTTCTATTTTTATTTCTTAATTTTTTTTAAATTAATTTTTACAATACAAACGTTATTTTTAGTTAACGTTAGAAATATATAATTTCAATGACGATTCATTAAATTTTTATTTTATTTTATATTAGAATGTTTTTGAATAAAATTATTTATTAAATTATTCAAGGTAAAAAATTTAATTTTCAGAATCCAAATATTATAAATATATAATTTTTTTTTCAATGTTTATTATTAATATATATTCAATTATATTATCGAAATACAATTTTTAAACGGAGAAAAATCAATAAAAAAATTAATATTAATTTTGTTAATACTTCATGGAATAATTTTATAATTTATGTTAAAATATATTAAATAATAATTTTTTATCTTCTTTTTTTTACTATATTTATTTTTATGCTACATTTTGTTGGATACGGTTTTTCGTTCCCAAAATAGTTTTATACTTTTTATGGGGGACAGACAATTGGTAAATATAGTATAATAATTCTGATATATTTTTAAATAAATACATAAATACACCCAGACTCAAAGAACAAACAAATTGATTAAGGAATATTGTCCCTCAGCTGAAATAGAACCCGTGACCTCCGGAGCTCAAGGCACTGCCAACTGCGCGAACGGGCCATAATAAAATAGTGTGTACTACTATTTAGATTATCAAATTGATATCACAATAATGTTTATATGGAATTTTTTTTCATATAGACATGATCGTAACATATCATAACATATAAAACTCGTCTCTTTTATAAGCAATGACATGACTTTCATATATAAATAACTAGCTTTGCTTCTGGCTTCGCCCGCGTAGATATAAGTGTATTAAATTGAAATTTTAAACATAAAAGTGGCGATTGTGAGTTAACCATAAGAGATAGCGACATGCTGTCGCGGACTTATTCGTAGTATTTTTATATATCTACAATTCTCTAATACGTTACTTAAGTGTATCTCTCTTGCTTTAAGCGGCGCACGCGACTTAAACTCCCAGCGGGCGAGTTTCCTTACAACTGCGCAATCTCTTCAACACAATTTGTATAAAACCGTACTGAACTATAAACCCAATCCTATCGGAAGAGTTCCACTACCTTTAAGTAAAAACCATACAAAAATAGGCACAATAAATTTCGAGAAAATCAATCATAAACAGACAGACTGCTTCTGGAGATTTTGTTTTATAATAAGTATAGATATATACGCTATCGTCTAATTGCTTAACATAAAAAACGTATGTCGGAACAAAGTAGTTTTTTTTAAGTGACCTCTAAGTTATTTATAGCTTAATTCATACATATAATTCTATCATTACGGATAAATCTACGTTAAGTTATGTATGTTAATGTTTATAATTTTATAAATATTATAATCTAATATAAAAATAATAATAATATAAAAATATTATAATTATCTTTAATCATTAATAAATCTCTCGTGGGCTGCAATAGTGGCACAACTCAATAAACTCGTGTTTTTGACTACGAAAATTAAATGAAATCAATTTAATCATTTTATTTAAAATTGTTAGTAACATACACTTTTTGAACTGAAAACTTTCATAAATAATAGTAATAACAAATTATAATTATACTCAACTTAGGTAATGATTGGCCCGTTGGCGCAGTGGGTAGTGACCTTGCCATTAGCTCCTCGGGTCGCGGGTTCGATTCCCGCCGAGGGCAAACATTTTCTATAAAGAATTGTTGGTTCTTCGAGCCTGGGTGTATATTTGTTTTTAAGTATGTATTTAAAATTATATATGTAGTATATTTACCAGTTGTTCGTCACCCATAACACAAGTATTAAGTTACTTAATTTGGGAACGGACGAGCCCGTGTGTGTGTCCCATACATTTATTTTAAAAAAATAGGAAAAGGTGTAAGTGTTAAAATACACATTTTTTTCTGCAATACCAGCACAATTCATTTTTATTATGAATTCGTCAGGAGAAAGGCTCTATGACGGATTCGCAAAGTGATTTTTGCTATTCTTTGCGATATATGAGAACGGTTTTACTTCCTACACTTAGCGTTACATAGATTTTCTTAACAAACGCGGATTATAGCAAAATAATTCTATCATAAATAATAATAATAGACACGATCGTCCTTCCCCAAAGTAAGTAACTCAATACTTGTGTTATGGATGACGGACAGCTGGTAAATATACTACACATAAAATTTTAAATGCATACTTAAAAACAAATATACACCCAGGGTCAAAGAACATGATGAACGCATGATACTAGAATTTTATATAAGATTATTGAAATGAAATACATATTTGCAATATCTATAAATCTGAGAAATAGGTTTTATATGACGTATCTGTTATCTTCTAATATATAAATATGAATGTTCGTTTTTGTATTTTATATACTCCGAAACGGCTGGACTGATTTTAATGAAATTTTCAGGATTTTTAGAATGAATCAGCGGATGATTCATGATGATGAAGTTTGGCGGCGTTTGGAGATTTTTTTTAATATTGAGTTCTGTGTCGAGATTTCGAAATCAGACTAAGCCACAGCAACGCGTGGCTAGACAGCAAGTGTAATTAACAAATGGAATTAAAAAAAAATCTAGAACTTTTATGTAAAATAGTTTTCTTTTATTCTTAAAATAAATCCTCTAAGTCCTTTATGGCTGAACTTAAAACTAATTAATACTATAACAAAAGACTTAATGACTAAAAATAAATATTTTTTACAATAATTTAATAATTCACTAATAAATTATCGGACACATTCATTCAAATTATACAAATAAATTAAGATTCGTTCATTACAATTAATACTGAGGTAAAACAATTCATAAGTCTTTCAAACAGAGTATTATTATAGTATCTGTTCATAAAAACTATTAAAAATAATTAATATCAAATATAACTAACAAGATATCACTTTTTATAAATATTAAACTCATTAAATACAATTAAAAATATTAAATTCTACTACAACAAAACATATGCCCACAATTTAATTCTAAGAAGAAGATTAGATAATGAAATCTTACCCCTAAACGGTATCCTCAGTTAATTTTTTGAGTCCACCCTCCTTTTTTACCGAGATGTCGTGAAAGGCAACTAACGTAAGTTGACCCACCGTGTGGTTTCCGTAAAATAACTTGCCAAAACATGTGATCAACACATTTAAAACACGTTGTGGCCCACTTAGAGTGGGATAAGGGAGAATGAAATGATTGCTAAAGATGTCCTAAAAAATTGACGTGCGTCAATTGGATGAGATCATATGAACAGATGTACCATTTTTCGTCACTTAAAAAACTGTATCACAATGTTGTATGTACCCTGTCATCTATGTCACAATTCTTCGCACAAAATCAGTTCAAGTTTGCATTTTTTGTGTCTTTTAAAAACGTTTGTACGCTTCTGTGTCAGCGCAAATATTCACAATCGGGATCCAACTGTGACCAGCGGGACATATCAGCCTTCCATTGTAATACGCACCCCTTTTGGCATGGGGTTTGCGGCGTAACGAACGCGGCCTTGGCACCTCGTCGGTTTTCCTCTTCTTCCTCTCATTAGAGATGCAGTTAAAGCACGAAGCGAGAGGCGATAGTTCACCGGGTATTGTAAAGAATTCCTCATCGCCTATCCTCTCTGGGGTTTTCTGTAGAAACTCCTTGAACTCTTCAATCTCCTTTTTGAATTCCTCAGACTGATCCTGCGTGCAGGGGCAGTCACTGTCCCCCGCGATAACGGTCATCACAGAGCAGATAAGTACTAAGTATATGAGGTCCATGTCGCTTGGATGACTATGTGGAATGAGGCAAACTATCCTATACAGGGGTTTAAATACTGTGGAGTGACTCACTGCCAGTTATATTGTACTAAAATATAATTATTCTATGACGTATATATTTCGTTATCAGTTTCCCTAATTGGGGATTTATCAAATTTGCGTCGTTGTTTACGTAATGTGCGGTCGGAATATAATAAGATGAGCATTACTTAAAATTAGTTTTCGAACGTCATTTTACATATCGAGTTAGTTAATGCGAAATTTATAATATAAATAAATTTATAAGTGAAATATAACTTTAAAATTTTATGAAAGGGTTTTTGGAATCGATTTTTATTGGTATTTTAAGTGATACATATTTAATTGGTAGTTAAATTTTCTCGCACACCGAATAGCGCTTCAAAATTTTCAATATTTTCTAAGAAATAAAATCAAAAAAAGGCAATTTTTGATTTTGTTTTGAGCATAATTTATTTCGATTTTTTGATACTATACCATACACATAATTCGTCCTTTGAAGTTCTAGAATTTTTCTGAGAAATAAAAATAGACCAAAATTTATTTTTTAATCTGTTTTGAGCATAATTTACTATGATCTTTTGATACTGATTATTAAAACTGAATAATATTTCGATTATGAATACACTTATTTTTTTATCAAAAGGCGTGTGATAAATTGCAATTATTAATTAGACATATGAGTAACAGAAAACCCCATTGGTGCCTGATCGGAGTTTGAATCCGTGATCGAGAGAGTCGCACAGTCTCACCACTGGGCTATCACAGCCTTACAGTTTCACTCATATTAAAATTCAAATTAATGTTTATTCAACTAAACTTGTAAACAAGTGCTTTTGAATGGTCAACTCTACTGTTGGTTGGGAAAGCTGTTTCTACCGAGAAGAGCCAACAAGAAACTCGGCGGTAGTTCTTATCAAAGAATAATTCTTATGACTCTTTACATTTAGTCATAACTGTCTTGTACAGGGTTCAAGAGTAGCCATGTCCACGCATTCTTACGGCATTAGTAATCCTCAATAATATAGTAGGCTTTCTGTAGTAGCCTTGTTTTGATAATGTTTTCAAACCGCTGTAATGGCAATTTTGGCTGTATTTGATTTTGAGTATCACTTCTAAAAAAGATTCATTTCAAAACAGAATGCAAATAGTTCACAAATTACAGTTTCCATCTTTGGGAAGACCCTTTTATCATCACAGCTTTGGGGAATAGAAATTCTTGAACTACATACTTATTGTTTTTCCGCGTTCTGCTTATGTGATCTCTGACATTGATAAGCGCAGGGAATACTCTATCTGGTAATTCCGTGTAATGTTATACATATAATAGGAATATGTTATTATAATTATGAACGTATAATTAATTAATTATGTCATAATTTGATTAGTAGTGCATGCATTTTTATGAATCTTTCATTTATCCTCTGCCCTTATCCTACTGTAAGTGGGGTCGTCAGAACATTTGAACATGTTGTAATATGATTTGGCTAGGTATTATACGACTTGCCGCCTGCCTGCCTGATGTCAACTTATCTTAGTCGCCTTTTACGACACCTTGGTAAGAAATGAGGGTGGCTATTCTACTTAGCCGAACGCCACAAGGCGGGTCAACTCACTTTAGTCGCCTTTTACAACACCTCGATAAGAAATGAGGGTAGTCTATTCTACTCTGCCGGATACGACACGGCGGGTCATCTTAACTTAGTCGCCTTTTACAACACCTCGGTAAGAAATGAGGGTGGTCTATTCTACTCAGCCGGATACCACACGGCGGTCGAATCCTGCATGTAATAGCTACGAGTATATAGAAGGGATAGTCCACCCTTCATTTAGCATTATATAGATATATTTTCTATTTACTTAATCGCAGATTATACCAAAATAATTTTATTATTAATATTGTATTACAAATAAATTAATATATGGGACACTTCACACCCGGTCGTCCATCCCCAAAGTAAGTAACTTAATACTTGTGTTATGGGTGACGGACAACTACATATAATTTCAAATACATACTTAAATACAAATATATACTCGAACTACGAATAACCATTAAATTGTCTGTAGAAAATGTTGGCCCTCGGTGGGAATCGAACCCGTGACCCGCGGAGCTGAGTGCAGGGTGGCCCCTTGGTGCACCCATTGCACCAAGGGGCCAGTCACATTATGGATCTCCACAAAGTAACGACTAATTCTATAAATTACTTAATTTTAATGATAATTGTGTTGAGACTTATGGAGTTTAAAAAAGAAAAGAATATGAATACAGTCTAAAAATATGTCTTCAAAACATTAAATAAATAAAATACTGTTCGTTTTCCTAAAATACTGTTTAATATTCTTCATACACCCAAATTCACTTTAATTCTACTAAAAAAAAGTTAAAAAAAAAAAGTTGTCAACCCTAGATTTTTTAAACAATTTCTATGTTAAATGAATTAATAATTGAATTATTGTTTAAGTAGAACAATAACATTTTAAGTTATAAAAACATTATTTTATACGATAAGGCTAGCTGATGGAAAGCGAAAGGGTCGGCCTTAAGTGGACCGCGCTTGCCGATTGCTATCTATTGACTCTTTTTTTGAAGTTCTGTAAGTCAAAATTAAACCCCTAGTCTGATATATTCTTGTTAAAGACACATAAACATGTTTCGGAACGAAAATATGTAATATTGGCAACACTGTATTAAATGGCCCCTTCCTTTCTACGCCACTCATTAAGCGCACGACTTCCATTTTTACTCACAACTATTTCTTGTATTTTTTGACCCTTTTTTCGCTGTTTTCTACAATTATTTCACAATTACTTTCACAAAATCAGTCCAGCTAAGTGTTCTTTGAATTTTTAAAACATCGTCATCATCCTCCTGCCCTTATCCCACTCTAAGTGTTTTAAGAATTTTAAAAACGTTTGAATATTTTTCTGTCTGCACAAATATTTAGAATCGGTATCCAACTGTGGCCAGCGGCACACATCAGCCTTCCGTGGTAATACACACTCCTTTTGACACGGGTTTTCAGGCGCAGGGAACGTTGCCTTGGCGTCTCGTCAGTTATTCTTTTATTCCTCTTATTAGAGACGCAATTAAAGCACGACTCGACAGGCGATGGTTCACCGGGTATGGTCAAGAATTCCTCATCGCCTATTCTCTCTGGAGTTTTTAGTAGAAACCTTTTGATCTCTTTAATCTCCTTTAATTGTTCAGACTGGTCCTGGGTGCAGGGGCAATCACTGTCCCCCGCGATTACCGTAATCACAGAGCAGATAAGTACTAAGTATTTCAGGTCCATGTCTCTTGGATGACTTGATGAAATGCGGCTGACTATCGTATACGTGGTTTAAATAGCGCCGACTTAATTACTTGCAGTAAAATTGTACTAAAATATTTTTATGATATGATGTATGTATTCGTTTCCCAAATTGGGATTTTTCGAAATTACTTGTTTGGTATTAACACTATAAGATATTTTTAGACGATGATATTGAAAATAAAAAACCTAAAATGAAAGAAGAGGATGATTGGAAAAGATTACAGGTCATACCTATTAACCTATAATAAGAGAAGTGAATGAAGATGAACTTAGAATAGCAGTCTAGGGCACGAAATAAGTATACCGGCTGTAATGAAAAGTGAAATTGGCTGGCTTAATTCTTTAACAAGTTTCTACATAAAATGGTAATTCGAGATACACACAGTACACTATCAACACACTGGTGCCCATTTTTTTAAATAATGTTTTACGTTTTTTTTATCCTTTCCACTGATTCTATCGCTTTCTTACTTTATCTTACTGCACATTTCATCGTTTTAACTACTGAGGAAACTTTGAGGTTGCAATCATCTTGTTACGTTGCTTTCATACATTGCTGAATCATTTTTGCGAATCAATCCTTAATCATTTTGGTCATTTTATAATTACAGAATAAAAGCTCATACCCCGCCAAAATGTCATTAAACTAGAAATCTTCTATCGGTTCTGACATATGCAAATTCTTAGCAACGCATTTGGCATCTTTTGCGATATACGAAAACACTTGCTCGGTTTCTTCAACCTTAAAAAGACCAACGTTATTTTAGGATATATGTAATAGAACCGTTGTTTGTTTTCCAAATAGAGATAAAATAAAAATAAAATATCAGAAGTTATAAAAACTTAAAACAAAATTTGAACTTACTAAATAATAATAATAAATAAATAAAAAGAAAATAAAAACTATAAAGCAATTTTTTTATTGTTCGAATAAAATTATGATCTACTAGCAAAGCCCCGCGGTTTCACCCGCGTCCATACAGATCTCGTGGTAGTGGAAAGTTTACGAAGTCGGACTATAGATTTATTTTGTAGATTATTTAATTATATAAAATGGGTATCATTAGTATTCTTGGAATAAGACTTAACTCACCAAGTGCAGGCCCTGCTATAACGGTAGGTTAGGTTTGTTATGGCATTATTTGATTTCGATTTACACTCTTAAATTCGTAAAATCTTTTGATTGGGATGTCGGATTTTAATAATTTAAAAAGTATTTTACAGGTATTGAAACAGTTATTCATAAAATATCATTTAATGGGATAAGGATTAATACAGAGATATGAATAAAATGGTTTGATTATTGTCGGCACTTTTACCAACTTTTACAATGTAAAAAAGTAGTTATATTGGCATAACTATAACAGTTAGACATATGGTATCGCGGACTTTTTTGTGGATATTGATACCTTCTATAATACTGTAGAACATTTTTTTGTTCTATCATCAATAGTTTCCGCAGCGCACGCGATGATAGATGTTTACGACTAAATTTTTACCAAGTTATTACAATTTTATTAGGGATCCCTATTTTTTTTGATAATGACATATAGCCTATGTTGCTCAGTGAAAAGCAGCTTTCCAATGGTGAAAGAATTTTTGAAATCGGTCCAGTAGTTTTTGCGTGAAAACGTAACAAACATACATACAAACAAACATACAAATCTTTCCTCGTTATAAAATTAGTATAGATTACAATTGTAATTTTTATTTATTTTCATAATTTTGTTTATTTTTCAATAAATTTTGTTTTATGTACACGATTTTTTATATTTATTGATGTATAATTTGCTATTTAAAATATGTTTAAATTGTTTGAATATAATTTTTCAAAATTTAATACATTTTTTAAATGTTACTTGGTTTACTTGGTTTTGATCATTAAACATTATCCAAGCATGAATTATTAATGTTCGTTTCGTAGCGATTTTTAAAAATATCTAGAGCGAAAGAGGAGATTGGTAAAAATTATCAAATCCTTATTTCCAAAAACTTCAAATTAATCATAGACATTTTCCGTAATTAGTAGGTACTAGTTATAAACTTGCAATCTGTAACAATAGGTTTTAACTTGTCTTGGATTCGTAATATAAGGAAGGAATATTTAAAATCAAAAAATTTTAAATAAAGTTACGCAGTTACGTTTACAGTTTTCTATATTTCCATACAAAAGATTCGTAATAATACTGAAAAATCAATTAGAACTTTATTACCATTCAATAAAGTTTTAGTATTAGTGGACGGAACGAAGTTCGCCGGATCAGCTAGTTTATAATACACTAATACACTATGAATCAGAGGTCTCATCGTAAACAATTTACGCAATTAATGATTTAATTAGAACCTTAATATTTATGATTTTATTTTTTTTAACATAAAATTATTTATTTTTACTTTATATATATAAAATTGTGCTATACACCAAAGTTACAAAGATTAAGGATTTAAAAGACCAAAGTATGCAAATGCAATACTGCGTAATCTTTATATAAAAATCACTTGCCACGATATGCGTTTACATTAATCTTCAAAACTACTGAACTTATTTCAATTAAATTTTTTAGGTTATATTTTGGTTCAACTTAAGGGATAGATTTTATCATGATTAATTATGTTACTTTCGCGAATTTTAAATTCATTTTGCTGAAAGGCTCTAAATTCTATAAGTTTTTGATAGATGTCAGTATAAGGCTTAAAGTTTCTTATTCAAGATCTGTTAAGTGTTTAAGTAATTTATCGAATAGGGTTTACTTTGGGGAGATCCATAATACAAAAGTAATATTGAAATTAGTATTATTTTTTTATTGAAACCATTTTTTAAATCGCGGAAATAGTAAAATAATTTAATTATAACATTTCCAAGTCTGTAAGCTGAAGAAACTTCTATATCACGATATGCGATATATATAGAAGGTTCTTATGAAAGAAAAAACGTAATTCTAGTAAAAAATTTAAGAAAACTCTCTGACATAAATAGTTGAGAACATTAAGATAGGGCAACGTCTGTCGGTTTAGCTTATATCCTATAAAATAGGTATACATTTCTATATACAGAAGAAATATCAAATAAATCGAAATTTTTGAATATTTTACTATATACAGACTTATGTTTTTCTCTATTTATTACCATTATAATATAAGTTTACATTTCATAGATGAGTAATAAACAATTTGGCTTTGATTGGATCTGTAATTAATTACTTTACATCATAATATAATAACATAATGTATCAATCAATATAAAGTAGAACAATAATTAACTTTGATATAAACATATTTATTTAATTCATCAGAGTTTAGTGATTAATGAGTTTAATTGATAAAATAGAGTCTACAGAACCCGGCAAAAAAGTTACAAGAAACACGTGTTTCTTGTAAACTCTGGGTTGAGGTGATATATTAGTTGATCTTTCAAAAATGGCACATTGATATTAGATTAAGAACTCTAACACGTTTAAACACGTTCCTCTGAACTTTATGTAACAGATGAGATATCTTCAAAACTTTTGTTTATACTGAAATCCCAGTTTTTTATATTTCGCGCAGATTTTCAGTAAATCAATCCATACAAATCCTGCAGGACAGTTTCCATAGTACACCGAATAGCGTTTCGAGAGTTTTCTGAAAGGATGCGAGCTTTCAATGGCGTCGATATGTCTCTTCTTCCTCTGTTTTTGGAGGCAATTGTAACATGTTATGAGTGGGGACAGTTCCCCAGGTATTACAGGATATGTCTTCTGATGTTTATCCGGAAGCTTCAGGAGGAATTCCCTGAATTCTTCTGCTTCTTTTTTGAAATTTTCGTCGGCCTTGCACGGGCAGTCGCTTCCGGTGATTGCGACTATCACAGAACAAACTATTATTATGTGGGTAAGAGACATGTTGTCTCGTTTAACGCCTTGTGACATATGAAGTTATGAACCTTACGTGCTTGCTTAAATACTCTACGTGTTAAGGATAATAGATGACTGAAATAGTCAATCTGACCATTAAAATTATATTATTGCGGATGTTCGTTTGTCCATATTTTAGGTTAATCGAAGGTAATTAAGGTGGTTTTTTTTGGTAAAGGCCAGGAATTAGACGGTTGCTCTTTTCAAAGATATAAATATTGTGTGTTACATAAAAAGAGGAAATGAGATGCAATTACATGCAAATGAGATGAGAATGTTAAGGTGGATGTGTGGTGACAAGACTGGATAAATTACGAAATGATAAGGGGAAGTCGAAAGTTGCGCCCATTATAAAAAAGACGAGAAGTGCAAGATTAAGATTGTATGGACATGTAATGATGAAAATCAAATGTCCTGAATAAAATGTCCTGAATGCAATGATACATATGTGGGTCAGACTGGTCGTAATTTTGAAACCCGTTTTAAAGAACATATGGCCGCTTTCAGGAATAATAAGCCACAGAATTCACATTTCGCGAAACATTTGTTAGAAAGCGGTCATAAAGTTCCTAATGACCATTGTTTAGAAATCCTGCGCACCTGTGAAAAAAGCTTGAAATTAAATATTTTGGAACAATTAGAAATCATTGAGCATAACAATGGCACCCTCATTAATGATCAGATAAATGTTTCAAATTCAAGCTTGTTGCACGTGTTCAGAGGTAAAATAAATAGTAGGGTTGAACCGATTACTATATAACAATGCTTGTTCGGATAATGCTTCGCTTTGCGATTTTGTCGTGGAGTCTATCTCCTGATGATGCTTCGGTTGCGGGGCGAAACGATTGTTGAATTTGTGATAGTGAACGTGTGTAGTGCTTGTGTATTGTGGTGGCAGTGGTGGAAGTTTGTGCATGTGTTTTTACGAATCCTGCATGTAACGGGTAGGAAAAAACTGATAGTCCACTATACATTTAGCACTATATATTTTTTTCTTTATTTACTGTATCGCGGATTATAGCAAAATAATTTTATAATTACTTTCGGACGAAAATTATGTAACCAAAAGAGTGTTAAGAATAATATATAAGAATGTGTATGTATATGTGATTAGAGGGAGGTCTAAAAACATATGATGGATTGTGTGAAGTATGATATGCATATAAAAGGAGTAGCGCCAGAGTTGACGAATGATAGGAGAGAATGGAAGAGAAAAACATGTTGTATCGACCTCACTTAGATTGGTATAACGGCAGGAGAACGATGATGTTCAAAGTTTAAATAACACTTTGAAGTTGCCAGTACACGTGGTTATAATAAAAAGGAAAGTTATTTGAGTAAAAAAAAAGTCGACGTTTCCCGCTACGTCGAATTATATGAGAAAATTCGACCAACGCCCAATTTCCTGCCTTCATAATAAATAGAAATTGTATTTTTATTGCTTCATTCGTATGGCACTAATATTCTACGAAGCCTGGTCATTTTGTTAATACGCTTTATATCAAGTTGACTGCAACGTTATCCATCTAGAATAAACTTTTTCTGCATAAAAATATTCATAATTATAAAAAAATTGGCGACGTATAAAATAGAAAGTAGAAATCAACAATTAGAAACTTACAAAAGGACGTAACTCGTTTGTGGGTTTTGTTATAAAATTCCACAGTAAATTTTGGCTTTATCATTACAGCAGTTTAAAAACACTATTAAAAAGGCTAATACAGAAAGCCTACTATACTATTGAGGATTACTTAGATCATAAGAAGGCGTGGGCATAGCTATTCTTCGACCCTACACAAGACAGTAATGGCTAAATGTAACTAGGAATAAGAATTTGTACTTTGAAAAGAGCTCCGCCGAGTTTCTAGGTAACTCTTCTCTTTAGGAACAGCTTTCGTTTAGAAGTTTAGACAAATAAAGAATATTTAGAACTTGAATTTGAATTGCGTGCAGAAATAACTTTTTAAAGCATATTTGACGAGTAGAGGAATATAATAGAATTATAATAATTTATTAATAACTATTTGTTTCTGCGACTTCGTCTGCGCGAACTTATGTATGTAAATATTTAAAAAGTAGCGGCCTGTTACTATCGTACTTCTGAGGATAAGTTTCTTCTCTCCGTTTTTGGCGAGAATTATCGGAGCTAAGACCTACCGCGCTACTCTAATGCGGATTCGTAGGTTACACATATCTCTTGAATAAATAAATATAAATATATGAGACACTTACATACACGGTCGTCCGTCCCCGAAGTAAGTAATTTAATACTTGTGTTATGGGTGACAGGTACATATACTACAGCTAGATATAATACATATATAATTTTAAATACATACTTAAATACAAATATACACCCAGGTTCGTAAATTGTTTATAGAAAATGCTGGCCCTCGGCGGGAATCGAACCCGCGACCCAAAGAGATGAAGGCAAGGTCACTACCCACTGCGCCAACGGGCCAGTCTCAATCTAGTCAATTCTCTAGAGATATGCTTCTTCATGATGTTTTTCTTTCACCATAAATGTGTGATAAAAAGCGATTATCAATTAGACACAAACATTTTTACCAGAAAACTTATTGCTGCCTGCCCAGAGTTTGAACCTGAGTCCCACCGCTGGGCCCACAGCTCTGAAAATATGTGCAGTATGGAAAGTCCATGGTTATTATTGCATACGCTCTACAAATACTGTACGTATTAAGAATGCTTGGATTTTGGTTGCAACCGGTTAAACACTAAATTCGACTGCAAGCTTAATTTTCTACATAATCATGTATTATTTAAATAACGGATTTTCAAATCTAAGCAAATAATCTTTAATTGTGTAATATGCTTTACGTATAAGCATATTTCTTACACTTAATTGAAACTTCTGTAGATAAGTCTAATGTGTAACGACCCGGATCGTTCTGATTTTTGTGATGGAGATATTTGCAGGGTCGGACAGTGACAGATTTTTTCGAAATATAAACTATAAGCTTTAAATAATTTATAGAATTAAGCGTTACTCTGCGTCTGGCTGAGTAGAATAGACCACCCTCATTTCTTACCGAGGTGTCGTAAGAGGCGACTAAGGTAAGTTGAACCGCCGTGTGGTATCCGGTTAAGTAGAATAGACCACCCTCTTTCTTACCGAGGGGTCGTAAAATACGACTATGGGAAGTTGAGGCAGAAGGCCGGTCGTATAATACGTAGCCGAATCATGTGACAACATGTTTTTAACATGGTATGCCCTCCCCACTTAGAGTGGGATAAGGGATTGCGGATTATAGAAAAATAATTTTACTATTACTTTTGACTATAAGCTGCTAGCCCTAACGGCTTTTACGGCGTTTCCGGCGGGACGGGCGTGCGCAGAAGCATCGAAGAGGTTGCAAAATGTAGAGAGTAGAGTGACAGAAGCTACTGTTTATTCCAGGACTACGTTTCACGCGGACGAAATCGCCGGCGAAAGCTAGTAGATATATTAATAGACTACGTCGCGTGTACCTACTAGTGAAATACACAAAGGAAACGCGTAGCAAAAAAAAATTCGCACAAGATAACACCCCGCAATAATTAGTTTAACAGTGTTCGAGCACCCGCCACCCCATGGGATTACGTGTGAGTGTGTCACCCCCTCTCCCCACTATTGAGAAAAATATACCGGAAAATTGGGAACGCGGTGTTATTAAGACGTTTGTAGGGCTGTATGATGTATAGACACATCTATAGTACTTATCCCAACAATAACATGAAAGGACCATGCAAGATTGCTACGACGAAATGTAACTAATTCTAAGAATTATATTTTCAAAAGAGCAACCGCCGAGTTTTTTGCTTGCTGTTCTCGGTAAGTAATAAATAAAATAAAATAAAATTTATTTTATTTTTCATGCTTAAATTAAATACAGGGTTTTGAGATCTTCTAGTAAGCATAACCAATGCCTGTATCAGAAGAATCTTGCTCTTCCATAACAATAAGAGGTAGGAACAGCTTTCCGAACTAGCAGTAGAGTTGACGATTAAAAAGCACTAGTTTACAAGTTTACTTGAAATAATAATATTTTCAGCTGGAATTTGATTAAAAACAGAAGATAATACTGTATTTTTGGGAGTTACATTGAATACGAATCTCCAATGGAGCACACACATAACAGTCCGAGAGATAAGACAGTTTACAGACGTCGACATGGCAAAACTTGTTTATTTCGCTTACTTCATAACATTAAGTCATACGGAATATTGTAATTGGGTAAATGCGCGGACATTGAAAAAAATTTGTAATACAAAAAAGAGCAAATAAGGCATTTACAATTTAAGTCGCAGGCAAGTCAATCCTGCGAGAGAAGTTTAAGGAAAAAGGTATTCTTATATTGGCTTCACAGTATATTTTTAGCAATTTAATTTTTATTCATAAGAATATACATAATTAAAAAATAATAAACAAAGTAGGTACCGACATACGAGTAAGCTTGCGGTTCGTTCTTTGCGTCTTGCAAAAGTACGTAAGTCGTTTGTGGGTTGGGGTATAAGATTCTATAATATACTTCCGCAAGCAATTTTAACTTTGCACTTACAGTAGTTTAAAAACACTATTAAAAAATGTTAATATAGAATGCCTACTATACTATTGAGGATCAGTTACATAATAAGAATACGTGGACATAGCTATTGTTCGACTTTGTGCAAGACAGTAATGATAAAATGTTACTAATTCTAAGAATTATATTTTGAAAACAGCAACCGCCGAGTTACTTGCTAACTCTTCTACCCAGAAGAGTTAGCAAGTAACTCGGCGGTTGCTCTTTTGACTCTAACTAACTTCTTTTCTTTCTTTAAACTCTACTGCTTAACTAGCAGTAGAGTTGACTATTCAAAAGCACTTGCTTACAAATTAACTTTAATAAATATTTTTTAAGTTGGAGTTTGAATATTATAAAAAGTCTGTCTGTCTGTCTACTTCCACGGCTAATCCGTTAATAAGCCCGTTTTTCTTACGGAAACAGGGAAAAAACCATATTGTGTTACTGAAGGTATTAAAACGCTTAAGATGATAAGTTGAAGTCGCGGGTATCATTAGTATTTATATTTATTTATTGGCACGCCAATAGGCACGACAAACAACCACAGTTCAAATTCAACTTCAAAATTCAAAATATTCTTTATTCAATTAAACTTGTAAACAAGTGCTTTTAAATCGTAAACTCTAATGCTGGTTCGGAAAGCTGTTCCTGCCGAGAAGAGCCCGTAAGAAACTCGGTGGTTAAAAAGATATAACAGCTAGCTTGCTTACTAACTCATACTACACTAGAGTAGAATAGACAGCATTCATATAAACTAAAAAATCCTTTATATTCTTATACGATGCTATATAACTTTGTTTAAAATATATATTTTTTTATATATTCGTCACCACTCTAAAATTTATAAGTTTAAAAATCTAGACACAATTTCGAGTTCCATTGCGAATGTAGTAATTTACCGCAAATATTCTGCGCGGATTCTTGAGTACAATGCGTGCATACAGTCACCAGATTTGTGGTTTAACGTATTTTAAGCAAACTAAGTGATTTGCTGCGATGGCATAGCGGTGAGACCGTGCGACCCTCTAGAGACGATCATGGTTTCAAACCCCGGGCTGTCACCAAAGGGTCTTTTTATTAAAACTTATGTGTCTAATTCATAATTGTAATTTGTCAGACGCTTTTCGGTGAAGGAAAACATCTTGAGGAAACCTGAATATCTCTAGAGAATTCTAGGGATGTGTTTAGCCTAGCAATCCGCATTGATGCAGCGTATAAGGTCTTAGCTCCAATTCTTCTCTCGAAAAACCGAGATAGGAGGCCTATCCTCAGCAGTGGAATAGTAACTTAACTTTATTTACTTAAAGTGATTTAGTATTTCCGCTAAGTAACAACATGTTGCGGAATTTTATGATAAAAAACAATATATATACAGACGTAATTACACGTCGTCCGTCCCGAAAGTAAGTTAAATACTTAAATTATGGGTGACGGACAACTGGTTTATTTATTGATTACTTACGTGTGGTGAAAACTGCATGATGATTCGTTCAGTAGTTTTTGAGTTTATCGCGAACTGATAGTCGTGATGAGGGACTTTCTTCTATATATAAAGATTTTTATTACTCCAATTAAGCGTATTTTGTTTGGTCCAAAATTTTTGTTTCAATTCAATTCCCCTAGTTTTTTGCTTCGCACTTTCAAAAGCACCATCATACAAACGGCATGTGCTTATTTCCGTTAGCTTACGTGCCAGAGCTTTCAAATGCAGGCGAGCTTTAAAAGAATGACTAATACAGAGAGAGCGTGAGAAATCATCAACTTACCATTTCTACTTTTATTATTGCGGCATTTTCCTGTAGTGATACATAAACTTTCTATGGTAAAGTGTACAAGTAATGAACTTTTTAATGACACGACGTGTCCATAATATATAAAAGAAATTTCATCAAAATCGGTCTAGCTGTTTGGGAGTGTCAAACTCAAACTCAAAATATTCTTTATTCAAGTAGACTGTTTTCAGTACTTTTGAATCGTCAAATATTTTTCAAGAAGCAACCACTGATTAGGAAGTTTACTCCTACCGAGAAGAAGCAAGCAGCAAGAAACTTGGAGGATATTTTTTTTTTAACAATTTTATTGATGGTTACAAATTAATTTTTGCAGCTTGGTGCGTAGCTGACAAATAAACATATATCTATTTTCTTTTATGGATATAGATTCATAGGTGGCTGAAACTATTTAAAGATCTCTAAAGATCTGTTAGTTTTACCGTTAAGATATTATTAGTTAGTGGTACTGTATTTCACATTATTTCTGGTTTTTCAACTTTAAGTTGCGGTTACGGACTCCATCCGGGTCTACGCCCTTTAATTGTCGGCTGTCAATTTCTTAACAAAAGTCGATAATATGCGTATAATTAAATAAATTAGATTGCACGACGTAACTGTAAGTTTACTACGAGTATATCAGCACTACATACCAAATTATTTATATTATAGAATTTGAAGTCAGCACAGCTTTAGCGGGCTAAAGATTATATAGGATGGATTCCTGGTCCTATCCGGCTCGAAGGACCACAAAGACTTACGAGCTGATAAGTCTTGTTGATAGACAATCTTTGATTGATAGATAATATTTATATTAAACTAGGGCACTTAATTAATTAGTTTGCTATACACCTGTAAACGATACTAGTTATTAGAAAAAAAATAAAGCAACAGCCTCTTACTATCCCACCGCTGGGCATAAGCCTGTTCCTCCTTTTTTGGCGAGAAGGGTTGGAATTCTAACAGCTGCTCCAATGCGAATTGGTAGATCACACATATCCTCAGAATTCTCCAGAGAATGCAGGCTTCCTCAAGTGTGTGATTAATTACAATTAGTAATTAGACACATAGGTATTAACACAAAAACACACTCTTGCCTACCCGGGGTTCGACCCTGTACAAAATAGTAGTAATTATATGTAACTAACAATTATAATTATTCTTTGAAAAGAGCAACCACCGAGTTTCTTGCTGGTTCTTGTCGGTAGGAACAGCTTTCCGAACCGACAGTAGATGTTGACGATTCAAAAGCACTTGTTTACAAGTTTACTTGAATAAAGAATATTTTGAATTTGAATATTGTCATTAAATATTGTTCTATCAGTATAGAAAGTCAGACCAACGTTATTTATGGAAGAGCTACAGTCTTATTAAAGAAAGTAAATTAAGAATACTAAATAGAAACGGTCCGTCAAATCAATGAATATTTACACATATGCAATAGCTGGTCTCAGCGATTCACTCTCGCGATAAATCAAGGGTATTTGATACTGGGGTCCGTTTTAAATGTATGTGGGTAGGTTTATTGTTACTGCCCGTTTATACTGGAGCGGGAATTAAAATAGCTTGTCTTATATGTCTTGGATAGTCTTGTGAAAGCTTCTGTTCACAAATCTCGCAATCTCTTTCGCAAATTAGATAGATAAATAGAAATTCTTCATTGCACACACTGTACATTACACAAATTAAATAAAGAATGAAACTTAACTACAGAAACATACGGCTTGCTAAGGCGGTCTTATTTCTAAAAGTAATCTCTACCAGACAACCTTTGGAGAAAGAAGAAATTTTAATGTAAAATGAGATAGCTGCATCAACAAGAGCAAGTATAATAGCTACGAATATAAATATATATATTCTTAGAAGTGGCAGGAATTTCACTTAAATATTTAAGCTCTCTCACATAGTCAACAAAGACAAAAGTACTACTACAAAATATGGAACAGGCCAAACAAGTATTGAAAGGTTAAGTTTAAAATAATTTTGAATTATTATGGCAGGGACGGTTGTACCACCAGTTCGGAACGCTATCATCCACTGAGAACAACTGGCAAGACACTCAGTGGCTATTCTTATCACGATTATTAACTATTCGAGGTTAGATTCTAATAAAAAAGAACACTCAGTGTAGGTAGGTAGATGTGTGTCTACCCGAACAATTTAAGAACGCGTCGTCACACTAGCGGGTCTACCCGAACAATATTAGAACGACACAGTCACACTAATTACACCTGCTTCTTTAACCAAGACAGGTTGTAGCACGATCTAAACGCGAGAGCGTTTAATAATCGTACATGTGTCGTTTACAACGACACTCCTAGCAATGACAGGATCTGGCCGCGTAAGCGTCTAATAACCGCATGAGCCATGTTTTGCAACAAGATTCCCTTTCACGTGGCGAGCTCCATCTTTTATTCACAATTCAATTTAAACACAAGCAAGTCCCTTCCTTGCTATCGGCCAAGTGATTATCGTGTTGCCAATTTCCATTCCTAACAACGTACATATATATATAATAAATACACCGATACACAATAAATATGAATAAATAGATCAATATATACACGTCTAATATATACACTAATATATAATATTACATTTGCAATTATAGCAAAACATTTATATTGTAACTACTGTACTATGGATATCTGCAAAGTAAATGCTTCTATAAATAAAATGATCTTTGCAATTTATGCGCTTTTCTTTAAATTATTAAATTTCATATTTCTGAATAAAACATTCACACGCATGCGCTCGTACATATTACACGCAGCCACACACAAGCGCACGAACACATACTAGTCCATGCACGCACGACAGACACACACACACACACACCCACACACACACACACCCACACACACACAACACACACACACACACGCACGCACGCACGCACACACGCACACTCATGAGTCTGTATACTCATTTATTCTTTATGGTAATGTGCTATTATTTAGATATGGAAGGGACTTTCTGACACCAGAATACTTGACTTACTCACTAAAAGATTCTAACCTTTCTACGGTAATGAAGAACTTTGTTAATGAATAAATGAATTTTTTTTTGAAGAATTCTGGGGATATGTACAACCTATTAATTTGCATTGGAGCAGTTTGGTGGGTCTTAGCTCCAACTCTTCTCTTCAAAAAACGGTAACAGGAGGTCTAAGCAACGTGTGAAGGGAACAAATTCAACACAGGCGAAACGATTGTTGAGTTTGTGATAGTGAATGCGTGTAGTGCACAATACAGTTGTGGTGGCGGTGGTGGAGGTTTGTGCATGTGTTTTTACGAATCCTGTATCGGGTATGACAAAACGGATAGTCCACTGTACATTTAGTATTATATATTTTTTCTATTTATTTTAACGCGGTTTATAGCAAAATAATCTTATTATTACTTTTGTTCAACGCAGGTCTCAAGTTATACCGCACGTGTTATACTGTCGAGGGCAGAGTAATTGTTAGTTAGTTGAGTTTTGTTAGTTATAAAAATAAAGTTTGCCTTGTTATTTTTTTAATTTCACTCTATAGTGTCACAAAAACCAATTATCGTTATAACAATTCAACGCCGCCATTTTTTTAATTAATCGAATTGTTTAACAATGCGACCATTAAAATATTCCTTAACTTAGTTTCGGAAAGACCCGTTCGTGCAGTCCACGGGTTTCCCATTCATTATTTGGTACAATTTTAATTTTGCTTGACATACTTTTACGCGTTGCTTTCTTGCGATGCGGTTTTACGAATAACGCTACTTATGGAGGGATTTGGTGATAGAGATCGTGGTGGAAAATCTTAAGAAATACCGTTGTATCATTTTCAGGACACTTTTTTTGAAGTAAAAACTTCTTTAGAATTGTTGTGCACTTTTTGTGATGGTAAACAATGTTAAACTCGCAATCTGACAATTCGTAAGACGGACGAAGAAGGAAAGTAGACCCTCGGCGTAGTATCCCCCTCTTAATGTAAGAAGCGAAAATGTATGCTTTTATATTGATAATTAAAGCAGTATGTGCAAAATTATTCCCTAGCCGTACTAAAATATAAAAAATGCACAACGTTAATATTCAAGTTTTTAGCTCTGTCGACTTTGGTAGGTCGTACGTAGGTGTTAATTTACGTAATTTTATAATACAAAGGTTATGATAGGATGATTTTGCAATAATCCGCGTTTGTTAAGTAAATCTATGTAATGCTAATCTCTGCTATGCTGTTCTCATACCTTATTCATGCAGGATTAGTTACCGCTCACATCACAAGACACCGCCATCAACAGCACACTACACAAGCACTAAACACATTCAATACGACAATCTCAACGATCGTTTCGCCCCGTAACCGAAGCATCGTCAATTTTATTACAGTTTTATAAGGAAGCAGAAAGGCATGTTCTATTTGAGAACATAAATTGATTAGGTATAAATTAAAAAGACAAAGTAAATTCGACAAAATTTCTTACTCGTTTCTTCTAAACACGATATGTGGGTAATGAATAATACATCAAACATAACCGCTTCATTAGAATTAAGATCCCCCAACGATTCCACATATCGATCTTTTCCCCCACCCGTGTTGCCTGTCGCGAAATTATCGAAATCTAACAAAAACATCCCGCCGAAACTGGCAAGAAAACTAATAACCGGACTTACACCACCCTGTATAAGCACACGCACACAACACTCACACATCCCCACGTGTACAATACAGGAAACCACACGCAAAACACACTCACACACAGCACGCCGTCTAATTATATACGTCTACAGAAAGAAAATAAAGATCGGGGAAAAATTTTACAAGAACAAGTGAGCCGGACGTTGGGTGGGGGCGTTGACCGCTCCCTATCATTACCCCTCCCCCTCGCCCCCCAGGGGGGCTAGTTCCACCCTGGATGTTTAATAATATGAAGAATTGGAGATAATTTGCGCGAAACTAAATAAGAAACGCCGGACGAAAATTGAAAGGTCGTCTAAGGGATGGGCTGCTGGCTCCGCGACCAAATACTTACTTCAAAATATATTCGCTTATATGCTACGCCGATTTCTAAATTAAAGCGGGAAAAGAATATGTACAAATGACTGGTAACTTTATTGTCACTAAATACAGAGAGTATCGCGGATGTGTCCTTCAGAGTATTCCAGATATGGATATACTGGAACATGCACCGTTTATAGTTTCGCTAGGCTTGTATTCCAGTAGGATGCACTTTAAATTTAAATTAAAAATATTCTTTATTCAAGTAAACTTGTAAACATTTGCTTTTGAATCGTCAACTCTACTGCTCGTTCGGAAAGCTGTTTCTACCGAGGAGGGCCAACAAGAAACTCGGCGTTTGTTCTTTTTAAAGTATAATTTTTATTACTACTTATATTTAATCATTATTGTCTTTTACAGGATCGTAGAATAGCTCTGTCCACGCATTCTTATAGGCTAAGTCTAATCCTCAACAGTATCGAAGGCTTCTGTATCAGCCTCTTTTGAACAGTGTTTTGCTGCTGTTATGACAAAGATGAAATCGATTGCAGAAGTTCATTATAGAATCTTATACCCAAACCCACAAACGACTTACGTACTTTTGCAAGGCGCAAAACAGGAGCCGCAAGCTTATGTCGGTTCCTACTTTGTCTATTATATCCATCGCCAATCTTTGTTTAATTATGTTTATATATATCTATGTGTATTAATAAAACCATAGAAACTAATGTGATCGAGTAATGAACATTTTTTATGGGCACTTCTACTATAATAGCACCACTATAGCGCGGAGTTAAATCCTAGTTGCGCCATCTGTTATTTAAATGAAGCAAATACATGCCTAAAGCGTGTTTCGTTTATGTTACATAACTTAATTTTATATAACTTAAATATCTATAATAATATTAAAAAATGTGGTACCGGCGACTTCGTTCACGTTATCTTTAGTGTTCAAATAATTGTGTTATATCTTACTTATTATAAAACAAAGTCCCAAAAAGCTGTCTGTCTGTATGTAATCGATTTTCTCAAAATCTACTGAACGAATTTTTGTACGGTTTTCACCAAAAGATAGTGCAATACTTCCGAATGGTTTAGGTAAATAGTACATATCGGTAATATGTAAATTGTGTACAAGAGATCGCGCAGTTGTTAAATAACTTTCTTGTTTATTTATAAATTTTAATTACTTTGTTTTATTATTGTCTTAATTGAGTTTTTTGCTGTCTGTCGAGATATTTTAGACGCCGGCATGTTTGTTAGATAGAAATGTTAAAAAAACTTTCGCTTTATTGCGGCGAAATACAAGAAATGTAATAAAACTTTGATTGTTGAACATTTGACATTCTATAGTCAAAGGCGCTTCACATCAACAGCGTTTGAATCGCGCGTTTTACGAACGTTTAACTGCGGATTAGAATAAAATAATTTTACTGTTATTTTCGCACTAGTGTTGTAAATTGGATTTGGTTGAACATTAAAACAGTGCTCCCCTCGTAAGAGTTGCACGGTCTCACCGCTGGGCTATCACACAAGCAAAACAGAAAAACTTTTATAGCAAAACTTTTGTATATAAAGTTAAATGATGTGAACATAACACAAATCATAAATCAAATTTTATCGACTTGCATAATCATGTTTAATTGCTTAAGAATCTGCTCATCAGGTAGAGTATGATGAAACTGTACTGAGTACAGTACACACACATTTTTTTTTATTTAAAAGTACTTCCAACACACGAAAATCGTATAGAAAATATTGGTTGCTGTACTGTTCGTACTTCCACCCGACAGCGTTATATCGGCTCTCTGCTTCACACACCGCACGCGCGTCCGTCCTCACCCGTGGTCGTAGTGAAAGTGAGTAATTCTCTTCCCTCGCCCCACTACTATAACGCGCGGTGTGCAGGCATGAGACGACAGAACCTCCTTTATTATAAATCTACCTTCCATCAAAACTTCTATTCTTATTCACATACACTACAGTTGCGATGATTTAAATGCGTACGAAAACTGTAGATGAAATCTATTAAATCTATCTATGTTGCGAAAAATGTCTCCAATATGTGTGAAAATTTGCAATTTTAACATGCCTTTCGTATTCATTGCTTTTTTTATTTTTTTCTCATATTATTCCTTTTGCACTACGAAATCCCTGAAAGTATATCAGGGATTATATGTTTTTATTTTATTTCATATTTTGACTTTCTTACACTAATATACTTAATATAATACATTTAGATTCGTTTAGTTTCATAAATAGATTTATTTATCACAGAAATTTCTGCGACAAAATTTTATTTTTTTTTCTTTTATTTGATCATATTGTGTCAAAAACTTTTAAAATGTTGGGGTTTATTATTAGAAATACAAAGTCATTTAAAAGACCTTTTAATAAAATCACTATTTTTAATGCGTCAGTGCGAAGTGTGCTTGAATATTTCAGTCCAGTATGGAACCCGCACTATAATAAATATATTAAACGTATTGAAAAGGTGCAAAAACGTTTTCTCTGGCACCTCAGTTTCCAAAGCAACCTTACCAAGTGTCTGCCTTCATACTAAGATCGACTTAACCACTTTAAACTTATAAAGTCTTCAAGAACGTAGGTAATTGCTCGACCATGTCTTTCTATTCAAGTTGGTAAGAGTGGTAATCGATTTCCGAGAGTTATTACAAAAAAATAATTTAAAAACTACCAAGACAATCAAAATATTCGCCATTTGCTACAAGCTCGGCAAAAAGTAACTTGGGCCACCACGCCACCTTGAACAGAATACAACGTCGCTATAACTATTTACCAAAAGAATTAGATTGGTTATATTAGGTCCTTACATATTTAATTGGCGTTTTGTCGTACTGGCCACTTTGATCTCAAATATTACCTTTATGGTTAGGAATTCCAAATTCAAATTCATACAGCGATTTACTCATGCATTTGTGTTTCAAACCCCCTAATTCATTTGTTTTTTTTTCTTTTTTTTTTCTTTGTGTCACTCTGTTTACAAAATGGAAAACAACATGAAATATCGCGTTATTTACGAGTATGAGTTCCACCATGGCACCAGTGCTGCAGAAACGGCTCGAAGGATTAATGATGTGTATGGTGACGGTGTCGCAAAAGAAAACACAGTGCGTTTATGGTTCCAACGTTTTCGTTCTGGAAATTTCGACCTGCAGAACAAGCCTCGTGGACGGCCGGAGACCAAAGTTGATAATGAAGAATTGAAGGCTATTGTGAAAGCGGACCCATTGCAAACCACGTCCGAGTTAGCTGCAGGCTCTGGTGTTAGTGATAAAACTATTCTAATCCACTTGAAGCAAATTGGGAAGGTGCAAAAGCTTGACAGGTGGGTACCTCATGAATTGAGTGAAGCAAACCGACAAACGCGCGTCGACTGCTGCGTTACGTTACTCAACCGGCACAATAATGAAGGAATTTTAAATCGAATCATTACCTGTGATGAAAAGTGGATCCTCTACGATAATCAGAAGCGCTCATCGCAATGGCTGAACCCTGGCGAACCAGCCAAATCCTGCCCTAAGCGAAAATTGACTAAAAAAGTTGCTTGTAAGTGTTTGGTGGACTAGTGCCGGTGTCGTTCACTACAGCTTTCTTAAATCTGGCCAGACGATTACGGTAGATATCTATTGTCAGCAACTGCAAACCATGATGGAAAAGCTAGCTGCTAAACAACCGAGGCTGGTCAATCGCTCTAGGCCACTGCTGCTTCAGGACAACGCTAGACCACACACTGCACAACAGACGGCTACCAAATCAGAGGAGCTTCAATTAGAATGTCTTAGACATCCACCGTACTCTCCGGACCTTGCTCCAACAGATTACCATTTTTTTCGCAATTTGGATAACTACTTGCAAGGAAAAAATTCAACTCCGATCGGGCAGTCCAAACCGCCTTCAAAGATTTTATTGATTCCCGCCCGAATGGTTTTTTTAGTAAGGGGATCAATGAACTACCTTTGAGATGGCAAAAGTGCATACATAGCAATGGTACATACATACTTTGATTAATTAAATATATTTCATTAAAAAAAACGACTTTATGTTCCTCCCATTGAAAACGCCAATTTCATATGTAAGGACCTAATATTTAGCAATAGCATACATACCTTTTAACATAATATAAGTAAATTTAAAAGAATTAATTAAGTAGACAATATTTTTATAATTAGTATAATATATATCTTTTATTTTATAATATACCCAAAAAATGTACGCGTCCTTATTACATGCCGTAGTAACCTATAATTAAGACTACATTTAGTTAAGTAGCTTGGAGAGTATTTTGTAGTATTAAAAATGTAAGTCTTGTTGGTTATCCTAATAAATAAAAATAAAATAGATTCCGAACTTTTCTTCTGTAGATGCGAAAAATCGCCGCGTACAGGTCATGCGTCTGGCCTGCCTTTATTAAAGCTGTAAGTAATATAGTTATATTTTGGCGAGGCGCCCCTGTCCGCCTCTGCCCATCCTCAATATTAGGCTGGTTGACGGAAATGTCATTCATTTTTTTTGGCGCAATTAATTTACGACTACGAATTTAAGTTAAGTTTCTGAAGGGAAATTTTGTTTGCAAAATTACACTATCCTAACAATAGTAAACATTAAAACTCTGGACCGAAGGACCAATTCTATATATTTGAGTAATAAATGATTCATCATCATCCTCCTGCCCTTATCCCACCCTAAGTGGGGTCGACACAACATGTTACAAACATGATTTGGCTACGTATTTTACGACCGGCCGTCTGCCTGACGTCAACTTACCGTAGTCATATTTTGCGACCCCTCGGTAAGAAAGAAGGTGGTCTATTCTACTCAGCCGGATACCATACGGCAGGTCAACTTACCTTAGTCGCCTTTAAATGGTGCAATTAAATCAATATAATCTTTTTCAAATAACTACTTTTGAGTAAATAAGTCATGCCGTGTGGCATACGGCTGACTAGAATAGACCACGCTCATTCCTCGCCGAAGTGTCGTCAAAGGCGACTAAGGTAAGTTGACCCACCGTGTGATATCCGGTTGAGTAGAATAGAATAGGCCACCCTCATTTCTTACCGAGGTGTCATAAAAGGCGACTAAGGTAAGTTGACGTCAGGCAGGAGGCCGGTCGTTAAATACGTAGCCAAATCATTTCACACTATTATATTATACAATACACAATAAAATAAGAATATTGTTAACAAAATTAAAATCCGTAATTGACTGTAAGTTAAAATTGAGTAATATTTTGTAAATTAATATATTAAGAGCTGTGGATTTTGTAAAAATAAATAAATAAATTAATTAATAAATAAATTTTAATTCGTGTAACATTTAAAACTAGACCCTATCTGTCTAACTGACGATTCATTAGCCATATCCACGTAATACCTCAAAGTTTAATGGTCAGTTGGTCACAGATTTATCATTAATTACACACTGTGTTGAATTGGATAAACAAATATTTTTCCTTATTATGTTGGGAAGGATTTACAATTTATTATTTGTTATTTATGTTATGACTACCAACGGCATCGTCAGCTAACTTCCAATGTGTAATGCGTCATGTAATTGCGTGGTTCAATTAAGCGTAACTTTCAACTTGCTCATCAATTTATGAATCGTCATCATTGTAGCTAAGTAGTCTGCAGGCCTACCGTGAACTCTTATTGCGACTCAATTGAAGACGTAAACGACGACCGTGAACCGCTTTCTTTTCGTACCATGAAGTGTGAATTGCATTGGGGTCGTAATGTTTGAAAAGGATAATGTTATATGAACTATAGATAACTCTTTTACTCACATGTTCTTAGGACGAATTCCGAACGCTCATTTGGCAACAACTTAAAGTGTGCGTCTTTAAGACGTCATGGTATGATAAAGCAAAACAATTTCGTTTACGTCTTCCATTGGGTCGCAATAAGAGTTCGTGATAGGCCTGCTGTTATCAGAGAAGGTGTTCTCTGGGATCAGAGCTGCTGTCGGCGGGGATGGGGGCAATGTGTACAACGATACCCTGTCCTTCCCATCGACATGTGTGGTGGAGCACACAAGTCGTTTTAGTCGGTGCGAGTCCGACATAACGGTACCGCCGCCTATCCCAGTCATATCGGATCTTTTCCCTGTATTAAAAAAGCCAATACCTGTTATAGCCATTTTTTTCTATAACCGATGGACGTCCACAGCTGGACATAGGTCTCTTTAACACACACACACAAACACACACACACACACAAACACACACACACACACAACACAAACTCTTGTGCCACTTGGATCCAGCAGATACCCACGACCTTTTTCTGGTCTTTTGGATTCTTTTACAAGAAATATGGATTCTTTCTTATCTTAACCCTTGGACCAACAAGAAGCGTGGAGGTGTACGAATTTTACCTTCATTTTTAGATCATTTTATTTACTATATAATAATTATACCATATTTGTATACCATTTTCTTTGTTATAAAATTCCCCATTAAATACAATAAATCATTTTTGATAATAACTTATAGTTATTGTTGGTGACAAAAACATTTTGATGAACATTTCAAAATTGATTTGAGCACATGGACACTAGACGTTTGAGAATTTAATAAAGTCATCTCTAGAAAATTAATCCTAGTATTATTTTGTTATAATCCGCGGTAAATCATATAAAAAATATAGGTGATGCCAAATATATGAATAGAGTGTGCTATTCTGATACATGTAGGATTCGTAAAACGCATGCTCTACAAAACTTCACACTATACTAGCACTGTACACATTCACTACCACAACCTCAACAATAGCTTCGCGCTGTAACCAAGGTGTCATCAAGAGGTAGATTAAGGTTTTAATTAAGTGTAAAGAAATATGCTCATACGTAAAGGATATTATAAAATTGAGAATTTTTTGGATGATAAAATGCCTGGATTTGAAAATTCTGTCAGCTTCATAGAAGACTGCGATTTAACAATGTTAATTAAAAATGTTTAAAGATAGACCGCCGAATGTCTTATTGGTTCTTCTCGGCAAGAGCAACATTCCGAACCAGTTGTAGCTCCATAATCATATTGATCCTTGACGATTCGAATGCGCTTGAAAGAAGTTAATTCACTAAAGATTTTTTTATTTGATTTGACTTCACGACAAAATCTTGCATATATAAGTAAAAGTAAAGTAAAGTAGCGGCCTGTTACAATCCCACAGCTGGGAATAGGCCTCCTCTCTCCATTTCTGGAGACAAGGGTTGGAGCTAAGACCTACCACGCTGCTCCAATGCGGAATAGGTTACACATATCTCCAGGATTCTCTAGAGATATGCAGATTTCCTCGCGATCTTTTCCTTCACCGAAAAGCGTGTGATAAATTGCAATTATCAATTAGACACATGAGTTTAAATAGAAAACCTCATTGGTGTCTGCCCGGGTTTGAACTCATGTTCCCCTCGAAAGAGTCGCACGGTCTCACCGCTGGGCTATCACAGCTCTCATATAAGTAATACACTCTAATTTGCCATTACATACATTTTGTCTAATCGCAGATTATATCAAAATAATATTAAAATTAAATTAAAAAAATAATATTATTTTTCTTTAAAAATAAAAAGTTACATATCAAGAGTTCATCCCATTAACATACAGCTGTTTTAAACATAGTATACAATCTGTAAAGAAGCCATAGTGATTAATTCACTTCTGTAACATGAAACTTCTCTTAATCGCATTACGTTTATTTATAAAACTCAAAATAACAAAGGTTTCCTAGAGAGGTTTAGGATATTAATGCTAAAAGTGAAGGTAAAACCTTGTACCCCTTTTTTAAACCAGTTATGTGCATGCAGGAAGTATGGAAGTATCGCCTATTTTAGAAAAAACGGGGAGTGTTAATTAATAACACCATTCATCATTCTCCTACCCTTATCCCACTCTAAGTGGGGTCCGCACTACGTGTTACAAACATGTTGTCACGTGATTTGGCTACGTATTTTACGACCGGCCGCCTGCCTGACGTCAACTTATCTTAGTCGCCTCTTACGACACCTCGGTAAGAAATGAGGGGGTCTATTCTATTTGCCGGATACCACACGACGTTGTTAATTAATAACAATATAATATAATATATGGGACAATTACACACACGGTCGTCCATCCCCAAGGCTTTAATACTTCTGTTATGCGTGACGGACAACTGGTAAATATATACATATATAATTCTAAACACATACTTAAATACAAATATACACCCAGGCTTGAAGAAGAAGAAGAAGTTATAGAAAATGTTGGCCCTCGGCTGGAATCGAACCCGCGACCCCCGGAACTGAAGGCAGGGTCACTAACGGGCGATTCAGTTTGTTACATAACTGATGCACTAGAGCAATAATGATGAAATTTGGTACGATCAATCATTAGTCATTAACCCGGCTAACATATAGGATAAAGAAAATCACGTTTTTTATTTCAGAACAGGAAAATTCATACATAATTAAAGATTTCTAATACTTAAGTTGACGCGAACGATATTGCAGGTACTTGTTAAATATTAATCTACAGCAACAACCCTGTTAAAATGTTCTCATATCGATTGCTGTATTAACGGTTAAATAGAGGTTAAAAGGTTGAACTTAACCGAACATAAAATTACTGCGATCTGGAGACTATAGTCGCTTTGGCTTTTATTAAGTTTCTTAAGATACAACTTAACCTGACGAACATCTACGAACACTGACGAGTCAAGCATTACTTTATTTTAATGATGGTGTAATAAATAAAATTAATGGATTTGGTTTATAAATTTAAAAAAAGCTGAAGTGACAGCTAGTAATCAAATT
Source organism: Morpho deidamia (assembly GCA_947086505.1). NCBI lineage: Eukaryota > Metazoa > Arthropoda > Insecta > Lepidoptera > Nymphalidae > Morpho > Morpho deidamia. Next base: position 10,523,102 of record CAMTZC010000008.1, read on the forward strand.
AACTTTTGAATATTTTTAATCAAGCTACGACGCACTCGGAATTTTGCTCTTACCGTGAAGAACCAGCAAGAAACTCGGCGGTAAATCTTTTAAACATTTTCAATTTAGATTACAGAAGCTATAATAGAATTATTTTGCTATGATCCGCCTTTGTTAAGAGAATATATGTAATGCTAAGTGTATGAAGTAGGCAAAATTCACATGGTATCCGGCTGAGTAGAATACACCACCCTCATTTTCTTGCAGAGGCGTCGTGAAAGGCGACTAAGGTAAGTGGACACGCCGTGTGGTATCCGGCTGAGTAGAATAGACCACCCTCATTTTCTTGCCGAGGTGTCGTAAAAGGCGACTACGGTAAATTGAACCACCGTGTGGTATCCGGTTGAGTAGAATAGACCACCCCCTTTCTTACCGAGGGGTCGTAAAATACGACTATGGTAAGTTGACGTCAGGCAGGCGGCCGGTCGTAAAATACGTAGCCAAATCATGTGACATATATGTGTATAGTTAGATATATCATCATTTATATGTATGGGTGTGAGCGTGTGTGTGATTGTGAGAAGTATGAAATTGTCTTTCAAAAAGAAAAAACTAGACGCCAAGTTAAAAATTTGTCAATACAAAACTGAAAATACCTACTGACTACAGCATAACGCAAACTGAAACGGAATAAAACTCGCACGTAGAAATACGCACACATACACCCCGTCCAATTTATAATATTGTTTTCCTTGGGATATATTTTTTCACTAGTGCAGGGGGGTGGGGTGGCCCTACAACCCCCCCGGTTATTATTAAAGACGTAGACTCACACATTCTTGGCGAAACCGAGTGTGATTAGATTAATATGGCCGGGTAGGGCAGGCTTTGTGGAGATTCGGACAGTCGATTTAATTGATGTTTGTTGGCTTGTTTGGAATAGTGTTCGGCTGGTATTGGATTCCATCGTGGCTTAGGTTCATAGATTTTAAATAAGTTATGGAAGGCGTATACTTTGCAGAATTCTATAGGGCAAAATAGACCTCGCAGATTTCTAAAGTTACACCCGCGTGGACATAATAAGTGTATTTAATTCAATAATTTATAGAATTAGCGGTAATCCATAATACAATAGTAATAATGAAATTATTTTGCTATAATTCACGATTAAGTAAATAGAAAATATATATAATGCTAAATGTAGAGTGGACTATCCGGTCTCATACCCGATACTTGCAGTATTCTTAAAATAACATGCACAAACCTCCACCACCGCCACCACAATACACGTGCACTACACACGTTCACTATGACAACTTCAACAATCGTTTCTCTTTGCAACTGAAGCATCATCAGGAGATAGACTTCATGACAAAATCGCAAAGCTTTACGATTAGTTGAAATTTGGAACATAAAAGTAGTTATTGTGAGTTAACCATGACGTGCTGTGCGGATTTTTTTGTATAATTTTAGTAGATCTACAATTCTCTTGTACATCACTTTAGTGGATTTCTGCTGGTTTACGCGGCGCACGCGAGTAAAGCTCTGAGCTGGCGAGTCTTTTACAATTTCGCGACGTTTTTAACATGATTAACCTATACCGTAATATAGTAATTAACTAAACCTTCCGGAGGAATGGCACTACCTTTTAGTAAAACCCTAAGTACTAATCCGTTAAGTAAATTCTGAGATAATCGATCACATAGAGACAGACAACTTTTGGGTTTTAATAAGTATAGATAGATGTTGGTCCGATATATATATATATATAACAACTTATTTTATGCAACTAAAGCCTATACATATATAGGCTTTAGTTGCATAAAATTTCATTATTATTGCACCGGTTTAGAAAGCGACAGACCGATTTTTGGCATTTATCTTTTTTTATCGTTTAATAGGCGAGCGCTGGACCGCAATCATGCCTGATGGTAAGCAATGGTACAGTCTAAGATGTCTTTTCACTCTTGCTTTAAAGACACTCATTATCTATATACTAGCTGTGATCGAGGCTTCGTTTGCGTGAAAATCAGTGTGATTAAAAGTTTTCCTGCTTAAATTTTAACTTAAACCTTCCTCAAGAATCGCACTATCCTTTAGTAAAAATCTTAAAACTACTTATTTAATTTTATATTAGTGTCATTTGCTTTCTCTTTATTTCTATTTTTTGTTATATTAGGTCCTTACACATGAAATTGGCGTTTTCTATGGGAGGAACATAAAGTCGTTTTTTTTTAAATGAAATATATTTATTTAATCAAAGTATGTACCATTGCTTTGTATGCACTTTTGCCATCTCATAGGTAGTTCATTGATCCCCTTACTAAAAAAACCATTCGGGCGGGAATCAATAAAATCTTTGAAGGCGGTTTGGACTGTCCCATCGGAGTTGAATTTTTTTCCTTGCAAGTAGTTATCCAAATTGTGAAAAAAATGGTAATCTGTTGGAGCAAGGTCCGGAGAGTACGGTGGATGTCTAAGACATTCTAATTGAAGCTCCTCTGATTTGGTAGCCGTCTGTTGTGCAGTGTGTGGTCTAGCGTTGTCTTGAAGCAGCAGTGGCCTAGAGCGATTGACCAGCCTCGGTTGTTTAGCAGCTAGCTTTTCCATCATGGTTTGCAGTTGCTGACAATAGATATCTGCCGTAATCGTCTGGCCAGATTTAAGAAAGCTGTAGTGAACGACACCGGCACTAGTCCACCAAACACTTACAAGCAACTTTTTTTAGTCAATTTTCGCTTAGGGCAGGATTTGGCTGGTTCGCCAGGGTCCAGCCATTGCGATGAGCGCTTCCGATTATCGTAGAGGATCCACTTTTCATCACAGGTAATGATTCGATTTAAAATTCCTTCATTATTGTGCCGGTTGAGTAACGTAACGCAGCAGTCGACGCGCGTTTGTCGGTTTGCTTCACTCAATTCATAAGGTACCCACCTTTCAAGCTTTTTCACCTTCCCAATTTGCTTCAAGTATATTAGAATAGTTTAATCACTAACACCGGAGCATGCAGCTAACTCGGACGTGGTTTGCGATGGATCCGCTTCCACAATAGCCTTCAATTCTTTATTATCAACTTTGGTCTCCGGCCGTCCACGAGGCTCGTTCTGCAGGTCGAAATTTCCAGAACGAAAACGTTGGAACCAAAAACGCACTGTGTTTTCTTTTGCGATACCGTCACCATACACATCATTAATCCTTCGAGCCGTTTCTGCAGCACTGGTGCCACGGTGGAACTCATACTCGTAAATAACGCGATATTTCATGTTTTCCATTTTGTAAACAGAGTGACACAAAGAAAAAAACAAAAGAAGAAAAAACAAATGAATTAGGGGGTTTGAAACACAAATGCATGAGTAAATAGCTGTATGAATTTAAATTTGGAATTCCTAACCATAAAGGTAATATTTGAGATCAAAGTGGCCAGTACGACAAAACGCCAATTTCATATGTAAGGACCTAATACTAGCTGTGCTCTTTATTTCTATTTATTGTAAAACTAGTTATTGCGAATAAGCCATAAAAGATAGAGATATGCTGTCCAGGACTTTTTTGTAGTATTTTTGTAATTCTACAATTCTCTAGTACATTACTTATATGTATCTCTGTTGGTTTACGCCGCACTGCGCGACCTCTTCAACACAATTTACATAAAACCGTTATGGTCTATTCCTAAACCTTACGGAAGAATCGCATTAATCTTTAGTAAAAACCTTGCAAAAATTTGTTCCGTAGATTTTGAGAAAATCTTTCACTTACAGACAGACAGCTTTGGTGGATTTCGTTCTATAATATGTACAGATATTAATAAGGAATTTGATATCAAAACCTGCTCTATTTGAATATATTGTTAGAAACAGTGTTTACGTCACCGAAGACCCTTGTTTTGGTTTGACAGGTTTTGTCGCTAATGACGTTGTCAATGACCAGAGGTATTGAGTGTCGGAAGTATAATACACTCTTGACGATAACAAAAGATGTCTACACCTACATACGAGTAAATAGATAGTGGCTAGTGCTGCCTATGGGCTAATTTGATACGGAAAGGTCAAAGAAAGGTGTTTAATATCAATTTCACGAATTGACTATTGTAATTAGAAGGCTATATTTAATACGTGACACAAAAGCTTTGTACCTTTACATCTTTCTTTCTCCTACCCTTATCCTACTTTAAGTGCGGTCAGCACAACATGTTTTTCTCTTCCATTCGTCAACTCTGGCGCTACTCCTTTTATATGCATGTCATTCTTCACACGATCAATCCGTCTCTGTTTAGGCCTTCTTGTAATCGCATATCCATACATATTCACACTCTCGTCTTTTCTATAATGGGTGTAACTTTCAGACTTCCTCTTATATACTAATTTCTTATTTTATCCAATCTTGTTACACCACGCATCCAACTTAACATTCTTATTTCATTTGCATGCACTCTTCTTTCATCCGTCTTTTTCATTGCCCAACATTATGATCCGTACATTGCGCCAGGTCTAATAACCGATTTATAAACTTTAAGAGGCATTCGGGGTCCAATTTGTATCGCTTCAAAACGGACAGGAGAAAGATTTCGTTCAAGTGACAGGAAAGTATTATATTTTTACTTATACGGAGAGCATCGCGAACGGGTACTTCACAACATTCCAAGAATGGATGTACCAGAAGGCACACCGTTTACAATTAGGCTTAGTGTTCCAGCAGGATGCACTTTGAACCAAAGCAATTGGTAGGCGATGTCGATCCACGAACATTTTGTATGGGGAATTCTTATGTAAATACAAAGAACTACTATAGCGCCAAGCAAAGGATTAGTGGCGCCATCTGTTATTCCTCTAAGGAAAATATTTGAACCGCGTTACTAGTAGGTTATGTTACATAAATAATAAACAATGCTCTCAAGAAAACGATGAATAAATGTACTTGTACAATAAAGTTAATAAATAAAATAAATCTTAGTCTTTCCGGATCAATCTGTCTGATTTTCCAAGACTACAGTCCATGTGACCGAAGTTGCGGAAAATAGCTAGTAATCTATAAAATAAAAATAAAATTGTAAAAAAATCGGTCTGTTACGCTTTCACGCCTAATCCTCTGAGCAATCCGCAATATTGATTTAATCTGGGACAATAAATCTTATAGATCAGGGTAACATATATATGATTTAAAAAATCCTGTTGCCCTTTGGGGAACAAGGAAAAAAGCATTGCATTATTAAGGGTACTTAAACATATAAGTTGACGTGAACGAAGTCGTGGTTATTATTATATGTATTGTCACGGTTATCTGCTAGTTCAATATCTATATGTATTTCTACTTTATTCTCAGAGCATTTATCATATCCAGGTCACTGAACCCTGTAATAGGGCCACGTTCATACTTGCCGAAAAATTATGTAAATTTACAAAGTTCAACCTTTTTTTAATACATTTCAGGCGCCCTTCGACGTAAACCTCGCTTTAATTTTAACGTACTTGTAAAAATTGTATTATTTTGTTCAAAAATTCGATTTTAAATTTAAAGACCCTTTTAAGAAAGTTCAGAGTCGTTCAACAGGCATTAGAAAGAACTATTCTCGGAATGTCCTTGCGTGATTAAATCGGATAGTTACTTGTTTAGTTTTTAAATTAAAAATTCAAATTATTCTTTATTCAAGTCGGCTTTTACAAAGCTCTTTTATTTATTCGGATCTAAAACAGCATTACGTATTTAATAATCCAACAAATATCCTTCTTCTTTCGGAATTATTCAGCCTCGATGACAATGTAGGAATTGCCTTGTCTTGAGCGAATCCTGGCAGAATCAGGTCATGCGTATTATAAATATGCATTGTCATCGGGACTGGACCAGTTTGTAAAATTTCAGCTCAATCGTACACCGTGAAGTGGATTAAATTTAACTTGCAACATTCCACCTTCACATACATACACAGTAAGTTAAATAAAAGTTTTTAACAAGATTCCATCTTCACATACATACACGGTAAGTAAAATAAAAGTTTTTAACAAAATTCCACCTTCACATACATACACGGTAAGTAAAAGAAAAGTTTTTAACAAGATTCCATCTTCACATACATACACGGTAAGTAAAATAAAAGTTTTTAACAAGATTCCACCTTAACATACATACACGGTAAGTTAAATAAAAGTTTTTAAAACACTCCACCTTCACATTCATACACGGTAAGTAAAATAAAAGTTTTCAACAAGATTCCACCTTCACATACATACACGGTAAGTAAAATAAAAGTTTTTAACAAGATTCCACCTTCACATACATACACGGTAAGTAAAATAAAAGTTTTTAACAAGATTCCACCTTCACATACATACACGGTAAGTTAAATAAAAGTTTTTAAAACACTCCACCTTCACATACATACACGGTAAGTAAAATAAAAGTTTTCAACAAGATTCCACCTTCACATACATACACGGTAAGTAAAATAAAAGTTTTCAACAAGATTCCACCTTCACATACATACACGGTAAGTAAAATAAAAGTTTTTAACAAGATTCCACCTTCACATACATACACGGCACGTCAAATAAAAGCTTTTATATATTTGAATAAAGCATATTTGAAAATTTCAATTTGAATCTATATCTATACTAATATATAAAGCTGAAGAGTTTGTTTGTTAGTTTGATTGTCTGTACGCGGTAATCTCAGGAGCTAATGGACCGATTTGAAAATGTCTTTGAGTGTAAGATAGTCCATTTATTGAGGAAGGCTATAGACTATAGAACATTACGTTAAGATGAATAGTAGAGGAGCAGCAATAAAGAATATTGCGGAAACGGCAAAATTTAAAGCCTTCCTTGCGTGCGCTGGGTAAACGGTGAAAATTATACAAAAATTATGTACTGCAAAATCATTCTCCCCTAAAAGTTCTAAATAAAAGTCCGCGATAGTATATGTCTAGCTTTTAAGGTTAACCCGCTTTAACCATAACTAATATAAGTATTACGGTTTACTCAAGTGTTGTCCACGCGAACGAAGTTGCATTTAAAAGCTAGTTAAAGATAAAGCGAAAGAAGTCGCCGATACATCAAATATGAAAATACGTTTCGATCTATGTCACTCTAACAAAACGCACGCATTCCAAATCATATAGACCAAATATCAATATAATGAAGGACATACCGGCAGCCACGAATGTGTACCGTATTGATTTTTAGCCGCCGAAAAAATATATTTTTCATTTTTATCACCCGCCATCACTTTTAAAGATAATGCCGGCGATAAGGTAAAATTAAAAACCCACCAAATCGACCGTCGATAGACTTTATCAGGCAAATATTTGGTAATGTAATGGTTAGGTATTCCATTCAAGAATTTTGTGTGTTTAATTTTTTTTGGTAGTATACGTCTAATATGTGACAGCTTTGTTAGCCCAGTGTTACTCTCGTGTAACTCTCGAAAGGGTCACGTGTTCAATGGGTATATGTGATAAATTGCATTTAGCAATGATAAATGCAATTTTTCACACGCTTTTAGGTGAAGGAAAACAACTTGAGGAAACCTGCATTAAGTAACAAGTACGATCTCATATTATATTCAAATTCAAAATATTCTTTATTCAAGTAAACTTGTAAACAAGTGCTTTTGAATCGTCAACTCTACTGCTGGTTCGGAAAGCTGTTACCGAGAAAAGAAACTCGGTGGTTGCTCCTTTCAAATATAATACTTATAACTAACTAACATTTGTCATTACTGTCTTGTAGAGGGTAGAGGAGTAGCCATATCCACGCATTTTTATTATCTATATAATCCTAAATAGTATAGTAGGTTTTGTATCAGCCTCCCTTTAACGGTGTTTTTGGTGAAACCTGCATATTTCTAGAGAATTCTGGGGATATGTGTCAACTAACACTCCTCATTGGAGCAGCGTGGCGGTTTAAATCTAAACTTTCTCACCAAAGACGGAGAGAGGAGGCCTATGCCCAGCAGTCAGATAGTAACAGGCCGTGACTTAATTTTTTAAGGAATAGCTTTGATTCTTTGGGAAGTGTGTTTTATATTGGACGACATGAGAATTTCCGGATCCTGGATGTTTTGGCGTCAGTCATCGGATCATGAGCTTCCCATAACAACCGCAAATATAGATGCCCTAAACGCGTTTGTATGGGACTTTAAGCACAAGCTCAAAAAAGCAATTAAAAAAACACTTATTAACTAAGTTTATTATACTTTTGAAAGCTGTCAATGATAAGAAAGTTTGATTTTGAGTTGCGACCAGATCAGATCAGATCAGAATGTTGGCTTTCTGATTCAAATTAGATATTTTGATTGATAATTCTGTATTATTTAAATTATTATTTTTTTAAAGATTGACAGCCGAGTTTCTTGCTGGTTCTTCTCGGTAAGAGCAACGTTCCAGTAGAGTGGTAGCTTCATTCATCTGGTCAAGAGTGCTTGAACGACCTTATTTGAAGAAAGATTGTTGTGAATTGATTTGATGATATTTGGTGCAATTGAATAACTTGAGTTATTCATTTTGATCAATTATGATTGGACCGTACTAGCGGCTATCAAAGAACTCAAAATTTATTTGTTTCGTCAAAATATATATAAATATATAATTAAAAAAAAAAATGAAAACAGAGACCGCCATGTTTTTGGTTTTTATCTGTAAGCCCTTTACGAATCATTAGTAGCTTAATTATAATTTGACGATTCAAGAGAGCTAGTAAAAACTAATTTGAATAAAGAATATCTTGAATTTGAACAGTATAGTACTCGTATTTGCTTCCCATACCAAATACCCATAGAACTAGAAAAACAAATTATATGGCGCCTGTTACGCTTCGTAGTACATCTTTTATGGGACCCATAAATTTTGTACATTACAATAAAAACTCGCAACAAATTTTATACATTCTATACTTTGTAATGTCATCAATCGTTACATCATCCTCCTGCTTTTATCCCACTCTAAGTGAGCTCAGCACAGCTTGTTTTTCTCTTCCATTCTCTCTTATAATTCGTCAACTCTGGCGCTATTCCTTTTACATATATGCATGTCATACTTCACACAATCCAACCATCTCTTTTTAGGCCTCCCTCTAGTCACCTATCCACAACGTTTGCTCAAATGATTTTCATTCCTCCTCATTATAATTTAAAGAATTAAGCGTTACTTTGCAGAGGTCCATAATACAAGAGTAATGAAAATATTATTTTGCCATAATCCGCGATAAAATTTATCACACGCTTTTCGGTGAAGAAAATATTCGTGAAAAAACCTGCATAAAACTAACAACCTTTTACTATCTCACTGCTGGACATCTCTCTCTGTCCTTTTTGGGATAGAAGAGGTGGTACGAGAAACGTATTTCCAGAATTCTCTAGATATATGCAGGTTTTCTCACGGTGTTTCCCTTTATCACAAAGCGTATTATAAATTGCAATTGTCAATTAGACACACAAGTTTTTAACAGAAAAACTCATTGGTGTCTGAACGGGGTTTGAATCGTGATCCTCTTGAAAGAGTTACGCGGTGTCGACGCCGGGCTATCGCAGATTTTAAATTCGGTGGATATGTGTAACTTACCAATCCGCATTGGAACAATGTGGTCTTAACTCCCAAACGATGAGAGACCCCCTTTCCTGACACAAGAATATTTTTTATAGATTGTACATAATTGAGGATATTTTAATACTTAAGTTGAGGCGCATGAAGTCGCGAGTTCAACCAATATTTAATATAGTTTGTAATTTACCGCGATTATGTAATGCCCAGCGGTGAGTCCGTGCGACTCCTCCGAGGGGATCACGAGTTCAAAATCCGGACAGGCACCACTGAGTTTTTCTATTAAAACATGTGTCTAATTGATAATTACAATTTTACTCACGCTTTTCGGTAAAGGAAAACATCGTGAGGAAACCTGCATATCTCTAAAAAAATCAGGGGTTGTGTGTCACCTACCAATCCGCTGCATTGATTTAAGCTCCAATTCCCAACAGTGGGATAGTGGACGCAAATTATTTTACCTACTTAATACATTTGTAAACTTTTCAAAATGGTCAGGTCGTACAGAAAAAGCGTTGATTCAAATAATCTCATGACCTATTCAAAATATGTTATATGAGCGATCGAAACGTACCAAATTTTCAACTCAAGTGCTATATTTTTACGCAGTCGTTAAGTTTGAAATATCGGCGGGTGGGGGCGGCGGTGGCGGGTGAGGATCGGGGTGGGGGCAAATAAAATAAAAATAAAGGCCGACATTTTATAATGGGCTCGGGAATGACATGCGGGCGCCGCGGCGGCGGAATGCGTGGAGTCGAATTGACAAATGTCATTTGGTTATGTAAGAAAATATTTTCTGGTACAGTTTTCCTCTTAGACATTTTTTTGGGGTGACAATAGTGGAAAATCTTAGATTGGATGTTTTAGAGATGAAAAATGATTTTATGGAAATCTAGTTAGGTTTTTTAGAGTGCTGAAGTTCAGCGATATTTAAGGCAACGTGAACTTTTGATGCCGCGACTCTGAATACGGAACGGGTGATTTTTTTTAATACTTTATTGCACTGTAAAAGTACAAAAGGCTAAATAAATATATAATAACAATAAATTAAGCGTTCTCTACCAGTCAAACCTAGTCGGAATTTTTTGTAATACTTTTGTAGATCTACAATTCTCTATTACATTACCTCTGTGTATCTGTTGGTTAACGCAGCGCATGTGACTAAAGCTCTCAGTTCATATTTACATATTTCAAAAGCAGTTATATAGTTATCTTGCAATAATCTGCGTCGTTATTTGTAACAAATAGCAGCTCTGCGATTTGTCGTGGAATAGTTCCCCTGATAGTGCTTCACTGATAGGACTGAATAATCTTTAAAAAAACGGTAAAACCCACAGGACTTTATTAAGGGTATATTAATACTCACGTTGACCCCGACGTTGGGGATAGAGTTTGTTCATAATAAAAATAAAGACCTTCATTTTATAATGTTCACTGTAATGACATGCGGGCGCCGTGCCGGCGGACTGAGCAGATTCGGATTGACAAATGCTGTTGGTTATTTATAGTTCTATTTTGGTGTTCTTTTCCTCTTGCGAATTTTTAAGGGTCGTATGACCTAATTTTTGTAGCTATGTAACTAATTATAACTTAATGTAACTAGTTATATGTATCAATTTTTAAGAAAAGAGTAACCGCCGAATTTCTTGCTGGCTCTTCTCGGTAGGAACATCTTTCTGCACCAGCAACTCTACGTTGACAAATCAAACGCAATTATTAATTGAATCGAGAATATTTTGAATTTGACTTCGAATTCGAAATCTGGTAAAGAATCTTTTCAAGTGGTTTTCACCTGTACCCAAAGTGATTCACGAGGAATGTTAGACGATAGGTTTGATATATTATTAGATTTTATTAAATATGAGAGTTTTCAATAAAAACTCATGTACCTAATCCAAAATGACATTCGCTATTTATCACAGACGTTTCGATAAAGGAAAATATCGTGATGAAATATGGAGAGAATTTAGACTTGGTATAACTGTAAACTGCCCTAATTTTGGGTTCGTCTGTAACCTGTCCATCCTCACTGGGGCAGAATGGTGGTTCTATACACTTATACTTCTCGTCAAAAAGAGAGGCGGCTTTGCTTTCTATATATATTTTTCAAGTTTTTACATTAAACTTGCCTTTTGAAGTTAAGACTAAGAAAGGAATGTGCTTAACTTAACTTGATAAGTTTCATACCGGACGTTCCGAAGTTAATGGAAATAAACGTCCGTTAACCGCCAGACCACTGCGGTTAATCACAGTCTATTTAATATTAGTTCTATTTTATTTTTGAATATTGCTTATTTTTGTTCCCGAAGGAAAAACGTGTTGTTTTAGCATAAATACTAGCCCGGTGTATAAGTCTTGAAATATATATTTTTTTAACGAAAAAGCTTGACTGACTATCATTTCGCCTTACAGAATGGGAATAATACAGCCTTAGAGGATACTTGGGGGCGCTTGCCAATGTATTGTAATGTAATAATTCATAAAATATGCACACTTTCATCAATCGTTTATATCATCATCGTTCATCGTTTAAAAATACTATTAAAAAAAGACTAATACAGAAAGCCTAAAATACATACATATACATACATATAAAATACTATTGAGGATTACTTAGACGACAAGAATGCGTGTATATAGCTACTTTTCGACCCTGTACAAGATATTAATAACTATATGTAACTAGTAATAAGAATTATTCTTTGAAAAGAGCAACCGCCGATTTTCTTGCTGGTAGGAAACAGTAGTACATGTTGACGATTCAAAAGCACTTACAAGTTTTGAATAAAGAATATTTGTTCAGACGATTAACCGTGAAAGTGTAACATAGAGACATACTGATTTTTGTTATTTGTAGCATTATCATGAATAAATAATTCCGTCTAGCTTTTAGGTCATCGAATTCCCAGAGCGTTATAACTATATTGTGTTTTAAATTATTTTTTTATTACCAATAATAACGAAGCCGCCCAACGCCACCCCTGTGCCGCTCGTGTCACCGTATTTATTTTCAATCAGTAGCCACACCCCGCCAGGTGCCTACATTTTATAATTATCATTGACAATTGTAACCATTTTTAAAATGAGGGTGATGGATCGGCTTATGACATGTTCACGTTCTGTTCGCTGATATGGGATTTGAGTTTCTGTTCTTCATATATCCAGATAGCTAGTTTTACGAACTAGGCGTAAAGTTGTTCAAAAGCACATATTTATAAATTTACTTTAATAAAGAAAACATAAGTATTATTTAGAAGATATTTAAAAAGAAGCAACTTAAAAGAAAGGAAAATAGTATCCTGTTGGTGATATCTGGACTCGATCCGAGGTATTTACGTCGAGACCGCGTGATCCCAACTGAGCTATTATGACTTTACAAATGACAGCGTAATTTACCTTTGTTTTCTTATAATATTGTAGCAGTTTTTTTTGTGCATATGTTTTTACGAATCCTGCATTTATCTGGTATGAAAACGAATAGTCCACTCCGCATTTAGCATTATTTATATTTTCTATTTATTTTATCGCGGATTATAGCAATTTTTTTTTTATTATCCGCCGGGTTTTTTGCTGGTTCTTCTCGGTAGGAGCAAACTTCCGAATCAGTGGTTGCTTCTTGAAAAACATTTGACGATTCAAAAGTACTGAAAACAGTCTACTTTAATAAAGAATATTTTGAATTTGAATTTGAACCTCCGAGGCCATCCACGTGACCGAAAGCAGGAAAAGCTTGAAAACCATCGTCAAGAATGAAAAAGTCACAACCTCCATTAGGGAAATTATGCACGGATTAGGAATGTGTAGTGTATTGTATTAATATAGGCTAATGTTGTATGAATATAGCACAGGCTTAAATCATGCACTAACAAGTAATAACATGTCACTACACTTCCACTCTCACCAAAGGCTCTCGTGTCAATCACGTGTGCGTATGTTCGCCGACTTAAGTAGAGCTTCTGCGCTCTACTCCCTGCATTTCGCAACTTCGACGATGCTTCTGCGCTCGCCCGTCCCGCCCGGTGTAATGACATACAGTGTAATGTTTCCTTTGTACATTAGTATTAGTATGACTTTTTGTGAGTATATTTATGTATGTGTCTTGTATATACAAGATCTCTCAACATCTCAACCCGTATACACTACATGTAGGATTCGGAATTTATTATAAATCAATTTAGAAAATGTTATGATACAATATATATCAATGCTATTACAAAATTATATCATTTTTTTACTAGCCATAAATTTCCATATTTATTTACAACAAAAATGTACAAGTTATGTCTATCTTAAATTACTTACACGCTAGTAGTACTACAAATCGTGCCCACGTGGAATGGTCCCAAGAATGCTGGGAGTGTTTCCGCGTTGAATCGCTAAGCTGATTCTTTATGCGAAAAAGGATCCAGCCCTCTTGTCACCTGAAGAGGCGACCGAGGTGTTTTTGCACTTTGACTCTATGGCCCTAGTCTCAACTGCAAACGGCACAAAAATTAAAATATCTCAAAAATATGTTAAAGATAAATGTTGCCACTTAAATATACACACTAGTAAGTGTAATAATTCCATAGAAAAACTATACTAGAGTAAGAAGGCAGCGTAAAATGTGCCTTATTACAATAAAAATAAGAATGAAGAGAAAGCTAATAAGATTGTATATATCTGTCTCTCCTTTGCAACTATATGCAACTAGCAAAGCCCCGCGGTTTCACCCGCGTCCATACAGATCTCGTGGTAGTGGAAAGTCTACGAAATCGGACTATAGATTTATTTTGTAGATTATATAATTATAAAAAATGGGTATCATTAGTATTCTTGTAATAAGACTTAACTCACCAAGTGCAGGCCCTGCTATAACGGTAGGTTAGGTTTGTTATGGCATTATTTGATTTCGATTTACATTCTTAAATTCGTAAAATCTTTTGATTGGGATGTCGGATTTTAATAATTTAAAAAGTATTTTACAGGTATTGAAACAGTTATTCATAAAATATCATTTAATGGGATAAGGATTAATACAGAGATATGAATAAAATGGTTTGATTATTGTCGGCACTTTTACCAACTTTTACAATGTAAAAAAGTAGTTATATTGGCATAACTATAATAGTTAGACATATCGTATCGCGGACTTTTTTGTGGATATTGTTACGTTCTATAATACTGTAGAACATATTTTTGTTCTATCATCAATAGTTTCCGCAGCGCACGCGATGATAGATGTTTACGACTAAATTTTTACCAAATTATTACAATTTTATTAGGGATCCCTATTTTTTTTGAAAATGACATATAGCCTATGTTGCTCAGTGAAAAAGCAGCTTTCCAATGGTGAAAGGATTTTTGAAATCGGTCCAGTAGTTTTTGCGTGAAAACGTAACAAACATACATACAAACATACATACAAATCTTTCCTCTTTATAATATTAGTATAGATTAGACAAAGATGAAGTATGTGATTCATCTTCCCTCTCATTGTTTATTCTGTCATTGTGACTCACAGGCTTGCCTCCCTCGTTCGGACGGGCGTAAAAATTACGTCGGGTTAAAATTCCACAATAGGCGTTATAAGAAGTTTCGTATGGTATATTCAGCTTAACGCCCTAACGACTAAAATGGAACACTGCACAATAAAATACGTCGCGATTTAAATACGCTGTCGTGTGAACAGATACCTGGATACCCATTTGTTTAAATTCGGCGTAATTTTTACGCGCGATAAAAATCATCTCGTGCGAATGAGGGGTTACAAGCTCCCTACTGTGCGTATGATAACGCTATGATAAGAGCCAATCTAAAATGTGTCCATCAATACTAATATTATAAAGAGGAAAGATTTCTATGTGTGTATGTATGCATGTTTTTAATGTTTTCACGCAAAAACTACTGGTACGATATCAAAAATTCTCTCCCCATTAGAAAGCTGCTTCTTTCACTGAGCACCATAGGCTATATTACATTTCCATAAAAATAGAGATCCCTAATAAAAATATAATAAGGTGTGAATAAATTAGTCATAACAAACTTCCGATTCGGAAAGTATTGATGATAGAACAAAAAATGTTCTACAGTATTATATATTATATATCAATATCTACAAAAAAGTCCGCGATATCATATGTCTAACAATTATAGTTATGGCAATATAACTACTTTTTAAATTTTAAAAGTTGATAAAAGTGCCGACAATAATCAAACCATATTATTCATCGTATTATCTCTTATCCCATTAAATGATATTATATTAAAAACTGTTTCAATACCTGTAAAATGCTTTTTAAAATATTGAAATCGGTCATTCCAATCAAAAGATGTAACGAATTTAAAAAAGACAATCTAAAGAAAAAAATCCCATAACAAATTCATTGTAGCGACCATTGCAACAGGGCCTGCAACTGGTGAGTTAGCTCTTATTCGAAGGATACCAATGATACCCACGGATATAGCTAAACCTTTTAAAAGAATTCAATTTACAGTGAAAACTTCCTTTGCCTTAACCATCAATAAGAAATGTTTAATTTACAAAAATAAATCTATAGTCCTACTTAGTAGACTTTCCACTACCACGAGATCTGTATGTACGCGGGTGAAACCGCGGGGCATTACTAGTCGACAATGAAGAGAAAGCAACTTTTGAGTTTAATTTTAAAGAGAAAGCAAACGAGACTTATTATCTATCTTTTTTTATGAGTGCTTCGACAAAGGTAAGTAGAAAAGGAAGGTGCCAGAATTGGGCCTAATTGTTATAGAAACCACGTAAATCAAAAAATTCTTTTTTCTGTTAAAAAGATTTTTTCTGTATAAAAATCACTACAAAATTATAATCTTTCAATGGGAATATGTTAAAAAACTTATTTAATAATGATATTTATAACGGTATTAAAGTAGTTAATGCCTTAAACAGAACGTATTATTGTCAACTTGTTACTTTTTATTTGCCTAAACAGCGCGGATTCCAGCTTTTTTAGTATAAATAGACCAAAAAAAATATAAAAAGATTCCTTAATTACGTTTTTGTAAACATAATAATTAAAAATATTTATGTAAAATAATATTGCAATATATTTCAATTATTGGGCATCTTTTAGTACATGTTGGCATAGACTAATAACTACAATATACGTTGCGCTTATGATCGTGTTTTCTCGAATCTTACGTTTCTCTAACGACAAAAATATGAATGATCAACTTTTACTTCAATGATGATAGCTTATTGTTATATTTTTATCACAAATCCCATCGTTTTTATTATGTTCTTATATTATTTAGCATGTACTTGTAGTTGTCCATAATCTCAGACTATACTTCTTATTTATTTAATTTCTATGTGGGACCATAGAAAAATAAATAAAATAATTATTGATCCTAAGATAACAAATATTTTTCTATCTTGCAACATAAAAATTAATATTGTAACGTCTGGGCCCAAAGATGTATGACATTCTGGCACTCTCCTTTTTATACTACCCAACAAATTTTGTGGGATCGCTTAAATACCAACACTTAAAATATCAGCAGTGAAAAAAATCGATTCTCCCAGCCAATTTAGTACGACCTTCGCTTAAAAATAAAGCCAAGTTGCCTAATTTCATGTTAGTCATTAGCCGATTAGCTTCCAAATTGCCCTTTAACATGTATTACATCTGTATAAGTAACGTTTATATTAATTAACCTTATTAAATACACTTAATGGATTATTGGTCGTGTAAATAAAATAGTATTTAAGTTTTAGTACCAGCCTACTACTTTAGTACCAGCCTTGTTTGGTATTTTTTCTGGTAGATATAAAAAAACTCCATAGCTTTAGGTACTGAACTAAATGTAAACAACTTTTACAACTTTTTTTTACTATAAACAAACAAAACCATATGACTCAGGTGTGGCAAACATTTTACTGCAATAATATTATCTACAAATAAATTAGAATAAAATGGCATATGTCAAAATAATTTATTTAATGAAATAATTATTTTACAAAATTTCTTATTTATGCTTTTAATATCAAAAGCATGAACATTAAATTTTTCAAAATATAAAGTAGACAGATTAAAATACATTACATTAAATATTATTTATATTTATGCTCTTCATAGTTTTTAAAATTATTTTTTGCAATGTAAGTACAATCGATAATTTTAAATGTTTTGAAAAAAATAAATAATAATAACATTTAGGGTAATGTTTTATAATCTGCCTACTAAAAATAACCTTTAGTTAAGTACTTAAAACTCCAAAGTATATTTATGATTTAGATCTGTTGATAACATTACATCTGGACTCTAACTGGGGTTATTGTGGTTTCGGGACCGCAAGATTTCTCACTGGAGATTTTCAAAAATATCGGATAGTGGCGAAATTTACCTTCGTATTCTAATGATATGTAGTAGTTTTTCATTGCCTTAAAACACGGAAATGTTAACATCTATAAAAATGAAACCTATGTATGCAGATTTATCGTTCCTTAAACTCCCTACATACTAAAAGTAACAGCCTGTTACAATCCCACTGCTGGGAATAGGCCTCCTCTCTCCATTTCTGAAGAGAAGGGTTGGAGCTAAGACCTACCACGCTGCTCCAATGCGGATTGGTAGGTTACACATATCTCCAGAATTCTTTAGAGATATGCAGGTTTCCTCACGATGTTTTCCTTCACCGAAAAGCGTGTGATAAATTGCAATTATCAATTAGACACATGAGTTTTAATAGAAAAACTCATTGGTGCCTGCCCGGGTTCGAACTTGTGTTTCCCTCGAAAGAGTCGCACGGTCTCACCGCTGGGCTATCACAGCTCTCTACATACTAAATACCATGAAAATCTTTGCAGCCGTTTCTAAAATTCAGATTATATTACAAAATTGCTCGAAAGGCGTTAGATATACATTTATTTAAGTTTTGTATGAAATTATTGAAACGTCAAATATCTATTTTCAGTTTAAAAGATTTATTTATAAGCTAGCTGACCTAGCGAACTTCCAAATGCTTTAAATAATGTGTCAAAGGTCATAAAACATTCAGAAAATTTTCTAAAAAAAAATATCAAGCTACGTTTAAAAAGATATGCTTACTAAATAAAAAAAAACAGTAAACCGTTTTGTGTGTTTAATAAAATAAATTTAAAAAATGCCTAAAATAAAAAAAGAAGTTTCTGAATTATCTTTCTTGCTTAATATTTAATTTCCGAAATCACCCTGTTTAACAGATAGGAACAGTTTGTATGTGAAACTAAAATTGTTGTTTAACCTTTTTTATTACAAATAATTAATATTTTTTCGTCTTTAAAACCTTTCGTAGATTTAACATATATTTCGAAACCAAAATTAGCCTAATTAGAATTAAAAATCCGTTCAGCCGTTCCCGAGTTTAGCAAGATAAACAAACGTATTTTTTAATATATATACAGATGTTCAACTTTTATTGTTTGTTTAAATGTGCATAAGAATATACATGATTATAAAAAGATTGGCGATGTATATAATAAATAAAGTAGGACATAACCTTGCGGTTCCTGCTTTGCGCCTTGCAAAAGTAAATAAGTCATTTGTGGGTTCGGGTATAAGATTCTATAATAAAATTCCACAATAGATTTTATCTTTGCCACTACAGCAGTTTAAAAACTCTGTTAAAGGGAGGCTGATACAAAAAGCCTACTATACTATTTAGGATTATATAGATGATAAAAATGCGTGGATATAGCTAATCCTCTACCCTCTACAAGATAGCAATGACCAAATATAGTTACATTTAGTTAGTAATAAGTATTATATTTGAAAAGAGCAACCACCGTGTTTCTTGCTGGTTCTTCTCGGTAGGAACAGCTTTCCGAACCAGCAGTAGAGTTGCGGATTCAAAATCACTTGTTTACAAGCTTACTTGAATAAAAAATATTTTGAATTTTGATGCATTTCAATAGACCTTTTCAACCTTCCCGCTGGCTTGAAAAATCATATTAATCAATTGCTACTTGCTATGGAGCTATTTGTATTTGAAGACTTAAGTAAGTTTTTGACTCAAAGTGTACGTAGTAAGGCATGTAAAAGATAATTAGGAAATAAATATATTATTTGTTCCAGTAATTGAAAGGAAAAATTACCTAATAGTTTCCAATTCGATACGCCAATAACGTAGTTCTAATAAAGGTTGTTGTTTGACATTTACAAGGCCCCGCGGACTAACCAAATGTCGCGTTGTTACACCGCCATGTTGTTTTTTCACGTCACAATTTGTAACTTCGTGTATTACATTTATAATTTGACAAATAAGTTTACCTTTACTCCTTGTAGATTTTATTTTCTACTACTTTAATTTTATACTAGTGTCATTTTCTTTCTCTTTATTTCTATTTATTGTAATACTAGCTTTGCTTGCGCCTTCGCCCGCGTCTAAACCTGTTTTTAATTGTAATTTTCATCATAAAAGTAATTATTGTGAGGAAACTATAACAGATAGAGATATGCTGCCCTGGACTTTTTTGTAGTATTTTTGTAGATCTACAATTCTCTACTACATTACTCTAGTGTATCTCTGTTAGTTTATGCGGCGCACGCGACTAAATCAGCGGACCGGTTTTTTACAACTGCGCGACATCTTCAACATAATTTACATAAAACCGTTATGCATTATTAACTTAAACCATCCGGAAGAATTTCACTACTTTTTAGTGAAAACTGTACGTAAATCGGTTGAGTAGATTTTGAGAAAATCGATTACATACAGACGGACAGTTTTAGGGGACTTTGTTTTATAATAAGTATAGATGGCACATTTTAGGCTGCCTTCCCTACTCGAAGTATAATAACTTTATGCGTTTGTTAGTCTTACTAAAACTCGAAAATAGCTAATCCAATTTCGCTAATTTTGGTTTTGATATATTTGTAGAAATCCGAGGAAGGTTAAGAGGTCAGAAAATATGAGGAAATTGTAAGAAAATTGCTAAAACAACAGGGCGAGTATGGATATCAAATTTTAAGTAACGAAAATAGCTTAGATTAGAATAATAATACACAAATTGAAACATTCCCACGCATATCATACACATGCACTCAACCACACACACTTCTCCACACATGTAACACACCTACATACACACACTTCTCTGGCGTCCTTATTATAATAAGAATGTTGTTAACAAAATTAAAATCCGTTATTGTCTGTGAGTAAAAATCAAGTAATATTTTGTAAAGTAATAGTTTAAGAGCTGTGGATTTTGTAAAAGTAAATAAATAAATAAAATAAAAATGATTAAAAGATCCGTAGGTTACAAGTTGGTAGCACGCCGGTTCAGCTAGTACTTAATAATAACAACATTTAATATATAAAAATGAATGTTTGTATGTACGTCCTTTATAGCAACAGAAACGGCTGGACCGATTTTGATGAAAATTTCAGACAATCTTTAGAATAACCTGATGATCCTGTAAAATTTGGTGGCGATCGGAGCATTTGTTTAACTCTGTTCTGTTTCGAGGGAAATTCGAAATCATACTGAGTCACAGCAACGCGTGGCTGGACGGGAAGTATTTAATATACAGAAAGTGTAATTAAATCGTGTAATATAAACAATATGTTATTGTGGAAGATTATCAAAATTTAAACGTTTATAGGTACATAATGTTCACAAGTAATCAAAATAAGTTATACAGAAGTCGAAATTCATTTACACTTCACAACTTTAGTTAAGTACATTTATTGTAAAGCAAAGATTGAAAAACATTACATAAAGTAATTAAAGTTGTTTTTCAAGTTAATATAAAACTTTGTACTTGCGCGGGAAAAAACAGCATAATGAAAAAAAGGCGCCAACGGGCTGGCCGCAGTTTGTTTATAAGCCAAATAATACTTCCAGAAGTTTCCTCGTATTTTTCGTTAAAAGAAAAAATCGTGAAAAAAATATTTCCAAAGAAAGCTGAACTTAAATTTATTAGGCTATTACTCTTAATCATAATTGTGCGAGGGAGATGTTGTGCGCGAGCAGGATAGTGACATGTCGAGTGCGAATGGGACAGTGATAGTGTCAATGTACGAGTGGGAAGGAGATAGTGATGTTTACAGAGCCCGCGCCCTTTTGATAGTGTTTCCAAATTTTAGGAAAGCGACTTATTGTTTGTTATTAGAGTCGGCTTACATGGGGTAGATTGATTTTTATGGATGTCTTTATTTTGTTTGTAGGATTTGGTTCTGGATATTGTTTTGGTTAATCTACATAACCAAACATGTTTCACTTATTATTTTCACAGCTTATTCAAAATATTATTTATTGAAGTAAAGTGATTAACAAGTGCTTTTTAATAGTCAACTGTACTGCTGATTCGGAATGCTGTTCCTACCGAGAACTCGGCGGTTGCTCTTTTCAAAATATAATTCTTATAACTAGTTACATTTAGTCTTTGCCATCTTGTATGGAACTCCATACAATACAATAAAGACAAACACAGACAAAGACAAGAAAGTATAAAGGAAATACTTTATTGCAGTTACGATATAGCCAAAAGCTTATGAGCTTGAAGCTAACCTAAAGTTAAAAATTAACTTATATCTAAGAATAGGTCTAGAGACTTAAAGTAGTATTTCTTGCTATATCAGACACTTTGTTCTTTTAATTAGCATTTTACTGCACTGTCACTAAATTACACTTACTCGAAATAGACACTTTTAACGTCACTAAGTTTACACGTATAATTATTTCTACACACACACTTCACACGTATTATCACAAGTATTATTTCCAGGTATACAGCTTATAAATAAAACTGTGATAGCCCAGCAGTGAAGCCGTACGACTCTTTCGAGAGTTAACGGGTTCAAACCCCGGGCAGACACCAATGAGTTTTCTGTTAAGACTTATGTGTCTAATTGATAATTGCGATTTATTACACGATTTTCGGTAAAGGAAAACATCGTCAGGAAACCTGCATATATCTAGAGAATTGTGTGTTGTGTGTGTGAGATTTGAGTAACCTACCAACCGCATTGGGGCAGCGTGGTATGTCTTAGCTCTAATCCTTCTCTCCAAAAACAGAGACAGGTCTGTGCTTAGCAGTTGGATACTAAAGGAAGTTACTTTAATTTTTATACAGCTTAATGCTGTACCATTATCTCAGTCGTAAGCTATGGGGTACGCTTACATAAGATTAGTATCTTATGTAAGCGTATGAGCAAACTATGCATTAGTATGCATAGTTTGCTCACTGTTATACACTACATGACTTAGCGGAATCACTTCGTCTTATATACGTTGGTTAATCTCACCTATGTAGAAATTCAGTTTTTTAACATCGGCCTGAATGTATGATTTTATCTAGTCCTCTCGCCGTCGTAGGGGTCGTTGTCATCATCAGCAAAGACACTGTGAACTGTGTTATTGTGTTTCGACTGTCAAAGTACCTTCTGAGGAATATTTTTACGATTGACATCGTTTTTTTAATTCCAGGACTATGTTTTGATCAACAACGACAACTTCTGCCGCATTCTCAAATAAAATTTTTGGCTGTGTGAAATTTAAATACTTCTACCTTATCCCTGATTGTTGGCTGACTTATTTAAATGCTTAGTCAAATTGGAATGGAAATTATTTAAATCTCGTTTAGGAGATAAAGGCGTATATAATGATTCCTTCGACTTAGCTTTGCTTAAGCTTTAAATTTGAGCTTCGCACCCCTGCCTATTCTAGCAAATAACATTTTTTTTGCTTTTGGAATTTATTAAATGGGTGCATTTAAAAAATATATTGTGTGATGTATCTAGCATATCTGCTTTGACGTGACTTCTGACGTAGCAAGATATCTGTATAGAGTAGGTATTTAAATTCAAATTCAAAATAGTCTTAGGATAAATATTCTAAGTATAGTTTAAATAATCCTACCAGTACAACATAGTCACATAAGTCTAGCCTTGAAAGCCTATTGAGTATTACTTAGACGAAAAGAATCCGTGAACTCATCGACCCTGTACAAGACAGTAATGACTAAATGTAACTCTCCTTGGTAGGAACAGCTTTCCGAAACAACAGTAGAGTTGATGATTCAAAAGCACTTGTTTACAAGTTTACTTGAATAAAAATATTTTGAATATTAATTTGAAGTAGTCACTTCAAAGTTTTGAAGTAGCTCAGTCGAGCTTTATAAATGAGAATATAAAAAAATACTACGAGGAATGTAACCCCAGTCTAATATAATACACCGGCCCCCGAACAATCAATTGATTCGTAGGGGTGTTCGGGTGGGGTGAGATTTTTGCTATTTTCCACAAAAAAAGTGCATCGCACGAGTTTTTACCTAAAACACCAGTTTTAGTCGCACGCGCAGCAGGCAGCACGTGCCGCTTTTCAAAATAAAACGGCTTAAAAACTCGCGATTGATTAGAAATATGATACAAAAGTTTCTGATTGGTGTTGTAGATAGTTAAAAAGTATTTTTAAATTTATGGATAATGGTGATGAGATAGTGAAAGTGAACAAATGGAGGAGAATATCTTAAGAAATGAAAGGTGATACATTTCTAATTAGAATCTAATTAAAAGTATGAGACTGACCTTTCTAATAATTTTGTTTCCGGAAACCTCCGAAACCTTCCGAAAGAACTGCACTACCTTTTAGTGAAAATCGTACAAAAATCCGTTCAGTAGATTTTGAGAAAATCGATCACATACAGACATGTTTTATAATAAGTATAGATAGATAAACATATGGATCACATTGCGATAAACTTGAGATATTAACAAGTTATTCAGTAGAAAAATATATTGTTTGTATTTGCATATATTAATTGCACTGACCCTCACTCTCATTAATTCTTTTATTTTTCTTTCTTTTCTCATTAATTCTCACATCTTAAGTTGTTTTTAAGATCGCTCTTAGCGATACGAAAATTCTTTAGTTAAAAGTATAAGTGAATTCTTTAGTTAAGTAAAAGTTTAGCATAATTAATAACAGTAAGAACTTTCATTTTTTAATGCGAAATAAATAATTAAATAACAATAATAATAACTGGTGCCTTAGCCACCGGTAGCTTTGGATATTGCCCCGCTGTCGACATACGACGTGTTTTTTTTTAAATGCAAAAAGTCAGTTCTTAGAGAAATAAAGGAGAATTATAAGTAATAGTTAAAGTCAGTCAGAGTCAACTACCGAAACGTCGAACTTAATATAAAGGTAACTTGATTTTATCGCGATATAACTCATTTGATTATCTATATTTATTTATACTTGTTCTAAAACAAAGTCCCTTAAAGTCTGTCTGTATGTCTGTTTTTCTCAAAATCTACTAAACGGACTTTTGCACGGTTTTTACTTAAAGGTTGTGCAATTCTTGCAGAAGGTTTATTGTTTTATTACATTACGGTTTTATGTTAATTGTCTTGAAGGTCGCGTAGTTCTAAAAATCTCGGCTGCTGTAGTCAAAGCTTTAGTAATTCGCGTGCGCCCCGTAAACCAAGAGAGGTGCACTAAAATAATGTACTAGAGAATTATAGATCTACAAAAATACTACCAAAAATTTCGCGAAAGGATGTCTCTATCCTTTATAGTTAACTCAGTATTACTACTGACTTATACTGAGTTAACTATAAGGGATGTATATATTTGCAAAAAAAAATGTTTTTAACCTGTTAATATTCCCTGTATTTTTTTTTCGACATTATAAATTATATAATCGTATCGACAAGCATCATCAGGAGAAAATCGCAAACGACGAAATCGCAAAGCAAATTCATCGTAAAACTGCCGGTTTTTGTATTTTGGCACATACCTATGTATATCTTTAAGGGTGTATAGTTCAAACTGACCTTCGATTCAGATTCAGGTCGTTCCGGGCAAATGCACTTTCCACTTATTTTTCATCATTCTCCTGCCCTTATCCCACTCTAAATGGGGTCGGCACAACATGTTACAAACATGTTGTCACATGATTTGACTACGAATTTTACGACCGGCCGCGTCCCTGACGTCAACTTACCTTAGTCGCCTTTTACGACACCTCGGTTAGAAATGAGGGTGGTCTATGCTATGCAGCCGGATACCACACGGCACAATTTCCACTTATTTTTCGTATGCCGTAATTAACCTATTTTATGTAAATAAAACTAAAATCTAATTAAAATATTTCAACGCATCCGGTCTTAATCGAG
The DNA here is from genome assembly GCA_947086505.1 of Morpho deidamia. Classification (NCBI taxonomy): domain Eukaryota; kingdom Metazoa; phylum Arthropoda; class Insecta; order Lepidoptera; family Nymphalidae; genus Morpho; species Morpho deidamia. Next base: position 10,548,729 of record CAMTZC010000008.1, read on the forward strand.
ATAAGTTAAACGCAAGCCGTCGTTTTGTCTTGATTGTAGGTATCGTGCTTATCACCTACACACCATCTAGATTTAACTGATGCCGTTGTAAATATTTGCACATTAATTAGCCTAAACCTAAGATGACTTCTAGGGATAGCCGAGCAGTAGTGACCCTTTCGAGGGTTATGAGCTCGATGAAACGATGAGATTTTATGTTAAAACTATTGTGCTTATTGATATTTGCAATTTATACACGCTTCGGTGAAGAAAAACAACGCGAGGGAACCAATACTTACTTTTTTTAGGTTTTTTTATGTAGTGTCCTAAAGCGTGTCATATATTGAATTTAGACGCAAATTTTAATAAGAATTTTCATTGGTGCCTACCCGAGGTGAGAACCCGTGACCCCTCGAAAGAGACTCACGTTCTCACCGCTGGGCTATCACAGCTTCAATATCAACAATACTACTTCCTCTTTAACCGATGGACTTCTACTGCTGGACATAGGTTTCTTCATGGGATTTCAACAACACACGATCTTGTGCTGCTTGGATTCAGCGGCGTCCTACAATGTTTTTGAGATCGTTAGTCCATCTCGTAGGGGGTCTGCCGATGCTGCGTTTTCCGGTACGAGGTTGTTATTCCAACACCTTGGGACACTAACGCCCATTGGTTGTTCATACTATGTGCCGCCAATTGTAAGCTCAACTTTGCGACTCAATGGCTATGGCGATAACTTTGATTATTCTATGGATGTCCTCATCCCTGATTTGATCAAGTAGAGCCAAGCATAACAATATATGAACTAACATAAAGATATTTTCGCTTCCAGATGCGGCGGTGACGCGATGTCGGTGGCGCCGGCGGTAAAGCGCGAGCGCGACTGTCCCAGTGCGGGCGCGGGCGGCGCGGAGGGCGAGGGCGGCGGCAGCCCGGGCCGCAAGCGCCGCAAACAGGCCGCCCCAGCGCGCGCGCACCCGCCGCCGCTCGACCTGCACGCCAAGATGGCCGACATATACAAAAGCGCGCTCGCCTTCGGGGAGCTGGCCCTGCCCGCCTTCGACCCCCTCGCCGCCTTCCGCCTGCTGCCGCGCCACGACCCGCCGCGCATCTTCAACCCCGAGGCCTACTGCGACCTCTGCTGCAAGGAGTTCTGCAACAAGTACTTCCTGAAGACCCACCGCGCGAACAAACACGGCATCTACGACGGCGACCAGCAGCTGCATCCTGGCCTCCCCAATCAGCCGCAACCCTCGCCCCCGCGGCGGTCTTCGGACGAGGAGTCGGGTGGGACTCCGCGAAGACTGTCTCCGGATTCGGCGAGACGCGCACGCGAGGCCGCTTTCCAACCGGACGCGCTGAGACGTCTCGGAGTGACGAATCCTGAAGCGTTTTGCGAGATATGTTGCAAGGAGTACTGCAACAAATATTTTTTAAGAACTCATCGGGAGCGAAGGCACGGTGTTCCTCTGCATAGGTCGCCTATTGCGGAGCGTTCGCCGGCGGCTGCTACGCCACCGATTCTCACACCACATTCTACCTCGCCACTGATGCCTACACCACCGCGCGCTCTATCCTTGCCACCTCCGTTCGATACGGAGGAACCGCTCGAAGTGAAGCGAGAACGAGAGGACCGAGAAGACTTCGAGGCGGCACTTCGCGAGGGACAGACCAGCCCTCTAAACTTAATTGTGGAAGAGCGCGGCGGCGCGTCGCCCGGATCCGCGAGCGAGGAGCTACGCAAGCTGCAGACGATGATATCGCAACTGAACGAACTCGCAGCCGAGCGCCTCGCCGAGGAGCCCAACGAAGCACCGAGGCCACCTTCCGCCTCACCTCCATCGCAAGACGAGCGACGTTCCGGCGGGGCGGGGTCTAGCTTCTGCGAGATATGCAATAAAGAACTCTGTAACAAGTATTTCATGCGGACACATATGCAGCGAATGCACGGTATCTCTTTGGAGAGCGGCACGCAACTCGGTGGCGTAACGTGCGATATCTGTCACAAGGAGCTGTGCAGCAAGTATTTTCTACGCGTCCACAAACATAACACGCACGGTATCCCAGCACCGCCCGCACCGGCCAACGCCGCGCCGCCGGAGCCCTGTCCGCTGTGCTCGCGACGGTTTCGAGGGCCTCGCGCCCTCCGAGCGCACCTCCTGGCGGAACACGCTCCGCCCACGAGACCGCCACCACCCCCGCCGATGCCACCGAGGCCGCTCGACCTGCTCGCGCGAGACAAACCTTACGCGTGCGCCTACTGTCCGTTCACCACCGACGTCCTCGCGTTTCTGTTCGCCCACGAGCGCGCTCACGTGCAGCGCGCGAACGAGCATGTTGAGACTGGTGAGATAGAGGGGGAGAGCGTTCCGGACGAGCCGAGCGAGAGCGGCGAGGGGAGCGGCGAGGCGGATGGCGAGGCGGACGCGTACTCGTGTTCGCGCTGCGAGTTCCGCGCGGAGAGCTTTGCAGCTCTCGAGGCGCACGTGAGAGCTACTCACGGCGGCGCGGGCGCGCTGCTGGCCGTGCCGCGAGCCCCGCGCGCCCCGCTCACCATGCAGCCCTTCGTGCTGGAGGAGGCGGGCGGTGCGCTGAGCCTGCTGCCGGCGCTCGTGTTCCTACCGGTGCGGCGCCGCGCGACCCGGCGGGCCACCGTGACGCTGACGCTGACGCCCGCCTAGCCGCGCCGCTGGCTCCGGCGCGACGCTGCGGGGTGACGCCGCCGCCGCCGCCGCCGCCGGTGACGCCCGGTGACGCGGTTCCGGCCCGACCCGTGCGCGCCCGCGGCCGTCGACTACACCGCCCGCGGGCGCGCTCGATCGCCGTACTGACTACATTTAACGCTGTGTGCCTTCGAGCGATCGCCGAGACGAGGAGTGATCGTTCCCGAGGAGCTGTCCGCGGCCGCCCGCCCGAGCGCTCCACCGCGAGGCGGCCCCCGCCCTCTTTATTTTGACAGAGTCTAACTTCGTATATTGAGAATTATATTCACGGGTGATATATGAAACGTTGCCGCTTATGAATCGGTTTGTTTATTATCTCCTCGACGTTGGGTCGGTCCGAGACGAGTTTTTGAAACGTCGATTTCGATCGGGAGAAGAAATACACCCTAGGATTAGTTATTATTATTTAAACGATATGTATTTTATCGGTGAGTGCGTACTCACGATAGCGTCGTAGTACCGGTGCGATGTTGATCACTGAGCGCTTCGGTGGCCACGACAGCCGGGCGAACGCGCCGGCGCGGAAGGGCCGCGGCGCGACAGTCGCGGCGCCGGTCGTAATGTCGCGCGCGTCCTTCGCGTCGCGGCCGAAACCCACTGTACGAACTAGTGCCACGATTAGATGTACTGCGACAACCGCTCTACCTCATGTTAGGTTAATAAGCTGTTATTGTATAAATATATTTTGGAGTTACACGAAGTACAAATATGGTGCGTTGCGCCGCGGACGGAGCCCGCGCTCATGTTAGCTACTTGATACTATTTATTGTTGTCTAGAGATGACTTAAGCACAAAGATACGTACTATTGGGCAGTGATCAACATTAAACGTAATTTTAGTATAAATCTGATTAGATATGTGGTCGTGTGGCTCGGTCAGACATTTTGTTGTGTAACACATCAGTCATTACGGGTCATTGTTTCGGGAAGGGCGTGGGCTGAGCTCCGTCCTGCCCTCTAGTCGGCCGGGCTTTACGTTTTATATTATATTTATTTATTTACATAGTCATTTATAAACTAATACGTTACTGCGGACGCTTTTTATTCGTCTCTAATATGATAAAATATGTTATTTTATAACTCTCTATTGTCAGTTAACTCAGTAAAAAGCTACATCTTACTATGATCAAAATATGAGAAAAGTATAAGGAAAGACGATTAGAATAAAAATCTGGCTTTAAATTATCTGTCATTTTCATTGATTGTAAACAAACAGTAATGAGAATACTTAAAAATCAATTTATAGAATTAGGCGTTATAAAAATCCATACCATATAATTATATGTTTATATTTATAGATAATTTGCAATTGAATCGATATTTTCGGAAGTCCAGTACGTGATAATTCGGTGAGGAAATCAATGTTAAAAGACCTTACTTGCTTCAAGAGTAGCTAAAAACGCAGAAACCAAAACGTGATAAAAGTTTTACTTAATCAATATAGATGTCGCTGATTTTTATTAGCTCACGTTATGTTTATCTTTAGTTTCAAATTATTTAGTAATCTTCTGTGACATAGAGCCAAATTTTTATTGACATAATTTAATTGACTTAACAACATTTAATTATTAGATATTCCAAGGGGTAGGAGTATTAACAAAACAACAGAAAAATGTGTACTTAACACATCGGCAATGATACGATGGTTAATAATAATTACTTTGGAGGAGACGAAATAATAACTATAAAATCTAGTCTTAGAAAAATATCATATTTTTATAATTGGATTAAAATAGCAAGTACAAAATTGTATATGTTAGAGATGAATAAAAGGTTGGTCCAAAATTAATTACTAAATTATTATATATTGATAATATCTTATTTTGAAGACAGGTTTATTTAAATAATTATTCGGTAGATCATTGTGGAGGTTAGCTTGTATAAACCATGCAGCTTCTAAAGAAAGTTCCTATGTATGTAATTAAGATGTAATTTAATGAACACTAGAGGTCGCGCGCGGAACCGCTCCCAACTGAGCCAACGGCTACCTGATAATGATAATATTGTGATTGAAGATCAGGGTAAAGCTAAGTATAAAATAGTTACTGAATTGTATAAATATTTGAACAATCTTAACAGTTTTATGACGCTTGATGCATTTAGATGTAAACAAATGAGAAAATTGTTTGAAATTCCTAAATGATTTAACGTTGAATGTTCCTAAATGAGTTCCTGATACAGTTTCGTAGTTCCTCAATGAAGAATGATTTGCAAAAGCAGAACCACTTCCTTCCAGTCTTCCTCACGCAGCCAAACTCCAAACTGAGTTAGGAGCGGAGACGCGCGCGCGCAATACAACAAATTATATTAATAATGTTTTAAATAATAACAAAATTAATAAAAAATGTACGCGTGGTCATGATCTTGAAATCTATTTAAATTCCCACCAAGGCGCGCGTTCATGTACCACTGTTAGGAGACGCGAGGATTTTTACTGTTTTGGAGTTTAAATAGTTAGAATCGATCGTAATGAATGTAGTGAAATAAATACTTGTGTTCAGTGTTGTTTTTTTCATGGCGTTGTACACCGAGCGGATTACCAATAATATAGATGTAATGTCAGTACAAATGTAAGCCAGAAGTACAACGGCGGTTGGTGATACAAATACAGTACAAATTAATTTTAAGTGTAGAGAAAATGCAGGAGTGACTACAGCAGATGTTTAGAAATAGTTCACTTCGCTCGGGTACAATGCTCATAAACAGAAGTACAGTCGCACTGTGTATTTTAAATGATTTATAGAAGCAGGCGTTACTTTGCGGAATTCCATATTACAGAAAACTATAACAGAATTACTTTGCTATAATCCGTGTGTTAAGCGAATGTATGTAATGCTAAGTGTAGGAAGCAGGCAAAATTCACGTACCTTAAACATGCAGCACAAGTCACCACACGTATCTCAAGACGCCTCCACCAATGATGCTTCGATTTCGGAACGCAATGATCTAGAGATTTTGTTGGTGGTTGTGTGTATTGCTTGCGTGTATTGTTGCTGGTGAAGGCGTCTTAGGATACGTGCGGCGGCTTGTGCTGCATGTGTAAGGTACGTGAATTTTGCCTGCTTCAAACACTTAGCATTACATACATTCGCTTAACACACGCGGATTGTAGCAAAGCAGTTCTGTTATAGTTTCGGTGTATTTTAAATTATTTTACTGCATTCAAATTTTCGTTGCGTTGATAATTTAGTCGATAACTTAGAATAACGAGACCAATATTTATACGTATGTTTACAGTCAGACAGTGAAAAGACAAATTTAATTGTTAGCAGTATAAAGAAACTAGATTGTGGTACAGATATATTTATACATGAAAATTGAGTTCGTGGATCGAAAATACCACAATGTGTTATAGTTTCTCCCATATTTATGACTTCGTAGTGTTTTTGTAAATCGTCAATAGAATCATAAATGATGGTAACAATGATGGGTTAAACTTATTGAATCAGGACTTTTCAGATCTTAACTGATTTATTAAATACTGCCATCTTTCAATGTGCTAATTTTACTAACAAAATATTATTCAATGTTATTGTTCTGTCTTTAAATCTAACGCCTAAAATAACTCATGCAATTAATAGTAACCTGGTAGATATTTAAAGTAATAAACAGGAAAATACCAGAAATGTTGATGTAGGGAAGATCAAATCACCGAAATTACAAAAGCCAGTACAAATTGAAGATAATTACAACAACAAGAGACAATTAAGCAGTGGTAATTCAAGATACATCTAGATAATAAATGATTAGAGATTTACAAATAGCTGCCACAATCTAATCATTGGCATTATACATTGTATTGCAATTCAAATTAAACCTATTTAAAGGTATATATACTTACGAATCCGTCTGTAAAGATTTCTAATTGCATTTATATACTGATTCATTCGTTTTTAAATTTTTGATTGAAAAAAAATCCACGAATAACCTAATGGGCGTTATGATTCTTCAAATCTTTTTTGCTAGTAAAGTAATAAATACATTTTATTATTTTCAACTCAATCGATCCCGAATTTCGAGTCATGTAGTGATTATTTTGTTTTTATTCCATGATGAATGAATTGCTGATTGAGTATAGTGAATGGTGAGAAAGTTTTATGACGACGGCAATGTTTCATCATCAATTGATCATTTGGAAAATTTGGTCTCGTATTCATTCCAAGAATTGTTTTAAAGTTTTTGATACTTAGTAAAATGTCAATGCGATGTTTGAATTACTAGTATATTGTTGTCGCTTTAAAAAGTAGCAAAAACTTTTTAAATTTTGTATTTCTCGGTTTAATTTTGTAGTATAGTATAAATATAATTTTTGTTAAAATGAGAACATTATGTACCTAGTTGTATTAATATAATTTTTTTATGTGTAAAAGATAAACAAAGCTCTGAAATAAGTCAAGCTTATATATTTTCTAGACAGATCAATTATTTTTAGTTTTAAGACATCTATTTGTGCCAATGTTGTTTGCTTTGAAGTTAATTATTATATATTGCAAAATAACTTTGGCATAAATCGAATATTAAATTTCGTAAATCCAAAAAAGAAAACAATCCAAAAACTAGGATTATTTTTAATTATTTTTAAGTGAACTATCTAGTCTTTGAATGGATTTTGTAATTTGATTTAAGTGCGACTGTATGTAAAAAATATGGTAATATTTTTTATTTTATTTTTACGCTATGTGTTGTTTCTAGTCAAATTATTTTTTATATATTTTTCATTTCTCCGATGTGGATGTCTTTGGCCTAAGCTAATTAATATTTGTGTTACCATAAGAGAAATATTGGGTGAAACATAGACTATTTTTTAGATAAAATAAAAAGAAAATTTTCTAAAATAATATACAAATGTAATAATTCTTTTGAAACAGATTCTTTGACGTCCACGTTGGTTAAATTATATTAAAATAATAAAAAGAATTATATACTGGCCTTAGGAGTGAGCCAAATCTTAAACCGATGATGCCGCTTACCAATTATATATTTAGTAAACTAGTGAGCGACCTGGCAGACGTTGTCCTGTCTTAACTATTTAAGTAATAGAGTTTTCTTAAATTTCCTCAAGGCCGATACAGTCCTTCACAGCGCGTCGTTTTAACCCGAGATCCGGCCTCACAGGAGGCACCCTTAATGTGACGCTCCTAGAATGCTGCGAGCCTCGCTTGAGACTAGCTCTCCCAGTTTCACTCTCGGTGATGCTTTGGCGCTCGCCTATCCTATCGGTGACGCTGTAAAAGCCATTAAAATGATTCTTTTCTTTCTTTATCGCGATATATATAAATGAAACTTTTTTATATATCGCGTATCGTGATATAAAACCTACTTTTTTAATTTACAGACTTTGACACATCGTGAATAAAAAAACCTTCATGCCTCTACATGACATCTATTGAAAACTTATAGAAGTTTTAAGTAAATTTAAGATTTCGATATTCAAGCCCACTTATTGGTACTATCTAATTATTGTTATCTTTCAGGTTCTCTTTTGCCTTTTTTTATCTTTTCGCTTTTAGAATCAACCTAGAATATTGTTGAAGGTGAATCTTTTATTTAGCTCTCGATACAGACCTTCTGGAAATTGCAATTAAGTGTATTTATAGAGAATGACATATAGAGAGTCTTCTCTCTTAAGGATATCATTTCAAACACATGTTACTGTCTAGAAATGTCTTTATTTAGGGTTCAGGTTTAGCAGACAACTATATCAGACGATGAACTTTACAGAATGATATAGTGTTGCGGATAGGATGTTAAGGTCAAGCAAAATTTCGGTCATTTTGTAAAAAGCCCTTTAAGCTTTTAATTTTATTTTATTTGTGTGATATAATACAACCATCAGAAGATATTTACGTTGTTTAAATAGCGTTCTGAAACGGCAACTGGATAGTTCTTAAAGATTTTCCTTCTTTTCTCTTTTGGCGACCTGTTTTCCGCACTTAGTGGCATTTTGGTGATCATAGTGTGTGCGGGTGAAAGGGCTGATAACATCAAACATCCTAGCTCCTTTCAGAGTTCGAGGACCCCAAATGAGATCCTCAAAGCTTCTTCTAATGTCCTCGGTGCAAGGAAGTTCATCTCGATGTTAAACCACCTTCGTGTAATGCAGCTTGATGTGGGATGGTATTTCCGGTTTCGAAGTTCTTGGAGTTAACATTTTAGATACCTTCATGGTTTGGGATACACTTTAATCATGGGTAGTGGTTATTATGAATTACCAAGGTTTGTTCGAACTTCCAATTATAAATAGTGTTTCAACACAAAAAACGGAACTTAAATTCAAATTCAAATTCAAAATATTCTTTATTCAAGTAAACTTGTAATCAAGTGCCTTTGAATTGTCAACTCTACTGCTGGTTCGAAAAGCTGTTCCTACCGAGCCAGCAAGAAATTCAATGGTTGCTCTTTTCAAATATAGTTCTTATAACTGGTTGCAATTGGTTACTACTGTCTTTTACAGGGTAGAGGCGTAGCTATATCCACGCATTCCTATGATTTATATAATCCTCAAAAGTATAGTAGGTTTTTGGTATCAGCCTCCCTTTAACAGCGTTTTTAAACTGCTGTAGTGGTAAAATCAAAATCGATTGCGTAATTTTATTATAGAGTATTATACTCAAACCCTTGTTAAAATACTTGTTGAAAACTTGTTAACCTAATAACCTTGAAGGCGTAATTGCCTTAGTAATGTCTATTTTAATATTAATTATTTTACCTTTTACTTTTAATTAGAAAAAATCAAGGAATAAAACTAAATTATTCCGGCACTATCCATGATCAAATAAATCTTATATTTATTGAATTTATTTTACAATAAATTTTCAGTAAATTAGATATATATAAATGGTAAGCGGCGTTTGTCGGTCGGTATATGTTCCTAGATCCGTCTGTTTGTTGAATATTTGTTTTCCATTACTACGAAGCATTTCTACCGTATTCAATAAATTAAATATACAAATAAATTTTTGTATTAATTATTCTTTTGTCCTTTTTATTTTATATATCAAGAAATATTAATAATTCATTTATTTATTTTGGTGGGAAGTTCGAGGCAATGCGCAACGTGGAACACATACAAACAATGCCTGGTGTTAAAACAATGTTTACTGAGGTTACAAATTCTAGAATTAAATTGATGTGGATTGTAGTTAAGAGGGAAAAGTTTTACTATTTCATCTTAATTAAGACAAGACAATTGACAAAACCATCCATACTAGTTTAACCTCTAGAAAAAAACTAAAATATCCCAACGTAACCTTCGTTGACCAAGTTTACTTGTTTTGCTGAAAATTCGTACAAATTATATCAAAAAGTATAGTAACGGTCTGTCATTATCCTACTGCTGAGCATAGGACTGCTCTCTCCGTTTCTTGAGAGAAGGGTTGGAGCTAAGACCTACCACACTGCTCCAATGCGGATATGTAGGTTACACATATCCCTAGAATTCTCTTGAGATTTGCAGGATTCTTCAGTATTTTTTTGCTTCATCGAAAAGCGTGTGATAAATTGCAATTATCGATTAGACACATCAGTTTTAATAGAAAGACTCATTGGTACCCGTTCTGGGTTTGAACCCATCGCCTTTAGACAGTCGCTCGGTTTCACCACGGGCTGTCAGAGCAGGAGCACAATTATTTAATAAGTGACCTTCTGATATTAAACATATAAGCTGGTTTAACGTTTTAAATCACTTTTTCCAAAATGTGTATTTGAAAATTACGCTAAATAAAAGTTCAAGAAAATGATAAAAAAGAAATAATAACAAGCTACATATAAAGTAAGCTAAACATATATTATTAAATTAAAATTTATAATTTAAATACACATATAATACATATACAAGAAAATTACAATCGTTGAATTAGCATTGACCTTTTGGCTGGCTCTTCTCGGTAGGAACAGCTTTCCCAATCAGCCGTAGTGTTGACGATTCAAAACCACTTGTTTACAAGTTTACTTCTATAAAGAATATTTTAAATAGAATATCTAATAGTTTATATACTCACTAGCTGTGCCAGCGTCTTCACCCGCGCAGAAATCAGCGTGTCAATTTTTTTCTAGAATTCAAATTTTAAACATAAAAGTAGTTATTGTGAATTAACCATAAAGATAGAGACATGCTATGGCGGACTTTTTTGTAGTATTTTTATAAATCTACAATTCTCTAGTACATTACTTAAGCGTATCTCTTCTGGATTACGCAGCGCACGCGACTAAAGCTCCCAGCAAGCAAGTTTTCTAACAACTGCGCGATCTCTTCGACACAATTTACATAATACCGATATGTACTATTTACCTAAACCATCCGGAAGTATAGCAATATCTTTGGTGAAAACCGTACAAAAATCCGTGCAGTAGATTTAAAAAAAACCGATTATGTATGTAATCGGTTTTTTTTAAATTTGCTGACAGACAGCTTTTTGGGACTTTGTTTTATAATAAGTATAGATAGATGTAAGTGGCCATTGACTTTTTTGAGAATAAATTATTTAAACCTAAGATTTATAAATAGGTTGTCAGAGAGCAAGTCTCTTGCTGGGACTCGAGCGACTATTAGATGCCCTGATATCTAGGTCGTATGCTGAACGGATGTGTGGTGTTGGCGTGATTTTTGTTTATACGAGAAAAATAGATGGTCACCATTGCCATTTTAATATTTTTTAAGTTTTCATCATCATCCTCACAATCCTCCTGGCCTTATCCCACTCTAAGTGGGGTCGGCACAATATATTTAACATGTTGTCACATGATTTGGCTACGTATTTTACTACCGGCCGCCTGCCTGACGTCAACTTACCTTAGTTGTATTTTACGACCCCTCGATAAGAAAGAGGGTGGTCTATTCTACTCAACCGTATAACACACGGCGGGTCAACTTACCTCAGTCGCCTTTTACGATACATCGGTAAGAAATGAGGGTGGTCTATTCTACTCAACCGGATAACACACGGCGGGTCAACTTACCTTAGTCGCCTTTTACGACACATCGGTAAGAAATGAGGGTGGTCTATTCTACTCAGCCGGATACCACAAGGCGGGTCGACTTACCTTAGTTGCCTTTTACGACACATCGGTAAGAAATGAGGGTGGTGTATTCCATTCAGTCGGCATCGAAATAGATGGTCACCATTGCCAGAGATTTTCTGTTTAGTATTGCAATGTTGATCTTTTTCAAAGTTTTATGGAAATTAAACGCCATGCGCGAATGGCGGGAATCCAAGCGTACGTCAAATCAATTATTTGATAAAATTATAAATAAATAAATCACACAATTGGGACCCCATCCAAAAGAATCCCGCCAAAAACACTCTTAATTAAAGATTATGTTCGCGTCAACTGTCAGCTTTGGATTTCGAAAAAAGTAAAATCCCGTTTTATTAAAAAAACACCCATTAAAAATCGCGTTGCAAGGGTCGCGACGCATCTGGCACTTTTTTGTGGGGAAAGCGGCATTTTTTGGGTTGAAATTGTTGAAAAATGGGTTAAATGTTAGAGTGTAATGGCAAAATATTGTAAGAGACACGGGTTAGCTGTGACGTGACATCGCGGCGTCACTTAACCCGCCGGTCGGGGGGCGTCACGCTCGTTCTTTATCGAACTTTATTAAAAGTTCATTTTTTATCATGCTTTTACCAAAAGTATTTTTTTCAATTCTCATTTTAAGAATTTTGCAGTTTTACTGAGTACTATCATACACTTACAGAAGTTACTATAGAGTTTTCTGCTATATCATCATCATTTTCCTGTCCTTATCCCATTCTAAATGGGGTCGGCACAACATGTTACACACATGTTGTCACATGATTTGGCTACGTATTTTACGACCGCCCGCCTGCCTGACGTCAACTTTCATTAGTCGCCTTTTACGACAACTCGGTAAGAGATGAGGGTGGTCTATTCTATGTAGCCGGATACCACACGGCACTTACCTTAGTCGCCTCTTACGACACCTCAGTAAGAAAGGAGGGTGGTCTATTCTATTCTGCCGGATACCACACGGCTATAGATTTTTCTGTTATAATCCGCATCTATAAAGAGAATCTACGTAATGCTAAGTGTATTAAGCATGCAATGTTCACATACGTTATACATGCGATCACCACACGTATCACAAAACGCCGCCACCAGCAACCCTCCACACAAGCACTACACACACTCACTACTACAATCTTACAAATCTCGAAGCAAAGAGTATAAATTTCAGCCGTTTATTCACGTTGTATAAAGAAAGATATATTTTTTGCCTACGGGTATAAAATTTGTGACAGTTAGAGAGTCTAGCTGTGATAGCCCAGTGGTGAGACCGTGTGACTCTCTAGAGACGATCATGGGTTCAATCCCCGGGTAGGCTCCAATGAGTTTTTCTATTAAAACTATCTATTACAATTTAATATTAAAAGATTTCTGGGGATATGTGTAACCTACCAATTCGCATTGGAGCAGCGTGGTAGGTCTTAGCTCCAATGCCCAGCATTGGGATAGTAACAGGCACATACTTTACTTTTATATATATTTTTTTTACAAACAATGTTATCACAATAAAATGCAAGAAAAAGATAAACGAAGTAAGCCGCTGGATCCAAGCAGCAAAGATCGTATGGCGAGAGTCATCCAATCTATGTTAATGCTATTACATATATACATTAGTTTAGTTTATCTCTGCTGATTTACGCGGCGCACACGAGTAAAGCACCCACAGGTGAGTTTTTTATAACCGTGCGACCTCTTGAACATACAAAAGTAATAAGAAAATTATTTTGTTATAATCCGCGATACAGTAATTAGAAAATATATGAAAGTAAAAAATATAGTGCTAAATGTATAGTAAAGCAGCCGATTGCGATTTTGTCGTGGAGTCTATCTCCTGATGATGCTTCGGTTGCGTAGCGAAACGATAGTTGAGTTTGTGATAGTGAACGTGTGTAGTGCTTGTGTATTGTGGTGGCAGTGGTGGAGGTTTGTGCATGTGTTGTTACGAATCCTGCATGTATCGGGTAGGAAAAAACGGATATTCCACTATACATTTAGCACTATATATATTTTCTATTTACTGTATCGCGGATTATAGCAAAATAATTTTATTATTACTTTTGTATTATGGATCTCCGCAAAGCAACGCCTAATTCTATAACTTACTCTTGAACATAATTTAGATAAAACCTTAATGTATTATTAACCCAAACCATTCGGAATTACAGAAAATATCGTTTAGTAAAATCCATACAAAAATCCGTTAAATAGATTTTGAAAAATTCGATCACATAGAGACAGACAGCTTTTTGGGACTTTGTTCTATAATAAGTAAAGATATAGACTTTTCTTCCTGATAGTCAAGGTTTAATTTTGTATACCGTATGGTATCCGGCGGAATAGAATATACCACCCTCATTTCTTACCGAGGTGTCGTAAAAGGCGACTAAGGTAAGTTGACTCACCGTGTGGTATCCAATTGAGTAGAGTACCTCTGAGGTAAGTTGACGTCAGGCAGGCGGCCGGTCGTAAAATACGTAGCCACATCACTTGACAACATGTTTGTAACATGTTGTACCGACCTCACTTAGAGTGGGTTAAGGGCAGAAGGTTGATGATGATGATGAGTCAAGGTTTAATTTTGTATTCCTAAATCATTGTTTTGGTACATAGTCGAGTCATAGACAACGGCTATGTTTAAATACAATTTTCATTTTGTAAGTGTAGATCAAGCTGTTATAGCTGTTTTTCAAATAAATTACACAATACGTCATCCATCACAGAACAGATCTTGACATTTCGATCTTTTATTCAATAAAAATATAACTAGGAAAAAAAAATTACAAAAAAAGTTAATTCGTTACGAGATTAACAAATGCATGAAAAAAACTCTAAATCACTCACTAAAAAGCCATTGTTTGCTTCCTTTAAACCCTTGCTTTTCCGAACGTGTGACAGACGCGCGCCACGTTTTTATTTCGAAAAAACTTATAAAAAGCATTAACTCACTAAACACAGTGACCTACATAAGCTTCAACCCCGATGTTTTTCCGAAATTCTGTAAAAACCACCCCTTTATTACAAGTTTTTTCGTCAACCGAACGTGTAATTGAATTCAATCCCGCGGAAAGGGTTCGATAAAGTACCTAATATTGGGTTTTTTATCGTGCAAAATTTCTTTGCATCTAGCTGTCATTGCTGCGCGCCAAAAATTATACGTCCTGTCAAAATTTCGCGCCATTTACCGCGATGGACATCTGCCGGGGTGAAAAAAGTTTTTAAACACAATGCAAATAGGGGTGGTGCGTGCAGGACATTAATTTTTAAGGGGAAAACGACGTTTTTGTGTAAAAATGCATTTAAAGTATAACGAATAGATATATCCCCTTATTTTAATATTAATGTTCAACTGTTAATAGTTTTTAAGCGATAATATACTGCAGTTCGTAGAAGTTAAGAGTTACAATTATACATCAAACTTCTATTTGCATTTTATTATCGTAGTTGATTTTTATTATTTCTCTTTATGGCCATTATTCATACTGCTCGTAACGATTAAGGCTGTTATTTCTTTAGTATTTTGGTTAAATATTTTAATGACACGGCTTTACGTTATAAATATCATATTACTACTAGCTGACCGTATAAACGTTGTTTTGCTATATAAATAATTTCCAGTGTACATAAAATAAAATCATCAATTATAGGTATGCAAAATAGATAGTAGCCGATTTCCAGACCTAGGCATGTCAATTTTCATAATAATCGAACAACCCGTTTCGGAGGAGTATGGTAACAACATTGTGTCAAAAATTATATGTAAGATGAATAGTTGACAATTACTAACCTTTTACTAATAGGTGCTTTCCTGGGCGTGCTTGATAAGGTTACGATACGATACTTTTGAAAAAATTTACTCTGTTTCTGTGTTTTGTAGGAGTATCTACTAGTAGGGAATAATAAAATATATATGTTTGAATATTTAAACCAGTTATTTAGTTACTATAAATGTGCTTCACTGGACATTTAAGGACCGCTAAAGTTAATTGAAAGTGATGTTGAAATCCTGTTAGACAAACTGGGACGAACAATCCTCTTACACCCAAGAGCCCAATATTTAAATGCTCAAAGCAAATAAAATGCAAATAAGCATAATATTTATTCAAATAAGTTTTTTCAAGTACTTTTGAATCGTCGATGATCAATATGATTAATGAATCTTCCACTAAAATATTGCTCTTACCGAGAAGAACCAGCAAGGAATTCGGCGACGAATCTTATAACATTTTCAATTTTACATTATTAAACCGCAGTCTTGTATGAAGCTGAAAGGATTTTCAAATCCAGGCATTTTTTATTATCCAAATTATATTAAATTGTGTAATACAGGTATGCTTTAGAAGCATATTTCTTACACTTAATTTAAACGTCACACAGGCATAGAATGGATTGCGGAATTTTATTGTAGAAGCGAATACCGAGACCAACGTATGAGTTGCTAACTCTGCTTAGTCGCGACACCGGAATCAAAAGCTTATTATGATCTCTGCTGCATGCAAGTTTATATAAGGGTATATAAGCTTATATATAGGACAAAAAAATCCTTCGTGTTTTAGATAAAAAAACAAGCATACAATTGTGGGTAATTTAGCAATTAAGGGGACGCGAATTTAGGCCCTAGGCCTAGGCCATTTGAGCTAAGTGGAGAGGAGACGTGAAAATGACGATATCTTATTGGTGCTTAAAACGCATCTCTTCTACTTTCCGCTTTGGTGGAACCGGGCCTTATCCGCCGGCACAGCTTGTATTGCAGGAGCAAAAGTAGGTTAAAGAATTCTAAATAATACAAGTCACAGTGTGAAATTTAGATATGTATATAATTGCACAAATCACACGTCATAGTACATGTAATCGAGAAGCAGAGTCGCCGCCAGAAGTAATGCCTTTTCTTCTACACTCAGGTTTCTTTCAAAAGCTACGCCGAACCTGGATAAACAAAAATATATGCATTGCGATTTGGTCGTGAAGCATAGGCTTCAGGAGGATAGCCTCCTGATGATGCTTCGGTTTCGGAGCGAAACGATCGTCGAGATTTGGTGGTGGTTGTGTGTATTGCATGTGCGCATTGTTGCTGGTGGAGGCGTCTTGGGATGCATGTGGTGACTTATCTTGCATGTGTAAGGCACGTGAGTTTTGCCTGCTTCATACACATTAGCTTTGCATACATTCGCTTAACCCTTGCGGATTATAGCAAAGAACTTCTGTAAGAGTGTCTGTAATATAAATAAATACATTTTTGAATTTTACTCATAAAAATCAGATCGCAAGAATTTTGTCTCTTGCTGTATTACAGTGACATTTGAAGTGTGACGATTTTTATATATGTTAATTGAAATATATTTATATATCTATTTGTATATTGTATGTATTTGTTTATATATTTATGCATATGTATGTATGTATTTGTTTATATATTTATGTATATGTATGTATATATTCGCATGTATATTTTAGTTAATATTCTTTGCTGTATGTACACACACCACCTACTATATATCTGTAACTCTGTCCTTTCATCAAACTGGAAGAGATCGCTATTTAGCGATAAGTCCGCCAGATTGTATCACTACTTTTGTCTTATTTATTATTGTTGTATTTAGTTTTATTGTAATTAATGTGGTGTTCAATAAAAGTGTTCATTCATTCATTCATTCAAAGTTTATTGTTGGAAATTATATGTTAATCATTATATGTTAATTGGAAATATAAGTTTTACCAGCGAACTCATTGTTGCCTGCCCGGTGTTTGAACCCATGCTCCCTGACGAGAGGCATACGGTCTTATCTTTCGTCTATCACAGCTTTTTAACTAGTAATGTGCTATTATGTTGACTACCTGTCTGTAACTGGTGCGAAGAACATAGCGTGCATGACGCCCTGCCATCGTTTGCAGGTGCTCCCAGCTGGTGTGCCGTCCATTTTGTATATACGAAAATGTATATCCCGAAAGCAGCTAATCGTGAACCTGGGACCTATTAAAAAATCAGCAAGTTCATCACCACTTCAGGTTTCTTACAAAGCCTTGCCAAAAATATAGGCTACCCTAAAGCGTTCTTTTTATCATGACGATCAAATCGATCGTGGGTTTAAACAAACGCACGCACACAAACGGAGACACGACGGACACAAGCGCACACACGCACACACGTACACAACAAACCTACGTCTTCAGCTGCAAGGAAACGGTCAAATTATTCGCCATACTCCCGATGGCGTGATGAATACTTACCTGTATACCTATCTACTATTATATTTCGCCTTAATCCGTGGCTTTGCCATACAGCAGGGAGTCTTTGGACTATATTATCAGATGATAGAGTGTCTGCACACTTCCCCCGGCATTTCGCATTTTTGGTAATGATATTGTGCTTAAGCGGTTATAGGCCAGCGGCAGGCATCTATGAGTTTTTCTGTTAAACTTGTGTGTCTAATTGATATATGCAATTTATCGCATTATGAGGAAATATCGTGTGGGTATGTATAACATACCACACCGCATTGGAACAATGTGGTAGGTCTCATGACTGGCAGTGGAATAGTAACAGGCGGTTACTTTTCTCGTGCTTGCTCATGCTACTAGTTGACGTTGCAGATTTTTTAAACTGCATATAGTTAGCCTGGAAACAATAGGAAGTAATGTTGGATGCTTCAGGTAATCCAACTCGCACAACATATCCCATTTACCTCGTATCCAAAAAATCTGGTCCCCGTTTTCACCCCTCACGACATACTCCGGCGTTACAGGTGTCCACTGCTGCTCTATGCTACCTATCCGAGTTCCCGGAGGAGAAAATATCTAAAAAAAAGTTAACAATGATTTCACTTAGATTTCCGACTGAGTAATATGAAATTTTGAAAATATTTAAAATTTAATCTTTTTCTCCGTTTCATGATAAACAATGATGGGCTAACGTGAGACCTTGACTTTGAACTAGAGGGCTTCAAATTCAAGGCCTGGCATTAGCTAGCTATTAAGAATCATCATGCACTTTTGGGCGAAGTAAAACATCGCGAGGAAAGTTTCATATTTATGGAGAATTCCTGCAACCCTGCTGAAGTAAAAATTCCCAAATGAAGCCCTCTTCATCCTAGCTCTGGGATTCATACAGGCCTCTAGGATGCGCTCGTATGTAAGAAGGTACGGAGTTTAAGTCTGCACAGTTTGATACTCGAATAACTATTGGTAAAACTATTGCTTCATAAGCTTAAACACTCCTCAAATGTTCTTTTTTGCACTAAGAAGCTTTCCAGGAATCTAACTACTTTTGTAGACTAGATGGGTCTAAAGTAACTACTTTAAGAAATTTCATCCCTAGCGTAAAACAATTTCAAAACATAGATGCCCAGTCAAGAGCTCACCTGGATTTTCTGCAACTGGCAAGGCAGCACGCGGGAAGTGCAGGCGTAGGGGCGGTTAATCCTCATCACTTCAGTACCAGCACTGTCTTTCACGTGCAGCTGTAGTGGTCGGAGGCCGTAGCAGAAGTAGCCCACCCACCAGCTGGAAGATATATTTTGTTCAACTAATTTAATTAGTCAGGCGATATAACGGTCTGTTACTATACCATTCTTCTCTCAATTTTTTTGTAATACTGTGTTAAACTCTGAATAATATTTTTATATCGTTCACCAACTTACTGAACCAGAGATGTCGCTGCATAGGGTTACATTAAAATGACATTGGGTCTAAGGATATTTTTTCTGACAGTACTAAGTATTGTAATTATTTGTGGATAAAATCGAGGTTTGTATTGTTTCGGTCAGCTTCATTTCTCCTATTGGCTCAAGTGGGGGGTATTTGTCTTAATATATATTTGAACACTAATCTGTTATAGTCTAAATAAGGCGATGGCTAACGTCGTCTCTCCCTTTTGGTATGCTGCCCTACCCACATTAAGTTTTTATGATATTAAAACCTCACCTCAAATAATACCTTTAACCTGTCAAGACTTGTCGACCTATTTATTCCTTTATATTATAGCTGTAAATTTATCTTTTGTTGATGTCTTTCTTTTGTAACATTTTCTACGTCTGGATGATAAATATACAATAATAAATTTATTTAAATATTTACCTATTCTCTTCCTCAACAGTGTATATGAGGTTCTGATCAGGTGTCCTCACGAAGAATCTGTTCTTCTTTCCTCGTAGAAACAGCACGCTCTTAACGCGCAGCCGTCTAGTGATGAAGAGACGCTCTACTGGTGATAGATTCTGAAGAACATGGGGTTCGGGAGCTGCCTATTTATTTAAATGTCGATTACAAATTAAGAGCAAATTTTTTTTTATTGACTTAAGCTTATAGCTCTAAGAGCTTTGACAGGATAACCGGATAGAGCGAACATTTTAATAAGTGAGTTCTGTAAGACTCGCAATTTCCTGGGAGAGTTGCCTTATGGTCTTTTGGAAGACCAAATTTCTGCTTAAGGTTGCACATTTTGGAAAACTGAATATGAATTTGAAGAATATATGTCTTTGTATCATGACGACATGGACATATAAAAAAATGACATTTTAATCTAGGGTTGCGTTTGGTCAAAAAAGGTAATTCTCTATTCAATAATTTTATAATTTAAATTTAAATTAGTCGTTGCTTTGGAGAATGCCACATAAAAGTAAAAAATAATAATTTGATCATGAACAATGCTCCTGCCCACTGTTGGACATAGGTTGGACATAGGCACGCCATTGAAGTCGGTCTTCAGAGCTTCGTTCGTTAATATATTTAATTATTAATCGCCGATCATACATTCATCATCATCTTCCAATGATGGACGTCCACTGCTTGACATAAAGATCTCCATATCACACGATCTTGTGCCGCTTGTATCCAGCGGTTACTCGCGAACTTTTGAGGTCGTCAGTCCACCTCGTTGGGGGTCTCAACTTTCTCTGGTGCAACACCTTAAGATCCAACGCCTATCGGTTCTACGTACTACGTGCCCCGACTCATCGACACTTAACCGTCGCCACACGATGAGATATGTCAGTTACTTTGGTTCTTCTACAGATCTCCTCATTCCTTATATAAGGTATAAGGTATAAGCAATGAATACACACAAAAAAAAGTTTTCGTTACTTTACGGAATTCTATTGTATCTAAGCTTTTGACGAATGATTTTGCCTGAACTCGATTTATACGCCCGCCCATACATATAGACGATAAAAGTGACCTTACTTTCCTATTCAAAACATCGGTATTTCCTAGTAAGTAACGTTTTGAATGATTAATAAACAATGTTTATTTTCCTCCACCAATAATTTTATATAATTATTATGTGTAACCATGACTTGATTTTGTATGAAAAATTAATTCAATTAACAGAATTGTTGTGTTGTTGAGGATAAAGTTTTGTGTTACAAGAAAGCTGTTATGAATACTTATCGTAAATGTGAAAGTTTGTCTGTCTGTTACGCTACCATGGTTAATCCACTGGTTAATATATATGAAATTCGGGGATAGGAAAGAAATGCATTGTAGTGTTATGAACATACGAAAAGAATTCGTAATGCGTATGTCATAGAATTTAAATTGGACGGGGCCAGTTTACAAACATGTAAAAAGAGTTCGTAAACTGCTGATAAAATACTTCGTAAAGGTTTTCAATAACATGCCAAAACAATTCTTAAAACACTTTATTATGCTTTTTAGTTTTATTACAATTATTTTACGTCGTACCAGAATGCCGCCAAAAGAATTCTCCATATCTTTTTAATATCCCCTCAAGTTGAGGCTAATGTCAACACTTAAACTTCCAAATACATTTAACTTAATACAGTAATTAATATCAATACAATATTATTATTATAATTATTAAACAAATGTGAAAATTGCTAACAGTCGGCCTTTCCTGACTGCTTTCACGTCCCGTGAAAATATACCGTGAAAATATACCTTGAAAATATAGTTTAAATCATACCATCTATCTAATCTTAACTATAGCTTAATACTTATAATTATTAATCAGTCGAGTGGCCCCTTCATGTCCACAACAACTAAGATGTACTAAGCAGTCGAGTGGCCCCTTCATGTCCACAACAACTATCCGTAAACGAGATTTAGTTGAGTGACCCCTTCATGTTCACAACAACTAGAATGTACTAATCAGTCGAGTGGCCCCTTCATGTCCACAACAACTATTCATAACCGAAATTTAGTTGAGTGACCCCTTCATGTTCACAACAACTAGAATGTACTAATCAGTCGAGTGGCCCCTTCATGTCCACAACAACTATTCATAACCGAAATTTAGTTGAGTGACCCCTTCATGTTCACAACAACTAGAATGTTCTAATCAGTCGAGTGGCCCCTTCATGTCCACAACAACTATCCGTAAACGAGATTTAGTTGAGTGACCCCTTCATGTTCACAACAACTAGAATGTTCTAATCAGTCGAGTGGCCCCTTCATGTCCACAACAACTATTCATAACCGAAATTTAGTTGAGTGACCCCTTCATGTTCACAACAACTAGAATGTTCTAATCAGTCGAGTGGCCCCTTCATGTCCACAACAACTATTCATAACCGAAATTTAGTTGAGTGACCCCTACATGTTCACAGCAACTAAATATATATATATATATATATATATAAATCATCATAAGTCAATATAAGTCACGTGACCCCTTCATGTTCACAATGACTAACATATTTTAATCATAAAACTTAATATAAATCTCATAAATATAATTAACGACTAAGTGAAATTGAAATTTTATTAATATCTAATACAATCCAATTCAAAATATTAAAATCATAAAAGTAAATCATTTATTATAAATTATCAACAAACAAAGAAAAAATCAGTTAGATTCAGAATAATTATCAGAATTACTGCAATCATCTTCAGAATCTTCGTTATTCCTACTAAAAGCTAACCATCTATGTATTTTGTCAACAGGGAAAATTCCTTCAAATTTTTTTGACCCTTTTCGTGTTAAAGGGGTATCCATGATCACATATCTGTCATTAGGAAGCACTTCCTTTATTCGATAAGGCCCACGAATCTTAGGTACTAACTTTCTACTGCCACCAGTTGATGGAATTTCCCTTTCGACTCTCACTAGATCCCCAACCTTGAATGTAACATTAATTCTTTTTTTGTCAAAGCGTTGTTTTTGTTTTAGTTGATTTTTATCAACATATTGAGCTATTTCACCCCGTATATTTTGTAAATTATTATTATCACAAGTAGCAATGTTTTCTAGTTCCTCAATTGTATCACAATCAACGGACTCGTCTAAAATCAAATTAAGTTTAAGCAAAGAGTCTGATGGCCCTACGAGATTTTTGCCAAATAACGCTTGAGCAGGCGTTTTGCCGATACCTTTATTTAATGTATTATTTAGGCCCCACTGTATCTCAGAAACACATTCATCCCATGACACTTCAGATTTACCATAATTGCTAGCTGAAAGTGAGGATAGCACAGTCCTATTGTAGCGCTCCACCTGACCGTTAGCGCGAGGAGTCGCTACTGCATTTAATATGTGTTTCACCCCCAGTCTATTCAGAAATTCTTTAAATCGTTTTGACGTAAATGACGTACTCCTATCAGAAATTAACCTTTTTGGTACCCCAAAAGTATGAAAATAATTTGTAATCACTTTAATAGAATGAATTGATTTAGTACTTTTGACTGGGTATAACATAATAAATTTAGTATAAGCGTCAATTACAACACATAGGTACGTGTTTTTCTTCTTACTGCGCACAAAAGGACCTAAATGGTCAATGTGAATACTATGAAAGGGGCAATCTACCTTTTGTATTGGGTGCAATTCACCCGATTTCTTTCCCGAGGGCACTTTAGTATGCGCACATTCTAAACATGATTGCACGTATTTTTTAATGAAACGCCTCATTTTAGCAAACCAATAATGTTCTTTGATCTTTTCATATGTTTTATCGAATGCGAAATGCCCAATATTATCATGATTGGCTTGAAGGATTTGCCATCGTACTCCCTTAGGAACAACCCAACGATCCCCCTCTTTAGTTTTCCTATATAATAATCCTCGCTTTACAACAAAATTGTCTTTTATTTCTATCAAATTTTTCGTTTCTGGGTCGTTTAAAATATTAATGATACGTTGCAATTCAGAATCATTTTGTTGAACAGTTATAATCCAATTTGTATCAATGTTATTAACGTTTAACATACTTATTTCTGGGATAGGGTTACGACTAAGAGCGTCTACATGGGTCATATTAATCCCTGGTTTGTAAACTATATTAAAATCATACTCCTGCATTATACCCCACCAACGAGCGACTCTAGGTAGCATATCTCTTTTTTCAAAAGTAGCCCGAAGAGAATTGCAATCTGTTACTACTGTGAATGGTATGCCGATCAAATAAACCCTAAAACGTTGTAATGAAACTACTACCGCTAATGTTTCTAGGTCATATGAAGAGAAACGACTCTCT
The DNA here is from genome assembly GCA_947086505.1 of Morpho deidamia. NCBI lineage: Eukaryota > Metazoa > Arthropoda > Insecta > Lepidoptera > Nymphalidae > Morpho > Morpho deidamia. Next base: position 10,572,888 of record CAMTZC010000008.1, read on the forward strand.
TCAGGAGAAGTTTGTCTACTATAATAACCTACAGCACAAAAAGGGGAGTCTTCGTTTGGCCTTTGAAGTAATATACCAGCCAGCCCGACTTTTGATGCGTCAGTATGCAACTGGGTTTCATACGAGGGATTATACAAAGAAAGAATAGGACGCTTGACCAATTCCTGTTTTAGCGTAACAAATGCGTTTTGTTCAACACTACCCCATTGCCAATGAATATCTTTTTTTAGAAGTCGAGTTAAAGGCCTGGCTATAATTGAAAAACCTTTAATAAATCTTCTGAAAAAGCTAGCTAGACCGATAAACTGCCTAATTTTATGCTGGTCAGTTGGCGTTGGAAAGTTTTCAACAGCATTAATCTTATTCTTTCCTGGCCTTATAGTATTTTCGCAAACTTCAAACCCTAAATATTCAATAGATGTTTTAAAGAAGTTACATTTCGAAAGCTTGAGTGTTATACCAGCATTCCTAAATAATTCTAAAGTTTCAGAGAGTTTGTGAAAACCTTCATCGACAGTTCTAGATGGAATTATGATGTCATCCATATATGCAAATGCCTCTTTAAACCTAGCATTACCTAGTATGTTATTAACTGCTCTTTGGAACGTAGATGGAGCATTGGCTAAACCAAATGGCATTCGGTTGAACTCAAAATGGCCATCTGGAGTTATAAAAGCGGTAAGATGTTTAGATGCTTCTGACATAGGGATTTGATAATAACCCGATGCGAGGTCTAATGATGTGTAATATTTATTTCCGGATAAATTATCTAACTGGTCGTCAATTCGTGGTAGTGGGTAGTGCTCCTTAATAGTCTTTTTATTTAAGTTTCTAAAATCTACACACAAGCGACAGTCTCCCGTTTTTTTTTTAACAAGTAGAATAGGAGAAGCGTATTCAGAATTTGAATCTCTAACAATGCCAGACTCTTTCAACTCTGTGACCATATTACGTACTACTTCGCGTTCCGAATGTGATAAACGATACGGGCGGTAAACAACCGGTGTAGAATCTTTTAATTTAATAGTCATTTCTGTTCCCATTATACAACCTAATTCATTAATTTGAAACGCAAAACAATTCCTGTACTTATTAAGCAAATTAACTAAGTCATCTAGCCTATTAAAATGTTCGTCAGTATTAATCATTTGTTTTGTAATGACACGTGGACTTAATTCGCATGTCTTCTCTATTCTATTTACAACTTTAAGGCTTAACTTGTTAGACGGTATAACACGTGCTATTAAAATATTCTGATCTAATTGAGATTCTGAATCGCTAATACCCTTGATAATCATTTTACCGTTTCCGTGATGTAACGTTATAACACTTTGTATCAATTGATACATTTTTTGTGGATTAATACTTGGTTCAATAAAAACACTGCCGTCATACACGGGTACAGAGTAAATATCAACTTCAGTGAGACCTTTAAGGGAAACTGGCTTTGAAAGAAATAGGGAAATTTTACCCACATAAGAAACATTTTTATCAAGCAGTTCTAATTCATTGTTAGTTTTGTACACTAAGACATGGTCTTGCTCCGTAAATGACTGTCCTATCAACAATGAAACACGTAAATAGTGATCGGGTACAATTAATACATCTACATCAGCGCTTACTGAATCTACCCTAATAGATATATGACATTTTCCTAGACAATGTACTAGAGCGTTTCCAAATCCCCTCAAAATTGGTAATTCGCTCGTAGACACTGTTTTTCCTAAGCGCTTAGCTACTGACTCTTTCAACATACTACATTGACTCCCAAAGTCTATAAAACAGTCTAATGTTTGATTTTCAACGACAGCGTTCTTAAAATATTTGTCATCACTATCTTGTGTTTGTGATACACATAAAACTGATTTATTTACAGTAGATTCCACACGTTTCGAATTATTGTTACATTCAATTTCTAAATGACCTATTCTAGAACATTTATTACATCTTTTAATTGGTTGTTTACACTTATAATAAGGGTGTCCTTCCTCCCCACAATTGTAACACTTTGAGGATTTGATGAATTCTACACTAGTTTGAGTAGTCTTTCTAAATCGCCTGTTGTCCGGGATAGTTACTTGCATGGATAAATTAGATCTTTCTGATCTTTTGTAGGGTTTAACGTTTCTTAAAAATACCAATAATTTATCGGGTTCTGAGAACTGAGCAGCTTCAGCACTAGTTCGCACTGATCTGTCTTCTATTCCAAATAATAAACAATCAATTGCATTTTTACCATTAATATTACATCTATTTAATAGAACCATTTTATCGTAGAAATATACTTCAAGTGAATCATTAAAATGAGCCCGGCAAGCCAGCATTTCGGTCAATAATTGAGCATAATTTTCATCCGTAGGAAATGCTAAACACAACTTCTCTTGCCACTGAAGCCATGAAAACATTACACTAGGAAGCCCTTGGTACCATCTTTGAGCTAGTCCAACTAATTTTGGCAACGCGTAATAAGCAATCTGTTTTTCTGACCACCCGTAAATGGCAGCGCATTCATTAACTTTTGAGATCCAGGTTTTGATATTCTGATTTCGTTTGGATGGGTCAAATTCAGGAATGACATTCATAACAGGAAAACGATCACCACTACCGTCCTGTCTTATAGTTTTCATAAGTTCCATGAACGTCGATAGAAGTGAGTGTGTATTAATAGTATCAGAGGTACCTGCTAAGTTTTCGGAGTGTCCTGATGACTGTGGCGGGTTTTCTCGTACCTCAGGTGTAATTCGGCTATTCTTCGATTCCTGCCTTTTCCTGTATTTATTATGTTTCTTAGACCGGTTACGCCGCGATCGTCTTCCGCTGTCCGAAGAATCGGATTCAATACTTGTGCTCAGAGCGCGTTTGCGAGGTCTAACTTTTTCCATATTTCAAACTGAAAAAGTAAATGAAGGAAAGTACATGTTGATATAGTTTGGGAGGTGACCTATCCAATACTGTTATTAAAAGTTATTGTAAAGTAATTAAAAATCATTAGCGGGAAGAGAGAAAGACAAAAAAAATATATTCTTTTTTTTTTTTTTTATAATAATCATTCGTATAATTATACCATTTTAATTAATGCATATCTGTAAATTGTTGATATGATATGATTAAATATAATACCTCACCTTTCTGGGCGCTAAGTCCTTCAACCAAAGAAATTTTCTACGTTTTTCTTCGGATATCCAACTTCTGAGCTGATAAAATACTTCGTAAAGGTTTTCAATAACATGCCAAAACAATTCTTAAAACACTTTATTATGCTTTTTAGTTTTATTACAATTATTTTACGTCGTACCAGAATGCCGCCAAAAGAATTCTCCATATCTTTTTAATATCCCCTCAAGTTGAGGCTAATGTCAACACTTAAACTTCCAAATACATTTAACTTAATACAGTAATTAATATCAATACAATATTATTATTATAATTATTAAACAAATGTGAAAATTGCTAACACTATATTTATATATTCATAAGGTTCGAATTAACTTGACTCTGTTCTCTAGAACATTCCGGTGTATACGATCTCCCCAAGGACTCGCGAACGTTAGTGAACATTGTCGTCATCGGTACGTTCGATATATAAGCGGATGTATCGTGCGCCTCGACGTTCAGTTTGCGAAAAGCGATCAAGAGAGAATTACAAAGCGAAAATAAAAGTGAAATAATAGTGACCTCGGCTTTCTTATTGGACAACGGACATAGAGACTGTAAGCACTATGTTTGTAGGGACCAGTTGAATAAAGTGTTTTAACGAGTCACCAGGTATTTTCATCCATCACCAATAAATCCATGAACCCCCGTACGTAAAAGTATTATTAGGGAAACTGAAACGCTCAAGTTAGCGATATCGAAGTTGCCGTTGCAACTATAAATTAGTATATGAAAGAGAAATTTTTCGATTTTAATGACATATTCAAACAATTATTAGATGATCCTGGCGGATGATCATGAAGTTTGATAGCGATCGATGCATTTTTGAAACTGTTACTGAGAGTTTCGTTTCAAACGGATGTGTAAAAGAGACTGTTAGTATGTCTGTATTAATTGATAAAAATTATCAATACTATAATAAGGTTATCAGCAGAGTTACCATATTTTAGTTAGTTGTTACATTCTTCAATAAAATTTCGCAATCCATATTAGATGAGTCCATAGATAGGTTTAAATTAAGCGTAAGAATTATGCTTATACGTAAAGCATATTACACAATTGAAGATTATTCGGATGACAAAATTTTTTTGTATTTGAAAATCCTTTCAGTTTCAAACACGACTGTGGTTTAATATTGTAAATTGAAAATGTTTAAAAGATTGACTGCCGAGTTTCTTGCTGATTTATCTCGGTAAGAGCAACATTCCAAACCAGATATAGCTTCATTATATCTAATTGATCTTCGAGGATCAAAAAGTGCTTGAGAGAGCTTAATTGTATAAATATTATTTTGATTTGATAAAATTGTAACAAACCTGGGCCAAAGATTCGTCAGGTTTGACTTCTACCACAGGTTCTTTTACGAAGCTTTCGTATGGTAGAGTGGGAGAAAGTGGTATCGGAGTAGCTTGCATCATCATTTTATTTATTAAAACCCCATTAGAAATTTTACAGGAATCCCATATTGTAATGACACTGATTGTCAAAGTCATAGATACTTATATAGATACTTAATATGGTCAAAGTTCAAGCAGTTTAATAAGAACGAAGAATAAGAAAGAAGAATGATATAAGAACTTTTTGAAGACAATCAATCTATACATATAATAAGACAGTCCCCAAAAGCTGTCTGTCTTTATTTTGATATTCTCAAAATCTACTGTACTGATTTATAAGTTATATTTCGAAGTTTAGGTTAATTTATAGAAACAGACGGTACTTTGCGGAATCTATAGTACAGAAGTTAAGATAGAGTTATTTTCCTATAATGCGTTTGTTAAGAGAATTTATGTAATACCTTATACATGCTTGACCAGCCACAACACTTATCATAAAACGCCACGAATGGCAACATTCCACACAAGCACTACACACACACAATACGACAATACCTACGATCGTTTCACCTCGAAATTGAAGCATTATCGGGAGGATAGGCTCCACGACAAAATCGCAAAGCGGTAGGAATCCTGTACGTATCGGGTATGAAAATACGGATAGTCCACTATACATTTAACACTGTAAATATTTTATATTTACTGTATCGTGGATTATAGCAAAATAATTTTATTACTATTTATTATTATTTATTATTATTACTTTTGTATGTGAACGTTACTTTCTTCATACACTTAGCATTACATAGATTCTCTCAACGAACTCGGATTATAGCGAAATAATTGTATCATAATTTTTGTAGTTTAGGTTCGTGATAAATCTACAAAGTTGGAATTACATTTGACCGCTCAAAGTATATCAAATTTGACCTCAAAGGAGTCTGTTACAAACACTTGTATGTATACAAGTGAAACTAATATAATACGTGTTGTAATAAAATTATAGTGGCTGAACTTATTATTTATTTATTCGGATCTTCAACAGCATTACACGATAAATCATCCAACAACATATATCCCATAAAGTTTAAATAAAATATGTAGTACCGATTATAAAAGAACACATCATTCTTAGCTACGATGTTACAATTATAAACCTAAATATAAACACTAGAGAATCATGCAAACATAAAAAAACAACATTTATTTAGCGAAAATTAGTACGTATCATCCACTTTTTTTATCTTCACATTTATCAGCAACGACCAATGTGAAGCTCGGGCAGGTAAGATTGGCAATCATGAAGACACACTAAGGCCAGTCTCCCATGCATCTCGGATAAACAAAAATGTGCAATTGACGTAAGCGGAAACCATGCAAATGTCGAATTATTACCACCGAGGGGACTTCATTTAAATTTGTGTAAAAAAAATAGCAAAACTATATCGCTTTTATCAATCTTGCAACAATGTGCTTTGGTTACAATAAATGTAGGGTGACCATGAAAACATCAAATCGCACGATTAGTATAAAAGTGACGTAATTCAAAATTAGTCCTAATTTAGTTAGATACATTGTAATGCTTATTTTAATGGTATCTATGACATCACGATACTACTAGATAAAAAAACTAGTGTTTTCTTGCTCTTCCGCGTTATGGGTCTCTTAAATACTTACGAGTTTTGTAGGCGCTACGCTGCATTTGATTACGCTACAATTTACCACAAGACTTACTTACTACTTTGGAATTAGGTCACTTTTGATATTAAGCGTCAGAATTATTATCAAATACTAAAAAGTCGTCGTACATTTGAGGAATTATTCTATATTCTATATTCATAATATTAATAATCTAGAACTATATTCATAATCTTTCTATGCTACCGAGTTTTTACCTAAATACGACATTCAACCAGTTTGTGTATGAAACATTAGAATTTATATAGACAGGCTGCGACATTTCAACGTGCCATTATCAATGATAAACTTACAAATAATAAGCAAAGGTTTCGTGATTTTATTATTATTTATTTTGTAAAATAAAGTTTATTAAAACCGCTATTACGACCGGTACACACAACGAAATGAATTTAATAATAAGTTGAGAGCTGTGATAGCCCAGCGGTGAAATTGAGTAACTCTCTAGAAACAAACATGTGTCCAAACCCCGGGCAGGCACCAATGAGTTTTTCTATTGAAACTTATGTGTCTTCTTGATACTTCCAATTTATCATACGCTTTTCCGTGAAGGAAAACATCGTGAGAATGTGAAGATATGCAGGTTAGAGAATTCTAACGATACGGGTAACCCACCAGTCCGCATTGGAGCAACTTGTTACTTGGAACTTGGTCTGTAGCTCCAATCCTTCTCTCCTAAAAACGGAGAGAGGAAGCCTATGTCCAGTGGGATAGTAACAGGCCGTTACTTTACTAATAATAAGTAGAACAATATACTAGACAATATAATGCAATTTGCCAATCTGTGGATGTGTTCAGCGACACATTTATTAAATTAAAAAAATAATGCTTAATGTCCAGATATCGGAGCCGTAGTTTTACATTTAGATTAAGTAGTTCATTGTTGTTATATATAATGATGTGCATGCTGTGACACCTAAAGGCCTTTTCTGGTGTAATCAGTGTAATTTAATGTTTCAATGTTACTGACACTGGTTGTTCCTAAATAAATTAAATGAATAAATATATATATATTTTTTATATTTATTTATAACAAATATGTACAAGATATATACAAATCTACTACTAATCTACTACTACAAATCTACTACTATACAAATCTACTACTATACAAATCATGCCCACGTGGAATGGTCCCAAGAATGCTGGCAGCGTTTCCGCGTGGAATCGCTAAGCTCATTCTGTGCGAAAATGGAGGCAGCCCTCTTGTCACCCGAAGAGGAGATCAAGAGGTGTTAAAACGGATAAAAAAAAATTTGCACTTTGGCTCCATGGCCCTAGGTATTTATCCCTTGTATTTATCCCCTTAACTTGGTTAAATATCGTTCAAAAGTGTGGTTAGCACGTATTTTAATGCGTCCACGGCCGCACGCGCCGCCCTGCGCTACCATTTTATGCAAAAACGCAAATTTCGACGAAATTTGAAACGCTCCATTGTAGCCGAGGTCCGAATGAATAAAAATAATCGTTAGTTACTACATTTTTAGGGGAAAAATGCATTCGCCAAAGATTCGGCTATTATTGCGAGCAGGAGTGTGCCGGATAAAATTAACGATTGATTTTTATGCAAGCGACAGTTTGAAATAATCAGAAACTTTTGGCACGGTCAAATAGGACGCGGAATATATGTACTTTTATAATACATACAAGCGACTCTGATACAATTGTTCTATTTTGTATTTCATACTTGTAAATTAACTCAAATACAAAATATTCTTTATATTAGTAAACTTAGAAACAAGTGCTTTTGAATCGTCAACTCTACTGCTAGTTCGAAAATCTGTTCCTACCAAATAGAGCCAGCAAGAAACTCGGCGGTTGCTCTTATATATATATTTTTTTATATGAATATAAAATTCTCGTGTCACAATGTACACTGAAACGGCTTGACCGATTTTTATGAAATTTTATATGCATATTCACTAGGTCTGAGAATCGATAGGTGTTGTGTGAGAAGTGATAAAGGTTGTCCACCTCTAACATTTTTATTATATTTTGGATTTATTTTTTAACTTGTTTATAATGTACACTAGAAATTACTACTACGTTTGCCGGGTCAGCTAGTAATAATACAATTTTTATACATAATTAGATACATCACGTCAATTTTGGAAAAAGCTGCAGATTAGCTAAATCCAGGCATTTTTATCATTTATATAATCCTCAATAGTATACAAAGCTCTCTGTATCCGCCTCCTCTTTATAGCTATTTTAAATTGCTGTAATGTACAGTGTTAAAATTTATTTTGGAATTTTATTATAAAATCGTATACCAAAACCCACAACAATGTACATATTTTGCAAGGCGCAAAGCAGATGCTGTTGTTATGGAATTGTTTTAATGATTTAAAAATAATTACTTTATATTATTTTTATTTAGTTATTTGATATTTTTTCAAGGTTGGATTGTAATTTAAATATTTTCATAGACAATTAGTTGAGAAATTCAATAAAAGACTGATGTATATGGTAAATTCTGTATTTCACTTTTTGTACTTCAACAATATTCTCTCATAATCTCCGTATTATAATATTAAATAACATTCATACATGTCGATTGTGTATCGCTCGAATCTAAAAAAATAAAGCAACAAAAATAATACTTAATTTGGCGATCATTTTAAATAAGATATAAATTTAACTACGACGGAATAGAACCCGCACCTAGGTACAGCGCCAAAGTTCTTAATACTCTACCATACCAAAGTTTGTGACAGTTTCGGATTCAACGACGTTATATTAATCTTTAGCAAATAACTTCGTAGTAACACTTTCCGAACATTACACTTTTTTCATAAATATTTAAAAACTAGTGTTGTTTTAGTGTCTACACTAAACCTACACTAAAGGTTAATTATAATCACTAAATAAGTTCCTTTAGTGCAGATTGAGTAAAATAATAAAACGCTCTGTCACTCTGCTTAATTTCTAAAACGTAAGAATATAAAATTATTTCTAATATCGCAAGCTCTTCTGATGTGTTTTAATATATTTTATTTAATATCGTTGTTAATATTATTTTAATATAATAATAATTCGAGCGAAATAATAACACACCGCTCAAGCTCACGACACAACAAAAATAATAATTATTAACAAAAAACAATTTATTTTATTGTTAAATAATACAATTATTGCAGCGTTCTCTCTCACTGTACTCAATTCATTTAATATTATAATAACATAATATTATTTTCGTAAATTATTTGTTCGATATTCTGGTAATATATGTTGTATATATAGGCTGTTCCTATTTTTAACATTTCTTTTAATCTTTTTTTACAAAAATATAATGTATATCCATAGTATACTATTGCTATTTCTCCAAATTTAATAGATATAAAAAATAAAATAAAATACAGGTAACCCTGCTATAACACGGTTTTACTATAACACGATTTGTAAATTGTGGCAATCGCTCCTATAACGCGGATTCCTATAATACGGTTTCGCTATAAATAACACGATAAGAAAACAACAAATTGTTTGTAGATACAACACTGTATATATCCCTATAACTGCATCGAGTTTAAGTGTTTGTTGCCTAAAGATACAGTATTGCTGAAATGAATGTGGCCTTAACAGAACTTTAAGCCAAACCTTTTTATAGCCACGCAAGAGACGATAGCCCCCGCCCCCCTTTTTGTACTAGCTCTAGGCCTCATACAACACGTCTTTTTAAAGGAATCTAATTACCGTGTTATAGGAGGGTTACCAGTATAAGGATACAAAAGATTTATAATAAACTTAAGTACCTTATGTTTTTAATTAATTTTTGAGCATAAAATTCCAGTATATTTGTAACCTTAAAAATGTATAATAAAAAAGTTTCAGTTGTATATCGTTGTAACAAGAAACTAAAAATCAAATTTTGTAACAAACTTAACGATTTTGCAGTTTAACCAGTGTAAGCAACAAAATTTGCAACTATTTATTTACACTTACGAAAGTATATATATATTTAATTCTAAAACAAGGCACATTGGTACATAACAAATTATTTACAAGAATATGTATAAATATAAATATCATCTAAAAATATATTTTATCACAAATAAGTTAATATTTTCTCTTCAATGTCGTGGTCCATGTAATCACTTACTCAGTTAGGGTTGCCAACTTATTTTACTAAAATAAAATATATTTAGCTGTAAGAAGAATGGTAAGCAGTATTTTTGAAAAATTAACTGTATTTCATTTATTTAATGTTTTAAATATACATTTTTAGAGGTTTTCATATGAAGAAAACTTTATTAGCCTCACCACAATTATAAGTAAAATTAAGTCGTATTCTGTTTTGTTTCGTGCTGCGCTACACTGAGCGCCCTATAACGAAATTAAAAAATAAAAATATGTAGGCGTAAAAAGAATAGTACTAAACATTCTAATGCTGAAAACAAGTTTAATAAATAAATAAATATATGTGACATTTACTCAAACGACTCCGTCCTCACAGTAACTTAATACTGACTTGTGTTATGAATGACAGACAACTGGTAAAATATATATGCAAACATAATTTTCACTACATACCTAAATACAAATAAAGGCTCGAAGAACAAGCGATTTGCTTATAAAAATGTCGGACTCGAAAAGCACGAAGCCGAAGGCAGGGTCACAGTCAACTGAGCAAACGGGTCGGTACCGAATATAATTTATAAATTTAACATTAAAAAATATAATATGGTTAAAAATAGTATAATACAGTTTTTAACAATATAGATGGCAACCCTATACTCAGCGTTACACGTTCTGGATTAGCTGCTTATCATAGCTTAATTTTAGTAAGGAATATCATCCTAGTAAAGTAGCTGCAGCTTAACCCGTTATCAAGTTACTGTAACCATCATAAATACGCTACGTATAAATATTAAATTCATATGAATCTTGTACATTTACATAATTAAAATAATACAATTCGTCTACATTCAATAAAATGCCTCGAACAAGAGCACCATGTATTTTTTTATTATAACTAGCTGTGCCAATAACGACTTCGCCCGCAAGTAATTCTGTGATTTACGAAATTTTGAACATAATAGTTATTTTGAGTTAACCGTGAGAGTAAGAGACAAGTCATCGCGGACTTTTTTGTAGTATTGTTATAGATCTATAATTCTATACTACATTACTTTAGCGTATCTCTGCCGGTTTACGCAGCGCACGCGACTAAAGCTCCCAGCAAGCAAGTTTTTTAACAACTGCTCGATCTCTTCATCATAATTTCCATAATACCGATATGTACTATTTACCTAAACCATCTGGAAGTATTGCACTATCTTTTGGTGAAAACCGTACAATAATCCGTTCAGTAGATTTTGAGAAAATCGATTACATAAAGACAGACAGCTTTTTGGGACTTTGTTTTATAATAAGTATAGATAGATAGTACATGAATACATTTGAATTTATTTAAAATGAACAACATTCATTTAATATTATATATTTTTGTATAAATATATTTTTTAAGTTAATTGAAATCACGTTCTTTATTTAGTGTAAATAATATTAAAATCGCTTGACTCGTAATAATTCTACTTCTCGAACGAACACGTTTGAACACGTATAACAGATATCCGAAACACCTTTTAAATATTTTTTTACGTAAAATTATTTTTTTGTAATAAATAAAGTCCAGATTTTTCTCTTTTTTTACAGGCTATTACTATTCAAATATTTTTACTTATTTCGCCTTTTAGAAAGAAAAGTTGAAGCTGAGATCCGCCATATCCAATAATTTGTTGATGTTTGTAGAAAATACGCGTGAATTTGCAAAAATCACGAAAATGATTAAAAAAAAATCTAAATAAAGGTTTAGGAACAAATTAAAGAGACTGGTAAATATTTTCTAAATACTGTAAACATCTAGTATTCAGTTTAACTGATATTATAAATATTTTCTATTATCATAGTTCGCTCGTCGCTCTAATTTTCTCTGATCACGCATGTGACCCAAGCACCTAGTCTTTCAATAAACTGTAGACACATCTTATATTAACTTTTCATTTATAGTCCCAAGTTATATAAAGAAAACAGTTTTCTATTATCGTCGTTAGAACGCAGGTCTGATTTTATTTGATCGCGCAGGCAACCTAGGTATTTCGAAATACTGAAATAAATTTTCATTTACATTCACTACTGATACTACAAAAAAAAAACAATTTTCTATTATCGTAGATCGCTGATTTTCTCTGATCACGCAGATAACCTAAGCACCTAAGTCCATGTCGAAGCAAGGTCGAGGGTGTGCGTGGGGCGAGTGCGGTGCGTGCGTGCTGCCTAACAGCAAGGGAAGGCTTTCCCCTAATCCTCCTAAACCCCCTAGACCTCCAAGCCCTAAAGACATTCCTCCTTCAGACATTAATGAGGCCCCTGAAAAAGAAAACAACATTTACTTGAGACTTTGTTCGCGCCCACTTAAATGTTAAAACACCCTTAAATATGTTAATATTAAATATTTTTAAAATGTAAAATTAATTTTGCATGGTCGGTTTCGACCTTGTACACTTAAATACATAAATACACCCACACTCGAATAACCAACGATTTATTGATTGTTGATTTATTTAATTTCAGCTTATTTGTCCTAGAATTATTCTTATTAGAAAAACTCTGTTTTCTAATAAGAATAATATTTTAAATAACGTAATTTTTGTACATAAAAATATAAAGAATTATAAAACGATAGGTGATGTATATAATAGACAAAGTAGGAACCGACATAAACTTGCGGCTCCTGCTTTGCGCCTAGCAAAAGTACGTAAATCGTTTGTGGGTTTGGGTATAAGATTCTATAATAAAATTCCGAAATCAATTTTGGTCATGCCATTACAGCAGTTTAAAAACACTGTTTAAAAGAGGCTGATACAAAAAGCCTACTATACTGTTGAAGATTACTTAGATGATAAGGATGTGTGGATATAGGTGCACTTCTACCCTGTACAAGACAGTAATAAATAAATGTAACTAGTTCTAAGATTTATATTATATTTTAAAAAGAGCAACCGCCGAGTTTCTTGCTGGCTCTTCTCGGCAGGAACAGCTTTCCGAACCAGCAGTAAAGTTGACGATTCAAAAGCACTTGTTTACAAGTTTACTTGAATAAAGAATATTTTGATTTGATTTGATTTGATATGGAGATCCCAGACAATAATAATATAGTAAATGATAACAAATTTTCAAAATAATGTAGAATAATTTATGGAATTAGGCGGTAATTTGGGGAGGTCCATAGTACAAAAGCAATAATGTTTTTTTTTAATATAATCTGCGATTTTACTATTAATTGTGAATAATGTAGAACATATATCTATTATCATATATCTATTATCATTAAAAAGAAAAAGCGCTCTTGATCTACATATTTATTTATTTATTTAAGTTAAAATTTTTTTAAAAGTTTACGAGTTTCACTTTTTATAATATAAATATTTTGTAATATAATTATATTTAACTTATATTTTATTATAATACTAGCAATGCCTCGCGGTTTCACCCGCGTCCATACAGATCTCGTGGTAGTGGAAAGTCTGCGAAGTCGGACTATAGATTTATTTTGTAGATTATTTAATTATAAAAAATGGGTATCATTAGTATTCTTGGAACAAGACTTAACTCACCAAGTGCAGGCCCTGCTATAACGGTAGGTTAGGTTTGTTATGGCATTATTTGATTTCGATTTACATTCTTAAAATCGTAATATCTTTTGATTGGGATGGCGGATTTTAATAATTTAAATAGTATTTTACTGGTATTGAAACAGTTATTAATAAAATATCATTTAATGGGATAAGGATTAATACAGAGATATGAATAAAATGGTTTGATTATTGTCGGCACTTTTACCAACTTTTACAATGTAAAAAAGAAGTTATATTGGCATAACTATAATAGTTAAACATATGGTATCACGGACTTTTTTATGGATATTGATACGTTATATAATACTGTAGAACATTTGTTTGTTCTATCATAAATAGTTTCCGCAGCGCACGCGATGAAAGATGTTTACGACTAAATTTTTCCCAACTTATTACAATTTTATTAGGGATCCCTATTATTTTTGAAAATGACATATAGCCTATGTTGCTCAGTGAAGAAGCAGCTTTCCAATGGTGAAAGAATTTTTGAAATCGGTCCAGTAGTTTTTGCGTGAAAACGTAACAAACATACAAACAAACAAGCAAACAAACATACAAATCTTTCCTCATTATAATATTAGTATAGATGTATGGTACCCTGTAAGCATGCTAGGTTCACATCAAGAAGATATCAATTATTGTAAGCGAATAATTATGTTGAATATTTGATATTTTCAATTGTATGTCAGTTTTGTGAACTAAATAAAAAAAAAAAAATAGGTTTTCATGCCTATTCACGATTCATTCTAAGAAAAAATACTTTTATATCATACTGACTGTCACTTTCAAATTTTGTCCATTTCAAGAATTCCGTGCATGTTATTTTTTTCATGATCTCTTTATTATCAATGTTGCCATAATACGATATAAGCTGCAATAGTGCAAAATTTCATCTTTAATGCTTCAGCGGATTAGCGGTGAAAGCGTAACAGATAGACAGGGAGATACAGAAAGATCGCGTTTTTAGTACTGACGGCCACGCGTTGCTGTGGCTCAGTCCGTGTCTGTCAGTCTCAGTTTTAAGTAAATTAGTTTTGTTTCTGTCCTTGAAAATAGGACTTACCAGGAGGGTGTGCGGAGAGGTCTATGTGCAGCATGGCACAGGACTGCTCGGCGGCGTCAGCGACCGCCGCGCTAAGACCTAGCTGCGAGGTGGGCGACGAGCACAACATTGGGTCCCCTGCAATATATTTATTGTAATAGTTAGCTGGTGGATGCGTAACTGCTACTATCTCAGTGCTGGGCATAGGCCTCCTCTCTTAATTTTTACACATAAAGGTTGGAGCTAAGACCTACGACGCTCCTCCAACAAGGATTGGTAGGTTACAATATCCCCAGAATTCTCTAGAGATATGCAGGTCTTCTCTTCGAGCTGTGATAGCCTAACGGTGAGACCGTGCGACTCTTTCGAGGGGAACACGAGTTCAAACCCGGGCCGGCACCAATGAGTTTTTCTATTAAAACTTATGTGTCTAATTGGTATTTGCAATTTATCACACGCTTTTCGGTGAAGGAAAACATCGTGAGGAAACCTGCGTGTCTCTAGTGAATTCTGGAGATATGCGTAACATGCCAATACGCATTGGAGCAGCGTGGTAGGTCTTAGCTCCAACCCTTCTCTCCAGAAACGGAGAGAGGAGGCCTATTCCCAGCAGTGGGATTGTAAGTCCGCTACTTCATGCAGGTCTTCTCACGTTATTTTCCATCAGTAAAGCCTATAATAAATTGCAATTATCAATTAGACACAAAAGTTTTTTAATAGAAAACTCATTGGTGCCTGCCCGTGGTTAGAACTCATAACCCCCTCGAAAGAGACGCACGGTCTCACCTCTAAGGTATCACAGCTTTCAGCATATCTTTGAAGAGTCCCTGATATATGTAACCCACCAATACGCATTGGAGAAACGTCGTAGATTTAAACTCCAATCCTTCTCTCCAAAAAGTAAGCCTACCACCAGTACACTTTTATAATGCCATCGTTAAAAAACTGAGATAGGTTTCAGCTCAGTTTCGTTGGTGAAGACTTTGTGTATTTTAAAGGTCAATGACACCTATATTTAAGACAAGCTTTTAAGCGCAACTTCGTTCGCGTGGACTGCAGTCTTATTGTAAATCGTACTACTTATATTAATTATGGTTAAAGTGGGCTAACCTTAAAAGCTAGACATATGCTGTTGCGGACTTTTATTAAAAACTTCTAGAGAGGAACAATTTTGTAATACAAGATTTTTTAATAACTTTCACTGTTTACTTAGAGCACGCAAGGAAAGCTTTAAATGTTGCCGTTTTTGCAATATTTTTTAATGTTGCTCTTCCCCTATTCATCTGAGCGTGATGGTTATATACCATATTTAGCCTATCTCCATAAATGGACTATCTTACACACAAAGAATATTTAAGATCGAACCAGTGGTTCCCGAGATTAGCGCGTTCAAACAATCAATCAAACAATGAAACAAACAAACTCTTCAGCTTTATATTAGATATTAGATAATGATAAACAAACAGAAAAATAGTATTTACCTTGTGTGACGGGGTTATGCGAGTCATCGTCCATCAGGTCCTCGATCTGTGCAAGGTTCAGCACCGCGTCGTTCTCATCACCACCGAGCAGTCCTGGTGTTGGTGATAACCTCATTTGCTACGACAATACAACAATATAATAATATTAAGGTTTATTTAAATAAATCATAGAAAGCAGAACGTTGGAAAAATAAAAAAGACTGATGAAAAGAGTGCATGGAAATGAGATGAGATGTTAAGTTAAGACCGTAGATAAGACAATTTACAGATGTCGAAACAGCGAAACTTGTTTATTTTGTTTACTTCCATAGCATTATGTCTTATGGAATATTGCTGTGGGGTAAATGCGCGGATAGTGAAAAAATTTTCGTATTACAAAAAAGAGCCATACGTGGCATCTACAATTTAAGTCCGCGTGATTCCCTGCGAGAGAAGTTTAAGGAAACAGGTATTCTAACATTTGCTTCACAGTATATTTTAAATAACGTAATTTTTGTACATAAAAATATAAAGAATTATAAAACGATAGGTGATGTATATAATAGACAAAGTAGGAACCGACATAAGCTGGCGACTCCTGCTTTGCGCCTAGCAAAAGTACGTAAATCGTTTGTGGGTTTGGGTATAAGATTCTATAATAAAATTCCGAAATCAATTCTGGTCATGCCATTACAGCAGTTTAAAAACACTGTTAAATAGAGGCTGATACAGAAAGCTTACTATACTGTTGAAGATTACTTAGATGATAAGGATGTGTGGATATAGGTGCACTTCTACCCTGTACAAGAGAGTAATAAATAAATGTAACTAGTTTTAAGATTTATATTTTAAAAAGAGCAATCGCCGAGTTTCTTGCTGGCTCTTCTCGGCAGGAACAGCTTTCCGAACCGGCAGTAAAGTTGACGATTCAAAAGCACTTGTTTACAAGTTTACTTGAATAAAGAATATTTTGATTTGATTTGATATATATGTCCCACATATTTTTATATAAAAGAACTTTTAATATCTAATACCTTCATGTCTTTATGGTTGAAGAGGTGGTCAGTTACTGGCTCCAGACAGAGGTCTGGCTCCAGACAGCCCAGGGAGAGGCCTTCGTCGCGGCTTAGGGGGGAACACGAGCCAAGTTTTAACCCGTCTGGAATAAAAAGACAAACGCTTGAATTGTTGCTATTTTAGAACGTATATAGTATATAGGGTAAGTAAGTATATAGGGGACTGCTATGTTTCGATTTGCACGAAGTATACACAACTGCTGCTCCCAAAATATCATTTAGAAATTGTCAGAAATGAACCTTATTTTAGAGCCATTAAAATTTATAATAAATTACTGAATGTATGAAAGATGTAAACAATTTTAACAATATCAATAGAAAACTAAAAGAAAAGAACGGATTTTTTTGAGCTATTGAGTATATTTAACTAATGTGAGATAAATTCAATAGCTTCGTAATATTTATGTCACTCCTTGACATTACCGTGTTACCGACAGTACCGTATTTAACCGTATAGGAGATAGACTTCACGATGAAATCATAAAGCAATCTATCATCTAAGCTTGCATAGTTATATAGTTATTAGTTCAACCCCCACCATTTGATTTGCAATTGAACACGATTAAATAAATTATAGACAAATAATTTTATTATTACTTTTATGTGGATCCCACAATATAAGTCTAAGTCTATAAATAAATAACTTGCCGTTGTACTGTCAGATTATTCAATTATAATCATTAAAGGTGCATCCAAAAATTAAAAATTAAAAAGGTACTTACCCAGTGCATCTAGTGCAGACAGGGCTTCACCAGACGGCGTGTCCCTGAGAAGGTCTGGAGGAGGGTCACCGAGTTCCATCAGCGACGCTGGCTCCGATTTAGGAAGCACCACCTCCTGGAAATTAAACTCTCCGTTAGTCTCCGTTCACTTCACTGGTGCAAAGGGTCTGGTGAGGTTCCCCAGAAAGGGACATTCGCCCGGAAATCTTCACCTTTCATCCTTGGTTTAACTAACGTAAATTACACAAATTTTTTGTCCATCTATACTTATTATAAAATAAAGTCCCAAAAAGCTGTCTGTCTGTATGTAATCGATTTTCTCAAAATCTACTGAACGAATTTTTGTACGGTTTTCACCAAAAGATAGTGCAATAATTCGTATTATGTAAATTGTGGTGAAGAGATCGCGCAGTTGTTAAAAAATTTGCTTTCTGGAAGCTTTAGTCGCGTGCGCTGCGTAAACGAGCAGATATACTCTAAACTAATGTGCTAAAAAATTGTGGATCTATAGAAATACTACAAAAAAGTCCGTGATATCATGTTTCTATTTCTTATGGTTAACTTACAATAACCACTTTTATGTTTAAAATCTGAATTCTAGGAAAAAATTGTGACACGCTGAATTCCACGCGGGCGAAGCCGCTGGCACAGCTAGTATATATTAAAAATTATTTTCCACATTTTAGAGCAAGTATTTTTAATTAACTTTTTAGTTATTCAGTTTATTGAATTTGCACCGATTGTTGATTGTTGCAAAGTAAATTAATTGTCCTCTGAAAGTGGGTCAAAATTGACTTGTTAAGAGTCGGTTACATACATACATACATTCGAAACTCTTATTTATTTAGTTTATTTATGTAATTTTATGTAATCTACAGCTCTACATAAAAATATATTTTGAAAAACTTAATCTATAACTATACTAATATATAAAGCTGAAGAGTATGTTTGATTGAGTGATTGTTTGAGCGCGCTAGTCTCAGGAGCCACCGGACCGATTTGACAAATTCTTTGAGTGTAAGATAGTCCATTTATCGAGAAAGGCTATAAACCATATAACATCACGCTAAAATGAATAGAGGAGCAGCAATAAAAAATATTGTGAAAACGGCAAAATTTAAAACTTTCCTTGCATGCGCTAAGTAAACGGTGAAAGTTATTAAAAAGTCATGTAATACAAAATTGTTCCCCTCTAAAAGTTCTTAATAAAAGTCCGCGACAGCATATGTCTAGCTTTTAAGATTAACCAACTTTAACCATAATTAATGTGTTATGGTTTACTCAAATAATAAGACAGTAGTCCACGCGAACGAAGTTGCGTTTAAAAGCTAGTCTATTAGTATAGCAAAACTGATTATATACATTTACATATTTAATATAAATTTTGTTTAACGGAATTGATAAAGAATGTAAGAAAGCAACACGCGTTTATGTTTGTGTGTGTGTGTGAGTGTGTGTGTGTGTGTGTGTTTGAGTGTGTGTTCGTGTGTGTGTTCGTGTGTGTGTGTTTGAGTGTGTGTTTGTGTGTGTGTTTGTGAGATTTATTTATTTTTTTATATTTTATAGTTTGGGATTATAAAGCGTTCAATAATACCGGTAATGTTTTGTGTGGTTCGGAGAAAGTCTCCGATGGGGCGGTGTCCACGCCAGAGTCGGAGTGGTGCGGCGAAGACCAGCCGTCAGCGGACACCGGCAACCCGTGAACCCTCGCCAACCTCTCTAACTCCTGGAAACCACATCAAATAAACGGGGGAATTGATGATTATCTTTTAATTTATTTGACAAGCCAATGACATTTGTGCATAAATGCATGCGTTTGCATGCATTCACTTAACCCGTGCGGATTATAGCAAAGGCGCAAGATTCGGATGGTATGGACATATAATGAGGAGGGATGAAAATCATGTGACCAAACGAGTGTTAACTATGAATACAGATGGATATGTGACTAGAGGGAGGCCTAAAAATAGATGGTTCTATCGTGTGGAGTATGACATGCATATAAAAGGAGTAGCGCCAAAGTTGAATGCTAAGAGAGAATGCTAGAGAAAAACATATTGTACTGATCACACATAGAGTGGGTTAAGGGCAGGAGAATGATGATGACCATAGTACAGCGGTAAATAATGTTGTGACGAATGGAAATGGAGGTTGTGGCGTAAAATGTAGGTAGAATTATGGTCGAAGTTGGAGAAATTTTGAAGAAAGTAGGGTTTGTTCTGTAAACCCCTTCTGTTTTTCAAATTTCTGGACAAGAATGAGTTGACGTATGATAGGAGAGAGTGGAAGAGAACAAAATGTTGTGCCACACTTAGAGTGGGATAAGGGTAGGAGAATAAAGAGATTTATTTAAAATAAGGCACATAGTATAAACATCATAACAGGAGCGTAGAATTGATATACAACAAATATGACAAATAATGTGGGGATTTACACAAAACACAACAAACCAAAAAAACCTACTTAAAATTTTATAGTTTTAAAAATCATGAACACTATAACATTTCCTAAAAACAATTTATCGGGTCTTCGAGTATAGGTCAAGGTTAATTTTCGTTTTGTGTGTCGTAATAGGGTACGGTCATTGATCTCTATAAATCGTGTTTATTTAAAGAAATGTAAAATAGTTCCTGTGGCTAAAATACTACTCTCCTTTACTGATTAACTGATTTTTCGGGTGCTAAAGTGTGTAGGTAACAATAATTAAAATAAATGTCGTATGATCAGCCCAATCCTATAAATTTACCAGTTGTCCGTCAACCTTCACACAATTATTTCGTTACTTTGTGGACAGACGGCCGTATGTGTGTCCCATATTTAATGGATAATTATTTATTTAATAACAACTGAAGCCGTAAGCAAACCGTATGATTCGGTACTGAGTAACGGGTGCGCTATCTAGTAACGAGTACCGAATCGTTACTCACGAATGCTATTAGTTACTCGTTACTCGCATACTTCGTATCGGTACGTATTAGTAACTACATAATACGGTACCTAATCTGTGGTTTGAATGTATGCTGTCGGTATATCTAAACGTTTGTTTTTTTATTGTTTATTGGGCCCGTAAAATAAATATTTTTAAATTATTTGAAATCTCCTTTAAAATATTTTTTTATCATATTTTATGATAAATTTCATTCTAAGCGAAACAATATCTATTTAATCTCACAGTTAAAATAATAAATCCATTGCAAAATCCAGTAGATTCTGCCTACAATTTACTTGTACTTTTAATTATTCTACAATTCTAACTTTTTATCAAATCAAGATTTTGTAAAAAAATACACGAAAAAATTCGCCTTACGCAGCTAAGTATGCAAGTAAGTAAGTAATATGTCGCGCCGATATCATACCGTACGGGAATACGACTCGAGACGTTACTTTAATGCTATGATAGCAGGTATCAAAAGTAACGAATAAAGTACCGATACGATAGTAACGAGTACTACTTGTTGTAGTAACGAACACGTACGGGCACGCTTTTTGTCGTTACTCTTACACCTCTAATAACAACATTCTGAATCAATGGTAGGATTACTAAGATTTGTCGATTAAACTCCCGGAGCAACGACAACAAGCCAGTCAAGGTATTACCAAAAAGAACAATCAAGAAACTCTGCAGCCCATTTTTTAAAACGCAACTGACCTGTATCCTCAGCATCAGCTTCCTGTTGTGCAGCTCGATCTGCTTCCTCCGCTGCTCGCTTTGCTTCAGCCTGTTGACTTCGTCCCTGAGGCATTTGATGTAATCCACGCTGCTCTTGAGGATGGTGCCCTTGTTGGGCCTCACGTCCCTGATGACCTCGTAGAAAGGATCGTTGGTCTTCGGCAGGAGGGTGCCGAGTTCTTTTATCCTGTCGTTTATGTTGAAGCGGCGTCGGCGTTCAACTATGAAAAATTTATAAAAATATCCAAATTCAAAATATTCTTTATTCAAGTAAACTTGTCAACAAGTGCTTTTGAATCGTCAACTCTGAAAGCTGTTCCTACCGACAAGAGCCAGCAACCCGGCGGTTGCTCTTTCCAAAAAATAATTCTTATTACTAGTTACACATAGTTTTACTAAGGTCTTGTCGAAGTTAATAGGTTCGAAGAATAGCTATATCCATGCATTCTTATCGTCTATATAATCCTCAATAGGATAGTAGGCTCCTCTGTTTTAGCCTTTTTTTAAATAGTATTTTTACTATATAAACTATATAACTGCTGTTATGGTAAAGTTAAAGTAGATTGCGGAAAAATTGGCATTTCTAATCCGGAATGGCAAGTTTTTCCGCAGTCCAAAAACTAAAATATTGATTTATAATGCTTACGTCAGAAGTACACTTGAATATTCCAGTACCGTATGGTCACCAAATTATAAAGTTCATCAGTTAAGAATTGAACGCATACAAAAAAGATTTTTGCGGCATCTTGCATACTCATGCAGACTTCACAAGCAGCTTCCCACGTACAATGAAAAATTAGTGCATTTTAAAATGGATAGTTTAATGGTCCGTAGGAAAATGATTGATATGACCTTTCTTTATAAACTTCTTAGGAATAAGGTTGACTGTTCGTCTCCGCTACAATGTATTAAGTTACGCATCCCTCGACGCGTACCGAGACTTCCAACGACTTTACTTACCAGCATTTTGCTAAAACCAATCTAAAACAGTTTTCGCCTTTATCTAGATTGCCTAAATTATTTAATTCCATCTGCCGAGAAGTGGATATTTTCAACGACACTTTACAAATATTAAAAAAAAAGACAGTTAGATTGTTAAGAGGAGATTAATGCGATGAGATCGATCGTCTTAGTATTTACCTTAATTCTTTTGTTTTATTTTATTGTTTTAATTATTTTGTTTTTGTTTAATTGTTTTGTTTACCAGATTATTTTATTTTTTTACCTATTAAGTTCTATGTTTAAATGTATTATGTAATTGTTTTTTACGTTTATATTGTGTAGTAATTTTTTGGTGCATGCTGTGACACCTTAATAAGTTGTACATTTTAAACTATTTTTCGTTTCTATTATTTTTTTATGTAAGTTTTATATGTAACAACTACTGGATGTCCAAATAAATAAATAAATAAATAGATTGCGGAATTTTATAATAGAATCGTATACCCAAACCCGTAAACGACTTACGTACTTTTGCAAGACGCAAACCAGAAACCGCAGCCTATATCGGATCCTACTTTGTCTATTATATACATCGCCAATCTTTTTGTAATTAAGTTTATTCTTATAAACAAAAGTTAAATTGCTAAAAATATACTGTAAAGCGAATATAAGAATACCTATTTCCTTAAATTTCGCTCGCAGGGAATCACGCGGACTTATTTATTTATTTATTTCTTTATTGTACAAACATAAAAATATGAGAAAAAAGAAAGCAAAAAAAAGCACATGCACAAAGGCGGACTTATCCTTAAAAGAAATCTCTACCAGCAAACCTACGAGTAACAGAAAGAAAATGAAAAGTAGTGAAATATGGATAATGAAAAAAAGGAAGGAAGAAAAAGAAAAATAACGAAACACTATATACATAGATTAAAGTTGAAAAATGAATGAAAAATGATAGCTAATAGTGATCATTTAAATTAAATCATTTGGACCTAAAGTGTAAATGGCTCTTCTTTTTAATACAAATATTCCATCAGTGTATATCATACAAAGGTAAAGTCTGCTTATACCCACCGCGATAACGCTGTATAAAGAGCTCATAAAAAACGTCCTTTGGTGTACTTTAAACTATTCGGATATCCCGATAGATTAAGAGATGAGCTTAGCCAGTATATGCGATAAGATTAGAAACATCTGAAAGTGCAAAAAATTGTCTGTTTGTATGTCTGTTACTCTGTCATAACTCATAACGTTGGTGCAAAATTATCGGTCACATCTATACTTATTATGAAATGCCGTGTGGTATCCGGCTGAGTAGAATACACCACCCTCATTTCTTACTGAGGTGTCGTAAAAGGCGACTAAGGTAAGTCAACACCCCATGCCGCGTGATATCCGGCTGAATAGAATAGACCACCCTCTTTCTTACCGAGGTGTCCTAAAAGGCGACTAAGGTAAGTCAACACCCCATGCCGCGTGATATCTGGCTGAATAGAATAGACCACCCTCATTTCTTACCGAGGTGTCGTAAAAGGCGACTAAGGTAAGTCAACCCCCCATGCCGTGTGGTATCCGGCTGGGAAGAATAGATCACCCTCTTTCTTACCGAGGTGTCCTAAAAGGCGACTAAGGTAAGTCAACCCCCCATGCCGTGTAGTATCCGGCTGAATAGAATAGACCACCCTCTTTCTTACCGAGGTGTCGTAAAAGGGGACTAAGGTAAGTCAACCCCCCATGCCGTGTGGTATCCGGCTGTATAGAATAGACCACCCTCTTTCTTACTGAGATGTCGTAAAAGGCGACAAATCGTTTAACAATATTTGAGAACATGTTGCGCCTATCCCACTCAGAGTGGCATAAGGGCAGGAGATTGATGTTTGTTACATTTAAGTATTGGTATCTCAAGGGGCAATCACTCACTCATGTTATGGTTGTCCTTCTTCTGGCGGTCCTTGGCCAGAGCGTGCATGTCCGCGTCTGAGAGCAGCCCGCAATCACCGGCCACGGAGCTAGCGGCGGACGCAGGCTCTGATGAAGACAGGGGTCCTGCCCCACCATCCAGGGAGAGGATGTCTTCTAGGAATTCATCAGCCTGGGTACCGGATAAGACGAGTTCCATTTTTTTTATAAACTTTATTGAGCAACTACAATGTATCCGGTAAATTTTAAACTTTCACGATTCATACTTATTACTATATAAATAAACGGGTCACATCATATAGCTTTTTATTTCTTCCGGAAGAAATCGTCGCAAGCTATATCGCGTGCAGATAATATCAGTGTGGTGTGCATGAGACCTTACGTGGATTGTGCGGTTCAAGTGAGGGAAGATGAACAAAATAATGACTAGTACTCGGGAACGAAGACGCCGCGGCGCTCCAGTCAGTTCGTGACCATGGCGGATGCAATTCTGCTGAAACGTCTAACCTTGTAAAAAGGTAACTCGATTTTGTCGCGAGGTGACCCGTTTATTTATATAATAATACAATGTATCCATATAAACATAATTGCACAAAAGGCGGGCTTAATCCTTTAAGCATTATCTCCCAGCCAACCTTCAGGAGTGAATAAAAAACGTATGTAGGCGTGCTATAATATGATAATAAAATAGTAATCACGTGTGTAAGGCAATAGTAAAGTAAAGGATATTTATCAAGAAGTTATCACAATACATTCACTCAAAGAAACAATGCCGTTTGGTATCCGGCTGAGTAGAACAGATCACCCTCATTTCTTACCGAGGTGTCGTAAAAGGCGGCTAAAGTAAGTTGACCCACCGTGTCCGGTTGAGTATAATAGACCACCCGAGGAGTTGTAAAACACGACTAAGGTAAGTTGACGCCAGGGAGGCGGCTGAATACTTAGCGAAATCATGTTACAACATGTTTTTAACATGACGTGCCGACCCCATTTAAAGTGCGATAAGGGCAGGAGGATTATGATTTACTCAAAGAAACACATTGTTTTTAAGACATATCTGTGCAGCTATATATATGGATTGTAAATGCCATTTTTAGTGACTGTTGTAAATTGAATCAAACAATATATTTAATCTCCGAACGCACTGTATGTCCAAGGAGCACCCTGTGCACATAAAAGCAAGCACCAAAGATAAATAAATGTTTGTAATGTTTTCACGCAAAAACTAATGGACCGATTTCAAAAATTTACATTAAAAAAAAATAGTAATAAGGTGTGAATTTAGTCATGAAAATCTTTAATCGCGTGCGCTGCGTAAAACTATTGATGATAGAACAAACAAATGTTTTACATTATTATAGAACGTATCAATATCTACTAAAAATTCTGCAATACCATATATGTCTAACTATTATAGTTATGCCAATATAACAATTTTTTTACATTGTAAAAGTTGTTAAAGTGCCGACAATAACCAAACCATTTTATTTATATCTCCGTATTAATCTTTATCCCATTAAATGATATTTTACCAAAAACCGTTTCAATACCTATGAAATATTTTTCAAATTATTAAAATCGAACATTCTATTCAAAAGATGTAACGAATTTAAAAGTGTCAGTCAAAACAAATAAAGCCATAACAAATTCATTGTAGCGACCATTATACTCGTAACAGGGCTTGCAACTGGTGAATTAGTTCTTATTCCAAGGGTACCAATAATTTTTTTTTCAAATTTGTCTTATGCTTTAGCCGTAATGGCTTTTACAGCGTCACGGGTGGGATGGGCGAGCGCAGAAGCTTCGCCGGGTAGGTACCAATGATACCCACGGATATAGATATATTTTAAAAGGATTCAAATTCCAGTTAAAACTTCCTTTGCCTTTACTATTAATAAGTCCCTTAGTAGACTTTCCAATACAACGAGATCGGTATGTACGCGGATGAAACCGCGGGGCACTGCTAATATATAATAAAATAATGATTTGTATTAGATGGGGAATTAATAACGAAGAAAATGGTATCCTAATCATAAGTGTAATTATTATATAGTTAAAAAATGATATAAAAATAAATATCAACAATTGTAAGCAACGATTTGTCCACATGGTGCTTGTGGGTTTATAAAGTAACATTTTGTTACTATCCCACTGCTGGGCATAGGTGCAAGAATTCGTCAATCAGCGTGCCGGCCTAGTAAATGTATAGAAACCTGCTATACTCACGTCTCCTGAATTCCCTAGAGAGATCACGGCGAGAACCGGTCAGTCAGTTTCCGGATAAGTTCGAACCTAGTGTAACCAGATCGTATCTATCTTTGGAGAATTCTGGGGATATGTATAGCCTTACAATTATATGAGTAGCGTGGTGGGTCTTAGCTCCAACCATTCTAGTTGTAGAGTACGCCAAAGTCTAACAGAATGCTAGACGCTCTAACTTACGCTCTATAATGTATACTGCAAAGTTACATTAATGAACTCACTTCGGAATTAGCCCCCGCAGAACATATTCCAGGACTCAGGAGGCTGGAGGAGGAAGCTCTGTCAGGGGATGGAGGCTGATTATTCAATTCGGGTGCGCTTTGCGCAGGCGCACCCCTCACTGCACCTGACACCTATATTAGAAAAAGTAAGAAAATTCAAAAATTGACTACATATTTAATCGATTAAAAAAAGCGATTGATCGATTAAACCTGTGATAGCCCAGCGGTGTGACTCTCTAGAGTTGACCATGGGGTCAAACTCCGGGCCAACCAATGAGTTTTTCTATTAAAACTTTTGTGTCCAAGTGATAATTACCATTTATCACACGCCTTTGGTGAAGGAAAACAGTGAGGAAACCAGCATATCTCCAGAGAATTCTAGGGATATGTGTAACCTATTAATCAGCATTGGAGCATCGTGGTATGTCTTAGCTCCAACCCTTCTCTCCAAAAACGGAGAGAAGAGGCCAATGCCCAGCAGTGGGATAGCCTTTACTTTATTTAATCGAAAACAATAAGAAATAGAAAAAGAAACTTTGTTTGTTCCCACACCACGATACAAATGCAAAATACAAGTAACTAAACTTAACACTAAATAAAATACGATAATAATCTAAAACCCAACAACTAACGTTAGTTCAAATTTTAGTATATTATATTTTGGTATAGTATTTGTACAGTGGCGCATAGCCCCAAAACTGATTTTCAGTGGCCGCCGTGTCCAGGACTCGCAGACGGCATAATAACAGTCTCAACTGCAGTAAATTAAAATTAATAAATATACATATGTAAAAAGTATATAAATATATATTTTTAAATAATAATAAAAAAATGTTTGGTTGTTTCTATTTGGTAAGGTAATTAGAGGATAGCATATATAGGACCATTTCTTGCTCAACATTATACTCCTTTACGTCATACGATTTTAATTAATATCTTAGAAGTTACCTCAAAATTATAAAAGCTATCGTGCTTCAGTAGTAGTTCAAATTCAAGTAGCTACGAGTATCTGCACTAT
The DNA here is from genome assembly GCA_947086505.1 of Morpho deidamia. Classification (NCBI taxonomy): domain Eukaryota; kingdom Metazoa; phylum Arthropoda; class Insecta; order Lepidoptera; family Nymphalidae; genus Morpho; species Morpho deidamia. Next base: position 10,601,052 of record CAMTZC010000008.1, read on the forward strand.
AGATGGCGTGTGTATACGAGTTGTTTCTTACCTGTGGTTGAGGTGTGAACGATTCACTGAGATATTGGCGCACTTGGCTCTTCTGCTTTTGGATCACGTGATACCTGGTGGGATTCTCCAGAACTGTTCGCACCTGGAAACATATTTCACACTCCGTCAAAAGATTATTTTGATAATATCTCTTTGTAAGATCAAATCTATAGACGATGGGTTTCTCTTAAGGTTTTATAATATACTATAATAATTTGGGTTCCTCTCTACAATAACTAAGGTAGAACTAGAGATAAGGAAGAACACCACGCTCCTGGAAGCTTCTGAATCCAAGCGGTTGTAGAAATGAGTGTTAGAATGGCAGCGCCACATGGAACAACGCAGTGCCCGTAGATCCCCAATAAGTCCATTTGTGGGTCGAGGTGTGTGATTTTTACCTTGTATATTAATCTACAGGACACACATATAATACATACATGAATATACGAATACACAAACGTACTGGTACTAATGCGACAAGGGAACCTCGCACTATCTCAAAGCGCAGTCGATCAAAAAGAGCAGTCGAGTTAAATGAAATGAGTAATTTTCTTAAACAAGTCGAGTAAAAATGCTTTTATAAAAACTTTTAACAAAATTTTATATCCCTACTGTAAACCATTGAAGAGTTCCCTAGTTTGGAGCGAATCCTGGCAGCAGCATCACGTCATGCCTATCATAAACATGCATTGTTATGGACTGAATCAGTATGTAAAGTTTTAGCTCAAACAGACACCGGGAATTGGATCAAATTTAACTTGCAAGAAGAGTTGTAGTGCGTGCGTCTTACGAACCCTGCATACATATGGTATAAAAACGAATAGCAGACTACGATGGAATAGCATGGATTTTCTCGCATCGCGGATCAAAGCGAAATTACCAATTCTCTATCACAATTCTTCTCTTCTTTATCTTTATGGGAGTATTTTTTTACCTGCAACACCTGGGGCGGTAGTTCGACGTGCGGCGTGATCCGCGGAACGTCCGCAGGACTGGTCTTGTTCTTTTCTTCATTGTCTTTGGATTGGCTGGCCTGTTGTGCCTGTAAAAAGCATATTTCATTCCAATTCAAATTCAAAATATTATCTTAAAAGTCGTAATTGCAAATTCGTACGCGTCAACCTTAAAACTTATTAATATACTCGATGGAAAATTTGGAATTTTCACCGACGATACTGTTCTATGGCAGTGACCCGAAGTGATGTATGTCATCAGTTAAATGTTAGATACTGTAATATTAGGTATTGTAATATTTTGAAGCGAAGCTGAATTGGCAATGGGCGGGACAAAATGCGGAGAACCGGTGAGAGGATGGTCTTGAGGGGTTTCAATGGGGGGATGGCCCCCTCCAACGCAGTGGCGATTGGCTTCCTACAAGGCAGACTGACGACCTCAAAAATGTTGCGTAGAACCTCTGCATCCAAGTGGCACAGGATCATTTGATGCGGAGATTCCGTGAAAAGATTTATGTCCATCAATGGACAAGTTCGGTTGAACAAGAAGAAGTAATATCAAAAACAAAATAATCTTCATTCAAATAAACGTTTGAATCGTCAACTATCAATACGATTAATGAAGCTGCAACTGTTTCGAAATGTTGCTCTTCAAATCAAAGCGGATCAAATCTTTTTATTTTGGATGAAATACGGCATTCCAATTGGATAAATAAGCAAATAAACAAATAAAAAAGCAACATGTTTCGCTAGTAAATAGCTGTAAAAAAGTAAAAGTAAAGTAACAGCCTGTTACTATGCCCACTGCTGGGCTAAGGCCTCCTCTCTCCGTTATTGGAGAGAAGGATTGGAGCTAAGACCTACCACGCTGCTCCAATGCGGATTGGTAGGTTACACATATCCCTAGAATTCTCTAGAGATATGCAGGTTTCCTCACGATGTTTTCCTTCACCGAAAAGCGTGTGATAAATTGCAATTATCAATTAGACACATAAGTTTTAATAGAAAACTCATTGGTGCCTGCCCGGGGTTTGAACCTATGTCGTCTCTAGAGAGTCGCACGGTCTCACCGCTAGGCTATCACAGCTTATATAATATAATATTATGCTTATATAATATATAATAGCTGTAAAGATACCTGTAAAGATTCTCTACGCAATTGCTCCTGAGCGTGCTCTCTCATCAACTGCTGTTTGAGCTGCGTCCGCGATGTCGGCGTTAGAGTTTTGAATGTTGGCGGGCTGTAACAAACAGACGGATGTGTTAAACGTTTTGCTTCAAATACTAGTAAATATTTATAAAACAAATATAGTTTTGTCTCCCTCGTCAATGTTGTATCGTATTTAGTTTATAGGCCAAGGTTAGGATGGCGTCTACGGTCATTGATCTCTATAAATCGGCTTCATTTTTTTTAAAAACGTTGATAATAATATTTCCTGTGGCTAAAATATTTTACTGAATTAACAGTTTTTTTTACGTAGGGTAGGGTTACGTAGGGTGCTGAGGTATGTAGGTACCTAAAATTTAAGTTAAAGGCGTATACCGTTAAAAGCGTCGGCACTACCCTGTATACATACTAATATTGTAAAATCTGCCATTCTGTCCGTCTTACACTTTAAAGGCTAAGTAACGGCCTTTTACTATCCCATTGCTTGGGCATAGGTCGCCTCTCTCCTCTCTCTCTCTCTCTCTCTCTCTCTCTCTCTCTCTCTCTCTCTCTCTCTCTCTCTCTCTCTCTCTGGAGAGAAGGGTTGGAAATAAGACTTTCCACGCTGCTCCAATGCGGATTGGTTACACATTTCCACAGAACTTCCTAGAGGTATGCAGGTTTCCTCAGGATGTATTCCTTTACCGAAAAGCGTGTGATAAATTGCAATTGTCAATTAGATACATAAGTTTTAATAGAAAAACTCATTGGTCTGCCCAAGGTTTGAACTCGTGATCACCTCGAAAGAGTTACACGGAGTCCCCGCTGGGCTATCATAGCTCTTAAAGTATGAAATTTGGTTCAACTGAGTTTATCTACCGGACTAAGATATAAGATCAACAATTCAGTTTCCCGAATGGATATATCTATAAAATTATAGGATATCTCTGGAGAAATCCTATTAGTCCATAAATCCACGGCGTGTATGTTTTGGCTAGCAGTGGGTCAGTAATAGGCTACTTAACTATAAAACATACTATACTATTATCATCATGCTCCAGCCCTTATCCCACTCTATGTAGGATCGGCACAACATGTTATAAAAATGTTGTTACATGATTTGGCTACGTTCTTTACGACCAGCCGCCTGTCTGACGTCAACTTACCTTATGCGTATTTTACGACACCTCGGTAAGAAATAGGATGGTCTATTGTACTCAACAGGATACCACACGGTGGGTCAACTTACTTTAGTCACCTTTTACGACACCTCGGTAAGAACTGAGGGTAGTCTATTCTACTCAGCCGGATACTACACGGCGGAAACATACCACACTATATTACATGTGAATTCAGACATCTTGTAATGGCGGATAGACGTGCGTCACTGAAACCTTGACCGCTAATCAAATCGACACATCTGCGTATATCGCGTAGGATGCTCTAATTACTTATTCTTTATCTTCACATTTACACAAGACGGTTAAAAGGTATGTAAGGAGACGAACTTTTTTTATGAAGATGACGGAATTGATTTAAACATATCACATGCTTAGCTTAACATTTCTCATCGAGGTGTTGTAAAAGGTTACTAACTTAAGTTGACCCACCGTGTGGTATCCGGTTGAGTAGAATAGACCACCCTCTTTCTTACCGAGGTGTCGTAAAATTCGACTAAGGTAAGTTGATGTCAGGCAGGCGGCCGGTCGTAAAAAACGTAGCCAAATCATGTGACAACATTTTTATAACATGTTGTGCCAATCCTACTTAGAGTGGGATAGGGGCAGGAGGATGCTGATGATGATGACGTTTAGTAAAGTGTATGAATTCAAAATAAGGCTTTTTTGAATGTATACACTGTAATTTTTATTTCAATGCCATCTACGATTAAGACATCAAGCGGCGAACTAAAAAAAATACTTGTGTTTTGTTGCTCTTCCAAGTTATATGTTTCTTTAATATTAATGAGTTTTGTAGACGCTACGCTACAATTTAGTACAATTTGCCACAAAATAACTTTACTTAATAATTCAATCACTTAAATATTATGCGTGTGCTGTATATAACCAGTAGGCCTATCATGAACTCTTATTGCGACTCAAATGAAGACTAAGTTGTTTTGCTTTTTCATACCATGACGTCTTAAAGACGCATACTTTAAGTCGTTGCCGAATGACCGTTCGGAATGCGTCCTAAACACATTTGAGTTAAAGAAACAGAGTTATCTTTAGTTCATATAAGGTTTTCTTTTTAAACCTTACCAATGCGATCCACACTTCATGGTACAATAAGAAAGCGGTTAAGTTTAGGTACTGGCTTTAAATTAAATTGTTTTCTAAAAGTTCATGGTAGGCCTACTGGTATTTTTGTTTTGTTAATACGGGATAAAAGAAAATATATGTAATGCTAAAAGTAGAGTGTACTATCCGTTGTCATATCTGATACATGCATAATTCGTTCACATTACCCGCTACCAATAACATAACAATACACAAGCACTGCACACATTCACCACCACAATCTCAATAATAGTTTCACCGCGTAACCGACGCATCTTAAGGAGATGGACTCCACGACAAAATCCCAAAGTGACGCATCGCTCAAGCCCGGTATAAAGACTTAAATTGTATCAAAATACATTAATATTGCTCCAGCGAATAAGCTATAGAAGCATGACATAGCTGATGCTGCTGCTGCCTACATTAACTCCAGACGAGAGAACTCCGCAACGGTCAAAAGTAGGGACAAGAATTTTTTTAAAGATTTTTTAACTTTACTTGTTAACATGGTAGTTGATCTAAACGAAAAGGTCGGAACAAAAATATACCGCCCTATCCTAAGAATAAAGTTATATGTTCTATGTTTATACATGGAACTTGTTACTTTATTCTCCGAATGGGGCATTACTTCAGACATATTTTTAGTTAAGCCATTTAGAGCATCGGATGAAAGTTAAAAAAAAATACAAATTGGCCAATTGCCACAGGTACCTTGAGGGTCACTAGCGTTGCAATGATTTTCGCCAATGAGTTGTCATTCAGCTCACGTCTCCAGAGCCTGGTGTGACGCGGCCGAAATATCTTACTGAGTGTCGAAATTCCATTGTATAATGTGCGATTTAAATTTCGGACTACGCGTCATTAGGTGTTGATATTGATGGACAAATAAATGGGTAATAATAAATAATAAATAAATAAATGGGTCATTTACCCACACGGCTGATCGTGCCCAAAGTAACTTAATACTTGTGTTACAGAAAGCTGGTAAATATATATTTATATATCAATATTCACAGAGACTGAAAGAACCAACAAATTGTTTCTAGACGATGTTAAAATTGGCCCTCGACAGGAATCGCACTCGTGAAACTGAGCTGAAGGCAGGGTCACAGCCAACTGCGCCAACGGGTCAGTCAAGAAAACAATACATTAACTGTTCCCTGCAATGTATCGGGTTGGAGCTACGACCCACCATGCTGCTCCAAAGCGGATTGGTAGGTTGCAAATCGCACGCTTAGTATTAAAGTGACATAATTCAAAATTGGTCTTAATAGGGATATTGTTGTAATCCTTATTTCAGTGCCATATATTACATCACGTTACGAACTAGTTAAAAAACTACTGTTTTATTCCTGCACATACACATGCACAAACCTCCACCACAATACACATGCACTACACACATTCACTATCACAAACTCAACAATCGTTTCGCCCCGCAACCTAAGCATCATCATGAGATAAAAACTACAAAATCGCAAAGTGACTCATCACCCAAGCAAACATAGTTATATACTAATTGGTGCAACGCCCAATGAGGTTATATATTATATATTTTGAAAGAAAGAAAGAAAAATATTTATTTAAACATTGCATAAAACATAGACAAATACAGTACAACACTTTAGTAGGATAGAATGCATCACTACAAATTTTGCATCTAAATTTTATGCAATCTTGAAAAATGCTATACAGCTCGGCATGAACCGAGTGACATTTGCAGTGACAATAGGGACCGATTTTCAGCTGCAGCCTAGGTGACACGGACGACTGAGTACACCAAAATACTTAAAATAAATATAAAAAAAATACAGAATTTATAAGTTTCAACACCTTGTAATAAAATGATAAGAAAAACAATGCTAATAGTAACAAGGAATAACAATGATATAAAAATAACTTATTTTTAAATTACATATATAGAAATATATATGGAAAATATATATATAGAAAATTGTGGCTGTTTAATTTGTTTAAAAAATAAAAAATATAGTGACGAAAATAATTTGCATTAAAAGTTTGCTTATATAAGGACAACTTAGATTTCAATGTACTTAATCGCGGATTATATCAAATAATTTCATTATTATTTTTATATGATGGATCTCCGCAAAGTAACGCCTAATTTTATAAATGATGATGACCCATCGTCACTGCTGTGGTGACACATATTATATATAGTCTATAGCACTCCGTTGTCACCGCTGTGGCGACATTGCACGCCACTTTTTACAGGAGCGGCAATAATGTTAACACTTTCGAGTAGCTAATAGTAATGGTAAAAATCACCCAGAATTCGCAACACTGTAAATACTTTAGGAGCAGCTAAGCAGAGATACAATGTTCCAATTGCTGAAATGTCGTGATAAAAAGTGCTCGGAGTGTAAAGGGTATATGTGATGTATGTACCAATCTTTTAAAGCCTAGCTTGTGACCTCGACATACTTGAAATTTTCATGAAATCTACACATTGGTGGTGGTTTCGTGAGCCACCTTGTTGGACGTCAAACAAATAATATATTATTAATAGCTGCCAATTGCCTAAAGTGATACCACGCGAAGGTAACTGTAATATTTGTGATTTTCATCAGAGCATCTCTCGTGACCGCCGCATTATCATTGCCGGCAAGGACGGGTGCACGCGCAGACTAATCAAATAATAGAGATTGTAACACGGCTATACACGGCGTAAATATCGGGCTTACCCGACAAGTATCGATAAATCGATAGATGACAACATGCAATAAATACTCTTACTTGATATTTTCCATGATAGTCTAATTAAAATAAAAAAAGACAATGAATCAGTAAGTGAAATCAATGAACTATTTTATTTTATGAAATTTTTTAATTTAATTTTATTATCCGTAGAATTGTTTAAAGACAGCATAAACTCCTGAATTATTTATGAATTTTATCTACAAATTTTTCTATGTTTGCATTTGTTTATGTTTAAATTTTTAAAAGCTTTTTTTCAACTTGCAATGTATGTATGTGAAGGTGGAATCTTGCAAATTAAATTTGACCCTCTTCGATTGAGCTGAATTTGATATACTGGTTCAGTTCCGATGACAATGCATGTTTATGATAAGCCTGACCTGATAGTGTGGCCAGGATTGGCTCCAGACGAAAGAACTCCTCAATGGTTAATCGTAAGGACAGAAATTTTGTTGAAAGTTTTTTAAAAAGCTTTTTAACAGGACTCGTCATAATGTACTTGCTACATTACCAAGTCCTGTTAAAAAGCTTTTTATTTTAAATGTAAATAATTTATACAAGTAGGCGTTGCTTTGCGGAATTCCATTGTACAAAAACAATGATAGAATTATTGTGGTATAATCCGCTTTTGTAGCTTGCATGTTTATTCTGCAAAGTATTGACTAATTCTATATTGTATTTATAAATGTTTGGGTTTTTAATTTGTTAATTAAGCGACCATACTCCATAGATTTTAAGAACAGAAGAACTGGGGCAACACCCGATCGTAGTCAATATTGGACTTATACTATTAGAAGAAAAGTCAGTCTGTCGGCTATCTCTTCTGAAGTAATATTATTAAAATTTGGAACAGTTAAAGGTTATATAGCTAGCATCTAGGATAAAAACTCTTTTTTCTTTTGGGAACAGGATGAAGACATAAAGTGCATTTTTGAGAATATTTTAACATATATGTTGACACGCACGAAGTCTCTAGTACAGCTTGTTTAAAATAACTCTGTCAATAACTACACTGCGGTAATAAATCGTGGTTGTTATTATTGAATGCTCAATTGTTCGAAGTCTCGACAAACTAAGAACCTAATTTGTCTTGATTCGATATTCACTGGCGACACGAACGTGGTTATCTCTTAGTAAATCTCAAATAACTACAATTTTTATATTAGCAAAGTGACTGTTGTTTGGATTTAAATTTATATAATCTAACTTTAAATTATTAACACATTGTATGCAGGACATTGAAATCGGATATTGCTGGCTCTTCTGGAAAAGAAACAGCTTTCCGTCAGTAGAGTTGACGATTCAACAGCACTTGTTTACAAGTTTACTTGAATAAAGAATATTTTGAATTTGAATTTATTTAGCAGTTGTCTGTCTCCCATAAAACAAGTGTTAAGGGATGAGCGACTGTGTTTATAAATGTCCCATGTACGTTTTTATTTAAGAGTCATCATCATCCTCCTGCCCTTATCCCACTCTAAGTGAGGTCGGCACAACATGTTACAAACATGCTGTCACATGATTTGGCTACGTATTTTGCGACCGGCCGCCTGCCTGACGTCAACTTACTATAGTCGCATTTTACGACCTCTCGGTAAGAAAGAGGGAGGTTTATTCTACTCAACCGGATACCACACGGTGGGTCAACTTACCTTAGTCGCCTTTTACAACACCTCGGTAAGTAATGAGAGTGGTCTATTCTACACAGCCTGATATTACACGGCGGGTCGACTTACCTTAGTCGCCTTTTATGACACCTCGGTAAGAAATGAGGGTGGTCTATTCTACTCTGCCGGATATCACACGGCGGGTTTTTATTTAAGAGTATTTATTTTTTTTAAATCGAGTCACTTCGAACAATTGGCAAAGGTAACGCGATCTCTCCCTTCAGTAATCACGACTTACATACAAAGATACTTGCGTATTATGTTAAGAAATACATTTCTACGATTTTTAAAACATGATTTTTTGTAAATATTTTTATCAATTGGTACAATACTGTGTATTTGAAAAAATGAATTATGATAGTGGGTATAAAAATCAAAATATATTTTTACGACCCGTAATCATGAGATTAATTAGATTAAAAATGGCCGCAATTTCGGACGGATAGTGAGTACTTTAGATTAACGTAATCCAAATTTTATCGAAGTTGGTTTAAAAATATATATCAATTTTACTGAAGATATTTTTAGTCACATGTAGATGCCGTGTGGTTAACGGCTAAGTAGAATAAACACCCTCATTTTTTACCGAGGCGTCATAAACGGCGACAAAGGTAAGTTGACCCACCGTGAGGTATCCGGTTGCGTAGATTAGACCATCCTCTTTCTTACCAAGGGGTCGTAAAATACGACGAAATTAAATTGACGTCAGGCAGGCGGCCAGTCGTAAAATACGTAGCCGACCCCACTTATAGTGGGATAAGTGGGGAAAAAGTAGGAACCGACGTAAGCTCGCGACTCCTGCTTTGAGCCTAGCGAAAGTACGTAAATTGTTTGTGGGTTTGGGTATAAGATTAAGATATTATAATAAAATTCCGAAATCAATTTTGGCCTTGCCATTACAGCAGTTTAAAAACACTGTTAAAAAGAGGTTGATACAGAAAGCCTACTATACTGTTGAAGATTACTTAGATGATAAGGATGTGTGGGATATAGGTGCACTTCTACCCTGTACAAACAGTAATAAATAAATGTAACTAGTTCTAAGATTTATATTTTAAAAAGAGCAACCGCCGAGTTTCTTGCTGGCTCTTCTCGGTAGGAACAGCTTTCCGAACCAGCAGTAAAGTTGACGATTCAAAAGCATTTGTTTACAAGTTTACTTGAATAAAGAATATTTTGAATTTGATAAGGGCAGGAGAATAATGATGATGATGTCTGTCACTCATAAAACAAGTATTAAGTTATTTACTTTGGGGACGAGCAGTCGTATGTGTAACTGTCCCATATATTTATTTATTTTATATTTACAGACAATCTTCCATTTTACATTGGTTGATCTTTCTGTATAAAAAGAGATATACACTTTTGCCCGTATTTGAACTGATCGTATAATAGATACCATCGGTACATACGCTTATAATTTCCACGAAACGTACAACAGGAAGTAAACGCAATTATAAAAAAAACCATAAAAAAATAACAAGTATAACATGACAGTTAGTACCTACCAATGCGATCGCGTAAATTGAAATATTAAGTAAACACAATTATAAGTTTTTTTCTTTAACCAACGGTAAAACGGGAATATTTTTATCCATTCAGCTGCGGCACAGCTGTTATAGGAAACTATAATATATAAAATAAAATAATTTTTTTTTGCTCAAAAAAAAAGCTATACGGGCTATCTATAATATGAAGCAACGTGAGTCCCTTTTCAAAGTTCAACGAAGAAGGCATACTTACTTTAGCGTAACAATATGTATGTAGTAATATTCTATTCGTACGGAATCAAAATTTGATGTATATTATAGACGTACGAGAGGTCACAAAAAGCTTGTAAATCCTGCTTTGCGACTCAGCAGAGTTAGCAACTAGGTATTCGCTTATACAATAAAACTCCGCGATCCATACTAGACCTGTCTAAAGAAAAGTCTAAATCATGGGTAAAAAATATGCGCATACGTAATGCGCCGAGATCCCACACACACCTTATTTTCTAAAGCATTCATGTACTTTTAATACCTGCATGTTTGTGGAATTTGCCCTTTGACACCTGCACGGGTACCAGGTGAGAAAGGAAAATAAAAGACGGAATGCTTGGTCATTGCAATTATTCTGACTAATTTAATATAACTTTGTAATAGTTATCTGTATAACATATATAAAAATTAAAAATAAATTAAGTATTTTTTTCGTAGAGCTTTAAAGCGTCTGACAAAAGTTCTGGACCATGGAAAGCGTCTGACATCTCTGACATGATATCAGAGTTATATTCTACAAAATATATATAAAAAACAGTCATTATAATTTAAGTTAAGTAACACTGATTTTAGTTACGTTTCCCACCTGGTACCTGCGCAGGTGTCACCGGGCAAGTTCCATAAACATGCAGGTATTAAAAGTACATGAAAGACTACTTAGAATCTAAAGATCTGTGCTTTAGAAAATAAGTTGTGTCTTAGTCCTTGGATTTGAGCTTTATACTTTTGTATAAAGCTCAGCTGAAATGATGACTGTGGTTTTATAATGAAAACGAACTGCTATTTTTGAAGCTTTTATTAAACTTGCGAGCTGTGATAGCCCAGCGGTGAGACCGTGCGACTCTTTCGAGGGGAACACGAGTTCAAACCCGGGCAGGCACCAATGGGATTTTCTATTAAAACTCACGTGTCTAATTGATAATTGCAATTTATCACACGCTTTTCGGTGATGGAAAACATCGTGAGGAAACCTGCATATCTCTAGAGAATTCTGGAGATATGTGTAACCTACCAATTCGCATTGGAGCAGCGTGGTAGGTCTTAGCTCCAACCCTTCTCTCCAGAAACGTAGAGAGGAGGCCTATTCCCAGCAGTGGGATTGTAACGTGCCGCTACTTTATTTTACTTTTTTTTATTCAACTTGCAAGATTTCACTTTCACATCCCAAAATCGAAGGTGAAATCTTGCAAGTTAAATTTGACCCACTTCCCGGAATCCGACTGTATTTTATATAATACTGAAACAACGCGACTGTCTTGTCGCGTTGTTTAATCCTAACCTACCACATGTCACCTTGTCAGCGACCGGACGCAAGCCATTTTAGCCCAATTACAACTCGTAATTAAGCCGATGATACGATATAATTTGCATATAATGGTGTAACTATTTACGTTGGTTCATTCACAAATAGAAATCTCATTGATGTCCAATTGGTCGTACCGATTCGTTGCGTATTTAATGTTTCATTTATTGCCACTTTAATTACTTACCGTATTATTTTAAGACTTTCAGCCTTGGTTTGTACTAGAGTTTGTATTCTGTGTTTCAAGAGAAAATGGGTTTTTTTATTGGCTAAAGCTTTGCGCTTCACTGTTTTATCATAAAAAGTGAAAACACAGTCTACGATGGAAAGGCCTTAATGGACATATCTGTTTTAGTTGGTATACAGCATCGCATCAGTCCGCAGTGTGGTATCCGGTTAAGTAGAATAGACCACCCTCATTTCTTGCCGAGGTGTCGTAAAAGGCGACTAAGGTAAGTTGACGTCAAGCAGGTTGTAATATAACTTGCCAAAATATGTTACAAGATGTTTAAAACATGTGCGGACCACACTTTAAGTAGTGTAAGGGCAGAAGAATGATGACAGCGTTGCATAGGAATATTAAATGATTAGGCGGCACGTTATTGCTGGTTGATACTAGTCATGACTTAGTGACCTGAAGCTAGGACTAGAGACGAAAATGTAAAAACAACGCATCCCAAACTACTAAGTACTACTAAGTACGTGAAGTAGCCCACATAATGAAACTAGCATATAGATAGAGATAAAAAAAAAAATCTTATACTAGGAAACAAGCTTACGGAACATCACCAATCCAAGTCACCAATCGAGATGAAGTAGTTCTAAAAAATGCCTGGATTATCTGGAATTTAAATAAGAGCAGCTTGTTGGATATAAGATCCAATCATTATTTCCAAAAAAAAAATAATCAACTTAATGATTTTAATAAGCCGCCATCACAAAATCTTAGGGCTGAGTAGAACAAATCTATATAAACTAGCGAGCGTGCTTACACTATGGACTAAATAGACACATGTTAAATCTTTAAGTTGTCAGACATTTGACCGTGCATACTCTGCCTAGGGGCGGAGAAAAACTCATGCATATCCTACTGATTCATAATCGACACTCTCTCCTAAGGTCGCATTATTTACGTGCAAAGGAGGTCAAATATCTTCCTGCTAAGAAGATTCTGAAATTCTTGGAGGATACCTGCATTGACAGCGAACTGTAAGTAGGGGGGAACGAAATAGATCAGCAATGCCCAAAGCTATGCTGGGCCTCGAGAAGAAGAAGAATAGGCCGCGATTTAAATTTATTGTAAAATAAAATCAGTCTGCTTTAAATGATACCAGGTTGTTGGCAACAATTATTCCTGTCTACAAACAGTGTTACGACGCGTAAGACCGAGTTTCCTGTAATTAAAATTATCGTACGACGATCATAGTGATGCTGTAACAATGAATGAATCTAAAATAACAAACCTATATATAAATGTTGCCGTATAAGAATACTTGATATTCTTTTGTTACAGTTCTTACAATAATTTTATTAACTTTATGTTATATTCAATTTTCAAACGATAATGTACTGCAGATTGGTAAATTCAAAAGTAATAACAAAATTATTTTGCTTAATGTATAGTGGACTATCCGTTTTTTAATACCAGACACATGCAGGATTCTTAAAAACACATGTACTAACCTCCACCACCGCCACCGCACTACACACTATCACAAACTCAACAATTGTTTCGCTCCGCAACCGAAGCATCATCAGGTTAGACACGCGGAGATAGTTTGCGGGCATGTGTAAGGTATGTGAATGTTGCCTGCTTCATACTCTTAGTATTACATACATTCTCTTAACAAACGCGGATTATAGCAAAATAATTCTATTATAACTTCTGGACCACAGCAATAATATTCAGTCCCATATCCATATTCCCAGTCATTTTAAGATGAAATCAAATTCGCTGACTTATACAACCATGGCCGCCGTAACGGTTCGCTAGTAATGACGGTCCATAGTGACTGTTATGTTTCGACGCGGAAGCTGGAATTTCCTGCTATTAAACATAGTAGAAGATACTGCAAAAATTGGTAATATAAAACCTATAATATCAATATTTTTTTATCACCTAGACAAGATCTCTTTTATTAATCTTTGTCAATCTATAAAAACTAATAATAGTTTTAATTTCAGTTAATAATCAAAATTATTTTGCTATAATCCGTGATAAACTCAGACAATATTGTACCCGTAGCATTACGATTTTGTCGTGGCGCCTATCCTCCTAAAGATGCTTCGGTTTTGAAGCGAAATGATCGTAGAGATTGCAGTAGTGATTGTGTGTATTGCTTGTGTGCATTGTGGCTGGACCCCCTACGAGGTGGACAGACGACCTCAAAAAGGTGGCAGGGAGCCACTGGATCCAGGCGGCGCAAGATCGTGTGGTGTGGCGATCCCATGAAGAGGCCTTTGTCCAGCAGTGGACGTCCATCGGCTGACGAAGAAGAAGAAGAAGAATATTGTGGCTGGCGGAGGCGTCTTTGGATACGTGTGGTGATTTGTCTCGCATTTGTAAGGTACGTGTATTTTGCCTGCTTCATACACTTAGGATTACATACATACGCTTAACACACGCGAATTATAGAATATTAGTTCTGTTATAGTTTCTGTAATATGGAATTCCTTAAAAGTAGCGCCTGATTCCATAAATCAACTATTATTAGTTTTTATAGATACTTTTGTATGCTTCTAGAATTTACCCCATAATAATAAACTATATGATAAATTGCAGACATGAATGGGGATATACAATTTCGTCATGATGTTTTAATTTACCTCAACATGAGTTGTAAATATTCATAATATTTACATTTTTACAGAAAAATCGTTGTACAGATGGTTGCAAAAAAGATTTTAATGTTCATTTATTTAATTCTTTTCATTACCAACTTACTGTTAAGTGCCGTGTGGTATCCGGCTGCATAGAATAGACCACCCTCATTTCTTACCGAGGTTTCGTAAAAAGTGAGTAAGGTAAGTTGACGTCAGGCAGGCGGCCGGTCGAAAAATATGTAACCAAATCATGTGACAACATGTTTATAACATGTTGTGCCGACCCCACTTAGAGTGGGATAAGGGCAAGAGAATGATGATACCAACTTACTGTTAAATCTAACCGATTGACTTTTGAAATGAACTGATAGTCAGTCTGAACTCAGATCTTAATTTCGTAAGTCGATTTACTAGAACAGGATCTCGTATCTTTACTAGTTATTGAACGTGTTAATTCTGATAATTAATCTGTAACAAGTACGTAATGTGTAAAATATTGCATATTAATTAGAGTGCTGATAATGATTGTGTAATTAACTTGTTAGAGACTAGATTGAGCTTTTCAATACCATAGTTGCGTAAGAAAAAAGTTGTTTTGGAAGTTTTGCGACTAGGAGTGGTTCTTCGTAGCAAGGACCCTACAGAATACTCGGTAAAGTAGCGGCCTGTTACAAACCCACTGCTGGGAATAGGCCTCCTCTCTCCGTTTCTGGAGAGAAGGGTTGGAGCTAAGACCTACCACGCTGCTCCAATGCGGATTGGTAGGTTACACATATCTCCAGAATTTTCTAGAGATATGCAGGTTTCCTCACGATGTTTTCCTTGTGGTAGAGAGGAGGTCAAAATCCTCCTCACAGTATTCTTATCTTAAGGACATCCGGATTTATGACGTTGTATTGTTAATTCCACGGCTCCATTATTACCGATAGAACTTAATTAATAAAATCCAAAATCATTTATAGCATACATTAAATGAATGGATAAAAAAATACCAAAGAGTTCATAAACAATTTATAAGAAAAAAAATGTTTTAAAGTTCTATACATTATCATCATTCTCCTGCCCTTATCCCACTCTAAGTGGGGACGGTACAACATGTTGCAAACATGCTATCATATGATTTGGCTACGTATTTTACGACCGGCCGCCTGCCTGACGTCAACTAACCTTAGTCGCACACTTTACGACACACACGGTAAGAAATGAGGGTGGTATATTATATGCAGCCGGATACCACACGGCGTAAATTAAAGTTCTATACAATACTTTAAAAAAATGAAAACGGTTGTATAGAACGCTACTCGATATTAATAACCGCAGTTTAAATTTGTCAATCGATTGCAAAATCGATATTCAATCAGCAACTTTATTGATATAATAATAGATTGTATAAATTTTCTATTAGGTTCCGATAAAATATGAAAGCGGGCTTCACGTCAAATCATTCAAATGGTTATGACTATAATATGTCTACTTCCCGAAAATTCTCTCAACTAACGCGGATTATAGCAAAATAATTATATATAATTTATGTTCAACGGAATTCCGCAGTGGCGCCTGCTTTTATCATATTTTTGTGTTTTGTTTAAAAATAATCCACTATAAATACTACAAGTACTACGATGATCAAAGCCAATGATCTTCATAGATGAATCATCGAATCAACGACCCTTTCCATGCCATTCGTTGACACAAGCCCATTAGTGGGTTAATTGCGATCAACTGTTCTGGGAAAGTATGTAGCTTCAAAAACAATTTATAGAAGAGTTAAATACAATAAGACTGTGTAATATAATTCATCATATTGCTACAAAGCTTTGATAGACCAGCGGTGTTACCGTGCGACTCTTCGGGCGAGTCACGGGTTCCAACCCCGGGCAGGCATCAATAACTTTTGCTGTTAAAACTTATTTGTCTAATTGATAAATGCAAATTGCCATACGCTTTTCAATGAAGAAATATCGTTAACCTACATAGTGGAGCTTATCCTCCTGATGATGTTTCGGTTTCGGGGCGAAACGATCGTAGAGATTTTGGTGGCGGTTGTGTGTATTGCTTGTGTGCATTGTTGCTGGCGGCATTTTGAGTTACATGTGGGGACTTGTTCTGCAGGTGTAAATTATATGAATGTTGCCTGCTTCATATGCTTAGCATTACGTACATTCTAAACAAAATAATTCTATTATAGCTTCTGTGCTATGGAATTCCGCAAAGTAACGCCTGCTTCTATAAATTATTGTCACTATCACTTACAGGCCTGCCTATGGCTACCCTAATCTAGTATTATAACTTGATGCATATCTGTCGGGGTACATTGTTATATAGTATGCAATGACGTATAATATGTGAAAAGGACATAAAATATGAATTTGTTTTTATTTACACAAGTAAAAAACCCTTACAAAGTATTGTGACAAAAAAGCCGCACTTGAGACATTAATCTGGGTATTTCCATTGATAATTGTTTATTCCAAGGCTATTATGGCTTTACCTACAAAATGGTTAATTATTTCCTTTCCTCCTATATTTCCAGATAAGTATATTTCGATATTGTAGGAACACATTTGTTTTCGGTCAATCTTTTAAACATTTTCTATTTACATTATTACATCGCAGTCTTGTACGAAGCTGAACAGAATTTCAAATCTAAGCATTTTTATTACTTTAATAAATCAATTGTGTAATAAATATCCTTTACGTATAAGCATATTTCTTACACTTAATATGGTGTTTATATGTATTTGTATATGTATTTAAAATTATATACACATATATAATTTTAAATACATATATCCAGTTGAGTAGGCTAGACCACCCTCTTTGTTACCGAGGGGTCGTAAAATACGACTAAGGTAAGTTGATGTCAGGCAGGCGGCCGGTCATGAAATAGCCAAATAATGTGACAACATGTTTGTTACATGTTGGGTCGACCCCACTTTGAGGACAATATGACCGTGTAATTATCCCATACATATTTAGTTATATAAATATTACACAAACAAAGAAAACGTAACAATCTATAATATACTAAGTAGAAAAATAAATGCAAAGAGAATATTATTATCAACAACACAAGTACATTAGTGTGACGATAATTATAAGAGGGATTTAATTCTGTGACGTCAAGATTCTCTTAAACTATAAACACTTATCATTTCGTCATACGCAAACAACGCTTGCTAATAAAATAATAATACTGTTACTAATTCATCTAAATTAACCAACGCCATGGTCCCTTTTGTTAAGTCATCTCTGCAAATAATGCAAGTATTTAAAGGGCAAGGGTTAAGCGAATGCATGCAAAGCCAATGTGTATGAAGCAGGCAAAATCTACGCACCTTATACATGCAGGACAAGCCACCACATGCACTCCCAAGGCGCATTCACCAGCAACAACGCACACAAAAGCAGCACACACACCCACCACCACAATCTCGACGATCGTTTCGCCCCGAAACCGAAGCACCATCTTTCTCTTACCCTTATCTGATTCTAAGTGAGGTCGACACAACATGTATTTCTCTTCCATTCTCTTCTATCATTCGTCAAATATTGCGCTGATATTCTTTCATAATAATATACGAATTAAAATGATGGTAGTAGTCAAAACTCTCTAAAATTGTTTGTCTAAAAAAGCGATTTATTGAAGACAAAATAGATGGTTCACTTTTTTTAACAATATCATTGTTCACTTACTTAGTCGCAGTTGCAAGTAGTGTCATTTTTAAAAAATTTCAAATAAGAGCGTTACAAAAATCTTGTACAATTTCAACTGTAGGCGAGGCTAGGGTAACTTAATGTTCAATTTTGTAATCGTGGTTAAATTTAAAATATATAATAATACTTACTCTTTTTTATTGTTGACTACAATGACTAGCTTCACTTTGCGAGGGCCCTTGGTCATTTTGCAGATATCCTTGCAGTTCTCCACCGGGCCCTGGCTTAAAATTTTTAACAGAGGAATGTTTTTTTTTATCTTACACTACAGCCTAATGGCCTTCGTCCAACATCACCTCACTGACATTTTCACTTTGTTTGTCCTTTTGTTCGATAGCACATCATATTTAATTTTCACTTTCTCTTATATCACTTGGGTTCATTAATACTGGTTGAATCACTCACTTAAAATCACTTTTTACAATTCATGCAACTAATACTGTTCAAATACGGTTGTAAATTAAAAGATTAGCTGTAGAACGATTACCTATTGATAGTAGAAAAATTAAAAATAGGGAATACATTAAAGGATTAAACGATATGATTGATGTATGTGTGACGTTTTTTAATCTTAAATAATTGATTAAAGATAAACTAAAATTGATTAGTGCAAATGAATTTGGGACAGTAGAACATGATATCATATCAAAGTGGGAACTGCTATGCACTGAACCTTAATAAGAGATTCAATATAAACTAAAGTTTATACGTATTTAAACTATAATTTTACAGATGACCAAAAAGAATAGAAGTAATTGGAGAACGATCTTTTGGATGTAAGAGTTTAAACAGGAAATGGCGAAGTAAGGCAGCTGAGATAGTTGAATTAAAATAAATAAATATCAACAAAATATGATTATTATGTGCTTTAAGATCGGCAATACTCACGTTACAATAATGGGTAACAAAGTAATCGGACGACGTGAGAATACTGGACATTTATAAATAAATACTAATTGTAACTTTCAATAAGATAAAGCAAATAAAGTTGTAGATGTATTCCAAGTCCTTATTGAATAAGATGATACAATGATTGGAGAATATAATATTTACAAAATTCCAAGACTTGTCGAGTCAAATATTGCGTAAGATATTATGTAACTTGATTAACACTGATCGAGTCGACTTGGCAGCTCCGATTATCAGAATGGCACATTTAGGCAGCACATCGAAATCACGTCAAGATTTTCGGATGATGTATGATGATATAGCGACGTGTCCCTGATTCTTAAGTTTGAGATAGGCTATCAGATAGTAACGAATGTAACACGACCACGGAGTGTTAGCCAAATATTTAATATTTAGGCAAAGTAAACGCTGTAGGAATTTTTGTTGTTAATAAAGTCGTCTACAATTCTGTCGTCACTGGACATGACGTCTACACTTTATGAATTGTTTGTTTAAGTGACTTCTTTAATGTATGTAATTATATTTTACAATGTAACCTAAGGTAAGTTTGCAGCGCCATTTTTTCGTACACTGTTCCGTGCAAAATTAGCTATATCTCGAAGATCACAATGTGAATAACCAATGTTTACATACAAAATATTATTCAAATTAATTTTTGAATTGACAACTAATCGAGTTGTGAATTCTGAATACGGAACATTGATTCTATTAAACCAGCAAGAATCTCGGTTGTTGCAGTTTTCAAAATATAATTCTCATAATTAGGTCAGTGAGCGTAACAATCGCACTATGTTTTTAAGTTAAGTTAATGCAGTAATAATAAAATCTAAATAAAATATATGGTTTAATCTTTCACGTTTTTTTACACTTTAGGGACAGTAGTAAAATCCATGTCTCAAAATGGGGAAATGGGTGGAATGGTCCGAAATAGGACGCCGACGTGTCCTGTACTGACCTGTACCCTGTAACTTTCACAGAGGATCAAAGAATAAAAATAGTTTTTTTTGTTGAAAAAAATGATTTGGTTTTTTTAATTCAAAATTTTCAATATTTATTCACTGTTTAATTCCCAGCTATATACATATGGCCTAATATAAACTTTTTCATATCGTCTTAATCTCGATCAAGATAACTGAGGTTTAAACAAATAAATTCCATCGATCACGGATCTATCTTAATCCCCAAGTGTAGTATTAACAACGTAAATATCAGTGGCGATTAAACGTCACAGGCGCTTAAATAATTTATTACGTCGTTGATTTAATGATAGGGATTTGGAATTTATTATTTGCTAGATGTACCTACAGCTTTGGCCGCGTGGAAATAAATGTGTCACAAAATCTCTCCCGCGTAAATCCCTTCATTTGTTTCATATGTTGTAATTATTAAATCTATACTAATATTATAAAGAAGAAAGATTTGTATGTTTGTTTGTTTGTTTGTTTGTTTGTTTGTTTGTTTGTTTGTTTGTTTGTTTGTTTGTTTGTTTGTTTGTTTGTTTGTTTGTTTGTATGTATGTATGTTTGTTTGTTACCTTTTCACGCAAAAACTACTGGATTTTGAAAGAATTTTTGAAATCGGTATTTCAAAAATTCTTTCACCATTGGAAAGCTGCTTTTTCACTGAGCAACATATGCTAACATAGGCTATATGTCATTTTCAAAAAAAATTGGAATCCCTAATAAAATTGTAATAAGTTGGAAAAAATTTAGTCGTAAACAACATTCATCGCGTGCGCTGCGGAAACTATTGATGATAGAACAAAAAAATGTTCTACAGTATTATAGAGCGTATCAATATCCACAAAAAAGTCCGCGATACCATATGTCTAACTATTATAGTTATGCCAATATAACTACTTTTTTACATTGTAAAAGTTGGTAAAAGTGCCGACAAATTTTTTATTAATATCTCTGTATTAATCCTTATCCCATTAAATTGATAAATTTTTCAATACCTGTAAAATACTTTTTAAATTATTAAAATCCGACATCCCAATCAAAAGATATTACGAATTTAAGAATGTAAATCGAAAGCAAATAACGCTATAACAAATTCATTGTAGCGACCGTTATAGCAGGGCCTGCACTTGGTGAGTTAGATCTTGTTCCAAGAATACTAATGATACCCATTTTTTATAATTAAATAATCTACAAAATAAATCTATAGTCCGACTTCGTAGACTTTCCACTACCACGAGATTTGTGTGGACGCGGGTGAGACCGCGGGACTTTACTAGTTTACTTATATACTTTTTTACTTTTTACTTATAAGAATAAGAATATTTTTATTTATATAATTGCACTACTATTATAACTATGCACTTATACAACAAAACAAACAGTTCAAATATACAGATAATAACATTGCAATGCTATAAAATGGTAGCTATGAGCCGGGAAGTCCAACACTGATTTTCAGTGTTGATTGATTTTTATATCTATATTGCACCTTTCTTATTTTTATGCTACTTATATCTATATTGCACCTCTTTTATTTTTATACTGCTAGATATAAGACTCTTCATGGGATCTCCACAACACGCGATCTTGTGCAGCGTGAATCCAGTGGCTCCCCGCTATTTATGCTTAGGTAGTCATTCCATCTGGTTGGAGTTCTGCCAACATAAGGTCCGAG
This sequence comes from Morpho deidamia, assembly GCA_947086505.1. NCBI lineage: Eukaryota > Metazoa > Arthropoda > Insecta > Lepidoptera > Nymphalidae > Morpho > Morpho deidamia. The sequence goes on from CAMTZC010000008.1 coordinate 10,622,995, forward strand.
TGCATAGTTTTTTCGTTATTTTTCTTTTTCTTTCTTTCTATATTTCCCGTATTTCACTTCTTTTTCCTTCTGTTACTCAAATGTATAGTGGAAGAGATCCCTTTTAGAGATAAGTCCGCCTTTATACATGTGCTATATTTTTTTTCCTCTTTTCTAACAATATGTATGTACAATAAATAAATAAGGACGATTTTGATCTATATTAAATGGCGAAGCTAGCAAACGCATTTATCTAGATAAGGTTGTTACTGAACAGAAGAAAACCGTCTCGAAAATAAAGAAATATTATTAATTGCAATATTGAACATAGAAGTAGTTAGAGATAGAGACTCACTGAGACTGGAATCACGGACTTTTTTGCAATATTTTTGTTTACCTGCAATTCTCTAGTATATTGTTTTAGTTTATCTCTGTTGGTTTACGCGACATGCGCGAGTAAAGTTCATATCAAGCAAGTTTTTTTTAAAAACCGTGCTATCTCTTCAACACAATTTACATAAAACCGTAATGCACTTTTAACCTTAACCTTCCGGAAGAATTGCACTACCTTTTAATAAAATATATATAGCAAAATAGAATTAAAGCAAAATAATATTAAAATTACATTTAAAAAGCTTTTTAGTTAACGCTTTGATTCACTATTATTATTACGCTATTTACAATTTAGATACGCTATTTATAATTTTCCAAATTGGCCTTCCATGAATAAGTTTTTAAGAAGTAAAATTCGATGTTCATTTCATTAACATTAATCTATGACACGTCTCGATGCGGTGTAGGGCTATACTAGCGTGTTGAGTGCAAATAGATAAGTAAACAATCAATCATATCATAGATAACGTTAGATTGTTACTTAAGAATATTATATAGGGATTTAGGTTACCACAATGCACTAATAACACGCTTGATGCTGGTAGTAATTTTTTAAAATTTTTTGCATTGGAATATACATAATTATAAAAGGATTGGCGATGTATCTAATGACATAAGCTTGCGGTTCCTGCTTTGCGCCTTGCAAAAGTACGTGACTCGTTTGTAGGTGTGAATATAAAATTCTATAATAAAATTCCGCAATCTACTTTAACTTTACCATTACAGCATTTTAAAAATACTATAAAAAGGGCTAATACACAAAGCTTACTATAGTAAGCAATCCTCAATAGTATACTATTGAGGATTACTTAGACGATAAGAAAGCGTGGATATAGCTACTCTTCGACCCTATACAAGACATTAATAAGTATATGTAACTAGTAATAAGAATTATTCTTTGAAATCAATTGAGCAATCACCTAGTTTCTTCTCGGTAGGAGCAGCTTTCCGAACCGGCAGTGGAATTGAATGTATTTCATCTAACAAGTACTCGCAATTTCGTTCTCCCACTGTAATTTTATATTACATTAAATTATGTAACGTATGAACGTTGAACGTGTGTAGTGCTTGTGTATTGTGGTGGCGGTGGTGGTTTGTGCTTGTGTTTTTACGAATCCTGCATGTATAGGGTATGAAACCGCATAGCCCACTCTACATTTAGCATTTTATATTTTTTTTATTTACTTTATCGCGGATTATACCTAAATAATTTTGCTCTTGTATTATGGATCTCCACAAAGTAACGCCTAATTCTACAAGCCTTTTCTAAAATTGCCAGCTTGTTATAAAACTAAAGACGTCAAATCATCCCTTTCCATCGATATTCATTACAGGTTTACAGTCATCGTCGATTAAAAAAAAACAAATCTGTTCGTAATAAAGCGGTGCACCTTGACCCTAAAAGTGGTCCAAGCGAGCGGTTGCAGGCGCGAGTCAAATAAATGAGATTGGCAGCGATCAATACAGTTCAATAGGAAATTAAACGAGATTGCATCATGTGACTGGTGATAATACTCCTAATGTACGAGAAAGATATCATACATGATTGAATAACTGATCAATCAATCAATCAATCAATCAAAATAATCTTTATTTAAATAAGTCATTTCAGGCACTTTTGGATTATGAAGCATCAATATGATTAATGAAGCTACAACTGGTTCGGAATCTTGCTGTTACCGAGAAGAACCAGCAAGAAACTCGGCGGTCAATCTTTTAAATATTTTCAAATATACATTATTAAAGCGCTGTTTTGTATGAAGCTAATAGGATTTTCAAATGCAGGCATTCTTATCATCCAAATAATCTTCAATTTTGTAATATGCATTCCGTATACTTTTTACACTTAGTTTGAATCGTTCTGTAGGCTGGACTAGTATGGATTGAGGAATTTTATTATAGAAGCGATTAGCGAGACCAACAAATGAGTTGCTTACTCTGCTGAGTCGCGACGCAGGTATCACAAGCTTTTTGTAACTTCTCGCATTTCTATGATATACATCAAATTTTGTTTTATATGTACTTATATTTTTCCGTACAAATAGAATATTACTGTATATATATTGTGATTCTACATTGCGAATTAGTCCAGTGTCATGCTAGCTGATTATTTAAGTCTTTACCACGTAAATCCGTTTATTTTGTTCTGGTGGCTTATAATTTTAACCTTTGGATACATCATCCTCCTGCCCTCTAAGAGGGTTCGGCACAACATGTTATGAAAATGTTATCACATGATTCGGCTACGTATTTTACGACCGGCCACGCGCCTGCCGTCTACTTACCTTAGTCGTATTGTACGACACCTTGGTTAGAAAGAGGGTGATCTATTCTACCCAACCGGATATCACACGGTGGGTCAACTAACCTTAGTCGCGTTTGACGACACCTCAGTAAGAAATGAGAGTGGTCTATTCTACTCAGCCGGATACCACGGCATGATTTTAATCTTTGGATTGATATAAGGTAAAGTGCAATTTTGAACTATATTAAATAATTAATTATTATATTAACAAACGCATTGCTTTAGATACGGATTGATATTGAACAGAAGAAAACAGTCTCGAAAATAACTTAATATTCTTATGCATTAACTAGTTTATCAAAGATTCTTGAGAAACTTCTCAATTCAAGACATTAAATTTTTTTAAACAAACACAAATTTTTCTCGGTTAGTCAGTACGGGTTTAGGATTGACAGGTCTACTGTTGATGCGGTCTTGAGTCTAATAAATAGAATAAATACAAATCTCTACAAAATCTAAAACCATAGGTATATTCTTAGACCTTTCCAAGGCTTTTGACACTGTATCAGTCCCCATCCTAATTAAATTAAATTAAGATTATACCTAATAATTTTAAGATCATTTCTAGTTTTCGGTGCCAAATTAAACAAAAGAAGGTAGTTTCCTTTTTTGTTTAATTTGGCGCAAAAATCTAGCATTGCATTTAAATGAACCGTAGTGAAAGAGTTAAGCTCGTGTCCAATCTGTATACGAATTGCTCCCCCTGTGGGGCGTTGGGCCAAAGTTGGGAAACACTGGATAACTTTAATACAAAAGCTAGGTATAACGGTTAAATAGAACAATTACACTATGCTATCTTAGGAAAAGGTTAATAAATCAACACTAAGCTCGCTATAAATAACGTCGATTATATCAAAAGGTTCTAATAAAGAAAAACAAGTAACATAAATTAGCAAAGACGAGCGCAAATATGTAATGTAACCGATAAAGGAATTGCAAATATACCTCATAATGATAAGATAGTTGCATCGGATGAAGTGTAAATAATCGCACATACTTGACCTACTGTAAAATTAAAGAAATTGTTTGCGCCAATAATATTTTTCCTGTTCCCATTAGGGATTACAAGTCACACTTATCTATGATAAATTTGCTTAAGACTTCAGAAAGTTCGTAGATCGTTTGTGCGTTTAGGTACACACTTTTATGATAAAACTAGCTGAGACTTGGCCTGCGTAGAAAACAGTGACTTTAATTGAAATTTTAAACATAAAAATAGTTATCGTGTGTATAGACATGCTGTCGTGAACTTTTGTAGATCTACAATTCCCTAGTACATTACTTTCGTTTATATCTGTTGGTTGGCGCGGAGCACGTGACTAAAGCTCCGGTTTTTTTACAAATGCACAACCCCTAAAGCACAATTTACATAAGACTGTAATTTATTAACTTAAACCCTTCGGAAGAATTGCACTACCTCTCAGTAAAAAACGTGTTTATTTATTTATTTATTTTTTTTCGGATCTTCAACAGCATTACACGATAAATCATCCAACATATATCCCATATATTATTTTATTTATTTATTTATTTACTGTTGAAGACAATGTTGATGATGAGAAAACTTGGATTTAAGTTGCGACCGGCTACGCACTAGACTAATATTTTCATTTGTAAACAATTATATATCATTGAAATATTTATTTTTGAAAACACCGACCGCCGAGTTTCCTGCTGATTCTTCTTGGTAAGAGCACCTTTCCTAATTAATCATTAACCGTTCAAAAGTGCTTGCAAAATCTTACTTGAATTATGATTATTTCGATATTTTTTTATTAAAATAATCATTTTAAAAATCTGTTTACAGTTCTCAGTATTATAGTTTAAAGGAGCGATAATTTTTATTTTTAAGAATATTAGGAGCAACTTGGAAGTTGAAGATAAAGGCCGTGAACGACGAGGTTAATTAAAAAAATACTTGCATTCAATCATCATTAAAATGCTGCATGATCCAAATATATATTAGTACTATAAATCAAGCTGTAAAACTAAACTTCATCAAAATAATATTAAAGATAATAGCTATTATAATTTAAAAATATAAAAAATAAATAGGTTGCGAACCAATTCAAGGTTCTCAGTTCTCTTAATTTTTATTGTTGCTTTGGAAACGGGCATCAATACAAGATATAGTCGGGATGATGGCAAGAGACCAGACGGTTAGACGCTGGTTCCTAGGGAACCGGGACGGCTAATGTGGGACGCACAATGTGTTGATACGTTAGCCTCGTCCCATATCAGGGAAACAACATAAAGACCTGGAGCTGCGGCGGAAATAGCCGAATCTGGCAAGCGGGAAAAGTATGCATCTCTCATATAGAGTTGTATATTTGTGCAGTTTGCAGTTGAGACCCTAGGGACATGGAGTCAAAGTGCAATTTTTTTTTATCCGTTTTAACACCTCGATTGATGGCCTCTGTGGGTGGCAAGAGGGCTGGCTCCCTTTTCGCACAAAGAATCAGCTTAGCGATTCAACGCGTAAACGCTGCCAGCATTCTTGGGACCACTCCTCGCGGGCATGATCTGTATAGTACTAGTGTGTGTAAGTAATTAAGATAGACATAACTTGTACATTTTTGTTGGAAATAAATAAAAGAAATAGTTGTAAATATTTTGCTAATGGCATATATCTACTCGTATAATAAAATTACTTTGAATGCTACGTTAATTGTATTTGTTTAACCTACTGGCTAATTACTTAGGTGTAAGTTTATATAATATACCATATGAGACGTAGATATACTTATACTATCTATACTAATATTATGAAGAGATTTTTTTGTTTGTATGTATGCTTGTAATGTTTTCACGCAAAAACTACTGGTCCGATTTCAAAGATTATTTCACCATTGTAAAGCTGCTTCTTCACTGAGCAACAGAATTTGAACTGAAAAAAATGTAATATAGCCATTAAATTTTTCTTTAAATAGGGATCCCTAGTAAAATTGTAATAAGGTGTGAAAAATTTAGTCATAAAAATCTTTAATCGCGTGCGCTGCGGAAACTATTGATGAAAGAAAAAAATGTTCCACATTATTATAAAGCGTATCAATATCTACAAAAAAGTCCGCGATACCATATAACAACTTTTTTCATTGTAAAAGTTGATAGAAGTGCCGACAATAATCACACCATTTTATTCATATCTCCGCATTAATCGTTATCCCATTAAATTTTATTTTATTAAGAACTGTTTAAATACCTGTAAAATACTTTTTAAATTAATAAAATTGGACATTCCAATCAGAAGATGTAACGAATTTAAAAATTTAAATCAAAAGAAAATAATGCCATAACAAATTCATTGTAGCGATCGTTATAACAGGGCGGCAACTTGTAAGCTAGCTCATATTCCAAGGATACCAAACATACCCAAGGATATACCTATAACCTTTTAAAAGAATTCAATTTCCAGTCAAAAATTCCTTTGCTTTAACTATTGATGCCCAGGGCACAAACAACACAAATACACAAAAATAAATCTATAGTCCGACCTAGTAGACTTTCCACTACCACGAGATCGGTATGTACGCGGGTGACATCACGAGGGATGACTAGTATTTTATATTTTCATTACTTTTTTATATAATGGAGTTATTTCCATACTTTGTTTCGTAAGACCAAAATCCGCCGTGTGATATCCGACTGAGTAGAATAAACCAACCTCATTTCTTACCGAGGTATAGTAAAAGGCGACTAAGGTAAGTTGACCCACCGTGTGGTATCCGGGTGAGTAGAATAGACCACCCTCTTTCTTACCCAGGGGTCGTAAAATAGACTAAGGTAAGTTGACGTGAGGCAGGCGGCCGGTCGTAAAATTCGTAGCCAGATCATGTGACATGTTTGTAACATTTTGTGCCGACCTCACTCAGAGTGGGTTAAGGGCAAGAGGATGATGATTTCGTAAGGCTAAATCCTAAATCCGTATCATGATATAAGCTATAAGTGACAGTGTGTCGTTAGGTTATAAGGTAATTGATAAGGACGGTTTAAATTATTTATCAGACTTGTTACAAGCGGGAAAACGATTCATCAAATGTAATCAAAGTACTATCGTGTCGGGTGTCGGGCGTCAGATTTTTATATGCGCCTAAACCTTATCAGTGATAAGGATTATTTAACATTTTTATATGCGCTTAAACCTCATTAGTCATGTTAACGACGTTTTCGCAAGCTTCATATTTTACATTTTTGTAAGACATATAGTCATTTCTCTGAATGACTTTTTTTTTAAGCTGTGATAGCCCAGCGGTGACACCGTGCGACTCTTACGAGGGGAACACGAGTTCGAACCCGGGCAGGCACCAAGGAGTTTTTCTATTAAAACTCATGTGTCTAATTGGTATGTGCAATTTATCACACGCTTTTCGGTGAAGGAAAACATCGCGAGGAAACCTGCATATGTCTAGAGAATTCTGGAGATGTGTGTAACCTACCAATCGGCATTGGAGCAGCGTGGTAGGTACCTTAGCTCCAATCCTTCTCTCCAGAAACGGAAAGAGGAGACCTATTCCCAGCAGTGGGATTGTAACAAGCCGCTACTTTACTTTTATAGTCATTTTTATAAGCCTTACTTTATCGATTAGTTGCGATAGCTCAGCGGTGAGACCTTCTTACGATGGGTTCACAGGTTCGAAGTATGTTTTTACGCTCACTCGTCTTGCATCAGTTACTCGTTAGCACTAACAGCATATTATGAATTAAAAAAAAAACAATTTATTCTATTAACATATTAAAATATATGAGTGGTTCATACAAATATAGTAAAGTAGGTTAGGTACACTACACTTATACACTGAAAGTAGGTTATATTTTAATGCAAACAAATGCAGAAGGTATCAAGAGTTATCTGCGTAAATATGATAATGTAAACGTTCCTAATATTGTCACACACTCGTCAGTAATTAGAGAATAACAATCACATTGTGTTTATTGGAATAGAATTTGGTTAGCCTTTCGCATGATTAGAATTAAAGTGAACGAATTCTAAATAAGGCTTAATTGCGTTAGATACCTTGTTTTTGTGTTTATTTTCATCAAGTTTACGAACTATTAAAAAAAGCTTCTTTAACGGTGTTATTCATTTAATATGATGGATAAACATTTTTAAAATTCGTACGACGGAGGAAGAGTAGACCGTCAGCTCGGTGTAGGAGAGGAAGTATCCCCCTCTCTATCGCGCGACGAAAATGATAACTGCGTCTGATGTTTCGTTTAGGCGGCACAGGGTGCTTGTGTGTGTGTCGGGTTTGTGTATGTCACCACGTAGCTGGGCGTTCGATCGGCGCCCATAGTAATTTCGGCGGCAATTAAATAAAAATCACGAAACTCGCTTTAAATTAGGTTTATTTTATTGACGGTCGGAGTTCTTATTTAGTGTGTTTTTGCTCTCCCTAGTTATGGGTGTCTTTACCGATCATAAGTTTTGTCGGTGCTACGCTACACTTTATTGCAATATCACAATATACATTATGTGTTTCTTTTCTGTTCCCGAACGAAAAAACATTTTTCCCCTATATGGTACATTGGTAACATCATCAATCATCATCATCATCATCAATACATATAATAAAATCGTTGAGATGTCAAATCTGTACATTTAATATTAAAAGAAAAAAAATAGTGTAGTCGTCTCAAAATACGCTCCTAAACATGAAACAATAGTTTTAAAAATTTTTGTCGGTTTATCTGTTTGTCTGTTTGTCGGTTTGTCTGTATGTCTGTGCGTTTGTTCCCGCTAATCTCAGAAACCGCTGATTCGATTCGGACGCGGTTTTCACTAATATATAGTCGGAAGTCTCACTTAAGATATAGGGTATGTTTTATTCCAATCGGTCAGCAAATAAAAAAGATATGTCAATTTTAAGTTGAAAGGTCGTATACTATGATACATAAGCTGTGATAGCCCAGCGGTGAGACCGTGCGACTCTTTCGAGGTGGTCGCCAGCTCCCGGGTTCAAAGTGCCTAATTAAAATTTATCACACACTTTTCGGTGAAGGAACACATCGTGAGGAAACCTGCATATCTCTAAAGAATTCTGGGGATATGTGTAACTTGTCAATCCGCATTGGAGCAGCGTGGTAGGTCTTAGCTCCAATACGTCTCCTCAGAAACGGAGAGAAGAGGGCTTATGCCCAGCAGTGGGATTGTAATGGGCTATTACTTTACTACTTTACTTTATACTATTTATACAGGTACTTGCATTTTTTCCGTCTTTCGCCGTTCCTAAAGCAATCTTACCTGCTAGATTACGCATATTACCATGGCCAAGAGAAGCACAAATCTTTTAATGACAATTAGGCCGGACTGAAGGTGACGTTATTGAAGAATTTCACATTTTTATTAGTTTTTTTTGGCTTTGTGCGTTTGTTTCTGCTAATCTCAGAAACCGCTGAAGCGATTTGGACACTGTTTAAACTAATATGTAGTAGAAAGCCTAATTTTTTTAGTTCCATTGGGCAGCAAATTAAAAAAATTTCAACTTTAAGTTGGAAGGTCGTTTGCAATTATAATGGTACTTGCATTTTTTCCGTTTTCCGTCGTTTTAATGAGAATTATGAGAACAAGGCCGGTTTGGAGACGTTTTTTTTATAAGAATATCACATTTTATATTCATCGTTAGTAATCATTGTTAATGGACGGTGAATGTTTGTATTATGAAATGAATCTTTTTATTTCTTGAAGGCATTTACTTGAAATTCTGGATGAAACGTAACAATATAGGTATTAGAACGTATAGTATAAGAACAAAATATAAGATATTTTTTAAGCAATTTCAGCTTCAAGGTGGTGAAATATAGAATGGAATACTAGACGCTTAAATCAAAATAAATGTAAGGGGATCATTTGTATGGAGCTTTAAATTTTAATGATTTTTTTAAAATGTGTTATTATTTCTGTAGGGAAAGTAATGGCCTGATACTACTATCTCCTATTCTGCGCAAAGCCTCGGAGCTATCTCCTTTAAAACGGTGACTGAAGCCTATATCTACCGTGCGGATTGATAGGTTCGACATATTCCAGAAATTGTCTAGGGATATGTAGATATTTATTTCTTCATTTTGTCCATGTTTTGCTTCACGAAACAGTACATGATGAATTTTAAGTATCAATTAAATAAATCCTTACTAATATCCGAAAGTCTGTCTGTCTGTATGTTACCTTTTTAATCGGCCAATCCGCTGAATCAATATCGATGAAATTTGCCACAATTATTCCTTTTATACCGGGGTAATGTTACCCTATATGTATACGCTATAGAAATTGTGTTAATTCAACATGAATAGGATGACATTAAAAACGCTATCTATCATCAACATAGTAAGTTTTTTTATTCACAATTAATCAAATTAAGTTTAAATTTAATTAATTAAGTTTATAAATATTAACGGTCTGGAATCGAGTCCTTTAAGGCAAAGTCAAATCGGAAAATAAAATAGGTTGTATTTCAAAGGTTAATGATGTTTGGCTTACGTCGAAAGAGTTATTTTAAGAAAGTTTTAAAAATAAAATTTAGGAATCAAAATATTGGTTATTGTTTTCTGAATAAAATTAACTTAGCTATTACAAAGAATTATAAATGTAAGTAGTATTTCTATGTCCTAAATTAAATAAACTTTGCTTTCGAAAATACGTTGTCTCTGTCATCCCGAAATGTTACAGCCGATTTTGAGTATCATACAGAAATAAAAACCTCGAAAAAATTATCTTAATATGAATAGCGTTTCAATGTGCTGTCATTATTTGGAGTCTAGATCTTTAAAAAGTTTAACTCAGCATGCATCCCAAGAATACAGCAGATTGTGATCAACACACTCAAATGCCAACTTCGGAGGTATTCACTCAATATAAAGAGTAATTAACTGTGTGTCATCGTTGTCGTTCAAAGTTTAAAGCTTAAAAATGGCAAAATCGATAAAATTTAGCATTATTAATGCTTATACATCGAGGTATAGGCTAAAGAAATCCTGTTAATTCATCAGGAATAGGATGACATTTAAAACGCCATCTATTATCATCCTATCAATTTTTTTTAATTCTCTGTGTTTGATACACACAGGGGAGTCAAATCTGTCATTAAAAGGAGGTTCTTTATCACGTTGTTTAGCTTACGTGGAAAGAGTTATTTTAAGAAGAGTTTTTATGAATCTTGGTTTTTGTGTACAGGATAATTTTAAATTATCTCTTACAATATATAACAAATGTAAGTAATAGGTGCTATTTATTAAAATAAATAAACTATGCTTTGGAAAACACGATAAATTTCTTTGTCCTCCCGAAATGTTACAGTCGATTGTGAGTATCATACAGAAATGCAAATTTAGAAAATATTCTCTCAATATGAATAGCGTTTCATTGCAGATCGCTGTCATTATTTGGAGTCTTAATCTTCCAAAAGATCAGCTCAACCTGCATCCGAAGTAGTCTTCGGATGCAGGTTGAGCTGATCTTTTCATCTAATCTAATTATCAGATTGTGATCAACACACACAACTGCGAACCTCGGAGACATTCATTTAATATAACGAGCAATTAAATGCATCAACGTTGTCATTGAAAGTTTAAAGCTTCAAAAGCGGTATAACAGCGTAAAACAAGACTCATAGCAGTCCGTGATCATCACACCGATATGCAGGGCTTCGGAAACGTTCGTGCAAAATGAGGGGTAGTTAAGTGCGAATCGCATTCACCATTCGGTTTTGAAGGCAATTTTTGCTTACACTAAATTAGCACACGTGTTTTTTTATTTAAAAGGGTCTGTCTACAAAGACAAGATTCAAGGTTAAAGATTGGACAAAAAGTACAAAGGTTCAAGTAACTTAATTTTACTCACATAGGGAGTGCAATTCCAAAAATGATTCACGACATAACGTATTATTTATGAAAGGAAAGTAATGGTAATGTCATCCTATTCCTGTTGGATTAACAGGATTTCTATAGCTTTACCCGGTGTATAAGCATTTATTGTACCAAAATTCATTTTTATTGGCTCAGCTATTCGGCGTGAAAACGTAACAGACAGGCGGATTGTCGCATTTACTTTTAACTATAACTTACATCATTTTACATTTAAATAGCTCAGCTTCCTTATGTTATGCTATTACTGTTAAATTAACAGGATTTGTAGAACTTATATAGCCTATAAGTTACCCTGATGTATAAGCATTAATTGTGCCAAATTTCATCGATGTTGGTTTAAGAGAAGTATTTTATGTAAAAAGTTAAGATTATACTAAAAAGTTATTAAACGAATGTTTAGAATTTTTGTGCAAATTTTTATATCATGTTTTTAATTTAATCAGTAGGCCCAATGGAGTCTCACATTGACTGATAAACTGAAAGACGCTGCTGTCCACTAAGAGAGGTTTTACAAATTTCTTATGGTTTTGATCGAACCTTTCCAGTGCAAATTAATATCTTTGCTAAATAACAGTAATGGCATGAGGGAAATTAAATTTAAAATGGAGTAGTAGATAGTAGTAGTATTCGAGTAACGTAACAATTATCATAGGAACTGCTATTTAACCCCCCGGATCGATTTGATTTTTGTGATGGAGATATTTGCAAGGTTGGATACCGATAGAAGCTATTGAGTATTACAGAACTAAGGTCCACGCGGACAAAGTCGCGGGTAAATGCTAGTATAGAATAAAAACGGGATAGAGGTAAATATTAGAGCAGATTAGCCTTTAAAGCGTTACAAACAGATAGACTTTTGCCTCGCCCGCGTGGAAATTAGTGTATTCTAATTGAAATTTTGAAGATAAAAGTAATTATTGTGAGTTTTAACCATAAGAGATAGAGACTTGGTGTCGCGGACTTTGTTGTAATATTTTTGTAGACCTACAATTCTCTAGTACATTAAGAGATAAATAAATAAATAAATATATGGGACACTTACACACGTGGTCGTCCGAACCCAAAGTATTTTAATATTTAATACGGACAACTGCTAAATATAATTCACATATAATTTTAAATACATACTTAAATATAAGTATACACCCAGGCGTGAAGAGTCAACAAATTGATTATATTCAATGTAGGCCCTCTGTAGGAATCGAACTAGGGTCACTATCCACTGCGCCAACGAGCAAGTCAGATTAGTTCATGTGTAGCCACATCACTTTAGTATATCTCTGATGGTTCACGAGGCACACGCAACTTAAATTCCCTACAGGCGAATTTTTTTTACAACCGCGCGATCTTTCAACACAATTTATATAAAACCGTAGCGTAACATTAACCAAAAATTTCAGAAGAATCACAGTACGTGTATCTTCTAGTAAAACCCGTACTAAAATCCGTCAAATACATTTTAAGAAAATCGATCACATACAGAGAGGCAGCTTTTGGGGACTTTCTATTATATATATGATGTAATAGATATGGACACTTTACCTTTTATATATATCACTGATATCGCTTCATAGATTGTGCACTCCGACACGCCATATCGCAAATTTTCTGACGGATTATCGAAATTTACATTATATTCAATCAAAAGATTTGCCTGAATGTTATCAAACGAGCGACAATAACGTTCGCTGATTTGATTTTTTATTCATTTTCATTCATTCTCCTACCCTTCCTTATCTTACTCTAAGCGTAGTTGATACAACATATATTTCTCTTCCATTCCCTCACTTTAATTTATTTCTATTCTTTCTCTAGCATTATGTTGATAATAGATAGCGTTTTTAATGTCATCCTATTCCTGTTGAATTAACATCATTTGTATAGCCTGTGTATTACGGTGTATAACGAATAATTGTGCCAAATTTCAATATTGGTTTATCGGATTGGCAGTGAAAACGTAACAGACAGACTTTTACATTTATAATATTGGTAAGGATGTAATATTGTTTTATTCGGATTTAACAAACACCGATGCCCGAACTATGAAGCGAACTTTTAAAATAAAGACTCACGCTTCTATGTAAAACAATTCGCCGTGTGGTATCCGGCCGAATAGAATAGACCACCCTCATTTCTTACCGAGGTGTCGTAAAAGGCGACTAAGGTAAGTTGACGTCAGGCAGGCGACCGGTCGTAGAATACGTAGCCAAATTATATGACAACATGTTTGTAACATTTTGTGCCGACCCCACTTGGAGTGGGATAAGGGCAGGAGAATGAATGGATGTTTCTATATAAAACTATATATAAAATTTATAAATTCATTCTTTTATATATAAACTTGAATGTTTATTTTTATGTCGATGTACCGATTTTGATAATGTTATTTTGATGTGAAGTCATATTGAGGAGTTATTTTGCGGAATTCCATAGTGTGAAAGTTTTTAAAAACGCGGATTATAGCAAAATAATTTAACATTAGTCTTGTATAATACTTGGGCTTCACATACAATTTACGTTTCCATATAAATAGTTATCTCGTTGAGATATCAAAGTTAGGAAACTGGCAAGATTATATTGTTATTTTAAGTGATAAAAGTATAATTTTAATCTGGTTCAACTGAGACGTCAACAGTTTGATAGATGCCCGCGATAATAACGACTTGTCTCAAGGTGACTTATATCTATACGGATTTTTGGAGGTTCTTCTAACTCCATGAAACATGAAAGCGAGTTATTATTGTAAGTATCAATTTAACAAATACTTTCTAAGGTCGGACCTCAAAATCAGCGCTGCGAAGTTTATTTATATCCTTAAATACCGCAGCAACAGCAGTAGTAGTAGTAGTTATCACTTCTGCTATTGGCAGTAGTAATAACTACTATATGGCAAACATACTAGAAACCGACATAAACTAATGACGCCTAAGTTGCGCCTCCAAAAGGTCTGAAAATTATTTGCTGGTCTCGGTACACGTCTTTATAACAAAATTCATTAATTCAACATTATCTAAACGCATTTACACAAGTTCAGAATTTAGCTCACAACGATGCTGCTACATAAAGCTTACCATACGATTGAGAATTATTATTTGACGATTCGAAACTATTGAAAACAGTCCACTTAAATACAGAATATTTTGAATTTGAATCAGAAAATTTTGCGACCCTTTCAACTAGAAAACCACATAAGTTCAAATTTAAGTTAATTTTCCATATTATTATTTATATATTTGCTTACCTGTTTTAAATTTACTTTTCATTCTTGTAAAATTATTATTTATAAGGTGTGGATATTTTTTAGTTGAATAAAAACACTTTTATTATTATTATATAAATTCTCATAGGCAGTTGCCCGGGGTTTGAACTCCCAACCCTAGTTCATCTTACCACTATCACGGCTTAAAATAAGACTATAGTAACTTTAAAGTCTGTCTATAACACAGCCACATACGAAATTTTAGTAAACAGAAGCGGCGCCGGCGATATCAGAATACTGTACTGAAATGGCATATTTACGCGTTACAATTTTAAACAGCATAACTTCATGCAAAAATAACACTCGGCACGACTTGGTTACAAGATAAATGATAAAACTTTGTTGAAATTATCAATATTTACAATGTCTTACGGTGAATAAAAGGCGATGAGCACCATACATTGTAAACTTAAACGTTCAATTCTTCCTGTAGTTAGTAATGTAAATGATGATATGGACCGAGACAAATCACTAAATAACCCAACTCCACCATAAGCAGGTATGGAAAACGTTTATGTAACATTTCTAATTCGTAATACGATCGCTGCAAGGTTTACGATCGAAACAGATGTTCTCCAGTGACAATTCGTAACAACAAAATCAGAACAACTGAGCAATTAAGCAGAACGTCGAAAAATTGAACATTTTAAAGAGAATTACATAACAAAACGTCCTCGGCAAGACATTTCCATTAGAGTCAATTGTGTAGGAAATTATGGCGATTTGTTTGAGCGTCAGCAGACGTGTCCAATAATTAGTTATAATGGTACAAGTTGGCGAGCGCGTAGAGTTTTTATTTTATGTTCGGACACCTTAATGCTTATGGGATGCTTGTATATGCATACAAATATAAATGCCTAAGTCTGTCTGTTATACTTTAATTACTTGACAAATATCAATCAGATCAATCAAAATAATCTTTATTCAAGTAAGCTTTTAACAAGCACTTTTGAACCGTCAAGGATCGATTACATTTAATAAGCTACACTGGTTCGGAATGTATTGCTCTTACCGAGAAGAACCAGCAACAAACTCGGCGGTCAATCTTTTAAACATTTAAATTTACATTATCTAATTGCAGTCTTGTATGAAGCTGAAAGGATTTTCAAATGCAAGCATTTTTATCATTTAAATAATCTTCAATTGTGTAACATGCCTTACGTATTAGTATAGTTCATACACTTAATTTAAAGTTTTCTGTCGATAAGTCTAATATCGATTGTGGATTTGGAATTTTATTTATTTAAATTGTAAAAGCAAGTACCGAGTCCAACAAATGAGTTGCTAACTGTGCTGGGTCGCGACGCAGGGATTACAAGCTTTTTGTTTCCTCTGGTATATCTATGATACACATCGAATTTGGTTTGATACATATGAATATTTTTACGTACGAAAATAATATTACTATATATATGTATATATGAAAATTGGTACAATTATTTATTACAAGTTTATTTATATACAGGGCTAACTTACAGAAGAAATCAGTTCCCGTCTATTCGGAAACAGAAATAATAATACAAAAGTTATATTAGAATCGCAAAGCGATTTTGACGTGGAGCCTATGTCCTGATGATGCTTCGGTTGCGGGGCGAAACGATATTTGAGATTGTCGCAGTGAATGTTTGTAGTACTTATGTAGTGTGTTTTGTGATACGTGCGGTAACTAATCCTGCATTTATTCATACCCTATACTATATATGTATGTTAATATGTGTTACTATTTATTACCTTTAATTTAGTAAATAATTTGGTATTTCACATAATCAATCCTAACTTATTTGGCTTGTTACAGATCCTAATATTTAATTTAAAATACATTATAGTGACCTTGACTTCAGACTTGACATGATATATATAGTGACATAGACTTCAGCTCTTAAAGGTCGCGGGTTCGATTTCCTCTAAGCGTCAGAATTTTCTGGACACAATTTGTTTGTTGTAGTATATTCACCAGTTGTCTGTTTTGTATTCATACATTAATTATTACGGAATTCTGTTATAGAAACGAATCTTTAATCTAACAAATGATTTTCTAAATCTACTGAGTCGCAGCACAGATATCACAAGCCTGTTTTAACCTCAAGTATATCTATGTATGTCATCAAATTATGGTTGATACGTATAAACATTTTATTGAGCGACAGACGACCTTAAAAAGGTCGTTGGGCGTCACTGGATCCAAGTGGCACTCGATCGAGTGCTTATCCTTTTTTTCTATATAAATACAATTATTATAAAACCAGTCCCAAAAAGCTGTATGTCCGTATGTAATCGATTTTTACAAAATCTACTGAACGGATCTTTGTATGGTATTCACCAAAAGATTATGGCGGATTATAGCAGAATATTTTTTTAGGAACTTTTGTATTATGGGTCTCCGCAAAGTAACGCCTAATTCTATAAATCTATCTAAATAAAAATGAATTGATGTTCGTTAGTCCCGCTAAAACTCGAGAACGGCTGGACCGATTTGGTTATTTTTGGTCTTCAATTATTTTTGGAAGTTCAGGGAAGGTTTTAATGGTGAGTAAATATGATAAAAGTGCATTTCAATAAAAAAAAATTTTGTTTTTCCATTATAATTGATCTTCGATGCTCATCGATAGACAATAAGACATCGATGTTTTAAAATCGATTATGCATCACTTAAACCATATATATATCATCTATCCTTACCTCCTTACCTCCTTACCTATATTATAAATGCGAAATTCTGTCGATTTGTGACGTTTTCACGGCCAATGTGCTGAACTGATGTCGATGAAATTTGGCGCAATTCATGCTTATACACCGGGGTAACATATAGGCTATAAAAATCCGGAGATATTTGCAGGGTTGGAGAGTGACAGACGCTAATATTTAATTCAGGACTAAGGTACTTCAGGGCGAAGTCGCGGGTAAAATATAGTTAGATATAAAAAAGATGCAACTTAAAGAAAAAAAAATATCAGAGCCCTGTGATATCTGAAATTGCTCCTGTATGTTCACTTCAACACAGCCCGATACCAACAGCTATTATGTCTTTATTATATTGCTATAATCTGCGATATATGAATATAGTGCTAAATGTATAGTGTACTATCCAATCATATACCTCATATGTGCAAATACAACAATACACAAGTGCCCACATTCACTTCCACAATTACAACAATTGTTTCGCATATTCTATTTACTTTATCGCGGATTATAGCAAAATAATTTTATAATTACATCTGAATTCCTTTTTGAATGAATTGGGTCTTTACAATTTAATCCTTAAAGTATTATAAAGGCAATTCATATCTACAAAATTCACCTATCTTTGATAAGAAATAAGCTTAATCGTCTTTAAATTAATGCTATCGTGACAACCGCAACTAGTATCCTTGTTCATATAGAGAAACCGGGTATTTTTACAAAATAGTCGAATCTATACTTCTAATAAAAAAAAACAAAGACCCCCAAAAGCAGTCTGTATGTGAACGAATCGGCTACGTATTTTACGACCGGCCGCCTGCCTGACATCATCTTAATTTAGTCGTATTTTACGACACCTCGGTAAGAAATGAGGGTGTATATTCTACTCAGCCGGATACCACACGGCGGGTCGACTTAACTTAGTCACCTTTTACGACATCTCGGTAAAAAATGAGGGTTGTCTATTCTACTCAGCCGGATACCACACAGTAGACAACTTACCTTAGTCGCCTTTTACTAAACCTCGGTAAGAAATGAGGGTGGTCTATTCTATATCGTATATAAATTTCATATATTTCTCTTTTTAATTAAATATCGAATGTGACAATGAGTGGCGACAAAATCACTAGATAAACAAGCAAAAAAACGACTTAAACGATGCATCTGAGGGAATGAGGTCAGTGGAATTAAATAGGAGGCTTGCTAGCATGAAACGAGACAAGGCTGTGCAAAAAACGCAAAATCAAGCAACTGGAAAACATTATTATCAAACTGAATTCGTAATAAAGTAATTTATCGGAAGACAAAAAAAACTATTTAGTTAAAACGAGTTTTTCATTCCCGATAACTGTATTGAGTTCAACGCGTTAAATATAAGTCGGAAACGGAAATAGGCAAAAGGACTTTGAGCAGTTCATTCATAGTACTGTATGTAGGCTGTCATAGCCCAGCGGTGAGATTATGCGACTCTTTCGAAGGGGTCACGAATTCGAACCAGGGCACACACCGGGCACCAGTGTGCCGACCCCACCTAAGAGTGAAAAATGCTACTTAAGGGCAGGAAAATGATGAGGTATATGATCTGAATTTTGAAAAAGGTTACAACGATTTTCATAAATGTTGCAATAGGTTTCTGAGGCGATAAGTCGATGAAGCTAGATTTCATTTTTAGAAAACAAATATAAAAATGCTTTAAACGATATAAAGGTAATTTTTTCCACCATCTACAAGGTGGAGCCGTGTCCGTGCGACTATTTCAAGGGGTCACGTATTCAAACCCGGGTAGGCATCAAAGAGTTTTTCTATTAAAACTTGTGTGTCTAATTGATAATTGCAATTTATCACAAGCCGAAGGATAGCATCGTGAGGAAACCTGCATATTTCTAGAGAATTATGTTGATATGTGTGACCTACCAATCATTGGTACACCGTTGTAGGTCTAAGCTCCAATACTTCTCTCAAAAAAACGGAGAGAAAAGGCCTATCCCCAGCATTGGGGACTAACCGTAAAAACGTAACAAGACAGATGAAATTTTGCGTTTATAATATTAATTGTAAAGTAACGTTTTTAGAGACATTTTGAATAATTTTGAATTAGGCGTTACTTTGTCGAGATCTACAATATTTCCATTACTTTAGAGTCTTCTTGAACTTATTCAAATTACAGTTCAACCCTGATTGCGCGATATTGTTAGTCTATTATATAGTTAATTAACATAAAAATAGATCTAATATATGCAGCATTCCGATCGCTTACAAAGATTCTTCTCACAAGTGCTAGTCAGTATGAGGTCGCTTTAAGATAAGACTATTTATGTGTGCTATGAGATCTGTTAAATATATCTACTCATGTTATTTATTTAAATCGCATCGTAACTGCATCCTCGTCTACAGAACTTATTTTTCATATAAACAAATTATTTTAAAATAATTGTTAGAAAATTATTAAAAAAAAAAGTTGATTTAATTTTAAGAATTACGTCGTGTGGTATCCGGCAGAATAGAAAAGACCACCCTCCTTTCTTACCGAGGTGTCGTAAGAGGCGACTAAGGTAAGTTGACGTCAGGCAGGCGGCCGGTCGTAAAATACTTAGCCAAATCATGTGACAACATGTTTGTAACATGTTGTGCCGACCCCACTTGGAGTGGGATAAGGGCAGGAGAATGATGAATGATGATTTAATTTTCAGAATTGGACGTTACTTTACGGAGGTCCATAATAAAAAAGTAATGAAAATATTATTATACTATAATCTGTGATAAAAGTAAATATATGTCAAAGACAAAATTATAGAAAAAAATATAGTTTCAGTAATTTGTATAATGGACCTCCGCAAAGTACCGCCTGATTTTATAAATTAATAACGAAAACGACAGCCAGGAAGTAATAGAAACTTTACCTAAGATACTCTATTATCATTTATGAAATAACTTTTGTCATCGGTATTAAAAGTTTTTCCTTAATGTCGATTTTAGTAATCGATTTATGGAATTGAGAAAGTAAAAACCATGTCGTTGAGTTGCATGCAGTTGCATAAAACGTCTATTTAAATAATTATATATTTTCTTTTATCGCGGTTTATAGGAAAATAAGAAAGACATAACAAAATAAAAGCTGTGATAGCCCAGTGGTGAGACCGTGCGACTCTCTAGAGACGAACATAGGTTCAAACCCCGGGCAGGCACCAATAAGTTTTTCTATTAAAACTTATGTGTCTAATTGATATTTGCAATTTATCACACGCTTTTCGGTGAAGGAAAACATCGAGAGGAAACCTGCATATCTCTAGAGAATTCTGGGGATATGTGTAACCTACCAATCCGCATTGGGGCAGCGTGGTAGGTCTTAGCTCCTATCCTTCTCTCCAAAAAAATGGAGAGAGAAGGCCTATTTCCATCAGTGGGATATTAACAGGCTGTTACTTTAAGAAAGACATAATAGCTGTTGGGATCGGGCGGTGTTTAAGTGAAAATACAGGAGCAATTCCCGATATCACCGGCCTCGGATCTTTTTTTTTCAAGTTTCTTTTGTTATATCTTCAAAAAATACCTCGCAAACCTCGCTAAGCCAAGTACTGTAGGTTTAATTACGATGTTTTCCTTCAACGAAAAGCGGCAAATAACAAAAACAAACAATACTGATTCGAAATTAACACCACAAAAGATAACAGACATCCTCAAGATCGTTCAGATAAAAACTGTTCAAGATGCAAACAACTCATCTAACACCGAGTTACTTACAAATAAAACTTATCACTTTTTTAACAGTTTAAATGACACCGGATCGAACACCGTGACCGCGTAACGTCGGTACTCGAGCAGCGACCGCGCTTTACTGATGTATGGGGTTTTATCATGAAAAATGTAATACAAATACACGCTTGGCAATGATAAATATTGTCGATAGTGCGCGACTTGTGTTCGCGGTAGACACACGTTAATTCATATGATTTATAGAAGCAGGCGTTACTTTGCGGAATTCCATATTACAAGCAATATAACAGAACTAACTACTTTGCTATAATCCGCACGGGTTAAGCGAATGCATGCAAAGCTAATGTGTATGAAGCAGGCAAAATCCACGCACCTTATACATGCAGGACAAGCCACCACATGCGCCTCCACCAGCAACAACGCTCACAAGCAGCACACACACCCACCACCACAATCTCGACGATCGCTTCGCCCCGAAACCGAAGCATCATCAGGAGGATAGGCTCCACGACAAAAATCGTAATTACGAGTTTTGCTTGTTTGCGTTGTTGCTGGTGGAGGCGCCTTGGGGTGCATGTGGTGGCTTGTCCTGCATGTGTAAGGTTCGTACATTTTGCCTGCTTCATACACATTAGCTTTGCATGCATTCGCTTAACCCGTGCGGATTATAGCAAAGTAGTTAGTTCTGTTATATTGCTATACACGTTAATTCTATAAGTCGATATATTTTTTTATTTACAACGAAATAATACAAGATATATCGCTTAAAAAACGATCCCTGTTGTTCAGAAACTATAACAGAACTACTGTTCTATAAATCCGCGCAGTCAAAATTCACGTACCTTACAACATACAGGACAGGTCACCACACGTGTCCCAAGACGCCTCCACCAGCAACAATGCACACAACCACCACCAAAATCTCTAGGATCGTTTCGCCGAAGCATCTTCAAGAGGAGGATAGACTACACGACAAAATCGTAATGCATTACGGTGCATGTTGTAAGGTACGTGAAATTTTGTCTGCTTCATACACTTAGCATTACATACATTCGCTTGACACACGCGGACTATACGCAAAATAGTTCTGTTATAGTTTCTGTAATATACAATTCCGCACAGTAACCCTTGCTTCTTTAAACCATATATTGATTAATTTATTTGTAAAAAAATCCACAGCTATTATTAGGACTGCTATTATAATTTTTTTTAACATAAGCCACTTAGGATTAAATTATTTGAGCTAAACATAGTAGGCCGAGTCAAACTATATTGTTAATATGTCTAATAAACTAAAACAAAAAAGCAACTAGATTCAAAGGTTAACAAGTATGAAAGATATGCTTATTGTTTTTTAATTAATTAAAGTCAACATAGTACAAACAATATCTGAACAAAATTTTGTATGATGGTGTTATGTACTGTAATGAATTGTATGTATGTAATGTTATTATATTTGTGGTGTATATGATGTAATTGTATAAGGCGTTATATTTTTTTATACAATGAATGAATACAAGATATATCGTTTAGATATATCTTGTAGATATAGTAATGAATAATAATTGATAATGCTGGAATAATTTCAGCATTATCAATCATTAATTAATTATACAACATATCAGCATTATGTCATATGGAATAATGATGTGGGGCAAAGCACAACATGTATATATGTATATATATAATACAAAATCTGATGTATATCATAGACATGCGAGAGGTCAAAAAACTTGTGATTCCTGTGTCGCGACTAAGCAGAGTTAGCAACTTTTTCCTCGGTATTCGCTTCTAAAATAAAATTCCGCAATCCATTCCACAGAAAGGTTTCAATTAAGTGTAACAAATATTCTTTTACGTAAAGCATATTACACAATTGAAGATAATTTGGATGAAAAAAATGCTTGGATTTGAATATCCTTTCAGCTTCATACAAGACTGCGGTTGAATAATGTAAAATTGAAAATGTTTAAAGACTGACTGCCGAGTTTCTTGCTGGTTCTTATTTGTAAGAGCAACATTCCGAACCAGTTGTAGCTTTATTAATTGGTTCTTGACGATTCAAGAGTGCTTGTAAAAAGCTTACTCGAATAAAGACTGCTATGATTTGATATGAAAAAACGATCGTTTATAAAATGGTAAGCCTATGGTCGTATTGTGTGGATCAGAAAGTTGGGCAATTCAAAAGACGAAAGATGAAGAAGAGTGCAAGCAAATTAGATGAGGATGATAAGGTGGATGTGTTGATGTGAATGTGACAAGATTGGGTAAAATACGATATGAGTATATAAGGGGAAGTCTGAAAGTTGCGCCCATTATAGAAAAGACGAGAAGTGCAAAGTTAAGATGGTATGGATATATCGCTCACTGGGTATTAAACTAACCGAATTCAAAGTTTTATTGACATAGATACTTTGTTATCCATACATCAATGCCATCTATCACATCAAGCTACGAACTATTTAAAAAAATAGTATTTTCTTGCTCTTCAAGTTATGGGTTTCTTTACTACTAACGAGTTTTATAGACGCTACGCTACAATTTATTGCGATTTGCCACAAAACATTTTTTTTCGATTCGGACACTTTAATAGTTATATACATAAGCGTACGATTAAACATAAATTAAAAAAAGTATAGTAAAAAAAATATTACATACCAAATAGCTCATTAAATTGTTAGTGAAATAGTTTTAAGGGTCAACTTTTGAAGCATTGCGCTTCGTAGCCGAAGCATTATGAGTCGATTGAACACGACTAAATAGTAAATTAAGAATAAGAATTACTTTATTAATTTTATATTATCTATCTATACTTATTATAAAACAAAGTCCCAAAAAGCTGTCTGTCTGTATGTAATCGGTTTTCTCAAAATCTACTGAACAAATTTTTGTACGGTTTTCACCAAAAAATAGTGCAATACTTTCGGATGACTCAGGTAAATAGTACATATTGGTATGACACTACGTAAATAGTACATAGACGCAGTTGTTAAAAAACTTGCTTGCTGGGAGCTTTAGTCGCATGCGCTGCGTAAACCAGCATAGATAAGCTAAAGTAATGTAGTAGAGAATTGTAGATCTATAAAAATACTACAAAAAATTCCGCGATAGCTTGTCTGTATCTCTTACGGTTAACACACAATAGCTGCTTTTATGTTCAAAATTTCGAAAAAGTTTCGTAAATCACTGAATTCCACGCGGGCGAAGACGTTGTTCGCACAGCTAGTATATGGATAAAATAAAAATAAATAAATTCATGTTATCTAAATGTGTAAGCGATTTCCGCTTCACTGCATTAATATAATTTAATTGCAATTATCTTAAGACTACGATAAGTGACAAATCTTGCAGATAAATCCTCGATTTACCGGGAAAACGCAAAAAACGTTGAAATCACGCAAATACGTGATAATATATCTTACACATCAGATAAAGTTCGATAATTTGATTTACCTACGTTGAACTAACGTACCACACTTAAAAATCAATAAACGTAATATTTTATAGTTTACTAGCTGTGCAAGCGGCGTCACCCGCGTGTAAATCAATGTGTCACAAAATTAGTCCCCTAATATAAATTTTGAACATAAAAGTTATTGTGAGTTAACCATAGGAGATAGAAAATAATTGTGCAAAACAAAAAAATGCGACTAAAATATCTTTATGTCCATTATGTAATTCACGTCTAGTCTAATTGAATACATGCTTGCGCTAACCTATATACATATACTAGCTGTGCTAGCAGAGGCTTTGCCAGCGTCGAAATACTGCAAAAAAATTATTGAATTGAAATATATGTTTTGAATTGAATGAAATAAATAATCTTGAGCATAAATGTCATAATAATATTATGAATTAACCATAAGAAATAGAGACATGCTGTCGCGGACTTTTTTGTAGTATTTTTGTAAATGTACAATTCTCTAATACACTACTTTAGTGTATCTCTGTTAGTTTACGCGACGCACGGGTAAAGCTCCCAGCAGTACATAGAAGTAATTATTGTGAGTTATCCATAAGATATAAAGACCTGCTGTGTTGAACTTCTTTGTAGTATTTTTCTAGATCTACAATTTTCTAGTACATTTCATTAGGGCATATCTGCTGGGTAACGAGACGCACGCAAGTAAAGCTCCCAGCAGACGAGTTTTTTTACAACCGTGCGGCCTCTTACATAAAGCGGTAGGTTTAGGTTAATAGTATATATACATATACTATTAACCTAAACCTTCCAGAAGATTGCAATACGGCTTAGTAAAAACCATACAAAAATCAGTTCTGTGGATTTTTGAGAAGATCGTTAAAATACATAGAGACAGCTTTTTATTTTGCAATAAGTATAGATATAGAAATGTCAAGAATTATTTTGATATGATCTGGAATTATGGAATTCCCTTAACGTCCACGAAGCGATTGTTGAGTTCGTGATAGTAAACGTGATGTTGCAAAGCGATTATTGAATTCGTGATAGTGAACGTGTGTTGTGCAGGTGATGATGGAGATTTATGATTTTAAGAATCCTGCATGTATATCATAGCAAGATATCTTCTATTTACATTATCCCGGATACTAAAATTATTTTACTATAATCCGGTAGGAGAATGATGATACAATGATTTGTTTCTCATTTGCTATTGTTATCAACAACTTTGATTGTCTTGTCCTGTCGTTACCCTCGTACTTCGTCCAATAGCGGGTACATCATACAATACAAGCTGTCATTTCATTAACAGATAAATATTTTTTTGTTTTGTAGTATTCCATTTTATCTTTGAATATCTTATCTTAAAAGTTTTTGACTCACTGTCAGTATTATCAGATATCTAGGTGAAAATAACTTCTGAGTTCATTACCGAACTGGATTTTTTATTAATTTTGTGACTAATTTGAAAATAATATAAATAGATCATAAGATCATATAAGTTAAAAAGTTTTTAACAAAATTTCATGTCCCTGTTGTTGTGTTTACCGTTGTTGAGTTCCATCGTCTGGAGCCAATCCTTGGGGCAGCATCAAGTCATGCTTATCATAATATGCATTGTCATCGGGATTGGACCAGTATGTAAAATTTCAACTCAATCGGACATCGGGAAGTGGGTCAAATTTAAGTTGTAAGATTCTATATTACGCGGCAATAAATAATGCACATCGAGGCTTAGAGAAAGAAATCGTCTAGATTCTGCTTCATAGATACATTCATATGTACTATGTATTGTTCCAAATAAACGTTTATTTATTTATTTATTATTATTATTTATAGAGCATTGTCTGTGTCGCACAGACTAACGAACCCGTGTGTGATAGAGACAGCGCTCTACGAAACCGAACTGGCCGGCTGTTTCGTTCTAAACATCGATGTGATTTAATGCCGGGTACAATACATTCACATAAAAACGTTCATACATACAAGGCAAGTTAAATAAAAACTTTTAAAAACGTATACTGTAATCGCTGGCAATATTTGAAAGTGATATATCTATCTTATTACCTTCAAAGTATTCTTACACACTTAGTATTAAAGTGACCCAATTCAAAATTAGGCTTAATAGAGTTAGATACATTGTAATCCTTATGTCTATGCCATCTATGACATCACGCCATGAACTATTGTAAAGAGTAATGTTTTCTTGCCCTTCCAAGTTATTGGCCTCTTTATACTCACAAGTCTTTTACGGTCTACGCTGTTTTATTGCAATTCGCCACAATACAACTTTTTTTAATTAGGTCACTTCAATAATATACTTTGAATTTCGGAAGCAACTTAAACGATTTTTATGATATTTAAGTATGCAGGGGTTTCATATCTGTCTGTCTGTATGTTCTTTATAGACTCCAAAACGTCACGACCGATATCAATGTAATTCTCAGACAATCTTTAGAATGACCCAGCGGTCGATCATGTTAAATTTGGTGGCGATCGGAGCATATTTTTTAAACTGTTGCTTTCTGTTTCGAGGGGAGTTCGAAACCAGACTAAGCCACAGCAACGCCCGACTGGACATCTAGAATATAATATTAGTAATAGTCAACAATGTGAATTGCATAAAGTCGTGATACTATCTGTTAGCGTTACAGAAGACGCTCGTGTTCTATCAATTTGAGGGTATTTTGTAAAACGGAGGCTCGTTTTGAGGTCGAAAAGTATAAAATTAGACTCTAGTATATAATTGATTGTTATATTGCAATGTTCATGAAGGACTTGGTCCTTGAGACAATATATATAATATAATAGCTTTGGTTGTAAGTTTTTCTGTTAAAACTGATGTGTCTTATTGATAATTGCAATTTATCACACGCTTTTCGATGAAGGAAAACATCGTGAGGAAACCTGCACATCCCTAGAGAATTTTGGGAATATGTGTAACATACCAATCCGCATTGGAGGTAGGTAGATCTTAGTTCAAATCCTCTGCAAACAAAAACAGAGAGGATAGGCCTCCTCGCCGTTTTTGTTTCGCCCAGCAGTGGGATAGTAACAGACAATTACTTTGTTACCAACCTTACCTCCTCAACCGATGACAAATTTCATCGAAAACCGCTGGACCACTTATCCGTACCGGTATTTATTTTCTATAAGAAAAGATGGATTTTTTCTTATTCGTTTCGTTTTTTATATGGATTCAATCAATATTGGTTTAGCCGTTAAGCGTAACAAACAGACAGACTTCTTTTGCATTGTAATTTTTTTATATACATAAATACATAAATGGGACATTTATCACACCGTCGTCCGTCCCCAACGTAACTTAATTCTTGTGTTATGGGCGAGGGACAACTGGTAAATATACTACGTATCTAATTTTTAATACATACTTAAATATAAATATACACCTAGATTCGAAGAACCAACAAATTTTTTATAGAAAATCGAATCCGCGAACCGCGGGGCTGAAGGCAATGTCACTGCCAACTGTTCCAACGCCAGTCAAATATTATTAGCACAGATTGCCATCTTTATTCGTTTCAAAAATCCTCGGAACATACAGTTTACGCACAAAAGTAAGGTCACATAGTTCAAATAAAATATTTTAAGTCGAGAATAGTGGATCAACGAAGGTATGATGTACTTTGTCATTGTAACTCCATCAGGGCAAGTCGCAAACACCTGTTAGTAGTTAATATGTATGTCAAGATGAGATAAGGATAAGATTGTCAGATGTTGCCAACATTTTTAATGTGAACGACTTTTGTTCCTTCGCGAAAAGTTCCAAGAAATAGGCATACTGACTGTAGCATCACAATATATATATAGTAATATTCTATTTGTACGGAAAAATATAAGTACATATAAAACAAAATTTGATGTATATCATAGACATACGAGAAGTCACAAACAGCTTACGATACCTGCGTCGCGACTCAGCAGAGTAAGCAACTCATTTGTTGGTCTCGCTATTCGCTTCTATAATAAAATTCCTCAATCCATTCTAGACCAGTGTACAGAAAGATTTCAATCAAGTGTAAAAAATATGCTACGTAAAGCATATTACAAAATTGAAGATTATTTGGATGATAAGAAAGCCTGGATTTGAAAATCCTTTCAGCTTCATACAAGACAGTGGTTTAATAATGTATAATTGAAAATATTTAAAAGATTGACCGCCAAATTTCTTGCTGGTTCTTCTCGGTAAGAGCAACATTCCGAACCAGTTGTAGCTTCATTAATCATATTGATGCTTCACGATTCAAAAGTGCCTGAAATGGTTTATTTGAATAAAGAATATTTTGATTTGATTTGATTTGATTTGATTTGATTTGATTTGCCATTAATGTAGTTTAAAAACACTTTAAAAAGAGGCTGATACAGAAAACCTACTACTATACTGTTGAGGATTACTTAGATAATAAGAATGAGTGGATATAGCTGCACTTCTAACATGCACCAGACAGTAATGAGCAGTAGAGTTGACGATCCAAACGCACTTGTTTACAAGTTTACTTGAATGAAAAATATACTCAATTTTCATTTTTTAGATTTATTAAACTGTTTACAATATATAAAAAACAGTTACAATGTATAAGAGTTTGCATGTGCAGTGCGCCGCATAAACCAGCATAGATACACTTAAGTAATGTACAAGAGAATTGTAAAAGTAAAGTAGCGGCATGTTACGATCCCACTGCTGGGAATAGGCCTCCTCTCTCCGTTTCTAGAGACAAGGGTTGGAGCTAAGACCTACCACGCTGCTCCAATGCGGATTGGTAGGTTACACATATCAACAGAATTCTCTAGAGATGTGCAGGTTTCCTCACGAAGTTTTCCTTCGCCGAAAAGCGTGTGATTAATTGCAATTATCAATTAGACACATGAGTTTTAATAGAAAAACTCATCGGTGCCTGCCCGGGTTTGAACTCGTGTTCCCCTCGAAAGAGTCGCACGGTCTCACCGCTAGGCTATCACAGCTCAGAGAGAATTGTACATCGACAAAAATACTACAAAAAAGTCTGATGGCATGTCTCTATCTCTTATGGTTAACTCACAATAACTACTTTTATTTTCAATATTTCAATTTTAACTATAACGTTATTTTTGAGATTGTCGGAATAAAATAAAGAGATTTTGCGGGAAAAAAATTGTGACACACTGATTTCTATGCGGGGGAAGCCGCAGAAATTTATGAAATTTAATTCCAATTCCTTAGATTTCAACATATACGATAACAAAAAAAATCGATATTCCATTTTTCATATATTGATATAATTGTAGTAGTGGTTATAAATTATTTTATCCCTTTTAACACTTCGGTTATTGCCTCTTCAGGTGACAAGGGGACTGGCTCCTTGTTCGCACAAAGAATCATCTTAGCGATTCAACGCGGAAACGCTGCCAGCTGTCATGGAACCATTCCACGTGGGCATTTGCATAGTGCTCTAGCGTGTAAGTAATTTAAGATAACTTGTACACTTCTGTTGTAAAAAAAAATAGTAGTAGTAGTTAAGGCTTGTTAATTATAATTGACGTACGCAAGTATATACTTGAGATATTACAAGAGTGTTCGTGACTGGATTGTTCGCGTCTCGGACGAGCGTGACTGAATCGAATCTTGTGCAAATCTGTTATTTTCAGACAAACTTGTCTGTTACGTTCAATGTCACATTTAAAATGAATTGTGAAATAATTTACTGATATAAAATAATAATGATAATAATAATACTAAGAAAATTCCTGCAACTCAATGAAAACGAAAACACATCTATTACTTAACACAATACATAAAAAAGAACACACCACACACTTCATTGACATGGTAACAGCCCGTAAGTGAAGGTAATCATTCATTTCATATCATTTCTACCACCGGTATAGTTCCAAAAAGCATACATCACTACCTTCAAATAATAGACATGAAATAAAATACAATATCTTACAGAAAGCCGCCATCCTATATACTTGCCGAATAGTCAGAAAATTCCTGCAGTTAGAACAACAATAATAAATAAAACACCACACCACATCCTGCAATCACTTGGCGCAAGCCCGTTTTTGCAGTAAAAACCAGAAAAAGCTGAGAAGATACATATACCGAAACTACAACAGAACTACTTTGCTATAATCCGCGCGGGTTAAACGAATGTGTATAAAATAGGCAAAATTCACTTATACATGCAGGACAAGTCACCACATGCAACCCAAGATACTTCTACCAGTCACAATTCACACAAGCAATACACACAATCACCACCAAAATCTCTACGATCGTTCTCCCCGAAACCGAAGCATCATCAGGAGGATAGGTTCCACGACCAAATCGTAATGCTACATAAGATGCTACGTGAGATACATATAATAATAATAATAATTTATAATTTCAATATTTAGATCTTTCTTTTGAGTTAACCATGTGAAATGTTAACTCAATTGTTCCTATTGTTGTTTCGGTTAGCGGTTATATTGCGAAAAGCCTCGACCAACATCTTCAGACGCTTTCGCTTAATAGTTGGATTAAGAGTCGGACACAGAGGGCAGTATTATTGGCACATGCAGTATTGAAACGGCACGTATTGTGCATATTGCCGGTAGCTGCATATTGCCCCGCTTCTGGCCGACGAAGATTTTTTATGTTTTTAAATGTTTTTATAACTATTTTGTTTTTTTTATAAATAAAAATATTTAACAATGTAAAAAGTTATGTTATGTAAAAAAAGTATTTTGAAAAATAAAGAGAATACATCCAGTAAGAAAATAAAGTATAGGAACTTAAAGACTATGTTAGTATATTCAAATTAAAATTAAAAATTAAATTAAATTCAAATTAGATTATACTCGTAGTATAGTATAACGATCATTTGTGAGACATTGGGAATGCATATATATTCGAATCCAGTGTTTCATAAATGGGCTATATTTTTCATATAGTATCTTCAGAATAGCGTTGGAGCTTTCACGCAATCTATTCATCATTGATGCTGCTTTTTCTTAAAATAAATCTATCAGAACTTTCAAACAAATTTTAAACAATCTGTTTATACAACATTTAAAATGTATTTAATTTGCAAATTCACTATACAAGCAGGTTTTTATTACGTCAATTATTTATAAATTTTTTGTATGGCGCTACTCCCATATGACCTCCAATTGATATTAAATAACATACAAAATTCATTGTTACAAAGTAAAATTATCTATTTATACAAAGTCTAATTATCTATTACCCTGCCGTCTGTTTGTTCGCAATAATTTATTGGTTCAACGGATTGGCCGTGAAAACGTAACAGACAGACAGATTTTCAGACTTATAATATTTGTAAGGATAGATGTAACGTTGTCAATCGATAATCATCTAAAAATAAGGATAATGGACCATCCCTTTTTCTAAGGAAAAACAAAATTATAGAAACTATAACAGAACTACTTTGCGATAATCGTTAAGCGTATGTATGTTATGTTTAGTGTATGAAGCAGGCTAAATTCACGTACGTTACACATGCAGGACAAGTCACCGCACGTATCCCAAGACGCCTCCACCAGCAACAATGCACACAAGCAATGCACACAAGCAATACACACAACCACCACCAAAATCTCTACGATCGTTTCGCTCCGCAACTAAAGCATCTTCAGGAGGATAGGCTCCACTACAAAATCGTAATGCAAAAATAAAAATAACAACAAAAAACATGACAAAATTGTTTTTATTAAATTCCTAGCATTTTTATCACATATACTTACCTTTTAAACCTTCCCCAGACTTTCACAAATAATTGAAAACCAAAATTAGCCAAATCGGTCCAGCCGTTCTCGAGTTTTAACGGGACTTACGAACAGTTTTATATCTATAGATTATAAAGACGAAATATAACAAAAGAAACTAATACACTGATACAATGGCTCAAGATGTAAGAGAATATGGGGCTATTTAATAGCGTTTTTATTAGTTAACTATTACTCAAACTTTGGCTGATTCTTGTCAATCTAATAGCAGAGTAATTAAAGATTTAGTAATTTAAGTTCTTAGATATCTTTCACAGTATACTTTTGTTCATAAATATATACATAATTATAAAACAAAATTGACGATGTATATAATAGACAAAGAAGGAACCGACGTTAACTTGCGGCTCTTGCTTTGCACCTTGCAAAAGTACATAAGTCGTTTGTGGGTTTAAGTTCAAGACTCTATAATAAAATTCTAATGTTAGCTTTGCCTTTACTGCAGCTTAAAAAACTGTTAAAGGGAGGCTGATACGAAATCCTGCTATTATTAAGGATTCGTAGAAGGACTATTAATACTATTGAGGATTGTATAGATGATAAGAATGCCTAGATACAGCTACTCTTCGACTTTAAACGAGATAACAGTGACAAAATGTACCCACTTATAAGAAACTTTTTTTTATGTGATCTCCGCTATATTTCTTGCTAGCTCTTCTGGGTAGGAACAGTTTGCCGAATCAGCAGTAGAGTTGACGATTCAAAAGCATTTTTTTTATATGCTTAGTTGAATAAAGAATATTTTGAATTTGAATTGAATTCAAAATCTTCTCACTATCTATATTATATAATCTATAGTAGTAGTTCGAATAATAGACAAACAATGTAAAGATAACAGATTTACAACCCAAGGTCGGGCAACAATGCGCCATACTTCACATTATCGACGCGTGTTGACGCATCTGCAACTTGTGAGTACTCCCGATTTACGATAAAACCGTGTTCATTACAGCAAAGTAAATTTAGTTCGGAAAATAGTATAATATCGGAGATATATCTAATTTAAAACATGATCATCACTAACAGAAACAAACGCACACTTATATAAATATGTAGGACAATTGCACACATAGTCGTCTGTCACCTTTAATCATATGGTGCGAATATGATTTCAAATCGCAATCATACCCAAGCTTACTAACACGCACATTTAATTTTATTTTATTCATTAATTGTTTATATTATGACCGTTGAAATATAATTGACAAAAATAATTTTTTATGCAACTTAAAGGGAAACAAGTCTTGAGAGAGAAATCTTTATAAAACGGTTGCTTCTTTTTTCGAACCGCACTTCTACCGTATGTTCAGGATATTTCTCTTTTATAGGATTTAAAAAAAAAGCTTTTATCTCCGTACTAGACTACGAGACTTTTTTTACCTCTGTTTGTCTTTCCAAACAAATTAGCGGGCTGCAGTTAGTATTATTAGTATAGTTTTTTCGAATTTTAAATAGCGGCTCGCAGGTTCTAACCTCGGAAAGGAACTTATTAATTTTTTTTTAAATTAAAAACTTTACAATTTATAAAAGCTTTACAACTTCCTTGTCTTTTTCTCATAAAAGTTTAAATTCAAAATATTCTCAATTATGTCAAAACTGTATTTCTTATAAATATGTAAGCTAAAATTACTTTTTAATTTTACCAATATTTGTCCAGAAAATTAGTCGTAAAAAAGTTTAACACACTTTGGTATTAATATTATAAGTAAGGATTAATTACGCGCTTTTCGGAGAAAGAAACGAAACACCCAGTCTGGAGAATGTGTGGCGCATTGTAATAGCGCTATTGGTCTATTCCAAGCCCTCCAGAAGAAAGAAAGTCTTTGCCCAGCAGCGGGGTAATAACAGGCAGCTGATCTACTTCTTTCGATATTATATCTATGAAATATTCTCATCAATAACAGAATAAGCGGAATCCTGTTTAAAGCAGAGCAAACCAAATCAATTCGGAAACAATGAATAGAGAAGCGTTACGCGAATAGTTTTTACATCATAATCACTGGATATAGGGTTGCCACTCTTGTCAAATTAATAAAGTTTTTAATCATCATCATCCTCCTGCCATTATCCCACTCCAAGTGGGATCGGCACATCATGTTACAAACACGTTGTCAGATGATTTGTCTACGTATTTTACGAACGGCCGCCTAGCTGATGTCAACTTGCCTTAGTCCCCTTTTACGATACCTCGGTAAGCAAATGAGGGTGGTCAATTCTATTCAGCCAGGTACCACACGGCGGGTCGACTTACCATAGTCGCATTTTACAACACGTCAGTAAGGAAATGAGGGTGGTTGTTGGTCATCGACGTATTCTAATATCAAATAAATCACGGTAGTTACCGGCGGAACGCTTCAAGCATCGGGCGCGCCCAAAATATATAGTTTCATTTTTGCCTCATCATAGTTGGTTTTTTATCCCCCTTTACAAATAAAAAATCCACAGTGGTCTATTCTACTTAGCTGCATACAACATTGTGGGTCAACTTACCTTACTCATATTTTACGACACCTCGGTAAGCAAATTAGGGGTGATCTATTCTACTCAGCCGGATATCACACGGCATTATTAGTTTTTAATAATTAATTTTATTAAAAAATAATAATTACTGATGTTGAAGTAGCATCATAACTGATTGATTAATATTATTCATAGTTATGATAGCTTTTGTATGACGCAAATAAACTAGTACCACGAATCAAAATAGATGGAACTGCATCGAAAAAATTGCGGATTTGCGGAAGACATAAGCAAGCGATTGTTTTGTAAAAAAAACTCGGATTCAAAAAACTTGAATTAACCTTTATATCATTCAAAAAACGTCGATTATAAGGCAACCATCTTGAACCGCGAATAGTATAATATTATAAGAACAATTGTTTGGTAAAGTAAATAAATAGTGTTTCGGAAAGCTGTGTATTGTAAATTTATCGGCCGCCTTACACTCTGTTTTGACTGTGAGGATGGTATGCCATATGCAACACAGTTTTATATTATCGCAATGCCATCCTCGTAAAATGATTTTGTTTTATTACATTTTAAATGTTATAAACATATGTATAATAAAGAAATAGATCAACAAGGTGACAACCCTAACGGCAAATGAGGTCGTGACGACCTTACTTTTTACTTTTCAGTCGATTTTCTATACCCAAGGATGTATTTGCTTTTGTATTTATAATAATCTCCATAGAATTCGGTGGAGGGCTTTTGTCTAATGAAGTACGGAACTGCATTCAATGCACACTTCTATTATGCAATATAATTGATATTGTTTTGTGTTCAGTTGGCGCCGCGGATTTGTTTTGATATCTTCATTGAAAGATGAAAGGATCGCGCGTCACGATCCCATTTGATAATGAGTATTTAGATTTCTAACGTTGTAATAATCTAATGGACTTTACATCTATCTCCTTTATCATCATCATATACAATAGGTTTTAAGTTTTCATTCTCTCCTATCATTCAACTCTGGCGCTACTCCTTTTATATGCATGTCATATTTCACACAATCCATCATTTTTTCAGCGTCCTCTAGTCACATATCTACTTAAATGTTGGTAAAGCGGGTATATCTTGTAATCTATACTTATTCTAAAACAAAGTATCCTTTTGAGGGTACTTTGTTTTATAATAAGTACTACCGCTGTCTGTGCTTTTGTGATTGACTTTCACAAAATTTACTCAACGGATTTTATTTATTTTAGTTTATATAAAAACTTTGTGATATATTATTTTCACTTATATAAAAAAGTAAAGTAATGGCCTGTTACTATCCCACTGCTAGGCATAGGCCTCCTGTCTCCGTATTTGGAGAGAAGGATTGAAGCTAAGATTTACTACGCTGCTCCAGTGCGGATTGGTAAGTTACACATATCCCCAGAATTCTCTAGAGCAGGTTCCCTCACGATGTTTTCCTTCACCGAAAAACATGTGATAAACTGAAATTATCAATTAGACATATAAATATAACAGAAAAACTCATTGATGTTTGCCGGGGTTTGAACCCGTGGCCTCCTCGAAAAAGTCTCACGGTTTCACCGCTGGGCTATCACAGCTTACTGTGACCTCCACGTATATAATAAAAACAAATATTTCATAATAGAAGGGGAGATTACATTTTAAGTGGATTACATTATATTTTTATCCCATGAAAAAAAAAAAATTATTAAAATTTTCTATAGTTGACCATTATATTTCGGGCAAAACCGCCGGACGTGTCTGGTACACCGTAAATTTCCCTAGCACCTTTTAAAACACTGTCTGATATTTAAACGTTGTTTGACAACCTTCACCTTAAGAAATCGGGCCACTTGTCTTGTCGTACAACCAACAATGCGCGATTGGACGCGGTTCCATTGTTAGACTACACGAGATTCTGTCTAATGTAATCGCATATATATTTCAGCTATTTAATTTTTGTACATAAGAATATACATAATTATAAAAATATTGGCGATGTATATAATAGACAAAGTAGGAATCGACATAAGCTTGGGGTCCTGCTTTGCAAAAGTACATAAGTCGTTTGTGGGTTTGGGTATAAGATTCTATAATAAAATTCTGCAATCTATTTTAACCATTACAGCAGTTTAAAAACACTATTAAAAAAGGCTAATACAGTAAGCCTGCTATATACTATTGAGGATTACTTAGACGATAAGAATGAGTGCATATAGCTACTGTTCGACCCTGTACATTAATAAATATATGTAACTAGTAATAAGAATTATTCTTTGAAAAGAGCAACCGCAAAATTTTTTGCTGGTTCTTCTCGGTAGGAACAGTTTTCCGATGCTGTCTAGCAGTAGATTTTGACGATTCAAAAGCACTTGTTTACAAGTTTACTTGAATAAAGAATATTTTGAATCTGAATATTAATATAATCAAATCAAATCAAAAACCTTTTATTTACAGAGATATCACATTTAACTACGTACATAGGGCAATAAACGATACATTAAACTGACAGTATAAAAATCTCACAGTTCACAAACAAAAAAGAAAAGATCCGTAGAGAAATGTGACCATGTAAAAAGGAACACCACTGAGTGTAATTTCACGGGGGACCTCAACGCTGGTTTTCAGTGGTGACCTCTTACTACCACAAATAATACACCCAGAACGTCAGCGACAGTGTTACGTTTATATATATTAAGAATTTATACTTTTTTTATGTGGTACAATTAGTGAGAATTTTTTATTTATTTATTTGTTTATTTATAATATTAGGTCCGCCAACAGAATTGTGTGCAATTTAAATATAAAGAAAAAAAAGATTAAGGTTATAAATTTACACCAAATGCCATTTATAGGCAGACACAGCATGCAACTTAGACATGTACGATGACAATATATTTTAAGCATTAAATTTAAGCAATATATATAAAAAAAAACAAATTGGAGCCATGTGGCTTATCAAAATACCTTACTTAGCTATGTTTGTATTAATACAGTTATATATTATATAATAATCAATAATAATAGTACTTAGAAACCCCGGACATATAGCGAGACGGGTGACCACTCGCACTCCACAACAGCATAAAATAGCATATGTTGGTCAGTATTGGAGTTGTCACGACTATTTTAGGTTTTTTTTTTAATTACACAACTTATAGAGTACAACGACCCTATCACGACACACGAAATGAAAAGTAACCTTGACCCAAAAACTAAATAGTACTGTTTTGGTGCGCGAGAGAGAAAATAATAATAATAAATATATAAATAAATATATGGGACACTTACACACACGATCATCCGACCCCAAAGTAAGTAATTTAATACTTGAGTTATGGTGACGGAAAACTGGTAGATATACTACATATATAATTTTAAATACATACTTAAATACAAATACACACCCAGGCTCGTAGAACCAACAAATTGTTTGTAGAAAATGTTGGCCTTCGGTGGGAATCGAACCCGCGACCCGCGGAGCTGAAGGCAGGGTCACTACCCACTGCGCCAACGGGCTAGTCAAATAATGTTATTGTGTTCTCCCTATAAAAATATTATTTTTAAAAGATATTTAAGAAGATTGAATTTTGAAAAGTTATCTATTACATACAAATTATTAGTGGATCAGTCGTCGGTACCAGCCTGTATATATAAATGTCGTTGAACTCTGAAAATTCTTATCACCAATTTCAGTACATCAGGGGATTTTATTTCTCGTATTTATCAAGCGTATATCAATGCATGAATGCGCAATAATGCAATAAAATTATTGTCAACGGTGTGATACATATATTGAACTATTTTTAGGTCTGAACAAAGACATTATCAACATCAGCACTATGATGATTTTATCTATAAGATACGCAAAAGTACCGTCTAATCTATTCGGAAAATCCTAACACTTTAGCAGACGTTGGCAAGTGATGAAAACCGGCGAATAGATAAACGAGATTACTTCGAAACACGGAAATATATGTATCCAGGAATCCCCCCGGATTAATTACTGAATAATACTGTGCATATAATACTGTGGATGGATATATGACTAGAAGGAGTCCTAAAAAAAGATGGTTGGAGTGTGTGAACTATGACATGCCTATAAAAGGAGTAGCGCCACAGCTAAGGAATAGCTAGTCTGATACAGTACTCTTCAGTGCGTCTTTTTAGCCGAGTTCCAGCCTCACGGGAGACACCCTTAAAGCGACGCTTCTGAATGCTGCGAGCCTCGTCCGAGACTAGCTCTCCCAATTTTTACTCCCCGCGATGCTTCCGCGCTCGTCCATCTGCTCGGTGAGCATTAGATAACTAATATTCGAAAAAAAGAAACTCACAAAGTACCTTTGGAAGTTCGTGCCAAAGGCTATTTGAATATGAATGCCGTGACTCTTGATAATGGAGCCGTGAAAAGTTAAACACCGTTTAGTATGAAGTATTGATAATAGTTATAATTGACTTATACAACGAGTGGTTCACTTGCTGCGACATATCGTTATATGTGTACCATATAATTATGTTTTTATTTGATTATTATTTGAAATTAAATATACATATTATTATGTCAAATAAAGGTTATTAAATAGTGACTTTTTAAGGTGTTCTTGAAGTCTCTCATATGGAGGTTTAAAAATTCAAGTTTAAAATATTCTTTAAACAAGTTAACTAGTAAAAATTAAATTATTCATTTAAAAACTTTAAAAAAATACAATCCAAAAGGGAAAATAATTAATATCGCTTGAAAATACCTGTCGTAATTTCCAAATAAAAAAGACATTCTTTTGTCAAAACAAAGCTAAATTAAAAAAATCAATTCAAACCATAGAACTATGTCGCAGTTGGCATTTACCCTGCCCTCTAACAAAACTACGAGTATATTTATAGAGCTTATACTTACATATAGAAATCATATTAATTATATTTGCGTAGCGTTATATACGAAACATTATATACAAGCTATTAATAGTGTAAAGCGTGATTTACATTTATAGTAATTTAAAGAAACCGTTTTCCTTATAATCGTAATATCATATCAAAAGTTTTCCTTATCAACTTTAACTCTGAGAAGACGTTGTCCCATCAAGTAATAAATTCTAGTACAAAGGAATTATGACGTAAATAAATGTAAAGCCACGCGTAATTGTGGTTCAGTCTGTTAGAATTCCCCTCGAAACAGATCTCAACAGTAAAAAACATAATCTGATCGCCACCAAACTTTACAGTATCATCTTCTAGGTCATTGTAAAGATTGTTTGAAAATTTCATTAAAATCGGTCCTGCGGTTTCGGTTTATAGACATAAAGGCTATACAGACAAACATTCATTTTTATATATTAGGATATAAGAATTTAAAAAACTAGCATTCAAACCGTATACGGAAATGAAACCCATTGTAAATGATTTATATATAGAAGCAGGCGTTACTTTGCGGAATTCCATATTGCAGAAACTACAACAGAGCTACTTTGCTATAATCCGCGTTCATTAAGTGAATGCATGTAATGCTAAGAGTATATAGCCCCCAATATTCACAAACCTCACAAATGCAGGACAAGTCACCAAACATATCCCAAGACACGTCCACCAGCAACAATGCACACAAGCAATTTATTTATTTAGGAACAACCAGTGGCAGTTACATTAAAACATTAAATTAAACTAAGTACGACACAAAAGGCATTAAATGCGCTGCCTTTAGGTGTCGCAGCATGCACATTATTATATATAAGGACAACAATGAACTACTTAATCTAACAATCTTAATTTAACATCTGGGGATTAGGATTTTTTTTTAAATTTAATAATACACACAACCACCACTAAAATCTCTACGATCGTCGACACCAGGACTTAAATTGTAAATGCCACGCATGGCTCTTTATTGTAATATAAAATTTTTTCAATGTCCAATGAATTTTTTGCAAATGTAATGGTTATTGATGAATAAATAATAAAAATTAGCGGGATTTAACTTCCGCCTTGTAAAAGATAGTAATAACGAAATGTTACTAGTTACAAGTATAACATTCTGAAGAGAGCAACTGACGAGTTTAGTAGAGTTTACGTTTGAAAAGCTCTCGTTTACAAGTTTATTTGATTAAATCATTGAATTTAATTAAATGGCAAATAAATTAATTTTATGTTAAATAAGTGTATTATATTAAATTCTAATTAAAATGGGGAATTTTCTGGTCGTCGTTATACAATATAAGTTAGTCGCCAGTGTCTATTTGTCAGCGAGTTACACCGCAAGCTACTCAGTGAGAGCAGGCTGGGACGAGCTTGTTCCTTCCATCTCCAGCCTTTGTAAAGTCTAAAAGTTTCTAGATGTTAAGAGACGGTACACGCCTGAGTAGCTACAAAATCATAACAGTGTCTGCATATAAATTCAACGATTAAAAACCCGTTCCAAGTTGTTCCCCCTGACCCCAATATCAGGAGGAAAGATTTTGAATTATGTAAAAGGAAAACTGCGATCAAAATATATTTAGTGGCTTCTTTATTTCGACATTCCTTGTTGTCCCTATGGCTTGACGGTTGAAAAGTGTCGTTCTAAATAAGGTAAACAAGTCCTTTTGAATTGTGAAACTCGGCTAGTCCTGAAAGATTTTCCTCCCGAGAAGAGCACGAAAATCCACCGAGTTAGTCCTTTCAAAATATAATGCTCATAACTAGTTACATTTTTGCAGTTTTACGCGGTTTTGTCATTACTAACTTGTACAAGGTCGAAGAGTAACTACATCCACACATACTTAATGTAATAAAAAAATCGATAGTACTCAGTTTAGGGAATTTTAATATTTAAGTTGACGCGTTTTAATTATACAACTCTTCGTTCAAACTGCTGGTTTAGAAAATTGCTCATACCGAGAAGTATTATTAAAAAAGGTTGCTCGTTTCAAAATATTATTTTTTAAACTAGTTCTATGATGCAATTCATCATTGCTGTCTTGAAATTGCAACGTGTGATACTTTTTATCGACTCAGTTTAAGTACCTGAGTAGTACAGTGTTTGTAAATTAACGTGGAGGCCAATTTTAAAGTCTGAGCATATTATTAGTGAAGGACATATGTTTTGTGGGTTTTTTTACCGCAATTCCGAGCTGGCTGCGACGCGTGTCTTTAACATCGTTTTTAGCAATAAAAATTTCCTTTAAAAAAACTTAGATAAATATCTCCGAAATGCTGGTACGAAATCAAAGTCTGAAACAGTTGTGCGATTGCGAGCTCGGTTTTATTTAGAACCTACAACCCTTGAACGCTGCTTCATCAGGCGTAGTCGTTTTGTCTAGTCACAGTCATATCACAAGTCAGAAGGATGATCGGACTGCGACAGTGATGACTGCGCTGGACGCGAGTGCTGGGACTCGGTAATGGTAAACTCTTGCGAGTTTCATCTGACTGATGCCAAATTAGACCAGCTTGGCACAACTGGCTTCCCTCGAGACCGAGGACCCCCATCATATCACCAGCTCTTCACTACACGTCGCCATAAGCCGTGTTCCGGCCTTGCAGGAGCCACTCTTACGAATACGTTCTCCGAAGCTAGTAGAGATTCTACGCTCTACTCCGCGCATTTTGCAGTCTCAACGATGCTTCCGCGCTCGCGCGTCCGGGCCGGTGACGTTGTAAAAGTAATTACGGCTAGCTTGTCTATGTGAACAAAAAAAATTATGGGGCAGGCTAAGTACATTCAATTTGGCACTAAAATTATAAATGCGTAAATCTATCGGTCTGTCTGTTATGCTTTCACGGTTAATCTGTTGGAATGTAATGAAATAAAAAAAAACTGCATGATCTAGTAACCTTAATAATGCTATATGTTTTTCCTTTTTCGCGACAGAAAATCAGACTTTTATATGTTACCCCTTATGTAAGCTTTAATTGAGCCAAATTTCATCGTTATTGGTCCAGCTGGTTAGCAGTGAAATCGTAACAGACAGACAGACAAAATTTCGTATTTATAATATTAGAATGGATACATACAGTACGTAAAGTCTAACTGTGTTGTATCCGACCGGATAGAATAGACTACCCTCATTTGTTAACAAGGTGTCGTAAAGGCG
The DNA here is from genome assembly GCA_947086505.1 of Morpho deidamia. Taxonomy (NCBI): domain Eukaryota; kingdom Metazoa; phylum Arthropoda; class Insecta; order Lepidoptera; family Nymphalidae; genus Morpho; species Morpho deidamia. The sequence goes on from CAMTZC010000008.1 coordinate 10,665,921, forward strand.
ACTAAGGTAAGTTGAGATCAAACAGGCGGTCAGTCGTAAAATACCTACCCAAATCATGTAACAACATGTTTGTAACATGTTTTACCGACTCCAGTTATAGTGGAATGAGGGCAGGAGAATGATGATGACATAAAGTCGCTACAATCGGTAACGAGACAGTTAAACAAGTTCAAATATGATGGAATCTTCAGTTAATCGAGAACAAATAACATTATCGTCTGGTATTCACTATTGCTAAATAGATATGTAATCTATAAAGAAATCCACTCGATAAACTGGTGTATATCCATTCTAATATAATAAACTAGTGGTGCCGCGGTTCTAGTTGATGTATATCATAGACATACGAGAGGTCATAAAAAGTTTGTGATACCAGCGTAGCGACTCAGCAGAGTTAGCAACTCAGTATTAGCTTCTACAATAAAATTCCGCAATCCATACTGGACCAGTCTACAGAAAGGTTTAAACTTATTGTAAGAATATGCTTATAAGTAGAGCGTATTAGAAAATTGAAGTTTACTTGGATGATAAAAGATTTAATTTTTATTTTTACAAAACAATTGTATATGACGAAAAAAATTCTCCTAACACGTTCTGAACGCAAGGAATTTATCTGTGACATTAACTAATTAAAAACACACACTCAAGTGCACAGGGTACTGAACGAGTCTTGAACGGGCGACCAAGCATCGCGATACAAGCGAACAAGTCCAAAAGTAAGAATAAAATTATTTTGCTATAATCCGCGATAAAGTTAATAGAAAATATATATAGTGCTAAATGTATAGTGGACTATCCGTTTTTTCATACATGCAGTATTCTTAAAAACACATGCAGAAACCTCCACCACTGCCACCACAATACACAATGTTCACTATAACAAAATCAACAATCGTTTCGCCCCGGAAAAGTCCGGATCAATCGGGATCACGAATTTCGTTAACAACACATACGACGGACTGGCTTATTTTTAGTTTTTAATGCAAGATATTTTGGGTTTGATTAAGACATAGACATAAATTAGATTTTTTCAAGAAATAATTATATAAAGCATGGACAATGGTTTCACAACGTAGGGTCCTAACCACTAGACGATCACGACCTATAATAAGCTGTGACAGCCCAACGGTGAGACCGTGCGATTCTTTCGAGGAATCATGGGTTCGAAGCCCGGCAGGCACCAATAAGTTTCTCTGTTAAAACATAGGTGTCTAATTGATAATTGCAATTTATTAACGCTTTTCGATCAAGGAAAACATAGTGAGGAAACCTACATATCTCTAAACTCTTCTATGGATATGTGTAACCTATCAATCCGGAAAGGAGCAGCGTGGCCTGTGCCCAGCAGTGGGATAGTAACAGGCCGTTACTCTACTGCTTTTATAAATGTATAATCATTCCTACTTGGTACCTCTCTGTTGCTAATTTACATCCTGATTTTCGCAACACATTATAAATAAAAAAATAAAGGGCGCTTAAATAAAATGGTAATGAGCTTTTATTACATAGTTGTTTTAAAGCATATACCTAGCTTGCTTCTACAAATGAGCTAGCGTCAAATCAAATCAAAATCTATTATTAAAAACGTCACAGTAAAGTAGATAACAGTAAAAATAATAAGAAAAGTATACAGTAGAGATGTGACGTTACGAATGGGAACACCATTCAGCTTCAGTTGAGGTACTCCTAAACGCTGGTTTTCAATGGCGACCATTGTCCGATCCGAGCCTCCAAGTGGCCTCACGGGGTCTATCGCACTTGTTGTCTAAACGACACCTAAGCACTGCAGAGGTCTATCGCTCAGGCGTGAAGCTAATAAATGATTAAAGAAGGCCGCAACGCGGTTATCGAGCGATCCCGCGAGGTGGTGCATGAGTGGGCGCTTGCTGAATGAGATAACTAGCTGGTGTGTAACAGAGAAAGTATTCGAGTTCATGCGTAGTGCTACAATAACAATATGTCAAATATGTCCTGATTTCCACTACGTAATTGATGGTGTCTTAATCGCGATATAATTAAAACATGTTTGCGTTGGACTATCGCCATTGCACAGCACATGTCATTTCAATTCACCGTTAACTCTTTAAGGACTAATATAACTGGTTCGATATTTTTTAAAACATTACAAAAAGGTGTCATGTTAAACGGTTACGATTGAGTAATTATAAATATAATTTACTACATATGGCAGCGGCTTCGTCCGCGTGGAAATTAATATTTCACAAAAAAAATTAAGTAATTATTGTGAGTTAACCATGAGAGACAGAGATACACTGTCTCGGACTTTTTTATAGTATTTTTGGAGATCTACAATTCTTTAGTACATTACTTGAGTTTATCTCGGTTTTTATACGCGGCGCACGCCACTTAAGCTCCCAGCAGGCGAGTTTTTTTTTACAACCGACCTCTGCAACACAAATTACATAAAACCGTTATGTATTCTTAACTTAATCAATCCAAAAGCAATGTTTATCTCTTAGTAAAAACCATACAAAAACCTGTCAGTAGATTTTGAGACAATCGATCATATAGAAGATAAAAGAAGCGATATTAAAAAAACACTTTTCTCTACAATATTGATGTTACGCAATCTGTAATACACTACTCTGGCACCAAATTCATTCAAATTCAAAATATTATTTATTCAAGTAAACTTGTAAACAAGTACTTTTGAATCGTCAACTCTACTTATGGTTCGGAAAGCTGTTCATACCTTGAAGATAAAGCGAGAAACTCGGCGTTTCGTCTTTTTAAAACATAATTCTTATACTATATTAGTTACATTGCTGTCTTGTACAGGGTCGGAGAGTAGCTATAACCAAGCATTCTTATCATCTATTTAACCCTCAACAGTATAGTAGGCTTTTTGTATAAGCCTCTTCTTCCACTACGCGTCGCCCTAAGCCGTGGTCCGGCCTCACAGGAGGCACCCTTAGGACGACGTTCCCCGACTTAAGTAGAGCTTCTGCGCTCTACTCTCTACATTTCGCAACCTCGACGGTGCTTCTGCGCTCGCCCGTCCCGCCAGGTGACGCTGTAAAAGCCATTAGGGCTAACAGCATTCAGTCAGTTCGAAAAAAAAGCCCCTTTTTAACAGTGTTTTTAAACTGCTGTAATTCCTGCATTACAAGAACAGGTAAATATGGCGATTTAGTGTAATTGACTTAAATACACTCTTTAAACGTTGAATCACTGTGTGAACATAGAATGAGCGAGTTATTTAAATAATTGACCACTCACTTCAGTAAGACCATGCAATAATATTTAAAGGAAAAACAATTACCACATTTCAGATTCTATCGTATTGTTTTCCATTGTTCACGAGCGTCGTTTAAGCTTATATCGATAGTATAACTGTGGGCAAACTGAAAATTCTTTATTGCATTAAGATGCGCAATTACTTGTGCTGTATGGTATCCGGCAGAGTAGAATAGACCGCCTTTCTTTCTTACCGAAGTGGCGTAAAAGGCGACTAAGGTAAGTTAACGTTAGGCAGGCAGCCGGTCGTAAAATAACTAGCCAAAATATGTAATGATATGTTGTGCCGACCCCACTTATAGTTGGATAAGGAGAGGAGAATGATGAGACGCGCAATTACTTATGAACTTCTTATAATATTTTTTTTTTCAAATGTCAATTTTACTGTGTTTAGAATCCGCGATAAAAGGTCATTGAAACAACCTGTAGGCCCACCATCAACTTTTAGAAAATGGTTCAATTGCAATGCAATTTAAAGTCGGTATCTAAGCACGCATGCACGCACGCACGCACGCACACACACACACGCACGCACACACGCACGCACATACACACACACACACGCACGCACATACACACACACGCGCACGCACGCACGCTCACACACGCACACATATATGTTAATAGAGGTAAAATGATAAATGTAAAAAATGTTGTTTACTATAATAGAAATAGTGGCATAGGTATTTATATTGTAAAAGATGGCCCTACAATAGATTTAAGAACTTCCTCGCATTCCATGTCCGTTCTTTAAGACCAAGTTTGCCAGAACGAAACTGGGGCAAAATACCCCAATATCACGTATCTCGCGCTTATAAAATAGCTGCACGAAGGACACACCGAATATCGGCTGCGACGGGCTTTCATCGTTTATGAAATTATGTACTAAAATTTTAATTTCAGAGTTTTAATACTTGAGCCTTAATGTTGGTTTTTTTGTTATTATTCTCTAGTTTTTATATTTAGTTTTATAATTGTAACATTGTAACTAAGAATGATGTGTTGTTCTATATAATGGGTACTGCATATTTCATTTAAACTTTATGAGACATATGTTGGATATCGTGTAATGCTGTTGAAGATCTGAATAAATAAATAAACAATTGTAATGGATACGAAATAAAAATTAAATTATTATTGTAAAGTCATAAGCAGTTAATTTTATCGTAATGCAAATGCATTTGTGCGGAATGAATTTAACAGTATCACTTTCGTTTTATCAATACAAACAGACGTAACTCATTTTTATTTTACATACGGATATAGGTTTGTACTTATCTTCAGAAGCAGGAGTTCAATAACCCTACGCGTATTCATTGTAAACCGGTATTAACGAATATTATCAAAGTCCATTTTTTATTGCGGATGATAACAAAAGAAAATAAACACGGTAATTATGGACCGAAATTTTGTGTTAAATTTAAAAAAATATGGGAACGAAAATTGTGCTATCTGTAATATGAAGCAAAGTAATTCCCTTTGCGAAAAGTAGTTGTAGTATCACAATATATATACAGGTATAAGACAAAATTTAATGTCTATCATAGACATACGAGTAGTCGCAATAAGCTTGTGATTCCTGTGTCGCGACTCAGCACAGTTAGCAACTCATTCGTTGGTCTCGGTATTCGCTTCTACAATAAAATTCCGCAATCCATACTAGCCCAGTCTACAGAAAGGTTTAAATTAAGTGTAAGAAATATTTAACTACCCCTTTTTTATCTTCTTACCTTTGTTTTAAGTGTCGTTTCCATCAACAAAATTAAAGTTTATTTTACGATAATATAAAATCATTGATTTATAGGAAGGGAGCTGTATACCGAGATACAGGGAAACCTAGTTCGGTTACAGAGGTCTAAAAAATACTTAAAGACAAAATAGAGATAGTGATATTTTTGTGTTCAGTTATATTTGTGTAAGAATGTTTTTTGTAAAATAAAGTTTATTATAAGAAATATGTTTATACATGCATATTACGAAACTGAAGATTATTTGTATAATAAAAATGCCTTAGCAAAAAATACATTTTTATCTTTAATATTATGCTAAAATTATGGAAATAAAAATTTGGTAAACGGTGTTTAGTAATAAATGAGAAGCAAAATAACGGCATCATTACTTTGAAAAGTTGCAGTGGTCTGTACTGAAATCACAATATCTGCAGGAACATGCGCAATGGTGAATCATTCTACTTATCGTATGACGCGAGAACAAATTGCTTTTATGTGTGTGCTTACAGATAGTAACACTGTTTGTATTATTTTAATGTATGTAAAGAATGATGTTATACTGCAGTTAGTCTTACACTTTTTTGTGTGCTTTTTACTATCGCAATGCTGGGCATAGAAAGTCTCTGTCCGTTTTCGGAGAGAAGCGTTGGAGTTAGTTAGGGCTATCCCCAGAATTCTCAAGAGATTTGCAGATTTCCTCACGATGTTTCCTTCAACGAAAAGCGTGTGATACATTAAAATTACCAATTAGACACATAAGTTTTAGGATAAAAACTCATTGGTTCCTGCCCGGGTTTTGAATCCGTGAGCCCTAGTGATAGAGTTTAGATTTTTAGACGGTTTCACTGCTAGGCTATCTAAGCTTATTACTTTACATTTTTAGATTCGATAAATTTTAATATCTATTGATTACTATGTTTTAATTTTTTCATATTGTTTTCCTGTTAGCGGTGAAGTCCAGCGGAATTAGCGGACCATAAAAATAAGATCTAATATTTCTGAACGTAAATTATAGATAAAAAAGAGATTGTCATTGTCGTTTTTTTACTTCTTTTTTTTAGGAAAACAACGCAAGCGAAGCATTTAGATGACTAAGGCACAGATTAGATTGAAATCTGAGCTGTTACTAATCGGAGGGTCAGGGTTAGTACGAAATGTTTGTTTTGTTGTTAAGTTGGTATGTCTGGCTTAGCTATTAAAGCTTAAGTACTTAGGTTACGTACTTAACAAACAAACACACATACAAACGTAGTTTTAAATAGAGGATGAAAAAAAGAGGTACAAAACTGAACTATACTAGACCAGTCTACAGAAAGGTTTAAATTAAGTGTAAGAAATATGCTTATACGTAAAGCATATTGCAAAATTCAAGAGTATTTAGATGATAAAAATGCGTGGATTTAAATATTCTTTCAGCTCCACACAAGACAGTGGTTTAATGATGTAAAATTGAAAATGTTTAAAAGATTGACCGCCGAGTTTCTTGCTGGTTCTTATTGGTAAGAGCAACATTCCGAACCAGTTGTAGCATCATTAATCATATTGATCCTTGACGATTCAAAAGTTCTTGAAAAATCTTATTGGAAAAACAATTATTTTGATTTGATATGAAGTTGTTTGTGTTGGAGTAAGAAATGTGACAGATGTCGTTATCTTTAAGAATTTTAAACGTCTATATTGTGGATAATCCAATAGGGGTGCGCAAGCCACTGTTATGAGTGACAATATAACCGCATACCGTGTTTTCATATACGGTGTTATTTAATTCTTAGAGTAGTTCGAGACGTGCTTGAAGGTTTAAAACTATTTTGTAGAAGTCGAATTTTATTAGACTTCTACACAATAGTTCTGATTAATAGTTCTATTAATTACAATTTCTCTATACATCATCATCATTCTCCTGCCCTTATCCCACTCTAAGTGGGGTCGGCACAACATATTACAAACCTGTTGTCATATGATTTGGCTACGTGTTTTAGGACCGGCCGCCTGCCTGACGTCAACTTACCTTAGTCGCCTCGGTAAGAAATGAGGGTGGTCTATTCTATGCAGCCGGATACCAAACAGCATTTACCTTAGTCGCCTCTTACAACACCTCGGTAAGAAAGGAGGGTGTTCTATTCTATTCTGGCGGATACCACAACAATTACTCTATACAAGGGTTATAAAGTAATGATAAGAAGATGATAAGTGAAAGAGGAATGATAAGTGAAACATATTTATTACACAGTCGTTGATATCAATGCTTAAATCTGAAATCCTTTCAGCTTCGTATAAGACTGCAGTTAAATTGTACAAATTAAAAATGTTTTGAAAGCTTGACCGGCGAGTTCCTTGATTCTCCTTTGTAAAACATTCCGAACCAGAAGTAGCTTCATTTAAGTCACTGACGATTCAAAATTACTTGCAACGTCTATTTGAATAAATATTTAATTCCTTTAGCATGAAGCAGTCATTTTAAAACCTAAACTTGACCCGGCTTCGAACCCGCATCCGCGACGGTGATAAAACCGTAATGCTTCATACCTCAATACCATAATATAACCCATAGTTAATTAAGATTCACGTTAATTGCCGCAACGCTGATTCGACCTTGCACCATTTTCAATACGGGTTATTGTTGAATGCCATATAGTAGATAGCTAGTTAGTGCCTACGGCTATATTTCATGTATACTGTATCTTAGCGCCCGAATTTAACGCGACTTATAGTACCCGGCAATAAATAATGCACATCGAGGCTTAGTGAGAGAAATCGGATAGATTCTGCTTCATAGAGCATCGTCTCTGTCGCATAGACTGACGAACCCGTGTGTGACAGTCACAGCGCTCTACGAAACCAAACTGGCCGGTTGTTTCATTGTAAACCTCGAGGTGCATTATTTAATGCCGGGTACTATACTTAAATATCACCGGGTTTAAATAATGTATAGAAGGAGTTAATTTGCAGAATTTCATAGTACAACAGTTCATCATAATCCTCCTACCCTTATCCCACTCTAAGCGGGGTCGGCACAACATGTCACAATCATGTTGTCACATGATTTGGCTATGTATTTTACGACCGGCCGCCTGCCTGACGTCAACTTACCTTAGTCGTATTTTACGACCCCTTGGTAAGAAATGAGTCTATTCTACTCAGTCGGATACCACATGGCATATATTTAAAAATATTATATAATAAATAATTCATCAATGTATATATAACCTTCTCGTTTCACAATATTAATTACCATACTCCTTCGAAACGGCTTGATCGATTTTTATGAAATTTTATATGCACATTCAGTAAGTCTGAGAATCGGCTACTATCTAATCGGCTATTTATCATACCCCTAAGTAATAAGGGTTTCCCGCCCCAAACATTTTTTTTATTTTTTACAATGAACTAGAAACTCCCTAGAAATAATTTATATGGGAATACAACGTTTGTCGGGTCAACTAGTAATAAGCAGAGGATATTATGTTTATTATTATATTATTTCTTATATTCTATTTTTAAACCTTGATGGTTAATATAAATTTAAAAAAAATGTAAATAGTAGATATAAGTTCCTTTTCCCAATAGGCAGGGTGGCGACGGACGTATATAATAACGGAAGTCGATGATGGTTTGGCCACAAGTTGGGCGTTTCTCGCCAGTGGTAAACAAAACCCCCATAGAGTTTTTATCTTAAACATATTTTGATACAGGTTATTTCAAACGGTAAATGGATCAATTATTACTTACGAGCGTCTTACTACTATCTTCCTTATTTTATGTCATAAAGGTTCTATATGCACCCCACACATACACTCCAAGTTATAGAAAGTTTTTGAAAAAAAAATAAGGCAGTACGCGATAATCTTGAGATGCGGGCGCGTGGAATAAATTCGGCTTTGTTTCCAAACAAAATCTATTCGACTTATTTTAATGATTTAAAATATATGATTTTAATGATTTAGAATAGGTTTCCTTGCATATTTCTTATCTGCACAAGAATTAGCATAACTCTGTATTCTAGCGCACCCGTAAATAAAGATTCGGTTCCGCCATTGTTTTGGTTTATACGCACTTTCTTTTACTATATAAATATATTTACAAATATAAAATATACAAATATGTTCGTAAATACTGCATTAACTGGCGTTAAATATTATATATAGGAATGATAAATGATAAAATTATTAGTAACATCGCAATATACATATAAAATATAAAACAAAGTCAACCATTGCGTCTGTTTTCGAATCTCGAAAACCGCTAAGTAAATTGTGATCTGGTTTTTACTAATAAACAGAGAAATTCATGGGGAAAGTTTAAGTTTATAATTCTTTAAGGATTTGCGTTAACTAGTTGAAATATGATGATAATAATCGAAAATTTTGGAAGATGCCTAGTTTTCATCTAAAACTGCTCGATTCGTTTAACATTGATGATCGATAATGCTTAATGGGGATATACCTCGAAGACTCATACAAAATCGGTTGACGAATTGAGTAACTTATTTTTGTTAACAGTTTTTTCTTAACACATTATTTCCACATGGTGTGGTGCAAGGAATGCTGGCTGAGTTACTGTGAAGCGATAAACTGGTTCTTCGTGCAAAAAACAAGCTAGAAAAATGTCATCTAAAGAAGCAATTAATTGTGGTGTTAAATTCGCAAGTTTTTTTATTCATTAACCATGTATGGGAAGGATGTATCCTGAAAGTCAGTAATCGAACAGGCCTTTTTCACTTTTAGCTTTAGAGGTCGCGGGTTAGATTCCCACCGAGGGCCATCATTTTCTAATAACAATTTGTTGGCTGGATTTAGCTACGTATTTACGACCGGCCGCCTGCTTGACGTCAACTTACCCTAATCATATTTTACGACTCCTCGGTAAGAAAGACGGTGGTCTATTCTACTCAACCGGATACCACACGGTGGATTAACTTACCATAGTCGCATTTTACGAACGGCCGCCTGCCTGACTTCAACTTACCTTAGTCGCCTTTTACGACACCACGGTATGAAATGAGGGTGATCTATTGTACTCAGCCGGATACCACACGGCTCATATATGTGTTTAAGTATTTTTTAAAATTATATATCTATATATTGGTGAAGGAAAACATCGTGACGAAGCCTGCATATCTCTAGAGAATTCTAGGAATATGTGTTACCTACCAATCCGCGTTTGAGCGTGGTAGATGTTAGATCCAATCCTTCGCCCCAAAAACGGAGAGAGGAGGCCTATGCCGAGCGGTAGGATAGTAACAGACCGTTACTTTACTAATAATAAGTGGATCTTGGTTAAATATCGGGAAGGATTTAACAAAATTCAAAAGTGTGGGCAGCACGTGCACGTTTGATAGCCCAGCGTTGAGACCGCGCGGCTCCCTAGACAACCATGGGTTCAAACCCCGGGCAGATACCAATGAGTTTATCTATTAAAACTTTGTAAACTGTATATATACACCGATTGTATGTCACCCCTAACACAATATTGAGATTCTCACTTTGGGGATGGCCATGTGTGTGTTAATGTCCCATATGTTATTTATTATTATACCATAAGTGAGGATATTTCAACACTTTGCTAATGCTAACGAATGCGAAGTTACGGGTAAAGTTTGTAGTACATACAATTATTAAATTATCATTAAAAAGAAATTGTATATTATCATCTGTCGTTATCCCGCTCTAAGTGAGGTCGGCACAACATGTTTTTCTGTTCCATTCGTCAACTCTGGCGCCACTCCTTAACATGAATGTCATACTTTACACCAGAGATGAGCAACACGCGGCCCGCGGGCCACTTGCGGCCCTTTAAACATTCATATACCAAACATTTTTTAAAATTTAACTTTCTTCCATCAATAGATTATTAGAAAATTAATTATATTAAAATGGTAGTAAACTGAAGTCATAACTTTTTTTAATTTTATATTTTTTTATTCTTATATTTAAAAAAAAATTTAAAATTTAAATTGGCCCGTGGATTAAAAAGTATGCTCACTCCTGCTTTACACAATCCAACCATCTCTTTTTAGGCCTTTCTTTACATATCCGTGAAAAGCAAATTGTATATCATGCTATGAAATTTCTTTGGTATTATAAGGTAAAAGGAATGAATTTCGTATTTGGTAATTTCATGAACTTTGTTAGTTAATAGTAATAATAACTAGTCTAAATAAATGAATTACTAGAACAATTTGTATTTTAGTTTCTTCGAATTGGTTTATATTATGTTGACAGAGCACACGTGAAAACTATTCGACCTGATTGAAGTTATCGGAAGAGCGTAGTTAACTCAGCGGTTTGTTTACTCTATTTTATAAACTGTTGTTAAAGAAACCAATGATGTTTTCGTAACCAGGGTCGATAAATATTTATTTATTTATACTAGGATTATCAAGAGGTTACATCAATTAGGATGTAGACCCACTTAAAGATAATCACAACTTGCGCTTTGGTTGGGTATAGGCCCACACATAGTGTTATATATAAGTTGAAAGAAAAAAAGTTAAATTAATACACACGCACACACAAACACACATGAATGCATCCCTTGTGACTGTTCAGTATATCTGGCAAAGACATTAATTTTGAGTTTATAAAGTTAATGAGTAAATACACACGCGGTTATCCATCCCTAATCCTTTGTCAGCGTGGAAAAAAGTGTTTTCCAGGTTGTTAATTTAAGAGGTGTCGTTAATTGCGACTAAGGTAAGTCGACCCGCCGTGTGGAATCCGGCTGAGTAGAATAGACCAACCTAATTTCTTAACGAGGTGTCGTTAAGGCGACTAAGTTAAGTCGACCCGCCGTTGGTATCCGGATGAGTAGAATACACCAACCTCATTTCTTAACGAGGTGTCGTTAAAGGCGACTAAGGTAAGACAACCCCCCGTGTGAGATCCAGCTGAGTAGAATAGACCAATTTAATTTCTTAACGAGGTGTCGTTAAAGGCGACTAAGGTAAGTCGACCTGCCCCGTGGTATCCGGTTGAGTAAAATAGATGAACCTCATTTCTTAACGAAATATCGTTAAAGGCTACTAAGGTAAGTTGACCCACTGTGTGGTATCCGGCTGAGTAGAATAGACCAACCTAATTTCTTAACGAGGTGTCGTTAAAGGCGACTAAGGTAAGCTGACCCGCCGTGTGGCATCCGGTTGAGTAGAATAGACCACCCTCTTTCTTACCGAAGTATCGTAAAATACTAAGGTAAGTTGACGTCAGGCAGGCGGCCGGCTATAAAATACGTAGCCAAATCATGTGACAACATGTTGTGTCGACCCCACTTAGAGTGGGATATGGGCAGTAGGATGATGTTACTTTCTTACTGTTCACTTGAAAACTTTGTATTAAGTGTAGTATATTTACTACAGTTTTTAACTGTATTATTAGATTTATCCGAAACCGGTTTTATTTCCCATACAATTTACATATGGTACGAGAATTCAGCTTATCTATAATTCCACAATAATTAAACGACATTGATATTCAAATCAATGGTTTAGAACGTCTGATATCAAAGGTTTAGGCGTTAATACACTCATAAAGTTTTTTTACACAATATATCGCTCCTTAAATACAAAAGTCACACGTTTCGAAAAATTTCAAAAATGTTTTTTTTACATAACAAGTATCTTAAATGATAAAACTTTCATATTTCGCTAAAAAAAACCCGTAGTTTAATGATCATAAACACCCGTAAACGCACATACGTTAGTTTTGTTTTGTACCGTTTCAGTAACCGAGTTCCGTGCAAAAGTACCACATTGTAAGTTGTCAACTTAATTTTAGGGAGCCAGATAAATACTAGAGTATTCATTTTAACAATAATTCTTATATTTGTTTTGGTAATTCTATGCAAGTCTTTTATGCATCTTCATTTTTATAGCTTAAAAGGCTATTTTTTACTAAATATAAATATAAAATAGTTATTTTGTACTAAATATGGTTTGGACTGGAATGATGATCTCATGATAAGACTGACCATGTATTTACTTTTCCTCAGCAAGTTTACTATGTAGTAAGTTGGTATGTGCCATTTTTTTTTAAATTGGTGTTTTGTGAGGTTGACAAATGAAAAACAAAAATATTATGGTTGTTTTATCTTTAAAAATTGTTCTCAAAGAAATGTTGTCGAAGCCAAAATCTATATAAAAAACTAACTTATCTGCTTTTTTTGGAGAGTCCATTCGAGGTATGATTAAGATTACTTTATTGAAAAATTAGCTATTTAGTTACGCATCTTTTGATACCAAAAAAATATACGTAATACACATAGTTTATACAAAAATCATAAAATAGTCCGAATGATTTTTTCAAATAACACTCCTGTATAATTTGCTTATTTTGAATTGTGGTGCTTTTGTATTTAAGGAGCGATATATTAGTTTCAACTGTATATATAAAGTAAAGTAACGGCCTGTTACTATCCCATTGCTGGGCATAGGCCTCTCTCCGTTTTCTCCGAGAAAAGGTTTGGGGCTAAGACCTACCACGCTGCTCCAGTGCGGATTGGTAGATTACCCTTATTCCCCAAAATTTTCTAGAGATATGCCGGTTTTTTCACGATGTTTTCCTTCACTGAAAAGCGTGTGATAAATTGCAATTAAATTAAATTAAATATTAAATAGACACATAAGTTTTAATAGAAAAACTCATTGGTACCTGCCCGGGGTCGTCGCAGATCTCACCGCTGGGCTATCACAGCTCTGCATGTATGTAACTAACTCTTTTGAACTCAATTCAATATACTTAATTCTACTTCCAGGGGATAGAATGAAATCAAATTTTTAAGACTTATTAAAACTGATGACGATACTTTTAAATAAATTAATAAGTAAAAAGCAATCGGCAAAAAGTTTTTTTTTTTATTATTTCTTAAAAGAATTGTATACAGACATATTTATTTATTTATTCGGATCTTCAACAGCATTACATGATAAATCATCCAACATATATCCCATAGAAATTTAAATTAAATATGTAGTAGAACACATCATTCTTAGTTACAGTATTGCAACTATACAAGATAATAACGAAAACATAAAAAAACAACACTGTATTTGGCCATAGCATCCATACTTTTAGGTACAATATAATTAAATTAAAAAGCAATAATAAAAATGTAAACTATAAGTGCATAATAAAAAAATTGAAAAAAAAAATTATGTAACCGTTGTAAAAAAAATGTAGAGGAAATTTAAATTTCACTGAGCATTTAAAGTGCAACACACAAACTGACTTACTGATATATTACATTATTATATATAATAACAATCTAGCGACTTTTCTTAATAGTGCCAATGCGGTAAGTCGCGGATAGAGGCCACTGAGTTTTTCTATCAAAACTTATGTATGTGTCTAATTGCTATTTGCAATTTATCACACGCTTTTCGATGAAGGAAAACATCGTGAGGAAACCTGCATATCTCTAGAGAATACTGGGAACATGTGTAATCTATCAATATGCATTGGATAAGCGTAGCAGGCCTTAGCTCCAACGCTTCTCTCCAAAAACGGAGAGAGGAAGCCAATTCTCAGCAGTGTGATAGTAACAGACCGTTACTTAACTACTACTTTCGGTAAAGAAAAATATCGTGAGGAAACCTGCAATCTTTAGAGAATTCTAAGAATATGTGTAATATACGAGTACCAATTTGCATTGGAGCAGCGTGATGGTTGTAGCTCGAATCCTTTTCTCTAAAAACGGAGAGCCTTTGCTCAGTAGTGGGATAGTAACAGGCGGTTACTTACTACAGACGTTGTGTGTCGTTTAATTTCGGTCGCACGTACTAACATCACTTCAGAATCATATGTCTGTGTATCGCTCTCAATTCCAACACCCGTAGTTAACTTTAATATGAGGTTAATTCAGCTTGTTTAGTTAATTGTTACCATTTTATACTCGTTGTAACAAAGTCATCGCAGAGTTATTTGATATCTTTAATTGCCGAAAAAGGATTATGTTTTAGTTATAACCACTTATAAGCTCGCTATAGACAAACGGTGAAACTATCCAAAAGATCACGGATTCAAGCCCCGAGCAGGTACTAATTTTGTGTCAAATGATATTTACGATTAACCTTTATCGGTATAAAAAGTTGCATTGGGCTTCTGAAGAAAAGAAATCTCATATAATAAGATCAATCATGTCTAATTAACTAGAAATATATTGTCTTCAAACCAACTGATTCGGTTCATATTCAGTGTAATAAAATGTAGGGATAATCTGTCATCCACCCTCATTACGTGTTCTACAAATTTAATTTTACTTTAAACTTTAACTATTATCTATTTTATATACACCAACCATTTATGTGAAAATATACAAGTTGTATTGAAATAAGTAAATTTAATGAGTAAAAAGTTAATATAAAATAAATTTTGAGAAACTATATTATGCTATCTTTTTCCTCTTCAATTTTTTGAAGAGGAAAAAAACGCAACAAATCACATCTCATTCAAAAGACTCCTCTCTTCTCTACATCTCTCTTCACCTCTCCACAAGTCTCGTTCTCTCGCCACAATACTCCCCGACGCTGCAAACTCCTTGCCCCTATCCTTTATTTGCATACGCTGCATCGGTAGACCCCCTACGAGATTGATTGACGACCTCAAAAAAGGTCGCAGGGAGCCGCTCGATCCAAGTGGCACATGATCGTGTGATGTGAAGATCCCTTCCTTGAATAGCAGCCTAGCAGCGTCCTTCAGTTCCAGAAGAAGGTCGAAAAAAAATTTTTTTTATATCTAAGGGAAGATGCGACAAGTAATATTTTAACTTAAGGGGGTTGCTCCAACTACGTAATGCATGACAATGTGAGTAATAATATAGTTTTTTTTTAATTCGCCACACTCCTTTTAGACATGGACGGAATCCAATCACCTAGTGATCATGGTATGAAATACTCAATATATAGCACCATCTGCTATTGGCTTTTATAATAACCGTTACTGACAAAGTTATTACAATTTTAATATAATACTTACTAAATGTTGATAACAAAAATATACAAAATTATGGCTATTAAATGAAAAAGTAAAGTCATATATTTTAAATATATGCACAAATGTAATCCTTATCCTTAAACTTAGAAATATCGACTCTATCGTGTACGATTTAAGAATTACATATGATTGTAATAACAATCATTTTGCACAGTAATAGCGATTAGCAAAAACGCTACCCGCTTTTATATTATTCAGCTGTTAGTGGACAAATGATTGCTAGTACAAATTAATGTAACCCTTATATTCTAGAGGCATGGATACGATTTAAATAGAAAGCCTTCCTTTCTTTGAATACACAAAAGCAATAGCTAGCTAGTATGATCACTGTGATCATAATTTATCATATCATCGAAGGCATATGATTCTTAAATAGCGATTATACTCAAGCTTGAGCCTCCTACCTTTTGGTCTGAGTTAACAATTACTTTTTGTAAATCACTTTTACCGTACGTGTGACATGTGGTGTTGGTATTTAGTTAATGAGTCACGTTATAGCTGGAAGTTGTGGGTCAAAGTCGGCCTGGCCAAGGGTATATAAACAGGCACTAAGTAACACCGACTAATGTTATGCGTTTAATAAACTATATTAATAACGAGTGGTATTAATAACTACATATTAATCATGTTACCACCGTATGTTTGTTCACGATAAACTCAAAAAATGTTGAACGTACTTTCATGGGATTTTCACTAATAGATACAATTATTATTGAGGAAGGTTTAAATGTGTATTTTTTTTAATTTATCTGTTAGTTGATTGAAGTATGGCGATAATTATCTTTGTAAAGAAAACGCTACCTAATCCCTTTGAAATATAATAAAACAATAACGTGCTGTAATTAACCCTTTTTACAGGTCTATGGAAAGGGAAGTAAATACATATAAATAAATATAATATTATAAATAATATTTTGGGTATAAGATTCTATTATAAATATATTTGCCATTACACCACTCTAAAACACTGTTAATAAAAGGCTGATACAGAAAGCCTTCTATACTATTGAGGAATACTTAGATGATAAGAATAGATAATACGTGGTTATAGCTCCTGTTCGACCCTGTACAAGACAGCAATGACTAAATGCAACTAGTAGTAAGAATTATAGTTCTAAAACAAGTGCTTTTGAATTGTCGACTTTACTGCTGGTTCGGAAAGCTGTTTCTACCGAGAAGAACCAGCAAGAAACTCGGCGGTTGCTCTTTTTAAAATATAAATCTTAAAACTAGTTACATTTAGTTATTACTGTCTTGTACAGGGTAGAAGTGCACCACACATATATCCACACATCCTTATCATCTAAGTAATCTTCAACAGTATAGTAGGCTTTCTGTATCTCTCCTCTTTTGTGTATGTGTTTTTAAACTGCTGTAATGGCATGGCCAAAATTAATTTTTAAATTCAATTTTATACACCGGGGAAACATATGGGAAAAGAGTGGTATCGATGATCCGATATCAAATGAATCCACTAATCACTTAAATGTATAAGATGACTTTGGCATAATTCAATTTAATTAAATAATGTTATTCAAAAAGATGTTTTTAACAAAATAAATATAATGTAATTGGGAGCTGGCTTTGTTTATAATATAGTTCACTGAGCTACAGCGGCGCACGACAGAAAACAATATCATTCTAGTTTCGTCCCACTCGCACCTAAACTATTTAGTTTTTAGGTCAAGGGTATGTGTTACTACATTATTTCGAACCACGTGTTAGCGTACGGTCATTGACCTCCATATACCGTGTTTCTTTTTTTAAAAACGAAAAATAAAACCTATGACTAAAATTACTTCACCGAATTAACAATTTTTTTTTATATAGATTGCTGGTGTATTGATACCTAAAAGTAAATTAATGTCATATTGTTTTTGTCAAATTGCTTGCACCTGTACTATTTAAGTTTTAGGTCAAGGTTATGTGTCGTTAGATTATTCGTAAATACGTGTGAGGGTATGGTCATTGACCTTTATAAACCGTGTTTGTATTTTTGAAAACGTTAAATAATTCCTTTGGGTAAATTATCTAACTAAACTAAATGATGTTTTTTGTGCTGAGGTGTGCAGGCACCTAAAATTAAAAATAAGTTTGTGGTATCCGACTGAGAAGAATAGACCACCTTCATTTCTAACCGAAGTATCGTAAAAGGCGACTACGATAAGCTGACGTCAAGCAGGCGGCCGGTCGTAAAATAACTAGCCAAATCAACTAAAAACACGTTTTCAATCATTTAACCCCCTCCCACTTAAAGAGGGTTATCCCTCTTTAGGGCAGGAGGATGATGGGCGGAACCCTCCGTATAAGCTCGACTTGTAAAAAAAGCTTTAGTTGTGCCAAATTTAAATTGCTTCAGCGGCTTATTTTGTCCTATATGTTAGTCTGAAAATAAGCAGCTTATTTCGAAGATAATTTATAGAATTAGGCGATAATTCGCGGAGATCTATAATACAAAAGTAATAATAAAAAGCTTTGCGATTTTGTCGTGGAGTGTATCTCCTGATGATGCTTCGGTTGCGGGGCGAAACGATTGTTGAGTTTGTGATAGTGAACGTGTGTAGTGCTTGTGTATTGTGGTGGAAGTGGTGGAGGTTTGTGCATGTGTTTTTACGAATCCTGCTCGTATCGGGTTTGAACACTATACTATACATTTAACACTATAATTTTCTATTTACTGTATCGCGGATTATAGCAAAATGATTTGATTATTACTTTTTTATTTAGAAGACATATAAACGGACTAACTATTGCATTAATTGTAATATGAATATAGATATACAGCATTCACTTCATCATCATCATCCCTATCATACCTAACTGTGCCTATCCCACTCTAAGTGGGATCGGCACAAAATGTTTCAAACATGTTGTGCCATGATTCGGCTACGTATTTCACGACCGGCCGCCTGCCTGGCGTCAACTTACCTTAGTAGTATTTAACGACCACTCGGTAAGAAAGAGTGTGGTCTTTTCCAGCCGTATACCACACGGCATATACCGCATGTAATTATAACGTGTAATTAGTCATCTCGCAGTATATTGATCCTGTCGGTTTGTTTATGTTATAATACAGCGAAGATATTAAACACGCTAAGTATAAACAAACAGACAATGCCGAAATATGATGCTATAATTATAATATAATGAGACCTTCCTGCGACTTTATTTCGTCACCAAAGGTGTTAAAATACCTGCATATACTAAATTTTTATCCTCTTCTTAGAGGAAAAACCCGAATTTTGTCTATCCTGTATTTAAATGGTGCAAAATTTTATGAATATTGCAACCGTCAATCCTCGAACACCGTGTGACAAAAAATTGCAATTATCAAATAGACACAAGTTTTTATGAAAAAATTTATTGATGCTCAGTTTTAGAACCCGGAACACTCTCGAGAAAGTCTCACGATCTCACCGCTGGGCTACCACAGCTTATATAGTAAAGTAAGAAAGCTTGAACACGCGCATTACGATTTTTGTCATGGAGCCTATCCTCCTGATGATGCTTCGATTTCGGGGCGAAACGAGGGTCGAGATTGTGGTGGTGGGTGTGTGTGCTGCTTGTGTGCGTTGTTGCTGGTGGAGGCGCCTTGGGGTGCATGTGGTGGCTTGTCCTGCATGTATAAGGTGCGTAGATTTTGCCTGCTTCATACACATTAGCTTTGCATGCATTCGTTTAACCCGTGCGGATTATAGCAAAGTAGTTAGTTATGTTATATTGCTTGTAAGCTTGAAACAAATGAAACATCCAAAAAATTATAACTTTTTTGTAACAAATAGAAAAGTATAAGTGATAAAGTAAATAGGAAATATACATAATGCTAAATGTAGTGGGGACTATTCGTTTTTATAACCAAAACATGCAGGATTCGGTAAAATACATGCACAAACCTCCACGTCCGCCACCATAATACACTAGCATTACACAAGTTCACTATCAGAAGCTCAACAAACGTTTATGTTACTTTTGTATTATGGATCTCCGCAAAGTAACGCCCAATTATCTAAGTTATTGAAACAATAGAGTCGGTATAAACATTAAGACGCAGCGGTCTGGGAGTTACTACTTCCAGGCCAACCTACCGAATAAGACATCCCTCAGGTCACCTAGGTGACCTGGGCCCACTACTAAAGGTAATAAATAGATCAGGATAAGTCGCTTTTAATATTGAAATGCGGCGTCACAATATCTCAAATTGCATCTTAAAACAATAGCCAGACGTATGACTCATGAAACCTAATATTTTACCCTGTCCCCTTATTTTTTGTAGCATATAAGTAATGTAGATTGTCTACGTTACTAAATAGTAAATGAATGAAACACGCTAGTTCAATAAACAATGGGATACTGTATCAAATTATACCGTGTATCGAATCGGGCTGCAGAGCAATCCAATGTATCACACAACACTAACAGTCCGGTTCAATTGGCACAAATTGTCGACGGTTATTTACTCACAAAAACACGTGTTTTTTATAACGCGAGGTCGCGACGTCCGCTCGCGCTGATGGCCACTGTCATACTGACAGGAGTCGCGAACGACCGGCGCACGCGCATGCTTGTAGACGGATAATTCAATGGAAATCGTTGGCGAGGTGTGATGCAAGCGTACCTATTTTCCTTCCTTCATCCTTTGATAATACGTAACCGCAACACGATCTGTGCGATAATGTTAATACGAATATAACAAAGGTCAAATAAGTATGTTAGTGTATATCTAATAACTTTAAATGAACAATTTAAATTCAAATTCAAAATATTCTTTATTCAAGTAAACTTGTAAACAAGTGCTTTTGAATCGTCAACTCTATTGCTGGTTCGGAAAGCTGTTCCTACTGAGAAGAGTCAGCAAGAAACTCGGCGGTTGCTCTTTTAGATAAATGTAGTAATTACTATCTTTTACAGGGTCTTCTCGGTAGTAACAGCTTTTCGAACCAGCAGTAAAGTTGGTGATTCAAAAGCACTTGTTTACAAGTTAACTTGAATAAAAAATATTTTGAAAAACATAACCTTTTGTAGCGAAATACATCTAGAAGCATTCAAATGAAACAGTGCAATCCAAAAATTTTTGCCTATGACATTGTTGAAGGAAATTGATTAAAACATCTACGTGTAGAGGTGGGTCAAGTGCGAATCTGTCATCGATAAAGAAATGGGACGTTAAACAGGCGCGTGTCGAGTCGATGTTTACTATGCAGTATGTTGCGGTGTTCTCTGGCTCAATTCATTGCGAAATTTGTACGTGTTTTTTTTTGGGGACTGGTTCTCATTTAGTCTGCATCAGGGCTGTCAAACTCCACAACTAACATGCTCGAAATAAAGCTAACTTTACAAAAGTAATAATAAAATTATTTTGCTATAATCCGCGATATTATAGCAAAATAATTTTATTATTACTTTTGTATTATGGATCTCCGCAAAGTAACGCCTAATTCTATAAATTATTTAAAGCTAACTTTGTTAGAATTTTTTATTCTATCATATCGCTAAGGGACTGTATTAGTGGCCTAACTCAAAAAATCATGTTTTGGGATAAATGGTTTTAAAGTATGCATAAAAAATGCTTTAATTTGATTAAACGAATGGTCTTTTATTGAATTATGAGTTCTGCCGATATTGCTGCTGAAGAGAATGTGAAATATTTAAACCTATCCTTAAATTTAAACTATCGTGAGTAGTATTCATAGTTAATGTATAGACACTGGCTATACTCACGTCCTATTTTATCGGGTTAGCCCGACTAGTTTCGAGATTATCCAGGGCACTTATTCATGAGCTGTTTACACGACGTTATCGCGTAAGTGGACTCGAACCTAGTCGGGCGAACCCAATTAAGTAGGACGTGAGTATAGCCAATGTCTATACATTAATCTATTCCAAAACACGTGTTTTTTGAGTTGTGCCACATTGTAGCCCATGAGCGATACGACTAGCTATGCTTGCAGCTTCAACAATGTGGAATACGATGTGTAAACGGACAGAGTGCATAAATCACTTTAAAAAAAATTTTGAACATAAAAGTAGTTATTGTGAGCTAGCCATAATGATAGAGACATGCTGTTGCAAACTTTTTGTAGTATTTTTGTACATCAACAATTCTCTCCTAAGAGTATCTCTGTTGGCTTATGCGGCATATGCGAATAATCGTGGTGTCTTAAACACAATTTACATAAAACTTTAATGTACAATTAATCTAAACCTGTATTGTACAATTAATAGTGTGGTTTGGCGATCCCATGAAGAGGCCTATGTCCAGTAGTGGACGTCCATCGGCTGACGAAGAAGAAGAAGAAGAATCTAAACCTTCCGAAAAAATGGCGGAATCTTTTAGTTGAAACAGTACAAAAATCCCTTTAGTAGAATTTGACAAAATGTACCACATACAGACAAATAGTTTTTGGGGACTTTGTTTTAAAATAATTGTAGAAGTGATATCAGGTTAGTTATAATAGATCGTTTTATCAATTATGGTCCTATCCTAGTAAATTTTGGACGTTCGGCTATATATTGTCGATCGGACGTAGGTTCACGCCATACTCGCAAAGTCATGATAACTAATCTGTCATACTATTAGCTCTCCACTACACGTCGCCCTAAGCCGTGGTTCGGCTTCACAAGAGGCACCCTTATGACGACGTTCCCCAAAGTTAGTAGAGCTCCTGCACTCTATTCTCCGCATTTCGCAACCTCGACGATGCTTCTGCGCTCGCCTGTCCCGCCCGGTGACGCTGTAAAAGGCAGGGCTAACAGTATATAGTCAGTTCGAAAAAAAAGGCTATATCTTAAGGGCACGGTGTAAAGCGCGCTTAAAATATCCATCGTGTGTTCATTTCTGATCATCATCGGATTAGATAAGTGGGATCTACCGCGTTAAGAGCTGCGGATGTCAACGAACTCGCAAAGGATGCGAGCCGAGACACTTGAGTGCAAATCCTACCTACGCGAGAGATCATCAAAGTATTAAGAACTGTTGTAAACTAGAACACTACATCTTGAGTTATATCTTATTTTTTGAAAGTATATATAACTGTGATAGCACAGCGGTGAGATCTTGACCGCTACTCTTTCAACAGGGTCACGTGTTCAAACCACGGCCTGACTTCAGTGAGTTTAAATAAAAACTTATGTGTCTAATTGATAATATCAATTTATCACACGCTTTTCAGTGAAGGAAAGCGTCGCGAGGAAACATGTATATCTCTGGATAATGCATAGCCTTATAGTAATCTATGAATCCGCATTAGAGCACCGTGGTAGATCTAAGCTCCAAACCTTCTCTCCCATAAAGGGCGACGTGGCCTATGCTCAGCCAATTTGTTGTTTTTTGTGTCTAATTGATAATTGTAATTTATCACATGCTTTTGATTGAAGTATAACATCGCGAGAAAATCTGAAATATATCTTTAGAGTATTTTTAGGATATGTGTAACATTGCATACCTGTCACAAATCTATCTATACTTATTATAAAAGTCCACAAAAAATGTCTGTGTGTGATCGATTTTCTTAAAATCTAGTGATCGGATTTTTATACGATTTTTACGTAAAGATAGTGCGATGCTTCCGGAAGGTTTAGGTTAATAGTACATTTTTTTAAGTCCGGTTTTATGTAAAGAGATTGCGCGGGTGTAAAATAGCTTGCCTGTTGGGAGATTACCTCGCGTGCGCCGCATAAACTAAAGTGATGCCTAAGAGATTTGTATTTCCACAAAAATATTTAAAATAAAGTCGTCGATAGTATGTCTCTATCTGTTACTGTTAACTGTTATCATGTTAAAAATTTCAATTCGAGAAACATTTTGTGAGAAATTGATTTCCACGCGGGCGAAACCGCGCGCATAGCTAGTACTAAATACGAATAGTTTATAGAATTAGGCGTTTACGGAGTACTATAATACAAGAAATATTTAATTATCCTACTAATATTATAAATGCGAAAGTTTCTGAGTATGGGTGGATGTTTGTTACTCTTTCACGAAAAAACTGTTGGACGGATTTGGATGAAACTTTACAGCTTTATAGGTTTTACATCAGAATAAAATATAGGCTACAATTTGTAATGATTTTATGTAATATATATAATACATGTCAAAAAAGTTGGAAAAAATCTGGCCTCTGAGCGCTATCTTGGCATACGCTGCCTAAACCATTGGAGTTACACAAAGATGATACACCGTGGTATTGTTTGTCTTTAATAGTTCTAAATAAAAGTCCGCGATAACATATTTACCGCGATTATATATTTAACATATTAACCTTTTATGTGGAAACCACTATGACCAAGATTGTGAATCATAAATTTAATTTAATTAGATACTATTTTACAATGTACATTTTAGTATATTTATCAAGATCTTATTAAAATCAATACATTTGTCGCTTTGAGTATTTGATGTAGATAAATTTTGACTTTCATAATAAGTAATTTAGCCGAATAGTTTAAAAGTTATCACGATATGATTGACTTAAATGGGCTTTCATAGTGTGCCTAATATGCGCGGTGCGCAAAGATAGTGTGGAATCCATCAGTTTGAAATGTAAAATGATTTGTTCTTAATACACGAATACACTTAAAACACGAAACTTAATGTGGCAGACTAATATCCATGCGAGCGAAGCCGCGGGCATAAGCTTGTATTGCTATAATTAATTAATCGTGGTTCACAAAGCCGAATTCATTTTTAATTTATAGAATTAGGCGTTACTTTGCGGAAGTTTATAATACAAAAGTATTTATAGAAGCAGGCGTCACTTTGCGGAATTCCATATTAAACTTAACCCGTGCGGACTATAGCAAAGTAGTTAGTTCTGTTATATTGCTTACAAAAGTATTATTATAATAATATTTTGCTATAATTTGGATTAAAAGATAGAATGTACTATCTGTTTCATGCCTTATGGATGCAAGATTCGCAAACCACATTTACTGTAATAGCAGCTATACACTCTCGTCGGAGAGCACTCGTTATATCTCCCTGGATGTGAAAGCTCGGAATGGTTATGTACACTCTCGAGAGTGAACAAAAACCGACACGAGAGCGAAAGCGAGCGAAACATCCCAAGGCATACCGAGGCACTCGGCATGCCCCGGAGTCTCTTAAGTGCTGGGTGCGTACAGAGCGGATGCTGCGCCGAACAAATAAACCCGCCTGATTCACTGAACCGGTAATTAAAATTTGCATTTTTAGAATTCGCCGAAAACATTAACCTGAAGTACGGGTTTTATTGATTTAGGTATATCAGAATTCGATTTACGTATCACACTTAATCGTTTCTTTTTATGGAACACAAACAGTACCAGTGACTTCGTTCATTAACTTAAGTATTAAAATACATAAATAAATATATGGTAAGTGTCCCAACACTTACACACGGTCGTCCGTCCCCTAAGTAAGTAACTTAATACTTATGTTATCGCTGACAAACTGGTAGATATATCTATACTAATATTATAAAGAGGAAAGATTTGTATGTTTGTTTGTTTGTATGTATGTATGTTTGTTACGTTTTCACGCAAAAACTACTGGACCGATTTCAAAAATTCTTTCACCATTGGAAAGCTGCTTTTTCACTGAGCAACATAGGCTATATGTCATTTTCAAAAAAATAGGGATCCCTAATAAAATTGTAATAACTTGGCAAAAATTTAGTCGTAAACATCTATCATCGCGTGCGCTGCTGAAACTATTGATGATAGAACAAAAAAATGTTCTACAGTATTATAGAACGTATCAATATCCACAAAAAAGCCCGTGATACCATATGTCTAACTATTATAGTTATGCCAATATAACTTCTTTTTTACATTGTAAAAGTTGGTAAAAGTACCGACAATAATCAAACCATTTTATTCATATCTCCGTATTAATCCTAATCCCACTAAATGATTTTTATTAAAAACTGTTTCAATACCTGTTAAATACTTTTTAAATAATTAAAATCCGACATCCCAATCAAAAGATATTACGAATTTAAGAATGTAAATCGAAAGAAAATAATATCATAACAAATTCATTGTAGCGACCGTTATAGCAGGTCCTGTATTTGGTTAGTTAGCTCTTATTCCAAGAATACTAATGATACCCATTTTTTATAACTAAATAATGTACAAATAAATCTATAGTCCGACTTCGTAGACCACTACCACGGGATCGGTATGGACGCGGGTGAAACCGCGGGGCATTGCTAGTTACATATATAATTTTAATAGAACCAACTAATTGTTAATAGAAAATGTTGGTCTTCGGCGGGAATCGAACCCGCGACCCGCGGAGCTGAAGGCAGGGTCAATACCCACTGCGCCAACGGGCTAGTCAAACCTAATAAACCTAATTCACAGAACTACTTATATGATTCATTCTTATATTGTATATTATTCTGTCTACTTAATTTTTGTACGGTTTTCTTTCAATTCTTGAGGAAGGTTTAATGTTGAGAAAGGTTTTTTTATCAGGAACAGGTCAATAAACACACATAATACGTAATTGGTATTTTAACGCATCTGTTGACGCGATCAAAGTTTCGATTACAGCTTGTATAAAATAATTTACAATAAGATGTCTGGAAGAACAAGAATAACGCGCGTACTGCGTAAAAGTAAAATTAGCGATTCGTTTTCATGACGTGTATGTATGACGTCACAGGCGAGATGGTCCTGCGATATAGGAATAGCACTTGGCAAGAGATTCGCTACGTAACAAGAATTTATGCCTACCCTTGTATTCTGTTTTGTAATTATTTATTAGTAACTAGTTGTCCAGCCACCCGTTGCTGTGATTTAGTCCGAATTCTCAGAACATGAGAAAGAATTGTATTTTTTCTGTTTTTTATTTTATATATAATAATAGGTTCTCGGTCTCGTCACTTAAGGGTCTTTACCACTCATACAGTTTTTTCTTACAGTGATAATAATGATATATAGGACATATATGAATTTGTTTATTAATTTTATTATACAAATAAGCCGACTTTGCTTCATACAGTTTAGTAGCAAATGCAGTTGTAACTTTTGAAGCTTGTACTACAGAATAATTTCTTCTTCTTGCTAAATGCGATGGGTCAAAAAGTAGAGTTTTATGTTTTTTTAATATAATTTGAAAGACGTAAAGTTTTCTAACCGTTAACACCTTAAATACCTTATAAAGTTGTTTAGTTGGGAATCTCCTACATTTAAAATTCATAACTATGCCCCTTCCTACATTCTTTTGCTATAATCCGTTCACCAAAAGTTGTCAGTAAGATATTGCTTACAGCAATGAGACCGCCTTAGAACACTGACAATTTACTGACAAGTTGTTTATGGTTTTTTACAAAAAGTATTCAATAATAAACTTACCACGTCCTCGTATATCGTGTATGTGATCTCTATTGCAATAAATCAAGTATCTTACCTGAAACAAGAAATAATTGTCAAAGTACACTGCATTAGTCTGAAGAAATTATTTTATTAACATTGTAATTCGTAATACTAACTTATTACATTTTTAAATATTTTAAATTACAAAAAAAAAATAAACAAACAAACATTTTGAAACAGGAAATCGTCGTCAGCCGGAAGCGGGGAAATATCCCAAGCTATAGATGGCTAGGGTTCCAGAGTGAGGAACTTCCTCACAATACGTGCCGTTTCGAATAATATTGACTCTTAATCTAACTATTAAGCGAAAGCCTCTTCTGAAGCAAGGGCGTAGCCAGAATGCTATTGGGCAAAATTGTCTCAGAAAATCTAGACCTTTTTTTTTCGTAATCATGGTATTTAAAATATGAGGAGCTCACATTTGTAATGAAGGTGAGGACATTATAGGTCTTATACATTGCCCGTACTTCACTACGTCCGTGCTTTCAAGATGTTGGTCGAGGCTTTTCGCAATTAGACCCCTAACCGAAATAACAATAGGAACAATTTTTGTTGAGTCAACATTCTATATTGTAATTATTATTAGTGCTAAGGGCTCTTGGACCGCCTTGCATAATCGGCAAGCGCGTCGCAATTCACTGTCAAGAAAGTTCATAATCACTCCGAGCTTACACATCTCCACCGAGACATATCGAGTGCACTAGGGCGAGCGTGTACAATCTGTGTATACTAATATTATAAAGAGGAAAGATTTGTATGTTTGTATGTGAGTATGTATGTACATATGTGTGTGTATGTATGCACGTATGTGTGTATGTACGTATGTGTGTATGTATATATGTATGTATGTTTGTAATTATTTTAACGTAATAACTACTGGACCGATTTCAAAAATTCTTTCACCATTGGAAAGCTGCCTCTTCACTGAGCAACATGAGCTATATTACGTATAAAGAAAAATAGGAATCCCTAATAAAAATGTAAAAAGGTGTGAATACATTACTCATAAAAATCTTTCATGGCGTGCGCTGTGGAAACTATTTATAAATAGATAGAACAAAAAATTGTTATACACTTTATAGAACGTGTTTTAAAAGAATTCGATTTCCAGTTAAAACTTCCTTTGCCTTGCTTAGTCCCAGGGCCAAACTTTTAATTTGGAAAAATAAATCTATAACTTAATAGACTTTCCACTAGCACGAGACTAGTATGTACGCTGGTGAAACCGCGGACCATTGCTTTTAAATGTATATATAATCAATTCGAAACGAGTCAACCATACCCTCTAGTGACCCCACCGAATAGGCCGCCCAACCAGACGATATTAAATTGACCATGGATTCGAGGATCTCTTTGTATGATGCATTACAATTAAGACCGCCGCAGATTGTATCTGATATTTATCCCGCACACGTTTCAAGTGGTGACCCAAATAGCTTGCGTGTACTACCACTCGGTAGTGTTATATTTTGGAACCATGGTTGCCTATGCCACAAGCTTATTATAAAAGCTTACAAATTCAAATTCAAATAAGTCTTCAAATTGGCTTATTACAAGCACTTTTGAATCGTCAAATTAAAATTGAATTGATGCTAAAACTGGTTCGGAAAGGTGCTCTAACCGAGAAGAACCAGCAAGAAACTCTGCGGTCACTCTTTTTAAAAATAAATATTACAAATTTGTATTTATTTGTAACAAACATAGATTACAATATCATCTAGTGCATAGCTGGTCGCAATTTAGTTACAAGTAACAAAGCACAAATCATTTTTTTTATACATACACGGTCGTCCGTCCCCAAAGTAAGAAACTTAATACTTGTGTTATGGGTGACGGACAACTGCTAAATATACTACATACATAATTTTAAATACATAAAAGTTGTTGCGGCCTGTTACAATCCCACTGCTGGTAATAGGCCTCCTCTCTCCGTTTCTGGAGAGAAGGGTTGAAGCTAAGACCTACCACGCTGCTCCAATGCGGATTGGTAGGTTACACATACCTCCAGAATTATCTAGAGATATGCAGGTTTCCTCACGATGTTTTCCTTCACTGAAAAGCGCGTGTGATAAATTGCAATTAACAATTAGACACATGAGTTTTAATAGTAAAACTCATTGGTACCTGCCCGGGTTTGAACTCGAGTTCCCCTCGAAAGAGTCGCACGGTCTCACCGCTTGGCTATCACAGCTTTTAAATACATACTTAAATACAAATACACACCCAGGCTCGGGGAACCAAGAAATTGTTTATAATTATACTTACGTTAACAAACTAAATAAGCAATAGATACATATTTCCTGTAAGCTGAGATAGCCTAGTGGTAAGTCCGTGCGATTCTATAGGGATGGTCATGGATTCAAACCCCGGGCAGGCACCAATGATTGAACCTCTGTTTTATAATAAGTATAGATAAAAATAAATGTGATAATATATAAATAACATTGCCAAATCTAAATAAAGATTAATTTCAGACAAATAGTGCATTGTTAATTACATTTTTTAATTTAAAAAAATATATAATTCATTTCTATTTGTCTTAGACCTAAAATACGATAATATTGATTAAAATTGTGTATAACATCTAACGCCATCTATTGACACATGTGCGAATTACGTGTTAAAACAAGTAACTTTCTTTGTCATCGACAGATAGAGCTATGTAAGTTTATTTTTGTAAATAACGAAAAATAAGTCAGAATTATTTATTCCTAGGCAAACAAAGAATGGTTATTTTCTTTTATTATTTTCGTATTTGTTATTTTTATATTATTAAAAAAAGGTGTTCTATTCTTATATGGATAGGTCCGTATATTCGAAAAATTTCTGTAACCATAAACAAGTCAAGTTAAAAAACTTTTATCAAATGTCCCTACTATTAACTGTGGAGTTGCCCTGGTCTGTAGCCAATCCTGGCAGAAGCATCAAGTCCTGCTTATCATAAATATACATTGTCATCGGGACTGGAACAGTATGTAAAATTTGAGCTCAATCGAACCCCGGGAAGTTGGTCAAATTTTACTTACATGATTCACATGTTCACATGTTGTTGGCAAGTTTAATAAACGCTTTTAAAGGCAATTATATCTTGTAATTAAGTTAGTTATGACGACAACACATATCACGTATTTTTATATACTACCTATGTAATGGCCTTTTAAGGATGTACAAAAGTCATCATTCTCCTGTCCTTATACCATTCTCCGTGTAGTTTGACACTACATGTTGTGACACCACTCCTTTTAAATGCATTTCATACTTCACACAATCCAATAAGTGTATAAAAATAATAAAGTTTAATACACAAGTGCTACTAAAAAGTTTTTAGTAAATGCGATATTGTATTGTTGAGATTGTGGTACTTGACGTTTGCAGTGCTTATGTTTTGTGTTATTGGCTGTGGGTTAGTGCATGAGTTTTTTTCTAATTCTGCATGTATCAGGTACAAGAACGGATAGTATGGTCTACATTTAGCATTACATATATTTTCTTTTACCGTGGATTCATCATGCTCCTGCCCTTATTCCAATCTAAGTAGGGTCGGCACAACATGTTACAAACATGTTGTCACATGATATGGCTACGTATTTTACGACACCTGCGTGACGTCAACTTGCCTGAGTCGTATTTTACGACATTTCTTTTACCGCGGATTATAGCAAATTTTTATTGATAATTGCAATTTGTATTTACTTTCATTACTTTTGTATTATGGACCTCAACAAAGTAACGTCCAATTATATAAATTAATAACGAAAACGAAAGACAGGAAGTAAAAGAAACGGACGGATTACTTAAAATACTCGATAAAGTAACCCTACTTTATGAAACAATTTTTGCCATTGGTGTTAAGATTTTTTTTACTTAATGTTGATTTTATAAGTGATTTATGGAATTGCGAAAAGTAAAAATCATGTCGTTGAGTTGCATGCAGTTGCATAAAATTAAATCTATTTGCATAATTATCTGCCACAGGTTTGTGAAGCAATCGATATGATCAAGTTCTTGTATTAAAACTTCCTTAAGTGAATTACCATCAACTCAGATTTCGATTAGAGGTTTTTATGCGTGTTGACTTAAAAAGCACAAAAAAACATATCTGTATTAGTTCGCATTTCTATGCTAATATTATAAAGAGAAAAGATTTGTATGTTTGTGCGTCTGTTTCACGCAGAAACTTCTGGACCGATATCAAAAATTCTTTCATCATTGGAAAGCTGCTTCTATACCTAGCAACATAGGCTTTATCACATTTTCCAAAAAATAGGGATCCCTAATAAAATTGTAATAAGGTGTGAAAATTTTAGTCATAAAAATCTATCATCGCGTGAGTTGCTTGATGATAGAACAAAAAAATGTTCTACATTATTATAAAATGTATCAACATCTACAAAAAAGTCCGCGATACCATATGTCTAACTATTATATTTATGCCAAGTTGATAAAAGTGTCGACAATAATCAAACCATTTTATTCATATCTCCGTATTAATCTTTATCTATTTAAGGGATAATTATTAAATTGGTTTTAATACCTGTAATATACATTTTAAATTATTAAAATCGGACATTCCAATCAAAAGATGTAACGAATTTAAAAATGTCAATCTGAAGAAAATAATGCCTCAACAAATTCATTGTAGGGACCATTATGACAGGTTCGCAACTGGTGAGTTAGCTCTTGTTCCAAGGATATCAATGATATACACGGATCAAGCTATAACTAGAATAGTAATAGAAAAGTATCCAATTTCCAATTAAAACTTCCTTTGCCTTAACCATTACTAAGTCTAAGGCCCAAACGTTTAATTTACCTAAAAAATAATATTTAGGAACCTACTTAGTAGACTTTCCACTACCACGAGATCGGTATGTACATAAGCGAAACCGCGGGGCAATCCTAGTATATGTATAACTTTCATAGCTTTCAGCACTGATATGTACATATATTATGGGTGTGCACAGGGTGTGCCAGGCTTAAATCATCTAATGTAGGGGACAGTTCGTGATTCCCCGCGATGCAAATTTTTAGAGATCCAAATAATAATAAACCAACGATTGATAGTGTTTAATAGTTATCGATACTATCGATAGTCCATGGCTATCGCTTCTATCGATAGTTTATCGATGCTTAACGTACACTAACGGATATAGTGCAATTTAACAAAGAGCAGCGTCCTCTTATCAGTTACACACTGAATATAGACTTTCATGCTTGGAATAGAGATGAGTTAAGACAAATAGATAAGGCTTATCCATTGCATGATGATTGGGAATTATAGATAAACATTTGTTTTGATAAATAATTACATTTTTCCGATATACAGCGTATTTGAAGACTACGCCGAACCTTTTCTTATATATAAAATTCTCGAATCACAACAAACTTCTCCGAAACGGCTTGACCGATTTTTTATGAAATTTTATATGAATATTCAGTAGGTCTGGGAAACGGGTACCATCTATTTTTTATATCCCTAAGTGATAAGGGTTGTTCGCTAACTTTTATTTTTTGGCCAATTTTTTTTTATAATATACACTAGATATTCCCTAGATATAATTAATAGAGCAAAACAACGTTTGCTAGTGCAGTTAGTATAATAAATTTAAATTTAAAGTGACTTTTATAAATTTAAAATGACTGGCCCGTTGGCGCAGTAGGTTCAGGTTGCGTTCAGCTCAGCGGGTCGGTTGCGGGTCCGATTCCCACCGGAGGCCAACATTTTCTATAAACAATTTGTTGGTTCTTCGAGCCTAGGTGTATATTTGTATTTAAGTGTGTATTTAAAATTATATAAGTAGTATATCTACCAGTTGTCCGTCAAACACAAGTATTAAGTTACTTACTTTGGGGACGGAGGACTGTGTGTATAAGTGTCCCATATATTTAACATTCTAGCTTAACCAGGTAACTATGGGTAACGAGGTTAAATCATATAAATAGAACTTAGCGTTACTTTTCGGAGATCCATTGTACAAAACATTTCGCAATAATCCGCGATACAGTAAATAGGAGATATATATAATGCTAAATGTAGAGTGGACAATTCTTTTTCATACCCGAAACGAA
The DNA here is from genome assembly GCA_947086505.1 of Morpho deidamia. Lineage (NCBI taxonomy): Eukaryota > Metazoa > Arthropoda > Insecta > Lepidoptera > Nymphalidae > Morpho > Morpho deidamia. The sequence goes on from CAMTZC010000008.1 coordinate 10,699,321, forward strand.
CAGGATTTGTTAAAACACATACACCAACCTCAACTAACCACATATGGTAAGTGTGGATCCATCCACATACATATTTTACACTCATTGGTTTGTATTGTAGATCTACAAAATACTACAAAAAAGTCCGCGACAGCGTATCTCTCTCTTATTGATAACCTAAAATAACTACTTTATGTTCAAAACATCAATTAAATACACTCATTTCCACGTGAGGGACCCCGCACACACAGCTAGACAAATAAAATCAAATCAATCCATTCACAAGTTGACAATATAAAAATCCTGTTAATAAAATCATTGTTATGTATTGAGTCATCGTTAATAGAACAATCCATAAACCATTGTAATTGTGTTGATACTGCGATGGCTGTCGTTTCTTGATATGTGGTCCGTCGTAAAACGTCTTAATTGTTTTATACTTGACATTATGTACGAGTAACTGTATTTCGGAACTCATATGGAATTCATAATCAAGAAAATAAAGGCAGAGTGCTTGTTATTAACAAGAATTAATTCAGATCAATAAAACAAAGATGGAGTCTAAATATATCTTTGTAAGACTATCAACGACATATAAATCACACAAAAAAGAGCCATACGTGGCATTTCCTTTTGAAGTTCGCGTGAAGTTTAAGGAAATAGGTATTCTTCAGGTGGAATTCCGTCAGTGTGCAGAATTGTGCAGTACTGTGAATGCACAGTATGCGGCACATACGTTTTCTCTGGTCGACTCACTCAAGCAAACATTAACAAATTATGCGCGAATATTCTAGAAATGTTCGCGCACATCTATGCACATTTATGCGCGTACACTTGAAACAGTGGACTCGTGTCGACGCGTACGCACTCATTGTTCACGAACTCAGTTTTGCTTCCGCTACTAGAACGAAATCATTTGTTTGTACGCGCACATCTTTAATCAGGAGTGGAGCAATGAAAAAATTATTAAAAATAATTTTATAGAAAATATTGTAAATCTGTATATAATTAATAAGTGAAATAATAATATAGATTGTAAAATATTTCTTAATAAACATGTTCGGGCACATGTGTGCTTGACTGTGCGCTTACACAAGATATATTTCGGAGAGTGTGCCCAGGTACTTCATGAACTTATTTCACCATCGCCGTTTTATCATCGCACCTCTAGGCACCGGGAGAAGTTCCACCCTTATGTCATCGACATCCCGCGAAGACATCATCATCATTTCTGTTGCACACAGCAAGGGAATGGAATTCTCTCCCGGCATCTATCTTTCCCAATACCTTCGATATGGGTACCTTCAAGGCTAGAGTGAATAGGCACCTTCTAGGTAAGCGCGCTCCATCTAAGACTCTATCATCGCTTACCATCAGGGATGATTACAGTCAAACGCTCGCCTTTTAAACAATAAAAACAAAAAAAACACACACACACAACATTGCCGGTGGAGACAGAAGCTAAACGCGATATCAGCTTAGTACGTGCAGTGCGAGAACTTTGTACACAATCTTTATAAACAAATGTGCTGCACACTATTTTGGTGGAATCCTACCTTTACATTAGCTTCACAGTATATTTTTAGGAATTTAATTTTTGTGCTTAAGATTATATATAAACATAAAAAGATTGGCGACGTATATAATAGACAAAGCAGGAACCAACATAAGCTTGCAGCTCCTGCTTGGCGCTTTACAAAAGTACCCAAAACCACAAACGACCTACGTACTTTTGCAAGGAGCTAAGCAAGAGCCGTAAACTTATATCGGTTACAACTTTGCCTTTTACATATATCACCTATTGTTACATACTTCTCTATTTTTTATATACAAAAAATAAATTGCTAAAAATATACTGTGAAGCTAATGTAAAGAATACATAAAAATATTTATTAATCTTCGGTATGTCCGTAGCCGCAAAACTCGAAAAGTACTGAATGTACTTACTTGAAAATTTAACACAACTTTCGATATTTTATATAAGATTGTTAATACATAACATTTTATCTTAAAAATTTCGAGGGTATGACAAATTTTATATTTATCCGCAAATAAGCGTAGCCATGTCTAGCTAGCAATAAGACAACAGGAAACTACCTCGTGCCAAATATTTTGAGTGAATGTGTGACTCACACAACTCACTTTTAATGATTATTGAATTAATATGATTAATGAAGGTAAAACTTTGGAATGTTGCTCTTACCGGGAACAACCAGCAAGAAACTCAGGGGTCAATCTTTTAAACATTTTCAACGAGTCTATACGGCGACTTCTCGGTGAGTAACTTCCGGAAGCTGCATTAACAAAATGGGATTATTCGAAAGTACTTAAAAACGTCTAATTGTATAAAGACAAATTCCTACTAAAAAGTAGCGTTCTTTCACTTCGTCTGCCTGTTTTATACTATCTTTTAGCAGGTTATTTTGTTCTGTCACTATTTCTTTTTATTTCTATAAGCTCAGCAAGGGTCTCTTTCGGGGCTCCTCCCATATTCTTCATTTTCTCCATATAGTCTAATGCTTCACGATTGTCTTTATTTATGGCTATTTCGTTTCCAATTCTTGATATATTCAAATTCAAAATTCAAGTAAACTTGTAAACAAGTGCTTTCGAATCGTCGACATCTACTGCTGGTCCAGAAAGCTGTTCCTACCGAGAAGAACCAGTAAGAAACTCAGCAGTTGCTCTTTTCAAATAATAATTCCCACAAACGATTTATGTACTTTTAAAAGGCGTAAAGTAGGAACCGCAAGCTTATGTCGGTTCCTACTTTATCTATATAAGCTTTTTAAGTCCGATAAGTAGTATTTCGATTTCGGCTTTTATCTCCGTTTTTAAATTTCTTGATATATATAATTGTTCTCTTATCTTGCAGGCTCATTTATCGTACATTCTTTTTCTATTTTCTCTAGTCAGATACGTCTGGTTTCGGAATCGATGGGGTGTAGAGATTGGGGTTGTTTGCGTGGCAATGGGGGGGGGGGGCTATAGTCCTTTTCCAGTCTTTCAATTTGCTCTTCCCTTTTACTACTTCCCGCTTCCGTCATCGATGGCGAAGACCCAACCCAGGAAAAGTCGGGACAAATAGTATAAGTCGAAAAAGGCCCCGTTGAATAGTCTCCAATAAAATCAAATCGCAGTTTATTAACTCTATATACAAACGAACGTAAAATTTATGACGTGCGTGTTTATTTAAATTCAAAACGATCTGTACGCGTAATTAAAATGAATAGGAAGGGAACACTTGCAACCGGGTCTGGCAGATCTGCCGGTGAGACAACGATTTTTGGCATAGTTTCAACGTGGGCGCTATTTTCGCAGCGCCCGCGCATGTCGGGTTCAGGGTTAGCTGGACATTAAACGCACCGTTTACTATGATAACAAACCATAAACTAACACTACCCACCACCAGTTATGTGTTTACAAAAGTTTTATGAATTCTTCATTCAAATTCACACTAATGTTATATGTACGTCCATTTAACTGTCTTTAAGTTTCACAGCTAATCCGCTGGCTTGCCTTTTAACTCAGACCTCGCCTGCGGCGTATAAAAGGCGCAGAGATGGAATTAAAACGGGGACTGAGGTACTTTTACGAATTCTGCATGTATCAGGTATGAGAACGGATAGTACACTCTATATTTAGCATTACATATATTTTCTTTTATCGCGGATTATAGCAAAATAATTTCTATTATTACTTTTGTATTATGGACCTCCGCAAAGTAACACCTACTTCTATAAATTATTTGACGTATATTTTTTTTATTTTGAACAATGAATAAAATCAACTGTTCTATAGTAAATCACTAATATCGGTTTGAAGATCGTGACCAACTCTAACAATGAGAACACGAAATTGGCAATTCAAGCCAAGGATATATTCGCACAGTCATTATTTGATACCTGTAACTCCGTGAGCTTGACTCCAAAGCGACTGCCGACATATCCATACTACATTCCTAATGCGAAAGTCCATCCGTCTGTTGCGATATAAATGAAATTTGCATCAATTAAATTAAAACTTATGTACTAGGCCAACGTAAACAAAACGTAACGTAAATAAAAATAACTAAAAAGTAAGTAAAAGTAAATAAAAACACTTTTTTCGGGAAAGAAAAATATATTAGATACATAACTCAGGGTATTTTATAAATGTATGAGACAATTACACACACTATCGTTGGTCCCCAAATTAAGTAACTTAATACTTGTATTATAGACAGACTATAATAACACAAGTATTAAGTTACTTAATTGTACTTACGTAACTGATAAGAACATACATATATGAATTTTAATTAATACTCAAATACATAAATATTAGGTCCTTACATATGAAATTGGCGTTTTGTCGTACTGGCCACTTTGATCTCAAATATTACCTTTATGGTTAGGAATTCCAAATTCAAATTCATACAGCTATTTACTCATGCATTTGTGTTTCAAACCCCCTAATTCATTTGTTTTTTTCTTTGTGTCACTCTGTTTACAAAATGGAAAACATGAAATATCGCGTTATTTACGAGTATTTCACCACCATGGCACCACCGTGGCACCAGTGCTGCAGAAACGCAACATGCTCGAAGGATTAATGATGTGTATGGTGACGGTGTCGCAAAAGAAAACACAGTGCGTTTATGGTTCCGACGTTTTCGTTCTGGAAATTTCGACCTACAGAACAAGCCTCGTGGACGGCCGGAGACCAAAGTTGATAATGAAGAATTGAAGGCTATTGTGGAAGCGGATCCATCGCAAACAACGTCCGCGTTACCTGCAGGCTCCGGTGTTAGTGATAAAACTATTCTAATCCACTTGAAGCAAATTGGGAAGGTGAAAAAGCTTTAAAGGTGGGTACCTCATGAATTGAGTAAAGCAAACCGACAAACGCGCGTCGACTGCTTCGTTACGTTACTCAACCGGCACAACAATGAAGGAATTTTAAATCGAATCATTACCTGTGATGAAAAGTGGATCCTCTACGATAATCGGAAGCGCTCATCGCAATGGCTGAGTCCTGGCGAACCAGCCAAATCCTGCCCTAAGCGAAAATTGACTAAAAAAAAGTTGCTTGTAAGTGTTTGGTGGACTAGTGCCGGTGTCGTTCACTACAGCTTTCTTAAATCTGGCCAGACGATTACGGCAGATATCTATTGTCAGCAACTGCAAACCATGATGGAAAAGCTAGCTGCTAAACAACCGAGGCTGGTCAATCGCTCTAGGCACTGCTGCTTCAGGACAACGCTAGACCACACACTGCACAACAGACGGCTACCAAATCAGAGGAGCTTCAATTAGAATGTCTTAGACATCCACCGTACTCTCCGGACCTTGCTCCAACAGATTACCATTTTTTTCGCAATTTGGATAACTACTTGCAAGGAAAAAAATTCAACTCCGATGGGGCAGTCCAAACCGCCTTCAAAGATTTTCTTGATTCCCGCCCGAATGGTTTTTTTAGTAAGGGGATCAATGAACTACCTATGAGATGGCAAAAGTGCATACATAGCAATGGTACATACTTTGATTAATTAAATATATTTCATTAAAAAAAAACGACTTTCTGTTCCTCCCATAGAAAACGCCAATTTCATATGTAAGGACCTAATACACCCTGAATCGAAGAACTTACAAATTGCATTTAGAAAATGTGTGCCCTCTATGGGAATTATTAATAACAAGCTAACAGCGCATACTATTCTTTATCTTTTTATGAATGGATCAGCAGTTATTGATAAGTGACGTAACGCACGCACCTGTCTATAATGTACCGATGATTTATGACACCGCGGGCAGCGAGTGTTTAATAGTAGTATAATAAGACCGCTCGTTGCACCAAACTTCTTTTGTCTTTTGTGTTAATTCAATAAAAGTTACCTAGGTAACGGACAAATAAACGAGGAAAAGTAGCTTTTTAGTATTTTCAGATTATAATATCGAGGTCAATACGTGACCGTAGCAGGTTTTTGTTAGTTAAAGGATTTTTTTGGCAACAGCGATTAATTTTAGTTGTTGCTTAATCTGTGGTAATCTGAGACTAGATTTATCAATAAAATTCACATTTTTAACAACGTTAAATTACAATATTCATATTCAAATTTAAAAAAAATCTTTGAATTCTTTCTTTGTGCTTTTGAATCGTCATCTCCACTCGTAGCACTGATTCGGAAAGCTGTTCCTACCGACAATAGCCAACAAGAAACTACGCAGTTGCTCTTTTCATATAGTATTCTTATAACTAGTTACTACTATTTAGTCATTGCTGTCTTGTACAGGGTAGAGGAGTAGCTATATCCACGCATTTATCATCTATATAATCCTTTATAGTATAGTAGGCTTCCTGTATCAGCCTCCCTTTAACAGTGTTTTTAAACTGCTATAATGGCAAAAAATGGCATAAATAGTAATAGTCTCAAATATGTTGGTTCTTCACATACTTTTGTCTTTCTCCGGTAAATGACGGTGTAAAAGGTAAAAGGATTTAAAGTGTACTATAGTTTACCTTTAAGCTATGATAACCCAGCGGTGAGAACTCCAGTCAGGCACCAATGAGTTTTTCTATTAAAACGTATGTATGATTATTACAAGTTATCACACGCTTTTCGGTGAAGGAAAACATCACGAGTAAACCTGCATATATCTAGAGAATTCTTGAGATATATGTAACCTAACAATCCGCATTAGAGCAGCGTGGTAGGACTTAGCTCCAATGCTTCCCTCCGAAAACGGAGAGAGGAGGTCTATGCCCAGCCGTGGGATAGTAACAGGCCGTACTTTACTTTAGTGTATTTTTAGTGCTTTTGTTAAAAGAATGCATGCAATGCCATGTGTATGAAGCAGGCAAAATTCATATACCTTACACATGCAGGACAAGTCACGATACGTATCCTAAGACGCCTCCACCAGCAAAAAGGACTCAAGCAATACACACAACCACCACCACAATCTCTACGATCGTTTCGCCCCGAAACCGAAGCATCGTAAGAAGGATAGGCTCCAGAACAAAATCGAACTGTCTTCACATTCATAAGTTCTCTTAAGCAACGCGGATTATAGGAAGGTAGTTCTGTTGTAACTTCTGTTCTACGGATTTCTGTAAAGTAACGCCTTCTTGTATTAATGATTTCCCTTTAGTGCCGTTAAACTATAAACTTTTCAAACACTGGTTACACAAATTTTACATACTGTAGGCCTACCATGAACTTTTAGATAACGATTGAATTCAAAGTCAGTACCTCAACAGACACGCTTTCTTTTCGTACCATGAAGTGTGGATTGCATTGGGATCGTAATGTTTGAAAAGGATAACTTTATATGAACTATAGATAACTCAGTCTCTTTTATTCACATATTTTTAGGACGCATTCCGAACGCTCATTCCGTAACGACTTACAAGTGTGCGTTTTTAAGTGTCCTATATATTTATTTAGAAAAAAAAGCATTAGGGTTAACAGCCTTTGCTGAATTCAAAAGAATAAAATATCTCAGACGATCATAAACGATTTTAAGTGGCTGTATTAATTTGGGAAACGTCTCCTAATTAGTTCATATCAACACTCGTAGAATTGAAGTAAATTGAAATCACACGCTCAAATAAATATCGTTTAGATTTTCTGTCAAAAAACTAGACAGTATTTCGTGGTAACGCCAATGCAAAAAATTCGAGAGCTCTAATTCAATTTGCGAAATCGAAAACATTCATTTACAACGAACAAGCTAGTTGTGGTTACGGAGATATCAGTACCATTAAAGTATAATAGTATTTACTTTTTAAGTAAAATACTAGTTTCTGTCCGTATCTTCATTAGTATGGACTGTACTAACGATATGAAATGTAACCGACATCATTTACGTATAGTACGCGGCAATAAATATTGCACATCGAGGTTTAAAGAGAGAAATCGGCTAGATTTTGCTTCATAGACCAGTCTCTGATGCACATACTGACGAGCCCGTGTGAAACGTCACATACTAACTGAGTGACAGTGACAGCGCTCTACGAAACCGTACTGGCCGGCTGTTTCGTTCTAAACATCGATGTGCATTATTTATTGCCGCGTACTATAGCTAGGTTATCAAAGATCTTGGGGTAAAAGAAAAACTAGTGCCCCAACTAAACTATTCACAGTGTAAGGTTAGCTGTTTTCGAACAAATAATTACCAATTATTTAATACTGGCTTTTAAACTTCGTTCGCGTGGACTGCAGTCTTATTATTTGAGTAAACCGTAATACTTATATTTATTATGGTTAAAGTGGGTTAACCTTAAAAGCTAGACTTATGCTGTCGCGGACTTTTATTTAGAAATTTTGGAGGGAACAATTTTATAATACATGATTTTTGAATAACTTTTATTCAGTGCACGCAAGGAAAGCTAAATTTTGTCGTTTTCGCAATATTTTTTATTGCAACTCCTCTCCTATTCATCTTAGCGTGATATTATATAGTCAGTAGTGATATTGTATAGCCTTCCTTGATAAATTGACTATCTTACATTCGAAGATTTTTTTAATCGGTCCAGTAGTTCCTGAGATTAGCGCGTTCAAACAATCAAATAAACAAACAAACTCTTCAGCTTTATATATTAGTATAGATATATGTATATATTAGACAACGTTGAAGTATATGAATTTCATCTTCCCTCTCAATATTTATTGTGACACTCTCACTTACAGGCCTATGGCTCCACTACTGTATTATAACTGTATAATTCAAATTCAAAATATTTTTTATTCAGTTAAACTTGTAAACAAGTTCTATTGAATCATCAAAATCTACTGCTGGTTCGGAAAGCTGTTACGCTCGGAAAGCTTCGGAGAAGAGCCAGCAAGAAACTCGGTAGTTGCTCTTTTCAAATAAAATTCTTATAACTAGTTACATTTGGTTATTACTATCTTGTATAAGGTAGAGGAGTAGCTTTATCCACGCAATTTTATTGTCTATAATATTCGAAGGTAGTTACAAGAGCGTCATGTGACAGTCGGCTAATATTGTTTCTGCAGTATTTTCTACGTTACACTGACATCCCTTTGACGTATTTGCTTGATAACAAAGTCCATATTTGGATTTGTTTAACTAACATGTAAGCCTTAAATTAATAAAGTTACACGATAACGTATTTATTCAACTTTTATCACACCTTATGACACATTGTTTTTCATACGACCGCGGGTTTTGCATTTTTCGAAATTTTCGCGCCCGAATCCGACACATAGACCTAGAAAAGGCTCAGCAACGGTAGCACTATAGGAGTTTTCCAAATTGTGCACAACAGTATTAAGAGTCTCCGTCTTACGAACCAACATTTTAGAGCAACCAGAAACAATTAAACATAAGAATAGCTCTTTGTTTAAAGAAAAGATAAATGCTTATAGTTCAAGCCTATTTCGTGTTCAGAAACAAAATAAATATTGGGGGTTGAACCAACTACTATATAAATATGCTTGCTAAAGTGATGCGTCCCGGAGATCTTGTCGTGACGTCTCCTGATGATTCTTCGATTTTGTACGTAACGTAGTAAGTATGTGCAGCGCAAGTGTCTTGTAGTGTTAGTGATGAAGGTTACAAGGGCATTCGTTTTAAGAATCCTGCATAACAGAATAACAGAAAACTTCCGTTTTTCCTACGGGAACAGGATAAAACACGTATTGCAATATTGAATGTATTTAGATTTATATTTATATGTACTAAAAATATGACACAATGAATTCCAAATAAGATTAACAATTATCAGATATCAATGCTAATAACCGAGATCAACGGCTTAACGTAGTCTGCGGGAAGGCCAAACTGTTATAAAACAGTAAGCGAATTGAGTCACAATTGTTAAACAACGCTTATAGCTTTTGTTAAATTATAGATATAGAAGAAGAGCGATGACTTCACAGCTATGGTTAACTTTAAGCTGGCATCGCCATAAAAGTCTGACAGGGATTTCATGAAAAACGTGTTTACAAATGTTACGATAATTTAGCACGCTCGTTACACATCGCAAGTGGTACTGTTTTCACGGAAAATTAACACTTTTTTATGTTTGTTTTAATGTTTATATATGCCGTAGCACTCGCCGAAGCACTAATTGTTGTGATACGGACGCTAAAAACTAACAGCTTAACAAGGGCAGGAAATACTATAGGAGCGCATGCAAAAATTTGCAAAGACCTCTTGGCGCGTTTTAGAAAAACATGATTTTATGACTTGTAAATGATTTATAGAAGCAGGCTTTACTTTACGGAATTCCATATTACAGAAACTACAACAGAACTACTCTGCTATAATGCGCGTGTGTTAAGCGAATGTATGTAGTGCTAAGTGTATGAAACAGGCAAAATTCACGTACCTTACACATGCAAGGACAAGTCACCACACGCATCCCAAAACGTCTCCACCAGCAACAATGAACACAAGCAATACACATAACCACCACCAAATCTCTACGATCGTTTCGCCTCGAAACCGAAGCATCATCAGGAGGATAGGCTCCACGACGAAATCGTTAGACATACGTGAATTTTACCTGCTTCATACACTTAGCATTACACACATTCGCTTAACACACGTGGATTGTAGCAACGTAGTTCTGTTATAGTTTCTGTAAACTCTATAATATCCGGCTTTCCATCTGGTATATGGAGATGGTCATACCTCAAGTATCATTTCCATGAGCCGTGGATGATAGCAAGATTTTTTTTTGGCCTGAAAGATACCAAACTGTTAAAGTTATAGTTGTAACTTAATCATAAACTAGTAGTATAAAGTATTTCGGACACCTCGGGCCCAGTATAACCCAATCTGTACGCTCCAGGACTACTTGCTCTAAACTGAGCTTTCGTCGTTCTAGGAAGGTACTGAAACGCATGTATTTGAATCCCTTTCGTACCATGCGCTATAAGAATTCTTCCAGTTGAGGGTGTATGAGCGACGTATGTTTATGATTCTAGGGTTAAAGTGAGCCGATTCCCGATTTGTGTCTCCAATTATCGTAAATTTGAGGACAGAATTTTACGGACATCAGTCTAAAGTATTGTGACACTCCCAGGTCTGCATATGACTAATTATTATATTATATTAGCCTTTATTATCTGAAGTGTTATTTTATTTACAATATTTGTATATTTTACTTTTTTAACATTTTATCTTCAGTTTGCCCTTTGACATAGGCCTCCTCCAGAAACTTCCAAATTCTTCTGTTACAAGCCTTCTGTTTCCACATATGACCTGCGATCACTCTTAGATTGTCCTCCCACCTTAGGTAAGGCCTTCCCCTTTTCTCTCGTAATTCCCCGTGGGTACCACTCTACTATATCTCTATTCCATTTTGACAATGTTTTCCTCATCATGTGGCCAACCCTATGCATATCACTAATACTCTAGTATAATAGCTCTATGAAAAATGGACAAATAACCGATTGAGGTTTGGAACATTCTCTTTTTATCGATTGACGTTTGAATAATTCGCAGATATAAGCCGTGCTTCAAGATATTGTAATGATCTGCGGAGCTTTCTATTGAATAAACGACTGATGTTGTTGTTCAAATTCAAAATATTCTTTATTCAAGTGAAATTGTAAACAAGCGCTTTTCAACATCTACTGCTGGACAACATCAGAAAGCTGTTCCTACCGAAAAGAACCAGCAAGAAACTCGGCGTTTGCTCATTTCAGAGAATAATTCTTATTACTAGTTACATATAGTTATTAATGTCTTGTACAGAGTTGAAGAGTAGCTATATCCAAGCATTCTTATCGTCTAAGTAATCCTCAATAGTATAGTAGGCTTTCTGTATTAGCCTTTTTTTAACAGTGTTTTTAAACTGCTGTAATGATAAAGTCAAAGTACATTGCGGAATTTTATTATAGAATCTTATACCCAAATCCACAAACGACTTATGTACTTTTGCAAGGCGCAAGCCGCAAGCTTGTCGGTTCCTACTTTGTCTATTATATACATCGCCAATCTTTTTATGATTATGTATATCGAATGGCCCGTTGGCGCTGTGGGTAGTGACACTGCCTTCAGATCCGCGGGTCGCGGGTTCGATTCCCGCCGAGGGCCAACATTTTCTATAAACAAATTGTTGGTTCTTTGAGCCTGGGTGTGTATTTGTATTTAAGTATGTATTTAAACTTGTAGTATATCTAGCAGTTGTCCGTCACCCATAACACAAGTATTAAGTTACTTACTTTGGGGACGGACGACCGTGTGTGTTAATGTCCCATATATTTATTTATTTATTTATTTATTTATTCTTATGTACAAAAATTAATTGCTAAAATAATAACAAAAATTAAATTAAAATGCTTTAGGTTATAATGCATGGAATATCATAAATAGGAATTTGATTATGCATAGTTTACGGCGAAAGAAATACTAGAACGACGTGGCCAGCGAAAGTTACATAACTCCAATCATAAACACCTTTTACCAGCAATGCAGGTCTTACACTTGCAAACAAAATAGAGAAGATGTTTACAATTCTTATTATTCTACACATAAACTACTCAAAACAAAATAGGGCCCACCCCGCCTCGATCTACAAATTTGTTCACAATTTTTTTGCACGGCTATTGTAATATGACTCAAGTACTTAAACGTATAGTTGACATGTTTAGGAGTCTGTTCCCAGCGTTTCTAACGATAACTTTGACATTATTTTCAATTAAGTAGTCAAGTATAGTGTAGGGCTAAAAAAATGCATATTTTTTCGCTCGCGCTCTCAGTCGTATTCTTAACGTTACTGTTGAAGTTTATTTAGTAAACCATTTCCTTTGATTACGGCGCTAGTTCTAATCAATATGCCTGGTCCTCGTCGTCATATGAACAAGGACACTGCAGCTAGAGCAGTTACTACGCTTCAGGAAGGGCACTCTCAGAGATCTGTTGCAACAAGTGTCAGTGTGTACCAACGAGCTATCCAAACCTGTAGGAACGCTATTAAGAGACCTGAAGTAGTGCTAGAAGACCTGGATCAGGGAGAGTGAGAGCCAAAATGGAGCAGGACGACAGAAATATCAGATTAACTGCCCGTCGGGAGCATGCAATCACCGCCCGAGCGCTACAAAATCAATTACGGCAGTCTAATGGAAGACAAGTGAGCGATCAAACTATTCGAAATCGACTCCACGAAGATGGCCAATGTTCCAGAGGACGTTTTGTTAGGCTCAAACTAACAAGACGTCATAGTGCAGCGCGCTTAAGGTTGGCACATGAACATTTGGATTGGACAATGGATAACTGGAGATCCGTACTCTTAACGGACGAAAGTAAAATCAAGTTTTATAGTCCCTATGGACGAGTATGTGTATAGAGAAGGGAAGGAGAACGTTTTTCAGAACAATGCATCCATAAAATTGGCCGCTTTGAGGGTGCAAGTGTTATGGTTTGAGGTGGAATAAGCTTACTAGGTAAAACAGAGCTGGTAATTCTGGATGGAGGTACCGTAATGGCCTCTAGTTACGTCGAACTGATAGTCCGCCCTCATATTGTTCCATTTTCACAAAGAATTGACGCTTACTTTGTTTTAATGCAAGACAACACTCGCGCTCACATGGCGCGTACTACACAGAATGCACTTTCTGATGCCAATATTTCAATATTGCCATGGCCAGCCATGAGTTCCGACCTCAATCCCATCGAACATTTATAAGATCAATTGAAAGGAAGCCTCAAAGAAAACTACAGGAGCGTCACATTCAAGAACAGCTAATAAACGCACTAAAATTGTGTTGGAAGCAAATACTGCACCAAAACATAGTGCATCCTATCGAAAATATTCCAAATAGACTCAGGGAGTGCGTACAGAGTAGAGCAGGAACCCCACGCTTCTAAACTAAGGATTTCTCAACATATGGTCCCAATAGAACGATAAAATTTAAACTTCTTTAATCTCATTATTTTACCGAAATATCGTAAAAAACTGTTCTTTGTGTTTAAGTTAAAAAAAAATAAAAAAATTATGCTATTGGATAAGTTCATATAATTTAAGAATCCCTACTTTAACCATATGTAATCAGAAAAACCGAATAATTGTATGTATTTTAAAATTAATGCAAAAAGACGTGGTGGGCCCTATTTTGTTTTGAGTAGTTTACAATGGAACGAAAAAAAATACAAAATATTTATTAGACGAATTTGACGAATCTCAACATCCTCCTTCCCTTATCTCACTCTAAGTGGGGTCGGCACAACACGTTACAAACATGATGTCACATGATTTGGCTACGTATTTTACGACCGGCCGCCTGCCTGACGTCAACTTACCTTAGTCGTATTTTACGACCCCTCGGTAAGAAAGAGGGTGGTCTAATCTACTCAACCGGATACCACAAGGTGGGTCGACTTGCCTTAGTCGCCTTTTACGACACCTGGGTAAGAAATGAGGGTGGTGTATTTTACTAAGCCGGATACCACACGGCGGGTCAACTTACCTTAGTCGTATTTTACGACCCCTCGGTAAGAAAGAGGGTGGTCTAATCTACTCAACCGGATACCACACGGTGGGTCGACTTACCTTAGTCGCCTTTTACAACACCTGGGTAGAAATTCTTCTTCTTCTTCTTTCTCAACCGATAGGCGTCCACTGCTGGACATAGGTCTCTTCATGGGCTTTCCAAAACACACGATCTTGTGCCGCTTGTATCCAGCGGCTCCCCGCGACCTTTTTGAGGTCGTCCGTCCATCGCGTAGGGGGTCTGCCAACACTGCGTTTACCGGTGCGGGGTCGCCATTCCAACACCTTGAGACCCCAACGCCCATCGGTTCTCCGCACTATGTGCCCCGCCCATCGCCACTTCAGCTTCGCAACGCGCTGAGCTATATCGGTGACTCTGGTTCTTCTACGGATCTCCTCATTTCTGATTTGATCACGTAGAGACACTCCGAGCATAGCCCGCTCCATCGCTCGCTGAGTGACTCTGAGCCTTCTTATGAGGCCCATAGTCAGCGACCACGTCTCAGATCCGTAGGTCATCACTGGCAACACGCACTGTTCGAAGACTTTGGTCTTCAGGCACTGAGGTACCTTGGACGAAAAAATCTCGCGTAGCTTCCCGAACGCTGCCCATCCGAGTTGGATTCGGCGACTAACCTCTTTCTCGAAATTGGACCTACCCAGCTGGACCGTATGTCCCAGGTATATGTACTCGTCTACAATTTCGAGTGCAGAGTTCTCAACGATGACCGGGTGGAGCGGAACATGTGAGTTTGACATGATTTTCGTCTTACTCATGTTCATTTTAAGGCCCACCTGTTGAGATGCTCTGCTGAGGTCATCGAGCATTGTGTTAAGGTCCTCCAGAGACTCTGCCATAACGACTATGTCGTCGGCAAATCTGAGGTGAGTGATGTACTCGCCGTTAATGTTGATGCCGTATCCGTTCCAATCCAAAAGCTTAAAGACGTCCTCCAATGCAGCGGTGAACAGCTTCGGGGAGATGACATCTCCCTGTCGCACACCTCGCCGCATTCGGATACGGACTTGGATACGTCTTGGATACGGACAGACATTGTGGCGTTTTCATACAAACACTTCAACACTTGGACGTACCGATAGTCGATTCGGCATCGCTGGAGCGATCTTAACACAGCCCATGTTTCCACCGAATCAAAGGCCTTCTCATAGTCCACAAACGCCAAGCAAAGTGGCTGGTTATACTCCTCGGTCTTCTGTATAACCTGCCGCAGCGTGAATATGTGGTCCATGGTACTATAGCCTTTGCGGAAACCGGCTTGTTCGGGAGGCTGAAAGTCGTCAAACCTACGAGCTAGACGATTCGTAACGACTCTCGAAAACAACTTATAAGCCTGACTTAGCAGCGCGATGGGTCTATAATTCTTCAATAAGGTGTTATCACCCTTCTTGAAGAAAAGAACCACCACGCTCCTGTGCCAGGCTTCCGGCGTATTACCTTCGTGAATGACGGAATTGAACAATCGCTGAAGGACCTTAAGTACGGGTTTTCCACCGGCCCTCAGGAGTTCTGTTGTGATTCCGTCATCACCTGGTGCCTTGTTGTTTTTGAGTTGTTTGAGAGCCATACTAATCTCGTATAGGCTGACGTCCGGGATATCTTCGGTATAGTGTCGGGTCAGCTTAGCTCTTGGGTCTTTTGCCAAACTGACAACAGGCTGTTGTGTTGAGGTGTATAACTGTCCATAGAACTTCTCAACCTCTCTCAAAATCTCAGGACGAGATGAAATGATACTACCGCTATCGGTCTTCAATCGCGTCAGCTGCCGCTGCCCAATAGATAGATCTCTTGCGAGCACTTTTGAGCCCCTGTTACGCTCAATAGTCTCTCGAATGTACTCGGTTTTGAAGTGTCGCAGGTCGCATTTCTGCGCCTTAGAAATCTGTCTATTGATCAGACGGTAGCGTGTCGCATCTACTGAAGACTGTAGCCTCATTTCGTTCCTCTCATCCATGAGCTTGAGAGTCTGGGTCGAGAATTTATTGGGTCTTTTACGGTGTGTCTTATAAAATTTGGACCCCACCGTATGGACAGTTTCCACCAGCCTGTTGTTTACATCGTCCACAGAGGCGCAGTCAGCTAGGCAATCAAAACGGTTCATCAGCTCGAGTTGGAACTTCTCGGGGTTTTGAATATGGGCTCGAGTTGGTCGGAGCGTAGACTTCACCAATCTGGATCTTTCCAGCTGTACGCATATATTCAATGTGCCTCTAACCATACGGTGATCACTCCCGGTCTTAACGGTGTTGATCACAGAGACATCATTGAATATATGACGCCTGGTCGACATGATGAAGTCGATTTCGTTTCTCGTGGAACCGTCGGGACTGATCCAGGTCCATTTTCGATGCGGCCGTTTCTTGAAGAAAGAATTCATCATGTAGAGGTCCTCTCTCTCCAAGAAATCGGCCAGCATCTGGCCCCTGTGGTTCCGTTGCCCGTATCCAAATTGCCCTACTCTCACCTCTGTGCCGCTTCGCTTGCCCAGCTTTGCGTTGAAATCCCCCATCACAACAGTGTAGAAGGTTTTAGAGGCATGCATGGCTCTAGATATGGGTAGAAATTAGGGTGGTCTATTTTAGCGTGCTTTGCGATTTTGTCGTGGAGTCTATCTCCTGATGATGCTTCGGTTGCGGGGCGAAACGATTGTTGAGTTTGTGATAGTGAACCTGTGTAGTGCTTGTGTATTGTGGTGGAAGTGGTAGAGGTTTGTGCGTGTGTTTTTACGAATCCTGCACGTATCGGTTATGAAAATACTGATAGTCCACTATATATATTTTCTATTTACTGTATCGCGGATTATAGCAAAATAATTTTATTATTACTTTTGTATTATGGATCTCCGCAAAGTAACGCCTAATTCTATAAATTATGGTCTATTTTACTCAGCCGGATACAACACGGCGGGTCGACTTACCTTAGTCGCGTTTACGACACCTCGGTAAGAAATGAGGTTGGTCTATTCTACTAAGTCGGATACCACGTGGCATAATTCGCCGAATCTATGAATTAATAAGAATCAAATCAGCAACTATCATGTTGTTTCAAAAACAAACTTGTCCGCATTGTGTAAAGCAAAGAATCAAGATCCATTACTAGTGCACGTGATATCTTGCATAACAACAAACCCGGGCGCATAGCGTACTAATAAAGCTCAAGTGGAACGAATTGATTAATAACACTGGAAGATCGAAATCATCTTCGGCTCGACTCGACATAATATCGATGTGACATTCATCGATTTCCTTAACGATTACAGTTCAAAATAAATGAAGGCGTTTGTAGGCAATGGAGTAATTAACATTAATCTAACGGGTCGGGAGAGGTTATTTCATTAAAGACGTGTTTATGTATCTTATCAATACAACGCTAGACAATAAACTTGACACAATCCAAATTACAAAGTTACAAGATGGTCTGTCAACGAATCTGCTCAAACATACAGAAACGAGGTCAATTTTGAAAGTAGCAATAACTTGATTGTAAGTATATGAATCTTCCTTACATCACTTAATTTAGACACACCATTGACTAAGGATAATACTTAGGGAAATGGAATAAAAAACAATATACCTATATTACAACTTAATGTTCGGAATTCAAATTTGAAAGTTTACAGGTTTAACTTGAAGCAAATAAATTGCTTTCTAACTAACGCATCTTACGAAAAACACATGACTGTTGTGTATTTTTCTAAAATGATTTTTTTCATAACCCATTTGCATCTCTTTCACATCTCAAATGAAGCCGGTCTCTAAATGATATAAGTTGCATCGGTTGGTTGTTTAAATAAACGGAAAGTGATATTGATGATGAACTACGAAGCCCAGCCAAAGAATGTTCGCAGGTTAAGTTCGTGTAGTGGACATAAACAACAAATCTGGGGGCTTTGCCAAGTCGATTTCAGGGTCGCGAGCGTTATTGCTTCGGTGAAATTGTTCCTCGTACTAACAAAAAAAAAGTTGTGCTAAAAATATTACCGATATTCGCACAAAAAACAAAACTTGCACGTAAACTTCTGATTTAAATTTTATCAACTTACCTTTCGGTGACTGGTACGGCTTTAGATTTAAGCTCGTAAAACATGAAGTCCTGGTGATGCTGGGCAGTCGTCATCTCATCTAAAATCCTCTGGTCAATATTAAAATCGTTCGTCAATAGAGAAGCGAGATCATATCCCATATCAATGCCAGATTCATCCATTTTTAAACAAATTCACAAACACAAACTTTGTCACTAATAACGTTTATAAAAATATAAATATCAAAGACACATATTAAACAAAAAAACGTGATAATTTATATCACAATAGGACAAATATCTTTACAGCATCCATCCTCCCAGCTGTCTACTTGTTGTTAATGTTATTATAACATAGATATACGTATGAGATAGGAATGACTATTAAATAGCTCATTTCAACATAGTGCTGTTTTGAATGTACTTCAAAACTTTACTGTGCTTCTGCTTTTGCCGCTTTATATCAACGTCAGAGTTTTTTTGTATGGCAATTTCCATGGTCTCTAAATATTCCTGAAAAAAATATATACCTTCTCAATTATTAAAGTAAGTAGTATTTTGCAAATTAGAATATACTGTAGCACTAAAAAAATCGTTTGCTCAGAAATAATAAACAATTCGTAAATCTAAATATATGTTATAGATTTAATTTTTCAGCGTTTCTTTCTTGAAACTAATAATATTAATAGATTGTTGTTTTCCATATGTTAAAGATATAATATTTATCATCGCTAAGGAGTAAAAGGAGTAAGGTCAACTTAAAGCATCCATAGACCATGACTCTATGATTCAATTTTCAAATTTAATTTAATCTGTGTTTTAAATTTGCATTTATTTTGTGAAGCTTCAAACTGCTACTTTTTTTCTGATATCTTGTAAATTCCGGAAAAAATCATTTTTCATTAAATAAATCGTCTTTAAATAACTACAATGTCGAAAGCACACCCCCCAGAACTGAAAAAGTGAGCTCAACTAATTATATTTACTAAAATAGTTAAAAGCGTCCCGCGCACGGCATAACCTAAAATGTTTTATATTTCTTCATAACTTATTCGGTCAATACATAATTATTTTTACTAAAATAGATCATTTATCATACTTTAATTAATTACTTTCAGATTTATGGATAAGAAACTCTCAATTAAACTAAATGCTGGCCGTGCTGTGACGGGCGTCCTGAGAGGTTTTGACCCTTTTATGAACTTGGTTCTGGACGAATCTGTTGAAGAATGCAAAGATGGGCAACGTAATAACATAGGCATGGTGGTATGATTCTCTTCTTTTCGTTTATTCCGCTCTACAAACAATCCTCTACTATGCAATCCAAAGCTTCCTTCTTTTGAAGACATTTGGTGTGCTATAGTAACTGCTAGAGTGATATCAATACATAGTCTTCTTAACTGACTATGAGACTGCTGGTGGTACATTATGTCTGATGTTTAAATTTATTTATTTCCCTTTAGTAAGCATGGTTCATTTCTATTAACTTGTGTTGCAAGGAAATAATAAGGATTTTAAGTATATTCTCTTTAATGTTACATTAGGTCTAAGACAGTGCTGCAGAATTGACATGACATTTTTTCTAGAATATAAAATTATTTTATACCCTGAGCATCACACAACCAGTTAGTTTACTGGACAGTTAAGATTACAAAGAAATTCTACCTTGGTTTAACTGATGCCATATTATTATTATTTATTATAATAACCAGTAAAAAACAGTGAATGAACCAATTTTACATTGATTTGTTGAATAGACATTTAAGATATTTTCATTGCAAAGTGATTGAAAGCTGTTCTTTTAATAGATATAAAACTGAAAAAGATAAAAAATATGAAACATAAACTATAAAATTCTATAAATGTTAAATCTTGTTTTAGATAAACAATATCATATTCATTGTCCATCTGAAGGTATCCTAATACACAGTGAGATTGTATACCCCATAAGTTCTAAAACAATATGAAGAAAAATATTTTCTGTAATAATAGTAAAAAAGAATAGTAGATTGTGAACACTATGATAGATATTGTATTCACAATCTGTACCTGTAATCTTCTTTGTTTCAGGTTATTCGAGGCAATAGTATCATCATGTTAGAGTCCCTGGATAGAATATAGTTTTATTTTTTAAGTTAGGTATTTAATGTTAAGACAAGGAAAACTATTGATCACCTTTTTCACAGCTCCGATTTCATATTTGTATGGTATAATATGTATTATTGTTATAAATAATGTAGCAGCAAGTGAACAACCTTCAAGTCTTCAGAAAACAAGCTGTTGCTAGCGTGATACAGATTAAATTAAATATTTAATAAATTTGAGTTTTTAATTCCCCTGATATGTTGTATTATTCTTTAAAAAAAAGTAAAGTAAAGTAGCGGTCTGTTACAATCCCACTGCTGGGCATAGGCTCTCCTCTCTCCGTTTTTGGAGAGAAGGGTTCGAGCTAAGACCTACCACGCTGCTCCAATGCGGATTGGTAGGTTACACATATCTCCAGAATTCTCTATGCAGGTTTCCTCACGATGTTTTCCTTCACCGAAAAGTGTGTGATAAATTGCAATTATCAATTAGACACATGAGTTTTAATAGAAAAACTCATTGGTGCCTGCCCTGGTTTGAACTCATGTACCCTTTGAAAGAGTCGCACGGTCTCACCGCTGGGCTATCACAGCTCTATTGTTCTTTTTAGGGATACCAAAATAAAATGTCAGTGTGGTTTCTTAACAAAAGCTTCAGTAAAGATATGTATATATCTATAGTATAATCTCAATAATCTGGCACCTTGGAACCACTAACTACTACCACAACTATGAGAGTTAAACGAGATGATGCATTGATTTGTTTCAATACCTGGCATACATGGGCTGAAGAAAACAACATATCTGCCAAAGATATTATAATTCTTCGCAACATATGAGAAAAGGGTTTTTAAGCAAGGATTGCAAGTTGAACAAAACCAGACCTCAATTAAGGATTATTTTAAATCTTGTAATATTTATTTTTGAAAACAGTGACCGCCGAGTTTTTTGCTGGTTCTTCTCGGTTAGGGCACCTTACCGAACCAATCGTAGCTTCATTTTAATTTTAATTTACACCAATTTTGACGTCATACTACCAAGCTGTATTTAAGCAGTAAATGGATTTGGAAGTCATTTTTTTATTTTTTTGTGAAACTAAGAAGCACTTCAAGTCGCCGCGAGCTCTATCTATTGGAAGGTAGAAAAACAAAATGAGTTTTATTCTAGATGCAATGTCTAGAATATTATTAGAAAACAAAGGTTAATAACGCTGTCAGTTGGAAAGTTACTACAGCTCAGCTGAAATCGGGATGATTTTATACCGATTTCCCGTATCGAGTACACCCGCACAGCCCACTTAACTTCTATTGCTTTTTATGCAACTGCAAATGCAATGCAACTGTTTTATATTTTTTGAACGAGGCGCTATCTAGTGAATTGTTACGGTAACGTTGCAGTGACATCTCTGAGTCGGTATGTAAAACAGTTTCCTCTAAATCGAAGAAATTTCTCATCTATATCCTACGTAGAGTATTATATAGTGCGTTTTGTATGGCACAAAATACCGTTTTTGATCATAAGCAAACAAGCACCTTCAAATTTAGACAAGTAACATTCAATTCAAAACTGATAACATTTCAGAAATACGCATATAATTCTCTATTTCTTGTTATAAAAAAAATCAGGGATTTATTCATTCTTAAATAATATAATAAGCCAGATAACGTTTTATAGATTTCTATGAGAAAATTGAGTAATCAAGTTGTCAATCATGTTCTGTCAAGTGTCAATTGATTAGATGACAGATGAATGAAACAAAGGATTTTTGACATTTTAAACCTGCTGTTTTCCAAAATTTACTTGTAATGATAAGAAACACCCAAAATCATGCCAAAAATATAACAATAAATTTACCAAATTTATAAAAGAGTCGAGTAGAAGCTTTAATTGACCTATTATTATCGGTAAGTATTTTCAGTTTAATTTATACGCTACCTAAATTTTGTCTGATTGAAATACACTGATATTGTTATGTTTCGAATTACTGTTACATCTGGTCGTACTAATTAGATGCAACTTAGCATCCTACGTCTTTTTTCCATTTAAGTTTTTTATTTGCTTCTGATGAGGTCATTGGATGGTGTTGATATTGAATTAATTATATCGCTACGTGGAATTGCTCTTTTCCGGAATAACATAATATGGTTCAAAGTATTTTAAAATAATAGCAAAATTTTATTTTACATAACAAATAATTTTATTTTGTGCTTGTGATTAAAAACAAAAAATATGAACGATATACATCTGAGTAAGTATCCTATTATTCTAGTTATTAGAAAACTTTTAAATCTTTCTAGAACTAATATATATATCTCTTAATAACATAATTGCCAAATCTAGTAAGTGGGTGGTGCCTATGATTCAAGTATACTAAAATATTGTTTTCAAATTTACTGTCCAAACATGATTATCAAGTTTTATAATTTTGTTTGTATTCTTGTTATTTATTTATCAGGAGCTATGTCTTTTATTTTAGCAATAAAATAGGGTACACAGAACACACCAATAAAGTGAGACAGTGGTCATATGTAAAGTTTATTGAATTCAATTTAATGAAAAGTATTTACTCAGTCTATTTTTATATAAATGATAACATTAACATATCACACTCTTAGTATTAAAGTGACCTAATTAAAAAAATATTGTTTTGTGGCAAATTGCAATAAAGCATAGTTTACCTACAGAACTCATGAGTAGTAAAGGGACCTAGACCCACTTTGGAAAAGTATGTATGTCTGTCTGTTATAACCTGGAAATAAGGATTGCAATGTATCTCAGTTAAGCCTAATTATGAATTTGCTCACTTTAATACTAAGTGTACAAAATGATCTACTAAATAAAGACATTAACATATCATATATTGAAAACCATCAATAATAAAACAAGATAAATGCAGATGTTATTAGAAAAACACAGTTACAACTGGACATTTGCAGATTAAGCCTTCCTTTTCTAACTCCATTACTACATCATAAAATTGCTAAAATTTATCACAAACCAAATAATAAAAATAAATAAATGTGCAGATCGTAGTTTTACATATAATGTTATATGTAAACTATCAAGTAATATACAGAATGTTCATTTGCTTATGAAAGTAGTTAATTTAGTATAATGGGGGCAATGTGTTCAACATTACCCTGTTTCCACTAGCAGCATTGGTGGAGAACTGACAGGTTTTTAGTCTCGCGCAAGTCCAACATAACCACTGCTTGCCCCGTCGAGTGGTGACGACCCATAATGGTAAAGTAACCTGTATGTACATTTGTTGTAACTTTTTAGTATTGTAAAAATAAAATGAATTTTTGTTAGTTGTGAGGACTATTTTTTTTGGGTTTATTTAAATCCATTGAGTTATTGAAATACACTTACACTGTGAGTATAAGCATAAATCTCATGGGTCACTACTACTACCTTAGTGATATATGCCAGATGCACAATGATAACTATATCTAGAGCTCTCACAAAAGTTTGGCTCTGGTTGTAGCACTGTGATAACACTTACTATAGCCTATAGCATTTGTTGTCACATCATTGTTAGGGAACACCAGTATTTACAGTGGTGACAACATTGTAACTACTTTCAGATAGCTGATAGTCATATTAAAATTACCTGGAGTTTGTTACAAACAGCTTTGGTGTTATAGTCATGATAGAATGGTCAAAATGCTGTGTTGCTGTAATGTTATTTAAAAGTGCTCTGAGTACAAAGGATTGACATAAATAACTTTTTATTATGGACATTACATGATTCATTGAACACAATAACAAATTGCTTATTACATTACAGATAATTTACATTGTAATAAAATATTGTATAATTGGAGTCACAACAATAACTGATAAATGTTTGTAAAGATATGTATAACAAGTTATAGAATTACGTATTACTTTGTGAAGGTCTATAATACAAAAGTAATGAAAATGTTATGTTGCTATAATCCGCGTCAAAAGAAAATATATATATAATGCTCAATGTCCTCCTCTTGGCGCCTTAATCCTCAATGATCAGGGTCGTGACCTTTTTGTAGCACTCTATTCGTGACTATTTTCCTCCACTTGGCTCTGTCTTCGGCGGCGTTGATAGCGTCACTGATACTGTAGTCGTGTTGAGCGAATTTGGTCGGTCAAACGCCTGCGACTCCTGCTCAGTGCTCAATAAAGACTGTACTATCCGGTCTCTTACCTGATACAGGCAGAATTCTTTACCCAAGAGAGGAGATTTATATAGTAATAAGTTTAACTCCCATCGTTTATTTTGCCATCGCACGTGCAGCAAACTGAAGAAACAAATTATAATAACGTGTATCTGTTCGTTAATTAGTGTCTCATTGTGCGGTCATAAAATATCTGACAACCATTGGTTACAAATTTTGCACACCTGTGCCAAAAGCCTAAGAGTTAATACTTTAGAGCAACTGAAAATAATAAAATAACAGTGGCACACTTACATAATTCGTGGATTATAGCAAAATGATGTTATCGTTACTTTTGTATCATAACATTTTCTAAAAATATTAATTACAGGGACGAAGCCATTAGAAATGGCGGATACACTGGATCCACTGTCGCCAAGTGTGAACGACGCATCTCCCACAACTGGATTGATGCATAAACTGAGACTCAGGTTCGCCGGAGCTCAGCCGCCGAGATCCCCGGGAGATGGTAAGTATGACAGTTTTGTGAACTAAATTAATATATATATATTATTTTTTTTTTATAATATATATATTTATATATATATATATATATATATATATATATATATATATATACATATATATATATATATATATATATATATAAACTACTCAAAACAAAATAGGGCCCACCCCGCGTCAATCTACAAATTTGTTCACAAATTTTTTGCGCGGCTATTATAATATGACTCAAGTACTTAAATGTATAGTTGACATGTTGAGGAGTCTGTGCCAGCGTTTCTAACGATAAATTTAACATTATTTTCAAGTAAGTAGTCAAGTAAAGTGTAGGGCTAAAAAAAGTGATTAAATGCACATTTTTTTCGCTCGCATTCTCAGTCGTATTCTGAACGTTACTGTTGAAGTTTATTTAGTAAACCATTTCCTTTGATTATGGCGCTAGTTCTAATCAATATGCCTGGTCCTCGACGTCTTATAAACATGGACCCTGCAACTAGAGCAGTTGCTACGCTTCAGGAAGAGCACTCTCAGAGATCTGTTGCAAAAAGCATTAGTGTGTACCAACGAGCTATCCGAAACTTGTAGGAACGCTATTAAGAGACCTGAAGTATTGCTAGAAGACCTGGATAAGGGAGAGCGAGAGCCAAAATGAAGCAGGACGACATAAACATCAGATTAACTGCCCGTCGGGAGCGTGCAATCACCGCCCGAGCCCTACTAAATCAATTACGAAAGTCTAATGGAAGACAAGTGAGCGATCAAACTATTCGAAATCAACTCCAGGAAGATGGCCAACGTTCCAGAGGGCGTTTTGGTTGGCTCAAACTGACAAAACCTCATAATGCAGCGCGCTTAAGATTCGCACGTGAACATTTGGATGGGACAATGGATAACTGGAGACCCGTACTCTTTACGGACGAAAGTAAAGTCAAGTTTTATAGTGCCGATGGCCGAGTATGTGTATGGAGAAGGGAAGGAGAACGTTTTTCAGACCATGCATCCATAAAAAATCACAGCTTTGAGGGTGCAAGTGTCATGGTTTGGGGTGGAATAAGCTTACTGGGTAAAACAGAGCTGGTAATTCTGGGTGGAGGTACCGTAACAGCCTCTAGTTACGTCAAACAGGTAGTCCGCCATCATATTGTTTCATTTTCACAAAGAATTGGCGCTTACTTTGTTTTAATGCAAGACAACACTCGCGCTCACATGGCGCGTACTACACAGAATGTACTTTCTGATGCCAATATTTCAGTTTTGCCTTGGTCAGCCATGAGTTCAAACCTTAATCCCTTCGAACAATTATGAGATCAATAGAAAGGAAGCCTCAAAGAAAACTATAGGAGCGTCATATTCAAGAACAGCTAATAAACGCACTAAAATTTTGTTTGGAGCAAATACTGGAACAAAACATAGTGCTTCCTATCAAAAATATTCCAAATAGACTCAGGGAGTGCATATGGAGTAGAGGAGGAACCCCACCCTTCTAAACTTAGGATTTCTCAACATATGGTCCCAGTAGAACGATAAAATTTAAACTTCATTAATCCCATTATTTTACTGAAATATCGTAAAAATCTGTTCTTTGTGTTTAAGTTTAAAAAAATAAAGAAATTATGATATTGGTTAAGCTCATATAATTTCAGAATACCTACTTCAACCATATCTAATCAGGAAAACTGAATAATTGTATGTATTTTAAAATTAATGCAAAATAACGCGGTGGGCCCTATTTTGTTTTGAGTAGTTTATTAGTAAAATGTGTATGTTTGTTTTTCTAGATTTGTATGTTTCCAAATAGTTTTAAACTAATAAAAATCGGTACCGATTAAACACTTGTTTAAATTTAACTTGTTTCAATCGATTCTTTGTAATCGAAGAAAGTGTATTGTGCTATTGTGTCACTATTTCAAGGTTGGTGCAAAAACATCTGTTGAGGTCAACTCGAATTACACTTTATCAGTTGAAAAATAACCGTGGCTCAGTAAACAGCCAAAATGGTTGAGAAAATTACTAGTGGTGATTGTTTTATTTTGCTTATTTTGGTTTTTGTGTGCCAAAACATTACGTGTGTATATTTGTAAATAGAAATTCTTACGCTCTAATAGTATTAAATAAAATAAAAAAAACGGCGCGGCGATACATTTTCTCACGTTACTTTACTTTTTTTTACGTTCAGCTCTGAAAGCGTAACAGACATAATTCAAATTCATATTCAAAATTTCTTTATTTAAACTAAACTTGTGAACCAGTGCTTTTGAATCGTCAACATCTACTGCTGGTTCGAAAAGCTGTTCCTACCGAGAAGAAACTCGGCGGTTGCTCTTTTCAAAGAATAATTCTTATAACTAGTTACATATAGTTATTAATGTCTTGTACAGGGCCGAAGAGCAGCTATATCCACTCATTCTTATCGTTCAGTTGCTGTTCTTCGTAAAAGAATTGACATCTATCATAGGTGATTCTTTTTTTCTAGGATATGTCGAGTTCGGGGAGTTCAGATCAGAAAGACCCGGCATCAAGAAAGTCGGGACTTTCGCTGGTGTCTTCTGCCCCGTGGTGCTTTCCATGTTCAGTGCGCTTGTCTTCATACGTATGGGTAAGATTCCTTTTGAATATGTTTATTTGCTTATTTATTTATTTATTAATTCGGATCTTCAATAGCATTACAAGATAAAGCATCCAACATATATCCCATTACGATTAAATTAAATATGTAGTACCAATTATAGAAGAACACATTATTCTTAGATACGACTAGCAATAGCCCGCGGTTTCAACCCCGTCCATACCCACCTCGTGGTAGTGGAAAGTCTACGAAGTCGGACTATACATTTATTTTATAGATTACTTCATTATAAAAAATGGGTATCATTAGTATTATTGGAATAAGAGCTAAATCACCAAATGTCGCTACAATGAATTTGTTATGTCATTATTTGCTTTCGAGTTACATTATTAAATTCGTAATATCTTTTGATTGGGATGGCGGATTTTAATAATTTAAAAAGTATTTTACAGGTATTGAAACATTAAAAAAAAATATATAATTTAATGGGATAAGCATTAATACAGAGATTTGAATAAAATGGTTTGATTATTGTAAGTACTTTTAGCAAATTTTACAATGTAAAAAGTAGTTATCTTGGCATAACTATAATAGTTAGACATATGGTATCACGGACTTTATTGTGGATATTGACATGTTCTATAATACTGTAGAACATTTTTTTGTTCTATCATCAATGGTTTCCGCAGCGCATGCGATGAAAGTTTTTTAGAACTTAATTTTTCACACCTTATTACAATTATGTTACAGATCCCTATTTTTTGAAAATGTAATATAGCCTGTGTTGCTCAGTGAAAAAGCAGCTTTCCAGTCGTAAAAGAATTTTTAAAATCAGTCAAGTAGTTTTTGCGTGAAAACGTTACAAACATACATACATGCAAACAAACATACAAATCTTTCCTCTTTATAATATTAGTCTAGATGTTACAATTATAAAACTAAAAAAAAACACGAGAATACTGAAAACAAAAAAAACAACAATGGTATTAAATTAATCGCCACGGCTTAAACTGTGATTTGGAAAAGTATAAAACAGTCATGGCCTGTTAGTAATCCCACTGCTGGGCATAGGCCTCCTTTCCGTTTTTCGGGGAGAACGATTGAATTAGCTCCAATCATTCTCTCCGCTACCACGCGGCTCAAATGCAGATTGGTAGGTTACATATATCCCCAGAATTATCTAGACATATGCAGGTTACTTCACGATGTTTTCCTTCACCGAAAAGAGCGTGATAAATAGCAATTATCAATAAGACTGATCAGAATCAGTTGATTTTGTAATAAAATTTAAATATTTACTCGAACCCGCTTAAGTGCTCGCAAATGAGACTAGCCTGTTGTTACAGGTGGCAGTTATTGGATATTCGTACGCTTCATATTAAAGTGACCTAATTAAAAAAAGTTACAAAAGTAATAATAAAATTGTTTTGCTGTAATCCGCGATACAGAAAATAGAAAATATATATAGTGCTAAATGTATAGTGGACTATCCGTTTTGTCATACCCGATACGTGCAAGATTCGTAAAAACACATGCACAAACTTCCACCACTGCCACCACAATACACAATCACTACACAATACACAAGACAAAATCGCCAAAGCCTTTGCGATTTTGTCGTGGAGTCTACCTCCTGATGATGCTTCGGTTGCGGGGCGAAACGATCGTTGAGTTTGTGATAGTGAACGTGTGTAGTTCTTGTGTATTGTGGTGGCAGTGGTGGAGGTTTGTGCATGTGTTTTCACTAATCCTGCATTTATCGGGTAAGTAAAAACGGATAGTCCACTATACATTTAGCACTATATATATTTTCTATTTACTGTATCGCGGATTATAGCAAAATAGTTTTATTATTTCTTTTGTATTATGGATCTCCGCAAAGTAACGCCTAATTCTATAAATAAAAAAAGTTTATTTGTGTAAAATTGCAATAAAGCCTAGCGTTGTTAGCGCTACCAATAGAACTCTTTATTGTTAAAGAGACTCATATCTCAAACAGCAAGTAAACACTAGTTTTCTCAATAGTTCGTTGCATGATGTCACAGGATTACATTGAAATAAAGATTACAATGTATCTATGCAGTAACCCAATTAAGCCTGATTTTGAATTTGGTCAATTTAATACTAAGCGTGAGATATATGTATGTCGTTAAATAAATACTTAAATATATAAATACACTTTACATATAGACTTTCTCGTTTATAATATTAGTATCTATACTATGATATTATTATATAAATATAATATTAATATGATATTGTTTATAATGTTAGTATATATACTATGAAGCTGTGATAGCCTAGCGGTGAGTCCGTGCGACTCTCTAGAGACGACATAGGTTCAAACCCCGGGCAGGCACCAATGAGTTTTTCTATTAAAACTTACGTGTCTAATTGATAATTGCAATTTATCACACGCTTTTCGGTGAAGGAAAACATCGTGATGAAGCCTGCATATCTTTAAAGAATCCTAGGGATATGTGTAACCTACCAATCCGTATTGGAGCAGCGTGGTAGGTCTTAGCTCCAACCCTTCTCTCCAATAACGGAGAAAGGAGGCCTTAGCCCAGCAGTGGGCATAGTAACAGGCTGTTACTATACTATGATAACGTAAAAAGTTGAAGAGTTTGTTTGTTTGAACTCGCTAATCTCAGGAACTACTGGACCTATTTGAAAATTTTTGGTGTAAGATAGTCCATTTATCGAAGAAGGCTATAATAGACTACATAACATCACGTTAAGATCAATAGGAGAGGACCTAAAATAAAAAAATATTGTGAAAACGGCAACATTTAAAGCTTTCCTTGCTAAGTAAACAGTGAAAGTTAGTCAAAAATAATGTAAAACAAATTTGTTCCTTTTCTAAAAGTTCCAAATTAAAGTCTGCAATGCATATGTCTAGCTTTTACAGTTTTAACCCACTTTAACCATATTAATGACGGATTATTCAAATAATAAGACTGCAGTCCACGCGATCGAAGTTGCGTTTAAAAGCTAGTGCATGATAAATTGTTTTGGTTCCAGGATACCTAGTGGGAAACGCAGGAGTGTTAGTGACTCTAGGTCAGTTCGGACTGGCCTATCTTATAGTCGGCTTCACAGTCATGTCGATATGCGCTATATCCACTAACGGTGCAGTGGAAGGTGGAGGAGTATATTGTATCCTTTTTAACTCCAGTTCTGACATCGTCAAATCATAAGCTAATATAGAGGTATGATTGGTTTGGGAAGGTGCTCTTACTGAAAAAGATGTTCGACCCTGAGAATCAAATAACGATCACAAACAAAGACACATATTATAGACGAGACCCCTTGTTTTCTGACGTCGGTCGGACGTGGTTTCTTGCCATATTCCCGACGCAATGATGACAAATCAGTAATATTATTAGTCTTCTTCTACACGTCGCCCTGAGCCGTGGTCCGGCCGCGCAGGAAGAACCCTTAGGACGATTTCTCCCGAATTTAGGAGATCTTCTGCATTCTACTCTCCGCATTATGCAACCTCAACGATGCTTCTGTGCTTGCCCGTCCCGCTCGGGGGCGCTGTAAAATCCGTCAGGGCTAACAGCATATAGTCAGTTTGGACAAAATACCCAGAACAACCAACCAGCAAGAAAGTCAGCGTTATATATTTTTATTATACACACAGGCCTCCACACAGAAGAACTAGCAAGAAACTCGGTGGTCACTATTATTTTTTTATATTATTTATTCAAGTAATCTTCTAAACGAAAGCTTTTGAATCGTCAAATTTACTGCTGGTTCGGTAAACTGCAAGAAAAGCTAGCAAGGAACTCGACGGTTGCTTATCAAAATAAAACACCAACACTACATTTTATCATTGCTATCTTATACAAGATCGAAGCTATATCCACGCATTTAATATTCACTAGACGTTCGTGTGGCTCACCCGCGTAGATTTAAACATAAAAGTAGTTATTATGACTTAACCATCAGAGATAGAGACATGTTATCGCGGACTTTTTTGTAGTATTTTATTGGTTGCTTTACGCAGCGTACGCGATGCAATATCTTTTAATAAAAACCGTACAAAAATCCGTTCAGTGGATTTTGAGAATCGATCACATACAGAAATCCTATGGGGACTTTGTTTCGTAATTAGTAACAACTAATCGTCAATGGCAGCTTTTCTGTATCAGTCTCCTACTAAAAGTTATGTGGACAAACTGAAATTTCTTTAACGGACACATTTTAGATTAAATCCCATACACTAGCATAATAACTCTATTTCATCTAAAATACACGGGCGATGGTGCAAGTGACGATAAAATTGTAATATCCTTAAGATACTGTCAGTCATGATAAGCCGGACCCTCGGCCCCGAGTTCGGTGGAGCTATCGGGACACTGTTCTTCTTCGCTAACATAGTTTCCAGCGCCCTTTGCATATCCGCCTGTACTGAAGCCCTAGTTGAAAATTTCGGACCTAGTGGTAAGTATTTTCTCATCATTTTGCTGCCCTTTATCCAAAATCAAATTAAAATAATTCAAATTGGTCTTTACAAGTACTTTTGAATCGTCAAATTAAAATTAAAATGAAGCTACGATTGGTTCGGAAAGGTAGAGTAACCGAGAAGAACCAGCAAGAAACTCGGCGGTCACTCTTTTCAAAAATAAATATTACAATATTATATTTGTAATTGTTCATTAATCAAAAAATACAATATAATCTAGTGTGTAGCTTGTCGCAATTCAAATCCAAGCTTCACACATTAACACAGTCGTCAATAGTATAATAAGTGTCTCTTTAATTTTTTGAACTTGTGCAAAAGCAAGTCCAAATTAGATTGTGGAATTTTATTATAAAAATATATACCAAATCCCACAAATGATCTAGGAACTTTCTGAAGTCGTAGTTATTTCGGTTTCTAGTTTGCCTATTACTAATATCGCTTTGTTTATTAAAAGGATGTATATTTACAAAATATGTATTGTAAAGCTACAGTAAGGATACTAGTCCCATTCAAAGTGTGGTCGGCATTACATGTCACACGGCATTTTTGATTTATATAAATCCTATAATATACTCACCGTCCGTCAATTATACATTTTAAATTGCATAACTAGAACTCATCAGCACTTGCCGTATACTCCAATAAAAGTTATAAGCCGTAGAATTCAACCTGTCTGCCAGCGACCCCAATGTAAAACACAGTTCAAGAAGAAACAGTTTGCCTCTCAGTCATCATTCCTTTACAATCAGCTTAACATGAAATTTAACATTTATCCGTTGATACGCAACAAGGTAAAACATACAATCACACAATTTCTTCTCACTTTCAACTATGATAGCACGGAAACTCTAATTTATTAAACACGCACTTATATAATTACATTAACACAAACCCAGGCACGCACACTCTCTCTAATACACATTCACACACACACACACTCACTCGCCCACACACTCTCTCTCTCTCTCTCTCTCTCACACACACACACACACACACACTCACTTTATTTCTATATACATAAATTATAAGTCTTGGTGATTGAGCGGGGCACCCAGTAATACGGGCTCTCGCCTAGTACAGGGGCCCTTGCAAATGCTATGTACCTGTATTTTTAAAAGAAATAAAGTATTTTTGATGTCTGAGCCATAAATTGCGCCATGGTCACAAAAATTTTCGTGCGTTACATAATTTTTTTTTCTGTATTTAAAAGTTTGCTTTTATTGGACCTATTAAAATTTTCCGTTTGATTCTAAGGTTTACTCATAGATAATGCACTGTATAGAAGATGAAAAACTCCTTCATTTTCGTCGAGTAATGAGAGGAAACTGTTTTACCTGCCGTCTCAGAGATGTCACTGCAACGTTATCGTAAAAATCCACAAGATGGCGTTGTACCGCATTCTAATAATAAAAATCACATGGGTGACCTAGTTTTGGTCGATAATTTTTAAGAAAATATAAAAAAACGATGAAATTTGATAAAAAAGGAAACAGACTCATTCGTGTTAGGCTGATGATACATAGATTCCCTACTGTGCTGTAGTAACTTTGTAACTGACAGCGTCGTAAATTTTTTTAAAAACTATTATAGACATTGCAATATCTATTAAGCTTTAAAAAATTTCAGAGAGTTTAACCCCCCTGGGTTTACTCGTGGAGAACCCTTAACTTAATCTCAATTCCGCGTTTTGTGCTTTTAAAGTGCCTTGAATAGTGCAATAGAGAATTAAAAAACTGACCTTCCAAATTTTGAACCCTTTTTTTATTCACTATGGCTCAGTATAACTCTATTTGCTAGGCTATCTGGTGGGTCACAGTCCAGGGTTGCCAACTGGCTACTGGTACCAGTTACTGTACCGGTCTACTCTGAACGCGGCCGGGCTAGGGGTGTCGCTGGCGGGCGCGTCCCTGTTCGCACGCACCAGCCTCGCCATCTGGTTCAGCATGGTGGTCTGTCTGTTCAGCGCGCTGCTCAGCTTCTTCATCACCGCACCGGGAGAGGTAATGTTCCGTATATATAAAAGCGAAAGTATGTATGTATGTTTCTTATTGACTCAATTATGGCCGGTTCGATTTTAATGAAATTTACAGAAAATCTTTACATTCTCCTAGCGTATAATCCTGTAAAGTTTAGTGGTAATCGGATCAATTTTGAACTGTTAATAATAGTGTTTTTCGAGGTGAAATCGAAACCAGACTTAGCAACAGCAAGCGGCCGGATCGCAAGTAAATCATAAGATCATCATCCTCCGGCACAACATGCTACAAACATTTGGTCATATGATTTGGCTACGTATTTTACGACCGGCCGCCTGCTTGACGTCAACTTATTTTAGTCGTAATTTACGACCCCTTGGTAAGAAAGAGCTATTCTACTCAACCGGATACCACACGGCATTAGTAAATCATAAGATAATATATCGATAAACCGCAAAAATATATAAGTAAGTAAGTTTTATTAACGTTGATCGGTAATTTTATTCAAAAAATTAATAAATGTTCAAATAGGAAATTAACTTGATTTTTTCTCTATTATTTTCAGATCGAGAAGCCATATACAAACAACATATTGAACGCAACCAACCTTTCCTACACGGGTCTTAGTTCGGCTACTCTGAGGGAGAACTTGTATGCTCACTACGCCCGGGATTATACCACTGCCAGTGGTGAGATGGTGGACTTCGCTTCTGTCTTCGGGGTGCTGTTCACTGGAGTGACTGGTGTCATGGCTGGTGCTAATATGAGCGGTGAGTTTGGACATTGATACATTCGCGTGCATTTGATACTATAAACATACCTTTTCTCTTATCTAATTTGCACTATTATGGCTTCAGCGTTAGCGCTATTAGTTGGATTGCTAGCTTTTTGACTGGGAGATCTCAGTTCGTTGAATTAATTGCTGAAAATGGCTCAAAAATTAAATCATACTGCTCTCCAATAACTAGAGGCGTACCTCAAGGTGCTGTATTGGGACCTCTGATATTTAGTTTATATTGTGCCGATATCGTTAGTGCAATAAATAATTGTTAGTACCATATATATGCTGATGACATTCAAGTATATATATCTTTTAAGCCTAATGATACAGGAGCTGCAAAAATTAAACTATTAGATTTATTGTAATCCTTATTTCAATGCCATAAAAAAAAAGCCAACTATCTTCGCTTGCGGTTTCGCCCGCGTGGAAATCAGTGTATTTAATTGAAATTTTGAACGTTATAGCAGCTGTTGTGAGTTAACCATGAGTGATAGAGACATGCTATATCGGACATTTTTGTTGAATTTTTGTAGACCTACAATTTACTTTAGTGTATCTATTGGTTTACGCGGAACACGCGAATTAAGCCCCCAACAAGCGAGTTTTTTTACAACCGCGAGACGTATTCAACACAATTTAAATTATAACGTAATTAACCTAAACCTTGCGAAACAATTGCACTACCTTTTAGTAAAAACCTTACATAAATCGGTCCAGTAGATTTTGAGAAAATCGATCACATACACACAGACAGATTTTGGAGATTTTGTTTTATAATAAGTATAGATATTCAACGACGTTTTTTTAAATTCTAAAAGGATCCAAAAAGTTTTTGTTGCAAAATATTTCAATAGAAGTTCGTATACTCTAACAATCTCAGATAAAAATGTATAGAGTTAAAAAACACTTTCGAACTATTTCGATATTATAAAAAAAGCATTGCGCGTTCACTATAGATAGATAGCACGCTTAGTATTAAAATGACCTAATTTATAATTAGACTTAATTGCGTTACATACATTGTAATCCTTATTTCAATGCCATCTATGACATCACGCTATGAACTTTTAAAAAACTAGTGTTTTCTTGCTCATTCAAGTTATGCGTTTTTTTAATACTCACGAGTTTTGTAGGCGCTACGCTTTATTACAATTTGCAACAAAAAAACTTTTTAAATGTATGTATGTATGTGAAGGTGGATCTTGCAAGTTAAATCAGACCTACTTCTCGGTGTTCGATTGAGCTTAAATTTTACATACTGGTCGAGTCCCGATGATAATGTTTTAATTAGATCACTTTGCGTGCGATTTTATACGTTTCTGATGCGAAACGATCGTAGATTTTGAGTAGTGAGTGTGTATTCTGCTTGTGTGAAGTGTTACTGGTGGCGGCGTTTTGTGATAAGCGTGGTGACTTGTCCTACATGTATAAATTGTGTGAACGTTGCCCGCTTCGTACACTTAGCATTACAAAAACAACTTAACAAACGCGGACTATAGCAAAGTAGTTCTGTTATAGTTTCTGTAATATGGAATTCTGCTAAGTAACGCCTGCTATTCTATATAAAGCTATTGTTTTCTTGCTCTTTCAAATTATGGGTCTCTGTAATACTCAAGAATTTTTTTTATCATTACAGTTTGCGAGCTTTATTACAATTTGCCACAAAACAACTTTTTTTTTAATTATAAGACTTTAATACTATGTCTGCGATTTTATTCGGTCTCAGGGCGATACGATTGTAGAGATTGTAGTAGTGAGTATGTGTAGTGTTATTAAAATTTAGTAGGTTTATTAAAATTATTCTTTTCTTTTCAGGTGAACTGAAGAGTCCGTCTCGAAGTATACCTCTCGGGACCCTAGCTGCGTTGTTGTTCACTGCTCTATCGTATATAGCATTAGTTCTTTTAACAGCAGCCACCTGCTCACGTGAACTTTTGCAAAACAACTATGTGTACCTCTTGCCTATTAACGTGTGGCCACCATTCATAGCAGTGGGTAAGTCAGGTTTTTCGCTCGATTTATATTAAATCAAATCAAAATATTCTATATTCAAGTAAGCTCTTTCGAGCATTTTTGAATCATCAAGGATCAATATGATTATTAATTAAGCCACAACTGGTTCGGAATGTTGCTCTTACCGAGAAGAACCAGCAAGAAACGCGGCGGTCAATCTTTTAAACATTTTCAAATTTACTTTATTAAACCGCAGTCTTGTATGAAGCTGAATTTCAAATTCAGGCATTTTTTACCTGTATTAATTTTACTTGTATGTATGTTATTATGTATGCTTGTTTGTATTTTCGATTTCTTTGAATTCCATTTTGAACTATTTTTCGCGCGCAGATTTAATTCAAACTTTGTTCATTTGTAAAGAACAAGGCAATAAATTAAAATAAGTAAATAACCTTGAAATATAAATAAAAAAATTTGCATACAATCGCACTAAACGTTAATAAGCTTGGAGCGCTTTGTGCCTTTTTTATATGTATAGAGTCATCTCACGTATTTATAATAAATTTTTCGTTTTTATCACTTTTTAGTTCGAAAGCGCAAAAACTAAGCTCTATTTATTGTGTGATATAATGCCGTGTATTGGGTTTTGTAATGTGTACCGTATTTCACACAAGTACCTCATTTTGGAGGATGATGGGACGCCCAGGTGTAACTTGTAAAGGATGTTTTTCTTCTTATTTTTTCATTTCTGTTTATTTCCAAATTATTATTATTATTATTATTATAATAATTTAATAAATTTCAAACATATTTACTGTTATTTATAGTAGTAGTATGATTAATTTATGTTACACATATAGGTTTTTTTTAATTTAACTTGTATTTAAGTTAAATTGCATAAAATATTCTAGCAATGCTTCAATTTATAGCTTATAACTCAACCGGATACCACCGTGTTATCCGGTGGTGGTGGTATCTGGTGGAATAGAATAGACCACCCTCTTTCTTACCGAGGTGTCGTAAAATACGACTAAGGTAAGTTGATGTCCGGAAGGCGGCCGGTCGTAAAATACACAGCCAAAACATGTGACAACATGTTTGTAACATTATGTGCCGACCCAACTTACAGTGGGATAAGGACAAGAGGATGATGATTATAATATTAACTATACTAAGTTTATTAACATTGCACTTTGTTACTACCAGGAATGTTGACGGCTACATTTTCAGCTGGACTGTCAAACTTGATCGGCGCTTCGAGAGTACTCGAGGCTTTGGCTAAAGATAATATATTTGGTAAATTTATTTTTCAACATATTTTATTATCTTATTAGATATTCTCGATTTGTTATTTATTTTATAAAAAAATTGAAATACTGCGTGTAATAACTTCTACCGAACCAATATAGCTGCAGATCTCGTTACAACTTATTGTTTAGTATATTCTTGACTAGTTTTATGCGCGCGGTCTTTAATTTTAGTTTTAAAATGCCGTATGGTATCCGCCTGAGTAGAATAGACCACCCTCATTACTTACAGAGGTGTCGTAAAAGGCGATTAAGGTAAGTCGACCGGCCGTGTGGTATACGGTTAGTATAATAGACTACCCTCTTTCTTATCGAGGGGTCGTTAAATACGGCTAAGGTAAGTTGACGTCAGGAAGGCGGCCGGTCGTAAAATACGTAGCCAAATCATGTGATAACTTGTTTGTCACAAACAAGTATGCAGTGTAATGCCGTGTGGTATCCGGCTGAGTAGAATAGACCACCCTAATTTCTTACTGAGGTGTCCTAAAAAGCGACTAAGTTAAGTTGAGTTAAGCTAATTCAGTCGGAACGACATGTTTGTAACATGTTGTGCCGACCCCACTTAGAGTTGGATAAGGGCAGAAGGATGATGAGGACATACCTCTTTCTTACTTAGTCGTATTTTACGATCCCTCGATAAGAAAGAGGATGGTCTATTCTACTCAATCGGTTATCACACGGCGGTGTGCTGATATGTCGTCTTTCCTATAAATTTACTAACAAAGTCAACTGCTGGCAATATTGTGTAAAATGCAAAAGGCTTTTTGTTCCGCACAAACGTGCGGGCGGATGAAACACCCTCCGAGACCTGGGCCCGCCGTCTCGGCGCCGCAACCTACCTTATGCGGCCGTCAGCTGTATGCGGTCCGGCCTCATGAATAACTGCGTGTATATGTGTACGTGTGTGTGTGTGCGCTTGTATGTACTTGGCCGATTCCCGAACCCGTTGGCTCGCCTCAGCTGTCTTCCACGGACACGTACTGTCTATTTCTCACGGAGTATACACTTCACCAACGCGGTTAAGTAACACAAATAACACGCGGTGTGCACACAACCTTCGTAAGGTCACACGTTATTGAATCGTCCGTATATGGGGGAACAGTAACCCCAGCGCCAACTCAAACCGCGTACGGTCGCGCCTGTCACACGTTTCACTGGTTAAAACGCTTCACTAAATACTTATATCAATATCAAAAGTCAATACAGTCGTGGTACTATCTAAAACCACACCCAAACGCATAATTACGCGTGTGCGTTCTACAATAAAGTCGTACAGGTGCGCGCGCGTGCTGTCTTATCGTAATACAAAACGTTACTAAAAACACTACGTAATAAACGCGAGCGGCGAGCGTATACCACACAGCACTCGAATTGACAGTCAAGTCAGCCTCGACGCGAGTTTGCCCATAAGCTCCGCTGGCCAGGCGCGCGAGGTGAATTTATACAAAACACTTTTATTTATATTGTCTATCCAGGTTTCTTGCTGCGACCGATGGTGTCGAGATCCGGTAATCCGGTGCTCGCCGTCATAGCGTCCTGGTTGCTGGTGCAGATCGGGATCTTGGCGGACTCCTTGAACACCATCGCGCAGGTCGGTCTGCATAACTTATAAAACATGCTAATTACTATCTTAATATATCAAAATTAACGTTTGTATGTCCTTTATCGACTCCGAAACGGCTGGAGCGATTTTAATTAAATTTTCATACTTTCGATCATCAAGTTCGAAATCAAAATATTCTTTATTAAAGTAAACTTGTAAACTAGTGCTTTTGAATCGTCAACTCTGCTGCTCGGAAAGCTGTTCCTATCGATAAGAGCCAGCAAGAAACTCAGGGTTTTGCTCTTTTCAAATATAAATCTTATAACTAGTTACATTCAGTCATTTCTATCTTGTACACGGTAAAGGGGTAGCTATCCATACATTTTTATCATCCTTATAATCCTCAATAGTATAGTAGGCTTTATGTATTAGCCTCCCTTTAACAGTATTTTTGCAGTGTGTTATCAGTGATGATACGGATCCGAGATCTCATCACAGGTTATGGGGAATTTTATTACTACCTTGGTCCTACAGATGTATGTGCATGTATAAATTGCCCCTTGTACGATTGACGAATATTAATGGTCCCTTACTTAACTGCTTTCAGGTGAACTCCGTGCTTTTTATGACCAGTTATTTCGCTATAAATCTAGCCTGTCTCGGTCTGGATCTTGCGTCAGCTCCCAATTTTAGGTAAAAAGTCATATGACATTGACGATTTTATATGATTTGTTATAATATCTTGATAGCGTTGACAAAGACACTGCATAAGTAAAAACTACGCTGCAGGAGTCATCCTGCAGCGTAGTTTTTACTTATGCAGTGTCTTTGTTGCCATTGTATAAGTGCATTTATAGTTCCTACATTAAAATTTCATTTAATTTCAATGTTCACTTGAGACTTGTTATAATATTGTCTACCATTAAATATTTCATTTGAAACTCGATTGTATTAATGATTAAATCAACGTATGAATTCAATTTTTAATAATTTTTTCTTTAACATAATTTCCAACGTAATTTTATTCTTTTATTATAATTTCCAATGTATTTTTTTTTTTTTTACATAATTTCCAATGTAATTTTTGTGCCTTGAACATAATTTCCAACTTAACTATTATTTGAATGTAATTGCCAATGTTATGGTACTGTAATACCTGTGTACAGTATTTGCCATCAATTAAACTCATACAAAAGCGACGTAGATGTTTTCTGTGGTTCTTTAAATGAGGCTAAAGAATTAGCCTCATTTAAAAGCAACTTGTGTAAATGCCTACGTAGCTTAGAATGAGAGTAACTTAGTTTAACTAACTTAACTTAGCTGAGCCAAACCAATGTATAATACTTGCATGTTGTGTTCATTTCTAGTAGGTTATAATCTTGTGTATTTCTTGATATTTTATCATTTGTATGTTGTAACTGATTATAGCCAGAGATTTTATAATGAACCAAAATAATAATAATAATTTCCAATGTAAATGTTATGCCTTGAACATAATTTCCAGTTTAACTATTATCTTAATGTAATTGCCAATGTTATTGTATCATAATTTCCAATGTGATTTTTACTTTTAACATAATTTCCAATTAATTTTCTTTTCTTTATACATAACATCCAAAGTAATCTTTTGATTTCCACAGGCCAACCTTTAAACATTTCTCCTGGCTAACCTCCCTCCTTGGTCTGGTGGGGTGCGCCGCCCTCATATTCGGGCTCCGACCAGCATATGCTTGTGGGGTGGCGCTAGCGTGCTGCTCGCTGGTGGTTGCTTTGCACCTGCTGTCTCCTGCCGCCTCCGAGCCCAAGTGGGGCAGCTTGAGTCAAGCCCTCATCTTCCACCAGGTAATCTTGTCCCCTTTATCGAAGGCAGGCAAACCTTTACTTCGGACGAGCGTAAAAAATACGTCGCGTTAAAATTCCGCAATAGGCGCTATAAGAAGTTTCGTATGGTATATTCAGCTTAACGCCTTCGCCCTAACGACTAAAATGGAACACTGCACGATAAACTGGCTTTGACTGGCCTGTTGGCGCGGGTTCGATTCCCGCCGAGGGCCAACATTTTCTATATATAAACAAATTGTTGGTTCTTCGAGCCTAGGTGTGTATTTAAGTATGTATTTAAACTTATATATGTAGTATATCTACCAGTTGTCCGTTACCCATAACACGAGTATTAAGTTACTTACTTCGGGGACGGACGACCGTGTGTGTAAATGTCCCATACATTTATTATTATTATTATTATAAAAATAAGTCGCGATATAAATACGCGGTCGTGTGAACATATACATGGATACCCATTTGTTTCATTTCGACGTAATTTTAACGCACTATAATAATCCTCTCGTGCGAACGAGGGGTTATACGTCGACATGCCTTTTTTTGTGAAGAATGAGACCCTAGGCGTAATAAACAAATTTTGGCTTTATTAGGATATAATAATGATAAGGAAAGTATAGCTGTGATATTCCAGCGGTGAGACCGTGCTACTCTTTCGAGAGGGTCGTGATTTCGATCCCCCATTACAATGAGTTTTTCCGCTAAAACGCACGTGTCTAATTGATAATTGCAATTTATCACACGCTTTTCGGTAGCCCGCATAGCTCTAGAGAATTCTGGCAATATACACATTAAATCAACTTATGAATTCAATTTTTAACATGATCTTCTGTTTAATTTTTTTTCTAACATAATTTCCAACGTAATTTTATTCTTTTATTATAATTTCCAATGTAATTTTTATGTTTTGAATATGATTTCCAAATTAACTATTATTTTTAATGTAATTGCCAATGTTATTGTATCATGATTTCCAATGTAATTTTTTCTTTTAACATAATTTCGAATGCAATGTTTCTCTTAACATAATTTTCAATGTAATTTTGTTATTTTATCATAATTTTCAATAAATTTCCGCTAAAACGTATGTGTCCAAATGATAATTGCAATTTATCACAGGCTTTTCGGTAGCCTGCATATCGCTAGAGAATTCTGGCAATATACGCACCTATTAATCCGCGTTGGAGCAGCGTGGTAGGTCTTAGCTCCAACCCTTCTCTCCAGAAACGAAGAGACGAGGCCTATGCCCAACAGTGAGATAGTAACATAGTACATTACCATTATTGAGAAAACTAACCGTCGTTCGCTCTTCATAAACCATCTACTATACTTTTTATCTCAGTGCATTATGAATACGTGGTATCAGTTATAACTTAATTAAACATACTAAGACAACGTTCCCAGACAACTATAGAGCTTCCGCCCTCTACTCTCCGCATTTTGCAATTTCGGCGATGCTTCTGCGCTCGCCCGTCCCACCCGGTGACTCTGTAAAAGCCGTCAGTTAAAAAAAATAATTATTTTGATCTTGACAATTCAAAAGTGCTCCAAAAACCTTATTTGAATAAAAATTAATTTGATTTGTATAAGTGAAATGCTTCCTCCAGGTCCGCAAGTACTTACTCCTTCTGGACCCTCGGCGGGAACACGTGAAGTTCTGGAGACCTCAGATGCTGCTACTCATTGGATCCCCGAGGCAAGCAGCGCCGTTAATAGACTTCGTTAATGACCAGAAAAAGGTATTTACCCCACTCTAACTAGGTCCAGCACAATATGTCCTCATCTTCCATTCCCTGCTATCATTCGTCAACTCTGAAGCTATTCCTATTATATGTATATCATTCATCATTAAATTCATATAAATATATATTCATCAGAAAAAAATATGAGGAGCAAATGTAATTTATATGTACCAGTCCCTAAAATTGAAATTATGTAGGAAAAATGCTTATTGTATGTCAATTCGGATATATAATCATATCCCTAACAAATTAAAAGATCTACCTTATACGAGGTTTAAAAATTGTTTGACTTGCTGCTCGATAAACTATACTACGACATCAATGAATTTTTTTGTACAAGAGTTTAATTACGTATTTTTTTTAAATAATCCATTTTATTCCGTAATTATTTTTAATATTTTTTTTCTTATTTTACTGTGTGTTTAATCATTTTTACATTCTAACTACAATTAATATTTGCACGCTGAGATATCAGTAGAACATATATGGCTTGAATTTTTACATTTACATCACATTATGTACCTATGTTCTTGCAATAAATGATTTATTATTATAACCTACCAATCCGCATTGGAGCAGCGTGGTAGGTTTTAGCTCCAATCCTTCTCTCCAAAAAAAAACGGAGAGAGGAGGCCTTAGCCCAGCAGTGGGCATAGTAACAGGCTGTTACTATACTATACTATATTATTATTATTATTATTCTTCACACAATCTTCTCCATATGTATAAGACGAAATTTGATGTATATCATAGACATACGAGAGGTCACAATAAGCTTATGATTCCTGTGCAACTCAGCAGAGTTAACAACTCTCGTTGGACTCTATATTCACTTTTACAATAACATTCCGCAATCTACTTTAACTTTACCATTACAGCAGTTTAAAAACACTGTTAAAAAAAGGCTAATACAGAAAGCCTACTATATTTATTTATTTATTTATTTGGACATCCAGTAGTTGCTACATATAAAACTTACATAAAAAAATAATAGAAACGAAAAATAGTTTAAAATATACAACTTATTAAGGTGTCACAGCATGCACCAAAAATTACTACACAATATAAACGTAAAAAACAAAACAAAGAATTAAGATAAATACTAAGACGATCGATCTCATCGCATTAATCTCCTCTTAACAATCTTACTGTCTTTTTTTTGAATATTTGTAAAGTGTCGTTAAAAATATCCACTTCTCGGCAGATGGAAATAAATAATTTAGGCAATCTAGATAAAGGCGAAAACTGTTTTAGATTGGTTTTAGCAAAAGGCTGGTAGAGTAAAGTCGTTGGAAGTCTCGGCACGCGTCGAGGGATGCGTAACTTAATACATTGTAGCAGAGACGAACAGTACTATTGAGTACTA
This sequence comes from Morpho deidamia, assembly GCA_947086505.1. Lineage (NCBI taxonomy): Eukaryota > Metazoa > Arthropoda > Insecta > Lepidoptera > Nymphalidae > Morpho > Morpho deidamia. Next base: position 10,744,079 of record CAMTZC010000008.1, read on the forward strand.
TACTATTGAGGATTACTTAGATGATAAGAATGCGTGGATATAGCTACTCTTTGACCCTGTACAAGACATCAATACACTATATGTAACTAGTAATAAGAATTATTCTCTGAAAAGAGCAACTGCCGAGTTTCTTGCTGGTCCTTCTCGGTAGGAACAGCTTTCCGAACCAGCAGTAGATGTCGACGATTCAAAAGCACTTGTTTACAAGTTTACTGGAATAACGAATACTTTGAATTTGAATTTGATAATCTTTCAGGGTGGTCTATTCGTGATCGGCCACGTAAGGGTTGGCCAGTTGGACGGCAACGGTGATCCTTTGGCTAACGAGCACAAATATTGGCTGAAGCTGATCGACCATCTAAGGGTTAGTAATTTGATAAGTAATCTAATCACAGCAGTAATTTAGTTTAATTACAGCAGTTTAAAAACCCTGTTAGAAAGAGGCTGGTACAGAAGTCCTACTATACTGTTGAGGATTACTTTGACGATAAGAATGCGTGGATTAGCTACACTTCTACCCTGTACAAGACAGTAATGACTAAATGTAACTGGTAATAAGAATTCTTTGAAAAGAGTAAACGCCGAGTTTCTTGCTGGCTCTTCTCGGTAGGAACAGCTTTCCGAACCAGTTGTAGAGTTGAGTATTAGAATCTTATATCCAAACCCACAAACGATTTACGTACGTACGATTTACGCAAAGTGCAAAGCAGGAGCCGCAAGTTTATGTCGGTTCCTGCTTTGTCTATTCTATACATAACCTATCGTTTTATATTTCTTTATATTTTCATGTACAAAAATTAAATTGCTGAAAATATACTGTGAAGCAAACGTAAACGTGTTTCCTTAAACATCTCTCGCAGGGAATCACGTGGACATAAATTGTAGATGCCACGTATGGCTCTTTTTTGTAATACAATTTTTTTTTAACTATCCGTGCATTTACCTCATATCAATATTTCATAAGACATAATGCTATGAAAATAAGCAAAATAAACAAGTTACTGTTTCAACATCTGTAAATTGTTTCATCTTTCGAAAAGCGTAGGCCGCTTTTTGATGCTTTAAACTCGAATTTCTATAAATTTAATAATTTACTTTCTAATTTATCCAGGTCAAAGCGTTCGTAGAGCTTTGCTTGGCGGAGTCTATACGCAGCGGGGCCGCCCACCTCACTCGGCTATCGGGCTTGGGGGCTATGAAGCCAGACACTGTGCTTTTGGGCTTCAGAGACTCCGCGCCCACTAAGGACTTCTTTAGAGAGTTAGTATCCTACCCTACTATCCTAATAATATTATAAATAGGAAATTTTGTGAGTTTGGATATCCATACAAACTCACAAACGCAACAAACAAACAAACAAGAGCAACGAACGCTCTTTCACGAAAAAACTGTTGGACAAATTTGGATGAATATTTACAGTTATATAGGTTATACATCATAATAACACATAGGCTACAATTTGTAATGATATTATGTAATATAAAGATACACGTCAATAAAGAAAAAATCTGGTCTCTGAGCGTTATCTCGGAGTACGCTTACTAAACCATTGGAGTTACACAAAGATGATATACCATAGTATTGTTTGTCTTGATTAGTTCTAAATAAAAGTCCGCGACAGCATATATCTATTTTGTATGTGGAAGCCACTATGACCAAAATTGTGAATCACAAATTTAGATGAATTGATTTGAATTCATGATATCATCCTTGATAACATCAGCTCGCGTGAAACAAAATCATTGTTCCACGCGAGCGAAGCCGTGGGAATAAACTAGTTATATCTTTCTCATAAGAACATGAGTTTAAGAGAAGGATTAAACAAGCAAGCAAATAAACAAAAATCACTTTCAACGATAAATGAAATTTGACACATAACACTTTTTCGCCATATCGTTATTGACTCGATTTCGATTCCGTTTGATATTAATGAAAGCTAATTATCTACGTTAATGACCAAATTAAAATTAACAAGCAAAATGTGAAAATTGTACAAGAAAATTGAAAATGAAAATTTTTCCCCGAAAAAAAAAATTTAAATATTTAAATATTTTCTAAAGAAAGTTATTGAAGTCCATAAAATGTCCAACTTTTGTAGCTTTTTTTATTCTTTATTAGCAATCTCCATTATTAGTACGAACTTACAAAACATTGCAAGCCTATCTCTTAAACCTATGATGAAGCAATATTTGGAAAAATTTCTTGGCCCGGCTAAATCAGGACGTTTATTGGCATTGACGTGTACAAAACTTCCTACTTATTATCTACTAGCTTTAAAACGCAACTTCGTTTGCGTGGACTGCAGTCTTATTATTTGAGTGAACCGTAATACTTATATTAGTAATGGTTAAAGTGGGTTAACCTTAAAAGCTAGACAGTTGCTTTCGCAGACTTTTAGAGGGCAACAATTTTTCAGTACTTGATTTTTGAAAAACTTCCACCGTTTACTTAGCACACGCAAGGAAAGCTTTAAATTTTTCTCTATAGCCTTCCTCGATAAATGGACTATCTTACACTCCAAAGAATTTTTCAAATCGTGGCAGTAGTTCCTGAGATTAGCGCGTTCAAACAATCAAACAAAAAACTCTTCAGCTTTATATATTAGTATAGATTTATGTGCATAAGGCATAGCGGTAGGCCCGCGAATAGCGGACTGCACAAAATGGATTCTGTCGTTGGTTAATCCAACAATCCAGATACAACGATGCGTTTTGTCGTGGAGTCTATCTCCTGATAATGCTTCGGTTGCGGGGCGAAACGATTGTTGAGTTTGTGATCGTGAACGTGTGTGGTGCTTGTGTATTGTGGTGGCAGTGGTTTGTAAATGTGTTCTTACGAATCCTGCATTTATCGGGTATGAAAAAAACGCATAGTCCACTATGCATTTAGCATTATATGTATTCTCTGGATTTCTGGATTTATTATGGATCTCCGCAAAGTAACGCCAAATTCTATAAAGCAACTAGCAACACTTACTCTTAACTGATACGCGTTACGTCTTGACTTCAGCCCATCCTCTCCGTACAAGACTGACGACTTCGACCTGGACAACGGCGAGGTGCTATTTCCCACTCGGACCCCCACCACACCACGAATCTCGCCCTCGGAGTACGTGCGCGTGGTTTCCGACGTCCTGTGCGTCAACAAGAACGTGTGCCTGTGCCGGCACTTCCATACCCTGGACATGGCGGCGGTCGAGAGGTTAGTGATGGCACACACTCACTTCCTCAAACAGTCCCTTATTCAATTTCACTTTCTCACACACTCACTTCCTCAAACAGTCCCTTACTCGATGACACTTTCTCACACACTCATACTTTCTCACACACTCTCACTCCATCATTCACTGATGAGTACTAATAAAGTTTCGCTTCTTTAATATAAGTAGGAAGGGCGTAGACGTGATGCGTTCAGTATCCCTGTGCCCCCGTCATCAAGCAGCATGGTGAAACACCATGAGATTTTAGCCGGTAGGAGTCCAGCATAACTGCTTCTACCCCCATGGAGTGGTATCCGATTAAGTAGAATAGACCACCTCATTTCTTGCCGAGGTGTCGTATAAGGCGACTAAAGTAAGTCGACCTACCATGTGGTATAAGGCTGAGTAGAATAGACCATCCTCTTTCTTGCCGAGGTGTCGTATAAGGCGACTAAAGTAAGTCGACCCGTCATGTGGTATAAGGCTGAGTAGAATAGACCACCCTCAATTCTTGCCGAGGTGTCGTATAAGGCGACTAAAGTAAGTTGACCTGCCATGTGGTATAAGGCTGAGTAGAATAGACCATCCTCTTTCTTGCTGAGGTGTCGTAAAATACTACGGTAAGTTAAGATCTGGCAGGCGGCCGGTCGTAAATTAAGTTGCCAAAACATGTAATATGTTCAAAACATATTAAGCCGACCCCACTTAGAGTGGGATAAGGGCAGGAGAATGATGTATTTGGTAAGGTTGGCGACCGAGCTAACGTTCTAGCCATCAGTTTTGAGTGTTAAAGGACTTAACAGGAGGGCGGGTACCCTGAAGTACATAGACGTGTGGCTGGTGGAGATGCTGTCTCCATCTCGTGAGGAGCCGTTCACGGTGCGCGCGCTGTTCGCGCTGCAGCTGGCGGCCGTGGTGCGGAGCGCCCGGGGCTGGCAGCACCTGCGGCTGAGGGTGCACGTGGCTGCAGCAGCACCCAGGGCGATGCTGAGCGGTGAGTGAACGGCTAGGGACCAAGGGAGGCTAGGGAACAGGAATTCTCGTTTTAGATAATGTTCCGCACAAACGTGCGGGCGGATGAAACAACCTCCGAGACCTGGGCCCGTCGTCTCGGCGTCTCAACCTACCTTATGCGGCCGTCAGCTGTATGCGGTCCGGCCTCATGAATCACTGCGTGTATATGTGTACGTGTGTGTGTGTGTGCTTGTATGTACTTGGCCGATTCCCGAAACCGTTGGCTCGCCTCTGCAGTCTTCCACTGACACGTAATGTCTGTTTCTCCCGGAGTATACACTTCACTATATCGGTTAAATAACACAAATAACACCCGGTGTGCACACAACCTTCGGAAGGTCACACGTTATTGAATCGTCCCTATATCGGGGAACAGTAACCCCAACGCGCACTAAAACCGCGGACGGTCGCGTCTTCTCAAACGCTTCACTGATTAAACTCGTCACTAAATCTGAGAACCACACCCAAAACGCATAATTACACGTGTGCGTTATACAATAAAGTCGTATACAGGCGCACGCGTCCTGTCTTTATCGTATGCGAAAAATTACTAACTGTCGGACGCGACCGGCGGCAATCCAATGCATAAAGGTCGTTGCTCCGACCGGTCGCGCCGCGTGGCGCGCGTCAATTTGTTCAAAACAGATAATTTATAGAATTAGAGGAGATTTATAATACAAAAGTAATAATAAAATTATTTTGCTATAATCCGCGATTCTATTCTATTCTATTCTATTCTACAGTAAATAGAAAATATATGTGCTAAATGTATAGTGGACTATCCGTTTTTATGCCTGTTGCATGTAGTATTCGTGAAAACACATGCTCAAACCTCCACCACAGCCACCAAACACTCCACACGTTCACTATCACAAACTTAACAATCGTTTCGCCCCGCAACCGAAGCATCGATGATGCTTCGGAGGTTTGTGCATGTGTTTTTACGAATCCTGCATGTATCGGGTATGAAAAAACGGATAGTCCACTATACATTTACACTATATATATTTTCTATTTACTTTTTCGCGGATTATAGCAAAATAATTTTATTATTACTTTTGAATCTTCGTTTTCTTCAACCGATGGGTGACCAATGCCCACATATCCACATGGATACGAGTACTTATGTACGGCCAGGGTTGGACTAAACGTGGCACGCTTGCAAGGATTTTTAGGAAAATAGGTCTTTTTAAGGATCTCCCTACCAGTATTCGTAGCTGAATGAATGAAATGATGTAGGGAATGAATTCAAAGACATAGCTTGTTTTCTGTAAATCAATGGGTAATCGTAAGTTAACAATGCACCAGTAAAATCGCAAATGCCATTCCGTCGAAACGATTAGCTGATAACGAAGCAAGTAATTATACTATAAACGCTCACCTGGGTGATAAAAGTTTGTTTGACGATTCAAAAGTGCCTGAAATGGTTTATTTGAATAAAGATTATTTTGATTTGATTTGAAGTATGATGTATTAATAAACAGACGCTGGCCGTACGTATACGCTAGGCGCAGACCCAGCAGTGGACCCCACACTCCCAGAGCTGGCTCCAGGTCGACCGGTGAATGAACGGCTTGAACAGCTTCTCAAGCTGCTTAGGATAAACGCGACCACACACAGCGTGAGTGTTTTATGTTATTTGACAAACCAACGACATTTATGAAAAGTGTTTTCATTGACCCTGTAGAAGATAGTAATGACAAAATGTTACTAGTTACAAAATTGTTCTTGGTTCATATCGCCCGGAGAAGAGGTGACAATCTCGAAAAAATAGTTATCACCGGCAATGTCCAGGGAAAGAAACCGGGACAAAGTCCAATGCGCTGGACAGATCAAATCCGCGCCACTATCGACAACCGGATGCACGAAGTCATCCACGTTGTGAAGAACAGGGGGGGGGGGGGTCACGACCCTCAGCATTAAGGAAACCTACGCGAGGATTGACTTGTCAAACACAAAACGGATACCATAAACTAAACATTATTTTTTAAAACGCTTAATAGATTACCTTCTATCAACAGGTCCCTGACTGGCCAAGTTTAGGCGATACGAGCCGCTGGTCGGAGTCTAGTTTGGACGAAAACAATGTTTACAAACGAGTGCCTGTCAGTTATTTACAGAAGTAAGTGATTTATATTTATACTAGTATCTGGAACTTAACTGGAAATCAGTGTCACAAAATTTGTCCCGAATATGAAAGAAGTTATTGTGAGTTAGCCATAAGAGATAGAGATATGCTCTCGCGGACTTTTTCGTAGTATTTTTATAGATCTACAATTCTCTAATACATAACATTAGTGTATCACTGTTGGTTTACGCGACGCGAGTAAAGCTTCCCGCAGACGAGTAATTTTTTTTACAACCGCGCGATGTCTTCAACACAATTAACATAAAACGGTAATGTACTATAAACCTACACCTTCCGGAAGAATTGTACTATCTCTTTGAAAAAACCGTACAAAAATCCGTTTCAGTATATTTTGAGAAAATCGATCACATACAGACAGACAGCTTTTGGGGGATTTTGTTTTATAATAAGTATAGATTAATTAATTTAAGGAATTAGGCGTTACTTTGCAGAGGTCCATAATACAGAAGCATTGATAGATATTATTTTACTATAAAAGAAAATATATACAATGCTAAATATAGATAGTACTATCCGTTCTCATACCATATACATGCAGAGTTCGTAAAAACTAATGCACTACCCGCCACCAATAACAACAATACACAAGCACTGCACGAATTCACTACCACAATCTCAACAATCGTCTCACCACGGAACCAAGCATCGTCAAGAGATAGACTTCATGAAAAAATCGCAAAGATTTGCGATTAATAAATAATATAAAAATCGATAATTTATAGAATTAGGCGTTACTTTGCGGAGATAATACAAAAGTAATTAATTTATAATAAAATATTTTGCTATAATCCGCGGATTATTTAATTTTATTATAAAAATCGATTATTTTTTATAAAAAATAATGTACGTTGAGTTAACATTTGTTGAAAATTGAGATTACCAAATATTACGCTATCGAACACGCTCCAACCCTTTCTTTTAATAGCAGTAACTTAAATTATAACATAAGTAAATGTAACAAATAAAAAAGCAAAACATGTAAAATAGAATAAGTTTACCCCTCTAAAGAATGTAAAGATAGATTAAGTTTGAATAATAATAAAAGTGTAACCAAATTTATTTTCCCGATAGAATAAGTAACGTTAGTTTAGTAGTAGTTAGGTTAGGTTAGTTAGGTGGTATGGACATGTAATGAGAAGGGATGAAAATCATGTGACTAAACGAGTGTTGGATATGAATGTGGATGGATATGTGACTAGAGGGAGGCCTAAAAAGAGATGGTTGGAATGTGTGAGGTATGACATGCATATAAAAGGAGTAGCGCCAGAGTTGACGAATGATAGAAGAGAATGGAAGAGGAAAACATGTTGTACCGACCCCACTTAGAGTGGGATAAGGGTAGGAGAAAGAGAGTTTAGTAGTAGTTAGGCAGGAGCCCCCCCTGCGTGATTAAAAGAGAAAAATGTAAGAAAGAAATAGTATGCTGAATGAATGAAAGTGTAAATGCGAGAACTGGTATGAAAGTGAAAAGTAAACATAGGCTCCGATTATGTTGGAGGTTTAGAAAAAAAAAAAAAAAGAAAAAAAAATAGAGAGAAGGTGGAGAGAAGGTATACCCAGCAGTGGGATAATAAATGTACGTTATATTTAAAAAAAAATATTTATGTATTTTCAGGGTAAACAGTATAATCAAGTCCCGATGCGAGCAAGGCACGGCGGTGACTTTCGTGCAGTTACCACCACCGCCAAAACTAGCTTCAACGCCTTCTTCGGCAGATGACGCGATATGCGAACAATATTTAAAGGTGAGAAACAAAAACAATTAAATAGCACCCACAAGTCAAGTAAAAAATCTTTTATGTAAATTTCCCTACCATTACTTTTAACCGTTGAGGAGTTCCCTCTTCTGGAGCCAATCCTGGCAGCTGCATCAGGTCATGCTTATCTTAAACACGCATTGTGCCTTTTAAGAATATATAAAAGTCATCGTTCTCTTCTCCAAAATTACACCTTCACATTTAACAAAAGCTTTTAAAAATAAAACTATCAGAAGATTTTTTGATAGAATCGGGAAGTTCATTTTTACATGATTTTAAATCATCATTCGCCTACCCTCATCCCACACTAAATGGGGTCGGCACAACATGTTCAAACACGTTGTCACATGATTTGGCTTTATTTTACGACTGGCCGCCTGCCTGACGTCAACTTACCTTGGTCGCCTTTTACAACACCTTGGTAAGAAATGACGGTGCTCTATCCTATTCAGCCGGATACCGCACGGCGGGTCAACTTATCTTAGTCGCCTTTTATGACACCTCGGTAAGAAATGACGGTGCTCTATCCTACTCAGCCGGTTACCGCACGGCGGGTCAACTTATCTTAGTCGCCTTTTACGACACCTCGGTAAGAAATGACGGTGCTCTATCCTGCTAAGCCGGATACCGCACGGCGGGTCAACTTATCTTAGTCGCCTTTTACGACACCTCGGTAAGAAATGACGGTGCTCTATCCTGCTCAGCCGGATACCGCACGGCGGGTCAACTTATCTTAGTCGCCTTTTACGACACCTCGGTAAGAAATGACGGTGCTCTATCCTGCTAAGCCGGATACCGCACGGCGGGTCAACTTATCTTAGTCGCCTTTTACGACACCTCGGTAAGAAATGACGGTGCTCTATCCTGCTAAGCCGGATACCGCACGGCGGGTCAACTTATCTTAGTCGCCTTTTACGACACCTCGGTAAGAAATGACGGTGCTCTATCCTGCTCAGCCGGATACCGCACGGCGGGTCAACTTATCTTAGTCGCCTTTTACGACACCTCGGTAAGAAATGACGGTGCTCTATCCTGCTCAGCCGGATACCACACATTATTTTACATAATTTTAAATAATATTTTAAATTTCAGGTTCTAGACGAGTTCACCAAAGACCTATCGCCAACTATCCTCGTTCGGGGTCTGAAGTCAGTGACGTCAACATCTCTATAGTTGAAATCATAATATATTGACTCTAAACAGGTTTTTAGTAATATGACTATATTTAATTATAACTGACTATAAGTCTTAAAAATATTACAAAGTATTATCAAGGTCATATATGACACCATACTTTAATATAATGAGCTAAGAGTTTTAAGTTAGATTACTTTAAATCACTACGTCATTTTGCAGATACAAAAACAATTAAAATATTATTTTGCTATAATCCACGATGAAAGAAAATATATGTAATGCTAAACGTAAAATATACTATCCGTTCTCATACCTTATACATAGAGAATTCGTAAAAAACATGAACTACGCACATCCATTAGCAAAAATGCAAAACTTTGCGATTTACTCGTGGTTGATTGTTGAGATTGTTGTAGTGAATGTGTGCAGTGCTTCATGCATTCAATGCAGTTTTAGGAATTCTGCATATATAATGAATAAGAACAGATACTACCCTCCACATTTAACATTAGATATATTTTCTTTTATGCAAAATAGTATTGGTATTATTAATTTAATTTGACTTTGTTTTTTTGTACGATTTTGGCTTTTTTTTTCTATTAGAACTATTATGAATTAGTAATAAGTGAACTAGATTACGATACTATGTCAATTTTAATTAAAATTAATGGCTATTTATGTAGGTATTAAGGTTTTTTTTTATGTTAATTTATTATTTACTTTCAGCATTATTCATTTGACAGTAAAACTATATTTAAGTTAACTTAGCTAAATTTCGATGCAATTAAGATTGTGGTAAATAATAAATAAGTAAAATAATTTTATTACGACATACATTATAACATTGGGTTTTGAATACATTAACCTAAGCCTAATGGTTACTAATAATACAAAACAACTAACTTTATGTATAAATCATCATCCTCCTGCCCTTATCCCACTCTAAGTGGGGTCGGCACAACATGTTACAAATGTGTTGTCACATGATTTGGCTACGGATATATCGACCTGTCTGACGTCAACTTACCTTAGTCGCCTTTTACGGCACCTCGGTAAGAAATGAGGGTGGTCTATTTAACTCAGCCGGATACCACACGGCGGTTCTGAACTTATGTATAAAATGTATTAAAAAAATTGTGATGGTTATTGTGGTGTTTCTATACACACGATGCACTGGCTCGGTAACTCACGATGTGCGCAGGTGACGCGTCCGCTCTCGCCCGTGGCTCCGGTAATACCCCCACGCGCACCCCCCACACCATGAGCACGAGACAGTGTATACAACTATAACTATATACAATACAAATACTACATCCCTTTCTTATCAAAACTTTAATATGAATTTACCAGTAGCAATTTGAATCACATTCTAATTTAAGTATTTATATTTAGCAAACTTAAGGAATTAAATCATTATATTGTTTTCTTCTCCGTCTTCAGGGTATACAGTTTCATCTTCCTGATTTTCCCCTACAGCTTTCCATTGTCCTTCTATTCTTTTTAAATGTAATATGTTCCTTCTCAGTGTTTGTCCAGTTTCTTCGTTCCTGACTGTTACATCTCCATTGTTTGTCGTTTCCACCACGTGTGGTGTTGGATTATAATTTAAACGGAGCTTATTTGTCTTGTTCATTTCTTTTACGTACACCTTATCTCCTTCATTTAAGTCTGAATTTCGTGCGCTCCTCCTCTTATCTCCATAATCCTTTCCTTTTTCCTTTTGTTCTCTGTCCTTATCCCTTATCTCTGTGTCATCCACTTTATAAGTTATATCTTGAAATATTGGAATTTTATCTCTATTAAGTCTTCTGAAGAATAATTCGGTTGGCGTTTTTCCCGTCACAGTATGGGGTGTCGAGTTATACATCATGAGGTACTCATTTAAACATTCCTGTAAGTCTTTTTTTTCGAGATTTCCAATTTTTAGACGTTTCAATATATCGCGGTTTTGCCTTTCTACCTCGCCATTTTGTTGAGGCCAATAGGGAATAGTATTAAATAAGATTATGTTACAATCCTTGCAAAATATCTTAAACTCTTCGCTAACGAACTGTCGTCCGTTGTCAGCTGTGATTGATGAGGGATAGCCCAATCGGCCAAATACTTCTTTTAACAATCTGATTATAGCCGCGCTGGTAATCATTTTTGTAATTTTTACTTCTTTATAGCGGCTGTAATAGTCCACCACCACTAGAAGATAATCAGCACTCGGCAATGGACCAAGCAAGTCCATAGCAATATCCACCCAGGGTGCTTCTGGCAGCTCGCGACGCTTCATGGGCGTAGGAGGATTTGGCAATCCAACTAATGTACAACCCTTACAACTCTTCACTAACGTCTCGGCATCCTTATCTATTCGTGGCCACCATACTTTGCATCTCAAGCGTCCCTTCATCGCCACGATTCCTGGATGCCCTTCATGTGCTGCGTCTAAAACATCCTTCCGAAGCTTGGAGGGTATGACCAGCCTGTTACTCCTTAATAAGACGTTATCAAAGAAGCACAATTCATTCCCAAATATTTTATATCCTTTTATACTATCGTCCCAGTCATTACTGTAAATGCCCTTTTTTACTTTAAGTATTTCTGCGTCATTTTCTGAATGTTTTATGATTTCCGCCATAGAAACTGCTCGAGGTCTAGCGTTCTCTACGATTTGATGGACATGTTCGTCACCTTTGGCCTTGGAATGGTTTGCATATTTACACAAACGTGACAACGGATCCGCTATATTAGACTTACCAGGCTTATATTTAATATTGTACCGGTAAGCCTGAAGTCTCAACACCCATCGCTCAATTCTTGCACATGGTGTTGATTTCGGTCCAAACAAAACCTCCAACGGCTTATGGTCCGTGATAAGGTCGAACTCTTTGCCAAACAGAAACACATTAAAATGTTCTATGGCCCAAACCAAAGCAAGAGCTTCTTTCTCGTTTGGCTATATCTTCGTTCACAGTCTGTCAACGTACGATTCCCGTATGCAATAATCCTAGGACCTTTAGCATCAATTTGTACCAACACCGCACCTAACCCGACCGGGCTAGCATCGGTTATGACTTGGGTTTTATCATTGACATCGTAATAGCCCAGTGTATGAATTTTTGTTAAGGTATCTTTTAATGAAGTGAAAGCATGATCTTGTTCAGCAGTCCAAAACTCTTTTATGTTTGCGTTTTTGCCAAATTTTTGTCTCAATATCTTCTTTAATGGCTCTGTTATCGTAGCCATATTGGGTACCCACTTATTTATATAATTTACAAGGCCTAGGAAGCTTTGCAACTCCTCTATAGTTTCTGGAATCCTAAATTGAGCTACACTCTCCATATATTTCTTCAATGGCCTGACGCCTTCCGATGTCAGCTCATGTCCCAAAAAGTTTACTTTTTTTACTTTATATAAACATTTTTCGTTATTAAGTAGAACATTATTCTCTTTTAATATTTGCATTAGTTTTTGAAGACGCGAATCATGCTCTTGCTCTGTTTGCCCATAAATCAGGATATCGTCGATAAAATTTATCGCGCCATCGCATTTCAGAAGTATTTTTTCCAGTATTTTTTGGAATAGCTCCGGTGCACAGGTAATACCGAACATGAGGCGTTTATATCGGTAAAGACCTTTTGAGCTAATGAAGGTTGTTATGTGTCTTGAGTCCGGATGCAATTCGACTTGATGGAACGCGTTTTTAATATCCAGTTTAGAAAAGTACTTGGCTTTTCTAATCTTTGGCAAAAGGTGTTCCATCGAAGGTAAAGGATGGTTCTCACGCATAATGGCCATATTGGCCCGCCTCATATCTACACAGAGACGTAATTCTCCATTATCCTTTAATATTGGTACTATAGGAGATATCCATTTTGAAGGTTCATGAACTTCTTCTATTATGTCACACTGTAACAATTCCTTGATTTTCATTTCGATCTTTCCTTCAATTGGTATAGGTATACGCCTATACGGCTGAGATACGGGTTTTACCGAGTCATCAATAGGGATTTGAACCAAAACATTTTTGAATTTCGGAAAAGGCTCATTTCCGATCTGATTGACGTCAACACCAAGTTTCAGGACACCGAGCTTTATGGCGCTATCTTTCCCTAATAAGTTTCTGGATCCATTTGCGATAACGTATAGTTGTGCGCGCTCTTCCCGGTTATTAACCTTGATCGTTGTCTTAACTGATCCTAAAATGTTTAATGGAGTGTTACTGCCATACGCCAAAAGCGTTTTTTCAGGTTTTTTATTTAAGCTTGAAAATGTCACTCCTTTCTCTCGTAACATTGTCCATGTATGATCTGTAATTAGATTATACTTTGATCCAGAATCGATCAACATCTTTGTGTTTATACCTCCGACGTTACATTCTATATTCGCATCCTTGTTAATGTTAAAAACGTAATCTACTTCTTCCTCTGTAACATTATCTATTTCTCTCAGTTTCTTCCTTTGTTTCGATGGATTTCCTTCTTTTTGTATTTCACTTTCTTCTATTTTCCTCTTTCTTTGTAACTGTGACTTGCAATATTGTCGAAAATGACCTAACTTTCCACAAAAATGACAAATATTTTTCCTATTGCTGGACAATTTTCCCCATTTGAAGCATGCTTAGAATTACCACACCTACCGCACCCTTTATCCAAAATGAACTTGTATTTTTTAGTATCATATCTAGAAGTATTTCTATTCCCTTTGTTAGGGATAACAGCGTTTACGTCATGGTTCTTATTTTGTTGTCCATAATTATCTTGTCTAATGTTATACTGTCCCCTATTGTCAAAATTTTCTTCCTTAAATCTGTCGATAAACATTTCTCTGTAACCTGGTCTATCAAGTGCTCTTCGGGCTTTTCAAATTGACATTTTTCCGCTTGCTTTCTCAACCTGACCACGAATTTTTCAAATTTTTCCCCCTCCTCTTGTCTAATTAGGCGGAAGACATGCCTTTCGTAAACTTTACTCTGTTTAGGTGTGAAATAATCATTAAGTTTCTGTAACGCTATTTCAAAAACGTTGTTATCATCTGTCGGTCCTACATTTGCCCCTGGTAAGTTATAGAATATTTCTTGCAGGTTTGATCCGCCAAGCAATAATAGTGTCGCCCTTTTCTTTACTGGTGTCGTAATATCCGTTGCTTCCAAATAAATATTTAGTGAACGTTTCCACTTTTCCCATCGCTGCCCTAACGATGCGTTGTCGCCTTCTAAATCGAGTTTTTCTAATGGTGGTAAGTTGCTTGACATTGTGGTGAGTATTTGGGATGACCTGAAAATAAAAGTACCTTTCCCCAATTAGTGAGGAGGGGCACCTTTGTACCAAAGGTTTCGTAAGTACATTTGTACAATTTATTCCCAATTTAATGGGGGTACATTTGTATCAAACGTTTCCAATTGAATGGGGGTACATTTGTACCAAACATTTCCAATTTAATGGGGGTACATTTGTACCAAACATTTCCAATTTAATGGGGGTACATTTGTACCAAACATTTCCAATTTAATGGGGGTACATTTGTAACAATTTTCCAATTTAATGGAGGCATTTTATACCACTAACAAATGAATTAGGACCGATCAAAGTAGCTTCAGTCCTTATCCAGATATCCAGGTACCCACACACCTATAATCACTTAATAAATGTTTGCATAATTATTACACAGAGATTAATGTACATATAACATAGGTAATAGGTACTCAACCACATACAATAATTTATGGTACATCACTTTACGTCGAGATGGTAGCGGTAAGGAACACGTAAACCTCTGATCGTAACGATATAGTCATCACAAGCACGTAATACCATGCATATTGTAAATTAATATGCATCACAAAAATTTGCTTTAATTTTACAGTTTCCGAACTATAAATAATATCTAATAGTAATGGATCGCATTGCTTGCCGATAGACAGCAATAAGCCCTTTACTAACACAAGTATTATAGTTTATTTTCTTTTTTTTTTTGTAAAAATCAGACTGACCTTTTGTCCTCGTCGCCACTTGTGGTGTTTCTATACACACGATGCACTGGCTCGGTAACTCACGATGTGCGCAGGTGACGCGTCCGCTCTCGCCCGTGGCTCGCGCGGTAATACCCCCACGCGCACCCCCCACACCATGAGCACGAGACAGTGTATAGTACAACTATAACTATATACAATACAAATACTACAGTTATATTTTTAATTTGGCGCTAATTGACAGAGTTTGGTATTAACTTACTAAATAAGCCTGTCAACAAAACCTGTGCCTGAAAACATGTGACTCTTTCGACAGGGTCATGAGTTCAAACTTCGGGTGAACACCAACGAGATTTCCATTAAAACTTATTTATCTAATTGATAATTGTAATTTATCACACGCTTTTCGGTGATTTAAAACATTGTGAGGAAACCTGCATATCTCTAGAGAATTCTGGGGATATGTGTAACCTACCAATCCGCATTGGAACAGCGTGGTAGGTTTTAGGTTTAGTTTCCTTCTCTCCAGAAACGTGTTAAGGGAGGTCTATGCTCAGCCTATCCCAATGCTGGGATTTAGCAAAAGCAACAGGCCATTTCTTTTACTAAATTTGGTATTTTTTTATCTAACGCTTACATAAACCAATATCAGTTAATTATGAAAGATGGAATGATTTTTCCATAAAAAGATTAATAGAGAGAGATTAACAGAGAAGGGTTGATTTTTTACTTACATCGATGTAATAAAGTTTTTCTATATTTTTTATTTCAATAATGCTTATCTCTATCAATGTCTTGAAATAATTAAAAAGTATTATTCTACGTAACAATTTGTTTTTAGTCTATTACTAAGTACGGTCACAATTTGATATAATCAAAGTGTTATAAATAACAATTTTATTTTACTCGTAGATATAAGGACATCGATTTATTGCGATAATTTATTTATAAAATCTGTTTCATTTTTATATATGCCATTGACATCATAGAGTTATTAATATTAGAGGGAGGGAGGCAATAGACAGGCCTGTAAGTAATAGTGACACAATGAATAATAAAAACTATACTCTTCCTTTATATTTATTAAATATTTTTCCCAAAAGTCAATCAATTTTTCTTCATAACTTTTCAATTCCGTGCACAAATCGCGAATATGTCAAATGGCACTACTACTCCTCTCCGCACCTCTCCTCTCCGAGCCTCTTCTCCGCACCTCTCCTCTCCGCGCCTTTCCCTTCTGCACTTCTCCACCCCCCCGCACCTCATCTCTCCTCTCCTCACCTTTTCTCTCCTCTCCGCACCTCGCCTTTTCTCTCCGCACCGCATCTCGCCATAGCTATTTTCACGTCTCTATGCTACAACTTCCGCTCTCCTCTTTTACCTTCCGTTTCAAAATAGTGAGAGAGAAGATGACTGGCCCGTTGGCGCAGCGGATAGTGACAATGCTTTCCGCTCCGCGGGTCGTGAGTTCTATGCCCGCCGAAAGCCAACATTTTCTATTAATAATTTGTTGGTCCTTCGAGCCTGGGTGTATGTTTGCATACATACATGTTTCCCTTTAAATATAAGTATGTATTTAAAATTATACCTGTATATATTACGCCGTATATATTAGTATATATATTAATATTAACACAAAAATTAACTTACTTTGGGGATGGACGACCGTGTAAGTTTAAAAAAAAACTCGTATACCTCATCTTTGTCTGATCACACATAAAAAAGAGAGACAGATATATCACCTCCATTTGCTTCTCTTGATTGCAATATGGCACATTTTAGGCTGGCTAACCTACTCTAGTTTAGTAACTCTATGATTGTCATTATTTTCATTTCTGTCACAAAATAGACTTCTTTTTAAGGAATTAAAAGACTCATGACAGTCTCATGACTTTGATTAACTTATGACTTTGATTAACTTATGACTTTAATTCACATTACAAATGGAATTAGTGTTAAGTTATTTAATAAATAATAATTCAAGTTTAAATTTGTCTTTAATATTACTTTATGAAGAGTAAATTATGAATTAATTACTATATTAATTTTTATTTGATTTTATCTGTGAATTGAGTTAATGATTATTATGTCATAATATTGATTAGAATTCAACTAATTTATAGAGTTATAGAGTTATAGTTAGGCGTTACTTTGCGGTTGTTTTTAGATCCATAATACAAAAGTAATAATAAAATTATTTTGCTATAATCCGCGATAAAGTAAAAAGAAAATGTATATAATGCTAAATGTAGAGTTGACTATCCGTTTTTATACCTGGTGTATTCGTGAAAACACATGCACAAACCTCCACCACAGCCACCACAATACAAAAGCACTACATACGTTCACTATCATAAACTCAATAGTTTCGCCCTGCAGCCGCAGCATATCAGGAGATTGCGAAGCTTTTGTTGGGGTGAGACGATTGTTGAGTTTGTGATAGTGAACGTGTGTAGTGCTTGTGTATTGTGGTGGAGGTTTGTACGTATGTTTTAATGAATTCTGCATGTTTTGGGGTTTGAAAACGGATAGTCCACTCTACATTTAGCATTATATTTATTATCTATTTAATTTTCGCGGTTTTTAGCAAAATAATTTTATTATTACTTATGTACAATTCAATTATTATGTGCGTTGAGGCTTAAAAGTTTTTTAATACATTGAGATTGAATTTTAATTAATATTTATATAAAAATATTATACTACGCCAAATAGTGCTACCACTCTCCTCCACACCTCTCCGCACCATACCTAGCTTTCCCTCTCCATGCTACAATTTCCGCTCTCCTCTTTTTCCT
Source organism: Morpho deidamia (assembly GCA_947086505.1). Classification (NCBI taxonomy): domain Eukaryota; kingdom Metazoa; phylum Arthropoda; class Insecta; order Lepidoptera; family Nymphalidae; genus Morpho; species Morpho deidamia. Next base: position 10,762,089 of record CAMTZC010000008.1, read on the forward strand.
GCCGGTACAACAATAGTTTTGTCTCTCTCGCATCTTAGTTGTACGATATTTAATTTTTAGGTCAAGGTTCGAATGGCGTGTTAGGGCACGGTCATTGATCTCATTTAATCGAGTTTATATTTAAAAAAACGCAAAGTACTGGCTAAAATACTTCGATGAATTAACTGTTTTTTTATTTATTTAGGGTGCTGAGGTGTTAATAACCTAAAATTAAAATTAATTTCATTTGGTCGATACTACCCTGTATAATTGATGTATTCAACGTCTTTAGCAATTGTAAATTGCAAAAAAATTGAATATGATTTTAAATTTTTAAAGGATGTCATTTATCTAACTTTATTAACTGAATAATCAATAGTGTTGCTGTAGTAAAATATATGTTTATGTAAAATAATTTTTAGAGTAGCACATACGGCACATAAAGAATACACCAAATAGCACTTATATAATAATGTCATATCACTTTACATTGATCTAATGATTTATTATACGAAAATACATTACACGTCGTTTATACCGATATGTTTAGTATAGACAGATATAGGGAGAGTACTTTCAGGAAGATTGATTGCGGCGTCGCCCGCGTGGAAATCAGCGTATTTAATTGAAATTTTGAACATAAAATTAGTTATTGTGAGTTAACCATAAGAGATAGAGATATGCTGTCGCGAACTTTTTAGCAGTATTTTTGTCGATCTACAATTCTCTAGTACATTTCTTTAGTATATCTCTGTTGGATGACGCGGCGTACGCGACTAAAGCTAATATCAGCGAATTTATTTTTTGAACCGTGCGACCTCTTCAACAAAATTTTCGTAAAACCGAAACCGCACTATGAATCTGAACCTTATTGAAAAAATCGTACAAAAATCCGTTCAGTAGATTTTAAGAAAATCGATCACATCTTTTGGGACTTTGTTTTATAATAAGTATAGATAGATAGCGAAGCCAACAAACTCATTTATTCAGAGAAGCATTGATAATGAACTGAAGAAAACAGTCTGGAAAATAACGTAATATTTGTAATTAAAATTTTTAACACAAAACGAGTTATTGTGAGATAACCATAAAGGATAGAGACATTCTGTCGCGGACTTTTTGTAATATTTTTGTAGGTCTACTATTCTCTAGTACATTATTTTAGTGTAGGCCTGTTAGTTTATGCGGCGCACGCGACTAAAGCTAACATCAGCGAGTTTTTTACAACTGCGCGACCTCTTTCTTCAACATAATTTACATAATACCGTAATATACTTACTATTATTTCCGGAAGGAAGGAAATCGGTTCATACTATTCGGAAAAAATCGACCACATACAGACAGACAGCTTTTGGGAGTACGTTTTATAATAAGTGTTACTAAACAATGTGTATAGTATTTATGCCGTCTCGAAAATGTTTTTAATTTTGTTCTAAACTTATTTCTGTCTAGATCTGTACGAAATTTTTAGTAATTTAAATATAGCTATAATGACAATAATGGGATCAATTACATTGTATTCGTGTTGAAATTATTTCTTTGTGATATGACAATAAATCGTGTATATTTTTGCAAAGAATGGTTTTTTTTTCAACCCACACCATCACCAGAATTTTGAGGGCGAATTTTTTAATACTGGTTTTTGAGACTATCGAACTATGACAAATCCAAGCATTTTTATCATTCAAATAACCTTCAATTGTTTAATGTGCTTTATGTATAAGCATACTTCTTACTCTTAATTTAAATTTTTCGTAGATAAGTATATATTGTTATCGCTGGCAACATTTTGCTGGAGTATAATAAAATACTGATAACACCGAAGGCGACGCCATCTTGACTCGCGCCATTTTGGAATCTACGCGGTGTAGTCGACATGACTGAAGCGGCATTTAGTGTTCACCAGTGGAAGGAATTAGACGTGAAGACAAAGTGCGGGTTTAAAAGTGTCGGCGATAATAATATTACAAAAATTTTACAATAAACTTTAGAAGCTTAAAAATGAGTTAATTACTAAAACACAATACTATTCTAAGAATTGAGTGACCATGTTTATTTGGCATGAAGGAAAATATTGTTTGGATATACATGAACACACGCAAACATAATAACGTATATCTTTATCTTTAAATGAGTTTATCTTATGTATATAGATATATATATAATATCTATATATTGAATCTGAATTTCGGAAACGGTTCCATCGATTTTCATGACTTAGTATTTGATTGAAACTTAGTATATCCCCTATATACGGGGGTAATAAATCGATCTTTTTTTTTCTTAGAGGACGGGAAATCCTTTATGGACTTACTGCGGACTTTCCACAGGGGAGTGTCCGACTCCCACGGACTAAAACCCCTCTTCATTTCCTTCTCCCTTCTACGGCGGAATCACCTTTCGGCATTGTTTCACCGTAGCCGCTGTCTAATTCTGACGCCTTCCTCCGTTTCTTTCTCTCTCATTATGTCCAACAAACTGTTGAAAGTGGGATGAAAGTTTCGGGTCAAAGTGTCTCCTCTGTTTTATCTGCTATCATCATTTGATGTTTCTCACCCCACATTAGGCATACAAAGTGTGTCTAGGTGTATCTTTTTCTTCACAATAGACACATCTATCGGTGCTGACTTGCTGATTAATCGATCTAGCTAGGCTTTATTAAAAAAAATATCGTTTCATACCTGTTTTCAGGCATTGAAAAACTACTAAAATATAAATTGAATGTAAGGGTATTAATTTTGATGTCATTTGTTAAGTTGTAAAAGCTCAGTGGGGAATGAGCGGGCTAAAGAATTAAAATACCACAGTTCGAATCCCGGATTCATGCCCATTCTTTATATAATTTATAGAATTAGGCGTTACTTTGCGGAGATCTATAATACAATAGTAATAATAAAATTATTTTGCTATAATCCGCGATAAAGTAAATAGAAAAAATATATAATGCTAAATGTAGAGTGGACTATCCGTTTTCATACCCGATACATGCAGGATACGTAAAACGGTGCACAAACCTCCACCACTACCATCACAATACACAAGCACTACACACGTTCACTATCACAAACTCAATCGTTTCGCCCCGCAACCCAAGCATCAACAAAAGATAGACTCCACAACAAAATCGCAAAGCCATTTCTTGCTTTGTGATTATAAGGGATTTCTTTCTTTTTTTTATTGCATTTTTAATATCTTCAAAAAAATTGCCAACAAGGCTCGTTCTCCCAAATACTAAATATATAAAGGATTACGCACACAGGCTAGAATCTATAGGTCGGTTCCGGACTTTCCAACGAGGGTAAATCAAAGGACGGGTGGCACGATGCCCAGTTAGATCACTTGATTCATGATTAATGTTCTTAAAGCCTAAGTTTTTTATGCAGTAGCGATCATGCCTTGTATTTCATAATTAAGAGGATTTTTGGCTGTATGTATTTATGGCCGGTTACCACATGGCACCAAGGTTATAGTAGCCCATCTAGTGGGCTTGAAAACCGTCGTTTACCATTCCATCGGTTCATCCGCTGCTATCTCAACCTGGGCACGCAGTACAACCACGACCACGCCTTCGGATATTTCAAAAAAGCCTGTGGATGAGTTTTGATCTCAAATAAACTATTTCAAGCACTTTTAAATCGTCAAGTATCAATATGATTATTCAAGCTACAACTGGTTCGAGTGTTGCTCGTACCGACAAAACCAGCAAGAAACTCGGCGGTCAATCTTTTAAACATTTTCAATTTACATTATTAAACCGCTGTCTTGTATGAAGCTGAAAGGATTTTCGAATCCAGGCATTTTTATCATACAAATAAAATTCAATTTTGTAATATGCTTTACGTATAAGCATATATACCGTTAATTTAAACCTTTCTGTAGACTGGTCTAGTATGGATTGCGGAATTTTATTGTAGAAGCGAATACCGAGACCAACACATGAGTTGCTAACTCTGCTGAGTTGCTACGCAGGTATCACAAGCTTTTTGTAACCTTTCTATGATATACTTAGATCAATCTTTGTTTTATACATATAGATATTTTTCCGTACAAATAGAATATTACTATATCCGTACATATATTGTGATGCTACAGTAAGTATGCCTTTTTTTTCTCGCAATTATATGCGTATTCTTAAGCACAGATTTATCTCAGCTATATAGCAGTAATGGTGAAACTTTATCTTTGTCATACCAACCTATAAAACATGTTCCAATTCCCTCTGAAACCATTCGTGGCGAATTCCCGTGACGTCACTCGACCCGCCGGGCGCCTGTGACGATATCGGGCAGTAAACAGTAACCAACTACAGGGCGAATCGACATTTGACTCCTTTAGAAAAACTGGGTCCAATTAAAAAACTGACTTTAAAAAATTAAATGTTAGGTACTTTATAATGTTAATTATGCTTTTAATACTAAAAGCATAAATATTATAAAGGAAATATTTCATCAAAGAAATTATTTTGACAAATGGAAGATTTATTTCAATTTCTCTATTTGTAGATCGTATTATTGCAATAAAATGTTTTGCACACCAGAGTCATATTTTGTTTGTTTATATTTAGTTAAATACCTAAACATATTGAATATAGGTATTTTCAATTCAAGACCGCCCGATCTCAACTAAGGCGAAATTTTTTAAAAGTGAAACTTAGCTAGATTGATTTTGCACCCCCAAAAATTTTAAAGAAATAGTACTTACAGTAGCGTCACAATAGTAATATTTTCGTACGAAAAAATATTCATAAGTATCAAACAAAATTCGATGTGTATCATAGATATACCTGAGGTCACAAAAATCTTGCTATCCCTGCGTCACGACTCAACAGAGTTACGAGTAGCAACTCATTCGTTGGTTTCGGTACTCGCTTCTACAATAAAATTCCGTAAGAATTAGATTTCAGATCTACGGAAAAGTTTAAATTAAGTGTACGAACTATGCTTATAGTAGTAGCGGCCTGTTAATATCCCACTGCTGGGAATAGGCCTCCTCTCTCCGTTTCTGGAGAGAAGGGTTGGAGCTAAGACCTACCACGCTGCTCCAATGCGGATTGGCAGGTTACACATATCTCCAGAATTCTCTAGAGAAATGCAGGTTTCCTCACGATGTTTTCCTTCACCGAAAAGCGTGTGATAAATTGCAATTATGAATTAGACACATGAGTTTTAATAGAAAAACTCATTGGTGCCTGCCCGGGTTTGAACCTATGTTCGTCTCTAGAGAGTCGCACGGTCTCACCATTGGGCTATCACAGCTTAGAACTATGCTTATACGTAAAGCAAATTACACAATTGAAGATTATTTGAATGATAAAAATGCTTGGGTTTGAAACTCTTTTCAGCTTCAAACGAGAATAATGTAAATTGAAATGTTTCAAAGATTGACCGCCGAGTTTTTGCTGGTTCTTCTCGGTATGAGCAACATTCCGAACCAGTTGTAGCTTCATTAAATCTAATTGATCCTTGACGATTCAAAAGTGCTTGTAAAGCGCTTACTTGAATAAACATTGTTTTGATTGATTTATTGATCGAAAGCCCCTACATACTGAGTTTCATGAAAATCTTTAGATCAGTTTCCGAACTTTAGATTATATAATAAACATATATACAAGATTTGTTTATTTGAGGATATTAGATAGATGTGGATCGATACGTGTTTATGACATGTATAGTATATAAAAGGAGTAGCGTCAGAGTTGACGAATGATAGCAGAGAATGGAAGAAAAAAACACGTTGTGCCGACCTCACTTAGAGTGGGATAAGGACAGGAGGTAGAAATATTCTAGCATTAATCTATACATACTGAGGTAAAGCTGTATTAAGCGAGTTCTACATATGTAAATATTAAAGTATAATTATGTTCCTTGTGATGCTCATTGTGAGATGTATTTTGAATAGAGTTAACTAACAAAAAGGGGTTATTATGTGCACGTAAAATTGTACGTTATAACAGTTCGCATTAGATTAATTTTTCAACAGCAGCCTCAAATTGAACTTCCTTCCTTGTACGCAATAGATTTGTACCACTTGTTGCATATTATAATGCGAGATCTCGTGACCTGAATGCATAAATAGGTCGCTCTAGAACTTTCTATTCAATACATCGGTACTTATTGGTTCAGAAACGGGACGGGCGAAATACGTGTTCAGTGCGAGATTAAATTTTTCGAGTTCATAATACATATTTTTTTTAATAATAAATAAATATAAATTTATTTATTATTTAAAAAAATATGTAGGGCAACTACATACACTGTTATCCGTCACTAAAGTAACTTAATCCTTGTATTATAACTCACAGATAGCTGGTAAATATAGTATAAGTGCATATATTACATTTAATACACATGTTATGTATACAACAGCGATACAAAAAAATGTACAAGAGAATTGTAGTTCTACAAAAATTCTACAAAAAAGCGACAGAATGTCTCGTCTGTATCTTTTTTGACTCACAATACCTACTTTTATGTTCAAAATATTATCGATTACACTAGCTAGTATAATATAAATCACTTGGGCATGATTATTAAGTACTAGGGTATAAGTAATTTACCATAACTAGTATATTTTAGTTGTAAATAAATAAAGAATCACTACAAAAAGAGCAACAAACGCGGTATAGATAAAAAAAGGCTTACAATATATTTCGAAGTGCGCTAGTTTTCAATGGAGTTCAACAATATATTTAAACTGGGACAACCAGCGCGAACGGGCTGACGTCAACTCCATTGTCAAGAAGTAGGTCCGCTGTAATACTAGCGAATACTATTCAATTAAATGGTATTCTACATTATTGTGTGGAACGCTAAATGTCAGTTCAGTAAGTTTCAGCTCGCTTTTCATTTGTCTGTAGGAATTTTTGCAATTGTTTTTGAACTATCATCATTCGCCTGCCGTTTTCCCGCTCTAAGTGGGGATACATGCAGAATTCGTAAATACACATGCACAAACTTCTATTATCGCCACCACAATACACAAGCACTGCAAACGTTCACGGATTACGGTGATGACGTTACAACATAGTTGGACGCGGCCACCATAAGGGTGGATGGATGCTTTATCGAAGTAAGTCTTCGAGAATCGTTTGAAAAGATCGGCTATCGTGGGTAGATCGAGATCTCTATGGAGGTTCACGTTGCGCACGAACCACGGACAGCCAGTGGCTGTACGCATGAATCGATTTTTAAGTGTCTGCAACAAATACAGTCGTAACTTCGGAACGTGCGTTAAAGTCACCAGCTATATATACCTAATATGTGTGACTGACAGTCAAATATGCAGAGGATGAATGAGGGAACCAGAAACGCCATCTCACCTCATGTTGTATGACACGGAGGTGGCCGAATATCGGGCTAACATCCTTGGCTCGCCGAGGACGTTACAAGAAGCCTTGAGGAACCCTGGCAGGGTTCTCTGCTTTTGGAAGGAGCTTGGCTGGCTGGAATAACCAGCCCCTTCACCCTCACGCACCAATGGTCGCCTAAATGCAGAAAATAGCCCGCAACAAGAAGAAGAAGTCACCCAGTTAAATGAAATCTCCTCCTAAGTCTTATAATCGGCTATCATAGTTCATCACCGGCTCCATACAAATGTAAATCAGGCAGATGAATATAAATTATTCTTTTCAAGGATGGAATAGTCTTAACGCACATTTCGACCCCGGAAACAAGTGTACGTAAACAGAATCATATGGCGTCTCTTGAGCAGCTCGCAGCGCGTTACGTAGACATGCGCACGCGCCGCACGTGCGACCCATCTGTACTGTGTAAACACCATGCAGGGGAACGCACCCTTTGGTCTTATTTAATTATTTATTTTATTTTAATTATTTTTTGTTTTATAAATATATGGGACACTTACACACACAGTCGTCCGTCCACAAAGTAAGTAACTTAATACTTCTGTTATGGGTGACAGACAACTGCTAAATGTACTACTTACCTTTATAATTTTAAATACAAACTTATATACAAATATACACGTAGGCTCGAAGAACCAACAATTTTGTTATAAATCTTGGCCCTCGGCGGCAATCGAACCCGCGACCGGCGGAGCTGAAGGCAGAGTCACTGCCAATTGCGCCAACGGACCAGTCAAATTTATTTATTATAGTTTATATGATCTACAGCTATACAATATATATATATATATTATTTATCCGGATCTCCGACAGTAGTACATATTGCAATAATCCATAAAATGTCCTAATTATTCTTAAATTAATTATGTAGCATCAATTATAAGACATCAGATCATTCTTAGTTACAGTGTTATAATTAGAAGTAATCAAAACTAATAAAGTAACGGCCTGTCACTATCCCACTGCTGGACATAGGCGTCCCCTCTCCGTATTTTTTTGGAAAGAAGGTTTGGTGCTAAGACTTACCACCCTGCCCCAATGCGAATTGGGAGGTTACACATATCCCTAGAATTCTCTATAGGATTCCTCACGATGTTTTCCTTTACCGAAAAGCATATGATAAATTGCAAATATCAATTAGACACATAAGTTTTAACAGAATACCTCATTGGTGCCTGCCCGGGGTTGGAACCCGTGTCCCTTCCAAAGAGTCACACGGTTACACCGCTGGGCTATCATAGCTTCACTTTTTTTTACAACTCTTAACAATTTTTAAAACAAAAATAAGAATGTACCACTTCCGGTAAAGATGCCGTACTTTCTGTCAAGTACTTCGCTCCCAAAATACTACCAACCTTCTTCTTCTTTTAGAGTTATACATAATAACGATACGATTAGATTTTGTTATTTTCTAGTCTCGAATGCATATAGAGTGTGGAGAATTGAATAAAACAGAAGATTTGAATAGATTGGTATAGTTCAGAATAGATTTGAATACAACAAAATATGTTTGAAATAATTTTGTTTCCATTGAAGACTGTATACCGGGATAACATACAGGATTAACAAATAACCGTTTTTTAATCAGGGAAAATGAAAAAACAACACAATCGTGTAAACTTGACGTAATCCAAATTGTAGCTACAACTATTTTCGTTTAAATTAAGCATTACTTTCATTTACGTGATTCTTTACCAGATATCATGATTTACCGTTAGTTGCCACGATAAACAACACGATAGGCTTATCGTCGATGAAAAATGTTATCAGCACTACTAAATGTTGCGCACCCCTGTTAGGAATGACAGCATAAACAATCAGTGCGATTGTAATTCCCGCTTCCATGTGATGTGATATATGATTGAATTTTTATATTTACATTTTTTTTATATTGTGGTGTTAGGAACACGTCACCTTAGACAGATGTTGTCAAATTTTGTTGATGTTAAATTGGTCTGTAATGTTTCTGCATCCAAGGATTATAGAACAAAATGTTCCGACTCCGTCTAACGCAAATTAAATGTCAAAATTGCATTCAATTACCAAACATATTTGTTTCTTTTAATCTTTGATAACGATTTCACGCTACTCGACACTAGATGGCAGCCGGGCTAAGACTATTCAATAAATGATTTATACAAGCAGGCGTTACTTTGCGGAATTCCATATTACAAGCAATACAACAGAACTAACTACTTTGCTATAATCCGCACGGGTTAAGTGAATGCATGTGGGGACTGGTCCTGCATGTATAAGGTGCGTAGATTTTGCCTGCTTCATACACATTGGCTTTGCATGCATTCACTTAACCCGTGCGGATTATAGCAAAGTAGTTAGTTCTGTTGTATTGCTTGTACTATTCAATAAACTGATATTAAACTCAAACTCAAACTCAAAATATTCTTTATTCAAGTAGACGACTGTTTTCAGTACTTTAATCCGCAAATGTTTTGCACGAAACTACCACTGATTCGGAAGTATGCTTCTACCGAGAAGAACTAGCAAGAAACTCGGCGGATTTTTTTTGTTTTGTACAATTTGTTTTATGGTTACAAATTAATCGTTGTAGCTTGGTGCGTAGCTGACTGCAGTTAAGATATGCTACTATCACTCAAATAATTTTCAATTGTATAGAAACCTTTATGTAACAGCATTTTTAAAGATAATTTCTAAACTTGTATAAAGGCAAGTCTAGATTAAAATTAATGATAGAAACGAAATTTAAGTAAAAAGAAAATCTTGAATCAATATTTGAGCACGCTTTTCTCGAATTCAGCATTACAAAACGTTAAATTATCTACCTACTTGGACTCTTTTAAGAATCTCGTCATTTCTGAGATCCAGCCATAAGGGGCAAACTCTCGCTTCATGAGATTCTTCTCCACTGCTGGATATCGGTCTCTTAATGGGACCTTCACGCCATATGATCTTTTGCCGTCAGAATCCATTAACTTAAGATTGAAGTCCTACTCAGGTAATTTATAGAAGCTCTTCTTCTATTGTTTTGTTGTTAATTTATAGAATAAGCCGTTACTTTACAGAATTCCATAGTACAAAAGTTATGATAGAACTATTTTGCTACTTTTCGCGTTTGTTAAAATGTATGTAATGTTAAGTCTAGGAAGCAGAAATCGTTCTCATACCTTATACATGCAGGATTAGTTACCACATGTACTACAAAACACCGTCACCATTCACACGCACACAAACGTATGCACATATTCACTACCACAAGCTCAATATTTACTTATCATATATATTGCTATAATCCGCGAAACAAACGCCGATTATAGCAAAATAATCGTCGCCGGTTTTGCTGACTATGACTACTTTAACACCTTGAGATTCCAACGTCCATCGATTCTTCGAGCTGTGTCCTTCGCTAATTCAAGTTCGCGTTCTTTTAGGCCGTCACTTTGTTTCTTCTAGGAATGTCCTAATTTGACTGGCCCGTTGGCGCTGTGGGTAGTGACCCTGTTTTCAGTTTCACGGATCGCGGGTTCGATTCCCGCCGAGGGCTAACATTTTCGACTTTAACAAGGCTACCAGTTGTCCCATAACACAAGTATTAAGTTACTTACTTTGGGGACGGACGACCGTGTGCGTAAATGTCCCATACATTTATTTATAAAAAAAAAAATAAACCGTTCAGTATTTTCTTGTCCCCTGTGCGACTATAAGCTTTATTATCAGGCCCTTAGTTAGCAACCAAGTTGATATACATAATTCATCAGTGGCAACACGTAGTTATTTTGAGAAATAAATTACTACAGAATTGATTTGACTACCGACACATCTTGAATAAAAAAATTTTGATACGTCGATAATAGATGGCGCTTTTGAATGTCCTTCCATCCTTGTCGTTTTGAATTCCTGCAGAATTTAAAGGATTTCTACAGCCTATACGTTACCTCGGTGTATAAGGAATAATTGTGCGTAATTTAATACATATTGGTTCAGCGGATTCCCAGTGAAAGAGTAACAAACATACATCCATACTCAGAAACTTTCGCTATTATAATGTTATATTAATATTAATATTATTCGTAAATTAGTAAATAAGTACTGATGATATATATACTAATATGTTGTGGGTGATACGATTGATATGAGTTTTCTGTTAATTCTTCATGAAAACAGTTGGCGAATGGTTTGTGTATCATATGTGGTACCTTACAGCACTGTTGGCTTTTTATAAGTTGTTATTAAAATCTCTGAATGGAGAAAAGTACTGGTATAACTGTCCATAATGTCTTAAAATCTTAAATGATTTCAAGTAGACACGCGGCACATACCCTAGCTTAAAAGCAGTGATAATAAGTCATAAATAACATACTCCTTGCATCTCTTTATGTTCAAAGTATAAAGGCGCACTAAGCACAGTGTTTCTTTATGCAATTGGTGGTTACGCGGCGGCGCGGACAAAGGCTCATTGTGATTGTGCGTACGCGAGGCCGTTTTAATCAAAACCTTCGGGATTATTATCTGTGTACAGTCGGCGTCGAGACACTGTTAAAAATCCACTTATATCCACCGTGTGGTATCGGGCTGAGTCGAATGGACCACCTTTTCTTACCGAGGCGTCATAAAAGGCGACTAAGGTAACTTGACGCGAGGCAAGCAGCTGGTCGTAAAATACCTAGCTAAATCATGTAATGACGTGTTTCTAACATGTTGTGCCGACCCTATTTAATGTGGGGTAAGGCCAGGAGAATGATTATATCCACTATGTACACAATCAGCGTTCATCTACGAGTACAATAAAATCAACCGGCAGCTGAATATTTATCAGAACCTCTGCGAGACTCTCAATCAATATCGAAAAGGTTCGAAACACTATCATATGAAGAAATTGCGTTGCTTCTCGACTAATCATAAAAATGTTAAGATATGTCGATAATAGTCTAGAAGTAAGTCATATATTAGTTATTGATATAAGCTATGATAGCCTAGCGGTGAGACCGTGTGGATTCTCTAGAGACGATCATGGGTTCATACTCCAGGAAGGAACCAATGAGTTTTCTATTAAAACTCATGTGTCTAATTGATAATTGCAATTTATCACACGCTTTTCGGTGATGGAAAACGTGAGGAAATCTCTAGAGAACTCTGGGGATATGTGTAACCAACCAATCCGCACTGGAGCAGCGTGGTAGGTCTTAGCTCCAACACTTCTCTCCAAAAAACGTAGAGAGGAGGCCTATGCTCAGCTGTGGGATAGTAGCAGACTGTTACTTTACTTCTTTTTTATAGTCTTTATTCTGCTGTAAAATGTGTCACAAAAAAGCTGTGATAGCCCTGCAGTAATACCATGCCACTTTTCTGAGAGAGACACACATGTTTTGACAGAAAAACTCATTGGTGTCTGCCGGGGCTTGAACCTGTGAGCCCTTGAAAGAATCGCACGGTCTCACCACTGGGCTATCACAGTTTTACAGCAATTAAGAATATAATATAACGGAATTGTTTGAATTTTTGTAGCGCACTGTACTTATTCCATTCCATGTGAGGAAAGTAATATTAGTTATTTTGATTAAGTGCCAACTAATAATTTGTTACGTAATACTTTCTAGGTTTTCTTGATTCCTTATTTGGTAATATGTATCTTAAAGCTTTGTTATACAAAATAAATGATAACATTTTATTAGATTACAGAAAATATATCGCACGCTTAATATAAAAAAAATTTTTGACCAAGGAGGGAGGTTAGCCAGGAGAAATATTTGAAGGTTGGCCTGTGGAAATAACATTACTGGAAAAATATTTCATAGAAAATTATTTTAAATTAATAAAATTACGTTGGAAATTATTTTATAAGAATAAAATAAATAAATAAATATATGGGACACTTACACACACGGTCGTTCTTCCCCAAAGTAAGTAACTTAATACTTGTATTATGGGTGACGGACAACTGGTACATATAAAACACACAAATATATACATATATAATTTTAAATACATACATAAATACAAATACACACCCAGGCTCAAAGAACCAACAAATTGTTTATAGAAAATGTTGGCCCTCGGCGGGAATCCAACCCGCGACCCGCGGAGCTGAAGGCAGAGTCTGTCCAGTGTAGACTAGCGCAGTCCAAAACCATTATCTGTTATAATGCCTCATTAAGCTTTGCAATATTTGAATAGATGCAATAAATTACGTTATCCGATATTGTGTTTTGATCGTGATATCAGGCTGAATTGATTCAATTAAGTCTAACTGACGTTCGAATTGAATAAATAACAATAATGCGATAAATAGGAAATATATATAACGATAATGTGGAGTGGACAATTCGTTTTCATACCCGATTTAGAAAAAAAATATTTCCAAAAACAATCTTTATGACTTATAATAAATACATTAATACAGCTTTCGAAAACCACGCAGGGTTTATATAAAGGTGTGAAATTCGCATTATTTATAATAATAATGAAGAATTATGTTCTTCATTATTATTATAAATAATGGGAATAACTCGAAAAGTTTAAGTTAATTTTTTTCAGTTGTTTTGTATACCTATTAAGTTATAAGAAATCCAAATATAAGTAGCACTTACAGTGTTTCAAAATTAAATTAATACAATCAAACAATATGGTTTATATCATTAGTTTTACGCAAATATCTTTTAACCTTCTTAATAAATATATGTCTTTTTATACTTTGTAATGTAATTGGACACTCATTTAGGATTTTTGCAACAATATACTTGTAACTCCATTTACCATGAACATTATTAAATATGGGAAATATATATTTATTTTTATGTGACAATAATCTAAGCTTACAATTTCTATTTTTACTTTAAGGTTATTAAAGTGAGAAAAATATTCTTTAAGCAATGATAATTTAATTTTTGCTTAGTAAAAACTCTAAGTGAACTCTATCGTCCACTGATCGACTTTGAATTTTCTAATTAAACAAGCATAATTAAAAGAGATAATGATATAGTGAAATTCTAATATTAGTACTTAAATAAATCCCTGCCTTCATTTACAAAAAGCTCTCCTTGAACTAGATAGCGTATTTACGAAGCAAATTGGTTTATTTAATCCACTACGAGTGCGCTAAGAGCAATCTGATTTTGTTAAATTGCATCTAAGATGAGATATTAAAGTGAAATCTTTTTGGTAAAAACAGAAATATATTCTGACACTTCTGTCTATACTCATATTATAAAGAGGAAAGATTTGTATGTTTGTATTTATGTGTGTATGTATGTATTTATGTGTGTATGCATGTTTGTAATGTTTTCACGCACAAATTATTGGAGCAATTCCAAAATTTCTTTCACAATTGGAAAGCTGCATCTTCACCAAGCAACATAAGATATAAAAAAAATAGGGATCCCTAATAAAAATGTATTAAGGTGTGAAAAATTCTACTGTATGATAAAACGTATCAATATCTACAAATAAGTCCGGGATTCCATATGTCTAACTATTATAGTTATGCCAATGTACCTACTTTTTACATTATAAAAGTTGATAAAAGTTCCGACGATGACAAAACCATTTTATTCATATCTTTATGCCATTAAATGATATTTTATTAAATACTGTTTCAATACCTGTAAAATACTTTTTAAATTATTAATATCGCACATTCCTATCAAAATATGTAACGAATTTAAAAATTTTAACCTAAAGAAAATAATGCCATAAAAAATGCATTGTAGTAACCATTATAACAGGGCCTGCAACTAGTTCTTATTCCAAGGATAACAAAGATACCCACGTATATACTCGTGCTATGCCTTTTAAAAAGAATTCAGTTCCCAGTTAAAACTTCCTTTACCTTATCCTTAAATCCCAGAGCAAAAGAAAACCTATACTCGTCTACAAAAATAAATCTATAGGCCGACTTAGCAGACTTTCCACTACGATGAGATCTACGCGGGTGAAACCGCGGGGCGTTGCTAGTATTATATAAAAATAATCCACCGTGAACCACTCTCTACCAAAAAAACACATAGAATTATATCCCATATAGACGACATCTAGACTCCACGACGAACTCACAAAGCGACGTATCGTACAAGCAAGTAGAGTGATACAATATGAATTGTTTCAACCCCCAACCATTTATTTTGCCTTCGAACACGTGAGGGTGCGTTTGTTTTTCAATTACTGTATGCAAAGGTTATATTTAAAGATGGCAATTCGAGTTGGGTTTTGATTTAGAATAACCCAATTCCTTAATAATTGAATTCTCATGTCCCTATAAGTCAATACAATGTTTAAGCAATTCGAGGTTGCTAATTTTTTTGCCCAACGCAGCGAACACAATGCATCTGCTAAACACCTGCTGACGATTAGTCAGCGTTTCAAAAAACCACAGGATAATGAAAACAGTAATTCATGCAAGGTTTATTTATTTATTCGGATCTCCAATAGAATTTCATAATAAATCATCCAACAAATATCCTGTATAGTTTTAATTCAATTATGTAGAACCAATTATAGGAGAATAATAATCACATCATTCTTAGTTACAATGTTACAATTATAACACAAGACAATAATGAAAATAAAACAAAAACAACATTAAGGCTCAAATATTAGTAGCAGTAGTAACGGCCTGTTACTATGCCCACTGCTGCGGCACTATGGGCTAAGGGTTTCTCTCTCCGTTTTTGGAGAGAAGGATAGAAGAGCTAAGACCTACCACGCTGCTCCAATGCGGATTGGTAGGTTACAGATATCCCTAGAATTCTCTAGAGATATACAGGTTTCCTCACGATGTTTTGCTTCACCGAAAAGCGTGTGATAAATTATAATTATCAATTAGACACATAAGTTTTAATTGAAAAACTCAGTGGTGCCTGCGCGGGGTTTGAACCCATGATCGTCTCTTGAGACTCGCACGGTGTTACCGTTAGGCTATCACAGCTAAAATATTACAAATCTGAATTTAATGAAATTTTAGTAGGTACATTTTTTCATAAATATCCGGTAGCCAATAATGTGATATTGGGGTATCTTGCCCCAGTTTCATTCTAGCAAACACTGTCTTGACAGACACATGGAATGCGAGGAGGTTTCGAGATACATTAATATTAAATCTACTTAACTATTGATTATCAACTATTATTCCGTTGAAAATTTTATGGAGAAATTTCATGTCTAGTATTTTCGGATAGCCAGTGACTTCATTTTTAAATATTCAAGTTGTCTTTGTACGACTCTAAATATTGAGAAGCTTTAGATCGAAATACTAAAAGCCTCTTTTGAACACTTTCGATTATATCAATGTGGACTTTGTAAATCGAGGACCATACTTGATACCAGTATTCAAGTTTACTACGGAACAAGCTAGTGTACAATTGTAGGACTGTGGATGCCTTCTTGAATTCCCTAGATTGCCTCATAATAAAGCAATTTAAAAGAGCTTGTCATGATATAATTAACATGTATCTCGAATCTTAGCCGGTTATCAAATATCACTCCTACGTCTTGGATAGAATCAGTTTCTTTAAGTTTTGTGGCCACAACATGTTTTCAACATGTTGTCACATGATTCGGCTACGTATTTTACGACCGGCCGCCTGCCCGACGTCAATTTACCTTAGTCGTGTTTACGACACCTCGGTAAGAAAAGGGTGGTCTATTCTACTCAGCCGGATACCATACGGTGGGTCCACTTACCTTAGTCGCCTTTTACGATACCTCGGTAAGAAATGAGGATGGTCTATTCTACTAAGCTGTATACCACACGGCATGCAAGGTTTAACAATAATATTGTGAAAATATCGAAATAGATATCCAAAACAATATATTACAGTACCTGGGTGAACGACTTTTGCTCGGTATTTTTAGAAGATATAAAAAAAGATGAAACACGAAAAAAAAGGGAAAATGATTGGGCAGGTAGGGCTCGATTCGGAGTGTTTACTCTTCTATAGACCGCCAACATATGTAAGGACCTAATAAAAATAAGATTTTCAAATCACACTAATAAAATTAATTCCGCCATGTGGTATCCGGCTGAGTAGAATAGACCATCCTCTTTCTTACCGAGGTGTCGTAAATAGTAATCAGTCTTCTCAATAGTACCTGTCCGGGTTTTGAACCCATGATTGTCTCTAAAGACCCAATTGGGCTACCATAAATTTACAGGAGTAAGCAAAATAATCTTTGTATGAATGCAAGTCTATAGTTTAGCAATGTGTCAATGCATATATATTATGTGTCATGGCTTCCTTCATAATCAGTATGTACACTAGTCTTTGTTCATGACAGAACACTGAATTTTGTACACTATAATCCAGGTACAGACGACTTAGTATTATTTATACATGCGATCATATCTAATCTGCACATCGCCTTTATACAGCGCGTTCAAGGTCTTGCAATTATATTGAAGCTTCAAATTCAAATTCGAATTCAAAAAATTATTTATTCAAGTAAACTTGTAAGCAAGTGCTTTTAAATCGTCAACTCTACTGCTGGTTCGGAAAGCTGTTCCTACTTTAAAATATAAATCTTATTACTAGTTACATTTAGGTATTACTGTTTTGTACAGGGTAGAAGTGCACCTTGATCCACACTTATAGTAGGCTTTCTGTATCAGCCTCTTTTTAACATTGTTTTTAATCTGCTGTAATGGCATGACCAAAATTGATTTCGGAATTTTATTATAGAATCTTATACCCAAACCCATAAACGAATTACATACTTTTGCTAGACGCAAAGCACGAGTCGCAAGCTTATGTCGGTTCTTACTTTGTCTATTATATACATCACCTATCGTTTTATAATTCTTTATATTATGTACAAAAATTACATTGCTTAAAATATACTGCGAAGTATACAATACAATACAAAATCAGATTAAATGGAGGGGAAGGGGGAAGTAGGAAGACACTATTTTTAGAATGTCGAAAATAGTTATAATTTTTATCATCACATTATAATTTTAAATAATTACAAGTGTATATTAAAAAAAAAACTGAAGCTAAACTGTGTGTCTATCTATAAGCATGTTTTTACACGTCGCCGTATGCCAAGTCAGCTAAGCCAGTCAAGCCAGCCGAGTTACAGCCAAGCGAGCCAACACGGATGAGTGCCATAACTGTTAGCCAAAGCCATGCCGCCTCATTGATACTTCGGTACCGCCAAAATGAAACGGATGTGGCATCGGCCAGTTCAGCCTGCCATTGCTGGAGTTCTTTAGATATAGTAAACGTGCATAAGTACTTGCTCTGTTTGCCTTTATTTCATTATCATTGCAAAGTTCTTGGCATTTTACATGAGACGAAGTGCTGAAAAATCATCCTCCTGCCCTTATCTCATTCTATGTGGGGTCGGAAGAACATGTTAAAAACATGTTGTCATATGATTTGGCTGCATATTTTACGTCCGGCCACCTGCCTTACGTCAACTTACCTTACTCGCTTTTTACGACAGTTCGGTAAGAAATGAGGATGGCCTATTTTACTCAGCCAGATACCACACGGTGGTAGATATACCAGTTTTACAATATAGGATAAATAAATATGTAAAATAATTAGCTGCACCCATGACTTTGTACGCGTCAACTTAAATGTAATATAATGTAAAATAAATAAATGTAAAAAACTCACAACTATGCATTTTTTCTTGTTCCTGAAGGAAAAACGGAATGATTATTAACCTAATTTCATTTCGGTATATAAGTGTCCATTGCGTTAAATTTTATCTATATTGTTACAGCAAATTACCTTTAAAAGGAAACCGACAGATAGTCGTCGCATTTAATATATTAGTATAGATTTTCCTCCTCCGATCCTCCGTCCTTCGGTATATATTAAAATATTGTATCCCGGGTCCGTCGTTATGATTCAAAGCGAAATTAATCCCTAACAAAGTAAACCCCGTTTGGATTATATTTCTGTTAACAATTCGTCCAATTTTCCTATTCCCGGAAGAAAAACGGGATAAAAATCTTATTTGCTAATGTTATGATGCTGAGTAGAATAGACCACCCTCATTTGTTACCGAGGGGTCGTAAAATACGACTAAGGTAAGTTGACGTCAGGCAGACGGCTGGCCGTAAAATACCTAGCCAAATCATGTGACAACGTGTTTGTAACATGTTGTACCGACCCCACTTAGAGTGGGATAAGGGCAGGAGGATCATGATGGTTATTTATAATAACTTAGGGTTTAATGTCACACTTGGTAAGGGTTACCTTCTAGCCATTATTCCACTAGAATGTCATAATTAAATCTTAAATGACATTTTAAATTGAAATATCGTTCAATTATACGATTGAGTTAAGGAATGCGGTCCGAGATTATACAAAATGCAATCGCTTAATCGTTATTTATCAATGCATCTGTCGACACAGTTTCATTTGAGACACACGTGCAAATTGATTAATTAAATATCTTATTAATGGGGCTTTTACATCTTTTTTTCAACTGACTATATTCTGTGGTATAACGTGTATAACGTATATATGTGGTATAACGGCGGGACGGGCTAGTGTAGAAGCATCATTGAGGTTGCGAAATGCAGAGAGTATAGCCTCTGCTAGTGTGAGATTGGACGACGACTTAGGGCGACGTGTGGTTGTTGGTGGAATTCGCATTATTTTATGCTATTTCTAAGCGAAATCCGTGTGATATACGAGTAGTTGTTGGATTTTCAAAAGCAATCAGCATCAGAATCAAAAGCAATAATATAATAATTTTACTCTAATCCGAGTTTTAAGAGAATGAACATAGAACTAAAGGGAATAATAGAATTAGTTTTGTTATATCCCGTGTTTGTTCAGAAAATGTTTTGTGTAGGAAACACTATCCATTGTCATACTTTATACATGCAGGATTAGTAAACGCACGTTGACACACCACTACCGCCACATCATTCAGACAAGCAGCTTATTTAGTAATACTTCAACCTCCAACAATTAATTACTTAACCCCACCGGTATATACTTTTCTTGATATGTTTCTTACCTTTAGCACTGTAACAAAGGCACAAGCGCCCTTAACATTGCGATAGGGGAAAAATAGACTAGGCTCAAGCAACACACACATACACACACACACACACACACACACACACACACACACACACACACACACACACACACACATGCACAGGATCTTTTAGTCAGATAAGAGACAGAGTTTAGTCTTAAATTAAGTTCTGCATTTTATTCTAGTGGTAAAATATTTTCAGCATAAATACTTAGCCAAACAAAGCTCCAGGAAAGAGTTTCAAGATAATACGTGCATAAAAATCTGAATGCAGAACCTCCTTTTTGTGAAATTATACAACGAAAATAATGAGAAGCGTCGAGAGCTTGGTACTCAATGTTGCAATATGGCGCCGGGACGTGTTCAGGGCTGCCAATGTACCTAAACAAACATTATAGCAAGTTATTATATTTTTATGAATAAAAAGTTATTTATTTAGCATGTTGTGTGGTGTAACAACATTTGATAGAATACGAAATGAGTATATTAGGGGAAGTCTGAAAGATCCACCCACAATAGAAAAGATGAGAACTGCGCGATTAATTCGGTTATGGTTATGAAGGTATTTAAATCATTTGACCAAAAAAGTTTTTTAAACTATGAATGACCTTTTAATTAAGAAAAGGCTATTGCTTCGTTTGTGGTGTGACAACGTTTTATAGAATACGAAATGTGTTATTAGGAAAGTCTGAAATTTGCACCCATTATAAAAAAGATGAGAAATACGCGATTAAGTTTGTCATGTAATGAGGAGGGATGTAAACATGTTACCAAAAAAAAATTAAATATGAATAGAGGCAGATCGAAAAAAAGATGGATTTTGTGAATCATAGATGCATACAAAAGTCATAGCGCCAGAGTTCATGAATGATAGGAGAGAATGGAAGGGAAAAACGTTGTACCGACTACACTTTGAGTGGGATAAGCGCAATGATTGATATACATTGTAAAAAGTATGGATAAAATAAAGAAAAGACCTTTATCCTTTCTTTTATGAATTAATTATTTTATTTATTTAATCTTTCTTACACACACAAAGAAGAATAACAAGTACATAACAAACGTATACACAGTAGCGTGCAAAGGCGGTCTTATCACTTGAAGCGATCTCTCCCAAACAACATTTGATGTAAGGATAATAGATAAGTAAGGGTTGGTGCGCAAGAATTAAATTACTATAAAGAACACAATAATAAAAAAATTAATGAGTAGTCTACATATATTTTAAATACCAAAATATTTAATACTATATATATGTGTATAATATATATATAAAAATATAAATACACAAGTATATATATATATATATATATAATAAAATATATATATATATATAATAAAATAGAAAAATATATACATATATAAATCAATGTTATAGGTAAAAATACATTCCACTTGTATATATTAGCATAGAGATAAATAGTGCACCGTCGGTGCAAAGAGATACCATACCATTGTGTACAATTAATTAATTTAATTCATTCATTTAATTCATTTTTGATGTCGCCTATTTTTCTCCTGATTGACAACCCTGCTCGGGACGCTCCACCATTTGCATTACATCAACTGATTTTAATATTAATTGTTGGTGCCTTTTATGCAGAACGTTTTACATCTTATGAAAGAGTTTTCAGAAGATTAACTTGGAAACGAATTAATTTTGTTTTTAGCGTAACGAAAGAATCATTTCACGTTCGGATTTTTTAGCCATGCATAACAGAAATCAGATAGATAATAGATAGATACTAACTTTATTGCTCAAAAACACATTAAACATACAAAATACATGAAAACTTTAAGTAAATCTAATGTATATGCGTTTGTGCATATACATTAGATTTAGAGGTGGCCTTATCATTGAATAGTGATCTAACAGCATGATTTTTAAAGTCTTTTATTTAACTTGCATTGTAGGTATGTGAATGTGGAATATTGCTAGTAAAATCTATCCAATTTCCCGGTGTCTGATTGAGCTGAAATTTTACATACTGCTCAATTTCCGATGAAAATACATGTTTATGATAAGAATGATCTGATGCTGCTGCCGGTTAACAGTAGGGACATGAAATTTTGCTAAAAGCTTTTGTTATTTTTTTTTAATTAGCTTGTTTGAAATTACCGCCGTGTGGCATCCGGCTAAGTAGAATAGACCACCCTCATTTCTTAACGAGGTGTCGTAAGAGGCAACTAAGGTAAGTCGACCCACCGTGTGGTATCCGGCTGAGTAGAATAGACCATCCTCTTTCTTACCGAGGGATCGTAAAATACGACTAAGGTAAGTTGACAACAGGCAGGCGGCCGGTCGTAAAATACGTAGCCAAATCATGATACAATATGTTTTTAACATGTTGTGCCGACCCCACTTAGATTGGGATAAAGGCAGGAGAATGATGATAGCTTGTTTGTAATTAATGTTTGGCAAAGGGCAAAGTTAGTTAATTGATAATTACAAACTCATTGTACGCTTGTCGGTGAAGGAAATATTGAAAACTACGTACTTCTAGACGATGTGTGCACTTCTTTTGTTTTGTTATGTTATTGGTGGCGGTAGTGCATGAGTTTTTTACGAATTTTGCATGTATCAGGTATGTGAATGGATAGTACACCCTACATTTAGCA
The DNA here is from genome assembly GCA_947086505.1 of Morpho deidamia. Taxonomy (NCBI): domain Eukaryota; kingdom Metazoa; phylum Arthropoda; class Insecta; order Lepidoptera; family Nymphalidae; genus Morpho; species Morpho deidamia. Next base: position 10,785,022 of record CAMTZC010000008.1, read on the forward strand.
TCATGATCCTCTTGCTCTTATCCCTCTCTAAGTGAGGTCGGCACAACATGTAACAAACATGTTGTCACTTGAATTGGTTAGTTACTTTACGAACGGTCGCCTGTGTATTTTACGACCCCTCTTAAGAAAGAGGATGGTCTATCCTACTCAAAGGATACCACACGGTGGGTCGTCTTACCTTAGTCGCCTTTTACGACACCTTGGTAAGAAATGAGGGTGTTCTATTCTACTCAGCCGGATACAACACGGCATTACACTCTACATTTAGGATTGTATTTATATTCTTTATCGCATTATAGCAAAACAATATTTTCATTACTTTTGTATTTATGTATTTTTTTATTCATATTAACTTATATTTCGGATATATTTGTACTTACGTTACTTAAATTTTATATAGTGAATGTGGAAGTGGTGAAGTTAAATAAATTGAGAAGAGAGCTTTCATTAGCGCCTGAAAAATGCTTAGCTCGGAATTTCGTTATTAAAATACCGAGTCTAAAGTAATTACTTCACGGCTATTTTAGGAATGAAAGTTGGATTCTGGTGCACTCGTATATCATTACTAATTTTATGTGAAACTGGTTTAATAAGTTCAATTTAGTCTTTATTCAAGTAAAATTGTAAACAAGTGTTTTTGAATCGTCAACTCTACTGCTGGTTCGGAAAGCTGTTCCTTCCTAGAAGAGCCCGCAAGAAACTCGGCGGTTGCTCTATTCAAAATATAATTCTTATATACATTTAGTTATTAACATTTTGTACTGGTAGGTTTATTGATGCGTTCTTGTGATCTATATAATCCTCAACAGTAAAGTAGGCTTTTTGTATCTGCCTCTTTATATCAGTGTTTTTAAATTGCTATAATGGCCAATTTAAAATCGATTGCGGAATTTTATTATAGAATTTTATACACAAACGACTTACGCACTTTTGCAAAGCGTAAAGCAGCCTAATTTTGACTATTTTAAACACAAATTAAGAACCTTCACAATACTTAAGAATAATATCCTCATACAATTTCTTACAATCAGAGCTTATACAGCGAGGTAATATGTGGGATGATAAATTCCGGGTTTTTTGTCGGGAGCTAGGAAAAATACATATTGCTAAGACGGTACTTAAACGCTTTAGTTTGTGGGAACGAAGTTGCGTAAATCACTGTATATTATTAACAAATATTTTCTTTCTTCTTATTTTCCAATGTTGTTAAGGAGTATCCTTTAAATAAATAATGAACTTAATTAAAATCCACGGAACCACTGGTCCCTATAAACAGTTTCACGTTTGGCCGTATATTATTTTAGCTACTCATAGGCCATGTGGCTGAGGAACGGTCTTACATCAAAGAACAAAAGAATCAACTTTATGAACAAGGTAAAAATAAAACGTGCCTACATGGTGTTTCGATTTCACCCAAAAGTGTAACAAGATTTAATAGATAAAAATTTCTCCGATCAACTTCAGTAGATAGAAAAAGTTAAATTGAGGCTAATACAGAAAGCCTACTATACTATTGAGAATTACTTAGATGATTCAAAGCACTTGTTTACACGTTTACTTGAATAAATAATATTTTCAATTTGAATTAATATTCAAAACGTTGAATAGACTATCTCTATCCCGAATACATATATAAGAATATATATATATATCTAAGAATATTCCCAATATTTTTGATTTGATTTTTTTTACTATTTACAACAAAAATGTACAAGTTATGTCTATCTTAAATTACTTACACGCTTGTACTATACAAATCGTGCCCACGTGGAATGGTCCCAAGAATACTGGCAGCGTTTTCGCATCGAATCGCTAAGCTGATTCTTCCGAAAGGAGCCCAACCACCCGAAGAGGCTAAACCCAGGTGTTAAAACGGATAAAAAAAAATGCAGTTTGACTCCATGGCCCTAGAGCCCTAGAGAGTTATATAGTTGTGCAAACGGCACAAATATATAACTCTCCATGTGAGATGCATACTTTCGCCGCTTGTCGGATTCTCTATTAAGTTTGAAATGTAAGAATTTATTTTAAGTCGATTCGTTCGCCCGAGATGCAATCCTACTACAACTATAAGATCTAAAAATGTGGTTTGATAAATAATTTTAATAGCGGAAATAGGCTTGAAGAGAGAGAGTATTATACCTATGAATAATATATTTAGTTATTAATAAATTTATAATTTAATAATAAAAATAAAGAATAATTTGACAAAAAAAAATACATATTTATGTATGTATATAACCATAAATATAGTTAATAACGTATAATATAACGTAAAGTTAATATGGGCCACAACCGCAATTAAGCCTGGCTTGATTTAACATATTAAAAAAAGATTCAGGAACCGCCTGTAGCTACTACAATCGGGGCCCCCCAATAAAGAGGCGTGCGCGGTGCCAAAACCGGGCGTCGAACTCGAGACATCTGTTTCTGTGCGCACGCGCACCGCCGCTCTCATTCAACGCCGCTTATTTATATGATACTTAGTTTTAGTGCTGACATTGTGTTTCTAACACGTAATTTGATTTTTTTGGGTGATATATTAATTTTCATAAGTTGGGATAGCTCAGCGGTGAGACAGTGCGACTCTTTCGAAGGGGTCACGGGTTCAAACCCCGGGCAGATACAAATGAGTTTTTCTGGTTAAACTTATGGTATCAAGTAACTTTTCTGGTTAAACTTATGGTATAATCTTTTCGGTCAAGGAAAACATTGTGAGGAAACCTGCATATCTCTAGATAATCCTGGGATATGTGTAACCTACCGATCCGCATTGCAGCAGCGTAGGTCTTAGCTCCAACCCTTCACTCCAAAACAGTAAAGAGGAGACCTATGCCCAGTAGTGGGTTAGTAACAGGTCATTACTTACATAAAAAAATCAGTAAATTGCTTGTATGATCTATTTACTATAATTATTATAAAACAAAGTCCCCAAAAGCTGTCTGTATGTGATCGCTTTTTTTCAAAATCTACTGAACGGATTTTTGTGTGGTAGTTACTAAAATATAGTGATATTCTTGCCGAAGGTTTAGATTACGTTCTCTGAAACGACTTAAATGATTTTCATAGTATGTTCGTAAGATTGAAGAAGAAGATGACATTGTGGCCAAATTAAGGCTGCACAAAATTTTAAAATTTTGGCGGAGTGGGGATTTAAATAGAAAAAATTTGATTAGTAGGTTGTCGACCCCTGGACTAGACGGAAGATAATCAATGTCGACATTATAGACAGATTCCAAGAAACATCTTGAGAACAATATGCCAGACTGACAGACGAGCAAATATTTTAAATACCTCAAATGAGTCACTCGTTATGTTTATATTATGAAATTTGGTATGCAGTGAGTAAAGTGAGCATATTAGTATACAATTGTAGGATAGTCCTGAGTTTGTTTTAGTTGCGAACTAAAACAAACTCAGTCTTCCTAATTAATAAGTAAAATTATAACCTACCTTGTTTTCTAAATTATTACAATCAATGTAATATTACAAATGTGGAAGTCTGTCTTTTAGCCGTGTGGTAACCGGCAGAATAGAATAGACCACCCTCCTTTCTTACCGAGGTGTCGTAAGAGGCGACAAAGGTAAATGCCGTGTGGTATCCGGCTGCACAGAATAGACCACCCTCATTTCTTACCGAGGCGTCGTAAAAGGCGACTAAGGTAATTTGACGTCAGGCAGGCGGCCGGTCGTAAAATACGTAGCCAAATCATATGATAACATGTTTGTAACATGTTGTGCCGACCCCACTTAGAGTGGGATAAGGGCAGGAGAATGATGATGATGTTATATACTATGTTCTCTGTAGGTATAAGCTTCAATTGAACCGATTTCGAATATTGACCCAGCCGTATTACACGCGAAAGTATAACAGATTTTCGCATTTACAATATTAGAATGGATGTAGTCATGACGTACATTCAAACATCTCTCCCGGAAGACAGTATTTTGGCGAAATTAATGATAATTTCTTACTGAACAAAGGTATATATTGGTTTTTTATTCATGGCGGCCGCGCCAAACTGTACCTAATACATATGTAAATCGTGCGTAATGTATGTAAAATGCGGGAGAGCTTTGGACTTTTGGGCCGTGTGATTTATATTGGACGACTTGATAGCTTCCGAGTCCTGGATTTTTGGCGGCAGTCATTCATGATATGTATATAATAGACTAAGTATCATCATCCTCCTGCCCTTATCCCACTCTAAGTGGGGTCGGCACAACATGTTAACATGTTGTCACATGATTTGGCTACGTATTTACGACCAGCCGCCTGCCTGATGTCAACTTACCTTAGTCGTATTTTACGACCCCTCGGTAAGAAAGAGGGTGGTCTATTCTACTCTACCGGATACCACACGGTGGGTCAACTTACCTTAGTCGCCTTTTACGACACCTCAGTAAGAAATGAGGGTGGTCTATTCTACTTAGCCGGATACCACACGGCGGGTATAAAATAGACTAAGTATAAATATATGGGACACTTACACACACGGTCGTCCGTCGCAAAAGTAAGTAACTCAATACTGGCGGACAATTGGTACATATATAATATAAAGAATAGAATAAATAATAGAATAAAGAATATTTTTTTTATAAGCACAAATGTGGCCTTAAACGTATCTTGTTTTGAGGTCATTAGTGCTGCGCTTGACCATGGTGAAGCGACCTCAAAACGAGAATTCAAATTTTCAAAGAGTTCAAATTTTGTAATGTCACAAAATTTAAAAAATTTGAACCTAATAGTAAGTAATAGTAATCTAATAGTATCTAGTCTGCATTACGATTGTGTTGTGGAGCCTAGCCTGATGATGACCTTTCGGTTTCTGGGCGAAACGATTGTTGAGATTGTAGTATTGATTGTGTGTACTGCTTGTGTGAATTGTTGCTGGTGACGGCATGTTTGGATATGTGTGGTGATTTGTCCTACATGTGTAAGGTATGTGAATATTGCCTGCTTCATACACTTAACATTACATACATTCTCTTTACAAATTCGGATTATAGCGTAATAATTATGTTATAGCTTCTATCAAGTCTGCATTCAAAACGTGAATAACTTCTATAACTATAGCTGAGCTCGTATAGCTTCTGTGATACAACACCGCGAACCCTATTTCCGCTGTCAAATAAATGTCCTATAACTTCGTCTAATACCAGCATGCATATGAGTACGTATACAACATTTTGAGTGGGAAAAAAGTCGTGTCGTAATATAAAACGGCTCCCAAACAGCGCGTGTCGTTAGCATAAAATTTGAAATATATTCCAACCCCGTTAGGAAGGAGCGGGAAGTATATTTGTACTATTGGCCTTGTTTCATAATATATACCGATATGCTCACATACAACCAGACTTATGACGCTTGCCCCTATTTTAGACAAAGAAACATCTATCTGCTTAAAAAACTGTAATGAATATCAGATTTTTGACGTCAAAGGACTGCCAAAATTGGGCCTAACGGTTACAAAAACCCCACATATGAACATCAAAAATTCTTAATTTTTTTCTGATATGACTATAAAAATTATGAACCCTCAATTGGAATGAACTACAGAAATTATTTAATAATAATTATTATAATGGTATTAAAATAGTTGATGCCTTAAACGGAACGTATCAATTGTCAATTTGCTACCTTTTTAATTAACTATACAGCGCTGGATACGAACGTTTAAGTTAGTTTTAGTTAGAGTATAAATACTAAAATATATATATATATATACATTTCTTATATTACGTTTTTTTAAACATAATAATTTAATATAGGTATCTGAAAATATATAAGCTTCGCTTTATTAAGAGTTTGGAGATAAGTATATGGAAAGAATAGGCTTGTGCCTAAAAGTTGTAAATCTAATTCAATTCAAAATATTCTTTATTCAAGTAAACTTGTAAAAAAGTGCTTTTGGATCGTAAAATCTACTGCTGGTTCGGAAAGATAGTCCTACCGAGAAAAGCCAGCAAGAAACTCGGTGGTTGCTGTTTTCAAGTTATAATTCATTCTTACTACTAGTAACATTTAGTCATTGATAGTATAGTATCAACAGTATACTAACGTTCATGTATCAGCCTATTTTTAACAGTGTTTTTAACCTGCTGCAATGGAAAGGTCAAAATTGATTGCGGAATTTTATTATAGAATCTTTTACCCAAACACACAAACGTATTACCTTTTTTTTTCTTATCTTTTTATGTATAATAAAGTTAATAAATAAAAAATTAAGCTCACACTTTACTTACTATAATAAAAACTCATTTGCTGGTCTATGTTTATAAAATGACAGTCGTACATCGAGGGTAGACATAATTTACAGCCTCACGTACTTCATAAAGCGCTTGTATGAGATATTACTTCATTTCGTGTCATATTGTACGTGCTTTGAATAGTTGTCGTGTGGTAATCCCACTTCTGATGAAAAATTTGATGTAATTTTTTTTATGGTGGTTTTGTGGTTAATTCTACTTGGCTACAGTAGTACAGTATAACAACATTATCTTTTACGAAAGTAATTCCCAAGGCCTACCATGAACTCTTATTGCGACTCAATTGAAGACGTAAACGAAATTGTTTTACTTTTTCATACCATAATGACCGCACTTAGAGTAGGATAAGGCAGGTGGGCAAGAAGAAGAAGATCGGCGGCGATAGGCTTTCATCATTTATGAAAAAATGTATTAAAATTCGAAATTTCAGTTTTTTGTTTATTCTCTAGTGTTTAATTGTAACTAAGAATGACGTGTTCTTCTGTAATTGGTACTACATATTTAATTTAAACTTTATGGGATGGTTTATCGTGCAATGCTGTTGGAGATCCGAATAAATAAATATATCTCTCCAAGGAGAGAGGAAGCATTTGACATTTACCTATTCCGACATATTTTATAAGGTTTTTGGGTATCACTTGAACTTCAACATAAATAGCTAGTCTCTAGGGGTGTGTTCGAAATGTCAGGCCCAAATGTCACGACATTTCCCCTGTTACACTTCCGTGGTTGTACAGCTATGATCGCCTGAACTTTAAGGCATACATTATGGAAATATGTTCATAGAATTATTATATTAGAGTAAGGGAACCAGCCTAAAATTGCATTTAATTACCTTAGCCCTTCTCTCTCCGTTTTTGGAAAGAGATATTGGAGCTAAGACTAACCAATTTGGTCCAATGCGGATTGGTGGCTTACACTTCTTCCTCTTCTTTATCAACCGTTGGACGTCCACTGCTGGACATAAGTTTCTTTAGGGGATCTCCACAACACACGATCTCGTGCCGCTTGATTCCAGCGGCTCCCCGCAACATTTTTGAGGTCGTCAGTCCATCTCGTAGGGGGTTTACGACACTGCGTTTTCCGGTACGGGTTCGCCATTCCAACACCTCGAGACCCCAACGTCCAGAACTAGGGGGATTAGGAGCTTTATTTTACTGTTTCTGACCATGAAAGTTTTGCCAGTGCTGACCATGTCGCATTGACAGTCCGCTGCCTACTGTCGGCCTGGTAGAATTTGGGTCAGCTATATGAATGGTTATAACGCCATTTATGGGTCACCAGAGCCTTGTCGGTTAATCTGTAGGGTGCATCGCGCCCAGGTGAGGTTGACAACTGAGGAGACTGCGACGAGCCTCCCTCTTACACCCCCAGGTAGGTTACACATACCCCCAGAATTCTCTAGTGATATGCAGGTAGTTTTCTTCACGACGTTTTCCTTAACCAAAAAGCATGTGATAAATTGTAATTATGAATTAGACACATAAGTTTTAATAGAAAACGCATTGGCACCTGCCCGGTTTTTAAACCCGTGATTCCCTCTAAGGAGTCACCGCTGATCTATCACAGCTAAATAATGTATCATTATTTAATAAAAAATACATAATTATGTATTACTTAAAAAAAAATAAAAATAAATGAATACAGAAATTTTAATATAGAAAGCCTACCACAATTTTTAGGATTACTTAGGTCTTAGACGATACGAATTCGTGTACAGAGCTACTCTACGACCTTGTACAAGACAGTAATGACTTAATGTAACTAGAAAGAAGAAATAACAACTATGCTTTGAAAAGAGCAACCGCCGAGTTTCTTGCTGGATCTTCTCGATAGGAACAGCTTTCCGAATCAACAGTAGAGTTGACGATTTTAAACCACTTGTTTACTTTACTAAAAAATAATTTTAATTTAAATGAATGATTCATTTATTTACAAATTTCATAATTTTTTTAATATTTTCTAAAAACACAACAATAATAAAAAATATTTAAATTATTATTGAAAAAAGTGACCTACGAGTTTCTCGCTGGTTCTTCTCGGCAAGAGTACCTATCAGAACCAGTGGTAGCATTATTCGATAGACTATTCGAAAATAATAACTCGAATTTGAACTAAAATTAAAAAATAACAACAATAAAGGCATTTCAAATATTTAACTTTAACTTTAGTGTTAAATTTTTCAAAGTTTTATAATGTCAAACTAGATGGCGCTGTACTGAATTGAAACGCGCTATCGAAACGCTCTCGTGGATCTATAAGGTGTATCACTGGTCGACGATATGCATGTATATATTTATCAGTTGTTATTATTTTTGAAAAGGAAGCCACTGTTGGTATAACAGCATGGAATCCTAGTAGTATCGATGTCATGAGAATTAAACAGTATATGCAATGATTAAATGTGAATAGTCGTGTTATTAACGAATCGATCATTAAATAGTCGATTTCTTACTGCTACAAAAGTAGTTTATTTTTTATATTAATACTTAATTAGAATAAAAACTAGTAAAGTGATCTAACAAGTAAGAATAACAATTTTTGGTTTTTCTTTGCGCTGTTTGCGAAATTCGTTCATAAATTTTCAGTTTGGCAACGTTGGTGTCATCTAACAATGCATATCTATTCTAAAAAAAGAGGGGAAGAGTGTGTTTAATAAAATCGATTTTTTTAATATAGTTTGGAGATCTACAGTTCTCTAGTATATTACTTTAGTGTAACTCTGTTCATTTACACAGCGTACGCGACTAAAGCCCGGCTGGGGAGTTTTTTGCGTGACCTCTTCAACACAATTTACATAAAACCATTAAGTACTATTAGCCTAAACCTTCCGAAAGAATTTCACTATCTTTCAGTAAAAACCGTACAAAAATCCGTTTAGTAGATTTTGGGAAAATCGATCACATACAGACTTTGAGGACTTTGTTTAATAAAAGTACCTGGGTGACCGAATCTTGCCCGGTGATCTTTTCTAAAGATTAAAATATGCAAAGAAAAAGGAAGAATGGGCAGGTTCCCGGGTCTGAGATTCAAATTCCAATATTAACACTTCTTTACTCATTATCAGATGGGCTATAACAACTTTTCAAATGAAAGCAAAATTAACGTTTGTATTCAATTCATGTTTACGTCGTTTTTCAATACCTGAAAACAAGCATAAAATGACTTTTTTAAATTAAACCTAGTTAAATCGATTTGTCGCCCCAGAAACCCCCTAAATACCGAATTTCATGAAAATCGTTGGAACCGTTTCTATAATTCAGGTTATACATACAAGATTAGCTCATTTAAATATAAAGATGTTATAAGATAGATATAATGAAATTTTAATATCGATAACATCTTTTTGTAGGAGTGGAAGATAATACCTGCGACTAAAACCATATTTGCATACAGTGAACTAAATGGAAATCTCCTTTTCAGTTTTATCATTTTCGATAAAATCTTCAACTATATGTCGAGCGGACAAAGTGTGAAAGTTTCATAGCATCTCAGTGGAATTTTAGATTTAATCTACACGTATACTGCAAACACGCCATTCAAATTCAAAATAATATTTATTCAAGTTAACTTTTAAACAAGTGCTTTTAAATCAACTCTGCAGATTTATTAAGATTCTATTTTTGCGTGAACTTTAAAGTGCACTACAATCTATCAATAAAATAAAATCAATAATTAGACACATACGTTTTAAAAGAAAAACTTACTGGTGCCTGCCCGGATTTGAACCCGAAACCCTCTAGAGAGTCGTACGGTCTGGGCAACATTTACAATTTACTTTATTAAGCCGCAATCTTGTATGAAGCCGACACAAAATCGTATGGTGTCGAACTTGCATGACACCTATATCCAGCAGTGGACGTCATTTGAATAAGAAAAAGACTTACTACTTACTACTATTCCCTCAAGAAAAGAAAATACCGTGTGGTATCCGGTTGATTAGGATAGACTACCCTCATTTCTTACCGAGATGTCGTAAAAGGCGGCTAAGATAAGGTGCCGTGTGGTATCCGGCTGAGTAGAATAGACCACTCTCATTTCTTACCGACTTGTCGTAAAAGGTGACAAAGGTTGACATCAGTCCGGTCGTAAGAACCTAGCCAAATCACAACATGGTTAAAAAATTTTGTGCCGACCACATTTGGAGTGAGATAAGAATAGGAGAATAATAATTCCCTTAGGAAGAGGCATTCAAAATCGCACCTAAATGTTAGTCTAAATGCTAAATAGTGACATTTTCGTCGAAATCTTTCCACGCTCGGATAAACACCCTCGATCGCCTGGACTCAATTGTTTTGCATAATAGCGAAATTTCGTTAGCGAAAGCTAAATGTGCTTCTATTCCGTTGAGTTAACGAGCAAAAGAAGAATCTGTTAAACAGAAAGGGTTAACTGATTTAAGACGTCACTGCATTTAATTAATTTTCATTCAAATGACAGTGTAACAACAGTGTAGATTTTTATTTTTATCTTTGTATGATTTATAGAAGCAGGCGTTACTTTGAGGAATACCATAGTACAGAAGGTATAATATAACTATTTTGCTATAATCTGCGTATGTTAGGAGAATGTATGTAATACTAAGTGTTTGAAGCAGACAACAGTCACATATCTTACACACGCAAGACAAGTCACCACACGTATCCCAAAATGCCGCCACCAGCAACAATGCACAAAAGCAACCTGTAATGCGTAATGCAGTATGTACACTGTAGTTTTTGGTAATGCATTACGATTTTGTCGTGGAGCCTGTCCCCTTGATGGCGCTTCAGTTTCGGGGCGAAACGATCATAGATTTATATATATATATATATATATATACAGACAATTAATTATTATTATAAATATACAAGTCAAAAATATTCAATTTTACAAAAGTTTTAAGCGGTTTTTACGAGTATAATTAATAATTTCAATGTCATTTACTTATGAGAATATTAAGAATATTTAATTTAATTTATAATAACCCGTTCTTTATTTATTCATTTATTAATGTTTTGTGAAAATGATGTCATATTGAAATTATTATTATATATCAAGGAGTGGATTACTAATTGATATTGCTAAACTATTGAATTTATGCCACATTAGTTAAATATACTCATTGATATTGTAGTTGTGGTTTTGTTTATTGCTTATAAAATAAAAACTGACGTGCGCCAGTCCATTAGGAAAAGGAGAAATTATAGACAATACTGAGAGATAGTTTAATTGTTTAAAACTAAAGTATTGAAAAAATGTTTTTTCTATAATCCGCGACAAAGAAAATATGTAAAGCTAAATTTAGAATGTACTGTCCAATCTCTGATACATGCAGCATTCCTAAAAACTCATGCTCTACCCAACGACCTATATCACAACAATACACAATACACGTCATACATTCACTACCACAAACTCAACAATCGAACATAATTAATATTATCAAAATATTGATGAAAGTAATGTTTTTTGTACTGTAGCAATTTTGAAGTCGAAGATCATTTAAATTACTGGGAACAAACCTCAAAAACAATTTACCAAAGTACTTGCTCCGATACCTAATATTAGATTCATTAAATACAATATAACGAACGGTGTAATATTTCGCGCCCTTTCCGCCATTAAACGCGGCCATCTTGCGACGTCGCCGTCAACATGGCGGATTTATAGGCGATCGTAAACCGCGCCAAAATTAACAAAAGGTTTGGCAGCTGACTGATTTTAAATATAAAGTTATGATGGGAAATGGTTTCGATATTTTAAGAGGTGGTAAATTAAACTATTGAATCGTCCACTTAACACGTGAACATCCATAGCTGAAGTTAGGTTTCTTTTATTCAAAACAAGCTGTGCATATATTTTCACCCGCGTGGAAATTAGCGTATTTAATTGAAATTTTGTACATAAAATTAGTTATTGTGAGTTAACCATAAGAGATGGAGACATGCTGTTGCGGACTGTTTCGTAGTACTTTGTAGATCGATATTTCTCTAGTATATTACTTAGTGTAACTCTGTTCGTCCGGTGCACGTAACTAAAGCTCCCAGAAGGCGAGTTTTTTTAAATAACAGCTGTGCGACCTTCCTTAGAACCGTAATATACTATTAGCCTAAACCTTTCGGAAGAATTGCACTTCCTTTAAGTAAAAACGGTACAAAAATCTGTTTAGAAGATTTTGTAGAGATTTTAAGAATATCGATTACATACGGACGGACAGCTTTCGGGAACTTTTTTTATAATAAGTATAAATTAGTTATTCAAATTATTATTAAGTAAGTTTTTTAAGTAAGTAAGTGATATTTAATCAGAAAAAATGAAGACTTATTTGATGGATATTTCCACCAAGATTCCACAATTAAATAAAAGCTTTAATGAAAAAGTATTAATAAAATTATTTTGCTATAATCCGCGATAAAGTAAAAAGGAAATATATGTAATGCTAAATGTATAGTTGACTATCTGTTTTTTTATACCTGATTAATTCAGGATTCGTAAAAACACATGCACAAACCTCCACCACCGCCACCACAATACACAAGCACTACACACGTTCACTATCAAATAATCTCAATACGACAACGACACGACAAAATCGCAAAGCGATCGCAGACTTTATCAGCAGATCCATAATACTTTCGTAGTATAGATGTCCGCATAGTAACGACTAAGTCTATAAAGCGTTTAAGAAAGTAGATAATTGAGGGTATTTAAATTTAAGTTGAGTCCAAAGAAGCTGCAGGTAGAAAAAATATATAAAATAATTATGGATTTCATTATAGGTCAACCAAGTGGGCCAGCCAGACGTGGGCGGCATCGGCGGCAGCAACTAGTTTTGCCAACAGTTATGTAACACGACAGTCTGTTCGTTTGAACTTTACATTAATGACTCCATTGTGTTTTTTTTTTCATAATAAAGTACGCTCTTAAATCTTATTTTTATCTCATACAATGATCGTTTAAACTTTCACTGTATCCTTGTAGGAATCCATATAAATAAATAAATAAAAATATATGGGACACGCGGTCGTCCACACTCAAAGTAAGTAACTTAATACTTTTGCTGTGGGTGAAAATTATATGTCAAAATTTGCACGGCATTGCGATTTTTGTCCTGGAGCCTATCCTCCTGATGATGCTTCGGTTTCAGGGCGAAACGATCGTCGAGATTGTGGTGGTGGGTGTGTGTGCTGCTTTTGTGTGCGTTGTTGCTTGTCAATTGCGCCTTGGGGTGCATGTGGTGGCTTGTCCTGCATGTATAAGGTACGTAGATTTTGCCTGCTTCATATACATTGGCTTTGCATGCATTCACTTAACCCGTGCGGATTATAGCAAAGTAGTTAGTTCTGTTATATTGCTTGTTATATTATATTGCTTCTGTAATGATGTTAGTAAAAGATTCCGCAATTTTTGGGCAAGGTCAACAGTCAATTCTCCGGAAGGACTTACCCGATTTTAACAGAACTTTCAATGTAAGATGGAGGAGGTTGTGGAGCAAAGTATAACCTTAAATTCTGCGGGGGCGGGATTTACGCTGAAAAAACACACAGGATTTTTAACAACGAATTTGACATGAACGTAGTCGCAGGTTCCGATACTTTGTTATAAATGCGAAAGATTTTCATAGTTTTCGAGTATGAAGACTAAGTCCCCATTTTCTGAGGTCGGTGAGCCGTGGTTTCTCGTTGCACTCAAAGCGGGTATTACTTATAGTTCTACCGCCAATCCTAAACCACACGTCGTCTTAACCCCGACCAACATTAGGACAATTTTTCCCAAAACCGGAAGAAGTTTCGCGTTTAGAATAACATTTAAGGCAAATCATCGCTATTAACAGCATAGTCTCAATCAGTCTGAAAAAAAACAGCGGTTATACCTAGTAAATAAACATAGTTATACTTACTAACTAGGTCAGTACCGTATACATATTGTAAATGGCCTCACACCATGCTACCACCTTTGTCAATACCTGTTTTGGGTTACGTTTCCTGTTTTGGGTTACGGGGTGGGATTGCTCCAAAACCCAGACCCACCATTAAATGTCTGCCTAACTGGGTTAATGACATTTACGTATCCCCATAAAACAATGGCGTACGCCGCTCGCCGCGCCATGACCCCGTGACCGGTTCGACGACCCCGCCCGACCTATTGTTGCTTGATGCTAAGGTAACCATGGTTAGTTACAAAAGCTATGATAGAAAAAATATAAATTATTTATAATCCGCGTTTGTTAAGAAAATATATGCTAAGTGTAGGCAGAAAAACCGTTCTCATACCTTCTATATATGGAGATGGTATAGAATCTCATACATGCAAGATCAAATACCACACGTATCAAACACCATTCCCAAAAACACACACTATATAAGCACTATACACATTCACTACGACAATCTCCTTGATCGTCTCGCCCTGTAACCGAGGGATCATGAGGAGATGCTCCCACGACAAAATCGCAATCTGACGATTTGCGATTTCGTGTATTAGTTGTGTGTGATTTTAACAAACGCAAAATATCAAAATAATTCTATTATAACTTTTGTACTATGAAATTCCGTAGAGTAGCGTCTACTTCTATAAATTATGGCCGCAATTTTATTTATTTTTATGTAATTTATAGAATTAGGCGTTACTTTAATACAAAAGTAATAATGAAAATTATTTTGCTATAATCCGCGATAAAGTAAATAGTGAATATATAAAGTGCTAAATGTATATTGGACTATCCATTTTTCCATACCCTATACATGCAGGATTCGTAAAAATACATGCACCGACCTCCACCATCCACCACCACGACCACAAACTCAACAATCGTTTTGCCCTGCAACCGAAGCATCATCAAGAGATAGACTCCACGACAAAATCGCGAAGCTTTGCGAAATGCAAAATAATTTTATTATTACTTTTGTATAAATTTATCGAAGTTTAACCGTACACCGGAGTCAGTCGATAAATGGTATAACACAACAAAATCAAAATATTTTTTTGCTATTTATACTACTATTTATGCTATTATTTTAAATAGGACAAGAACCAGCAAGAAGATTGGCCGTTGCTCTTAAAATATAATTCTTATTTCTAGTCATATTTTGTCATTACTGTCTTGTACAAGGTCGAACTGTAGCTATATCCACACATTCTTATTATCTAAGTAATGTTCAATAGTATGGTAGGCTTTCTGTATCAGTCTCTTTTTAAAGACAAATTAAAAAAATGTGGCTAAAAAAAATCAGCCTCAATCCTTGGAATATACAAAAACGTGGTTACAACACCAGCAGCCGGTGAAAAACATGCTCTATTAATTTAAAAGTTTATCGAATCCGCCCGTTTTTAGGAGCGAAATTAAAACAATGAACGTTTTCCTGTGAAAGTTGTGTGTTTACCTTTTACATTGATAGCCCATTAACAACGACGTCCAACTTTCGGAAGTCTATCGTAAATTCCTATCTTAAGAAAGTTTGGAGATATGTGAATCATCTGTTACGTATCTATACTTATTATAAAACAATGTCCGCTAAAAGCTGTCTATCTATATGTGATCGATTTTTTCAAAATCTACTGAACAGATTTTTAGCTTTTTACTAAAAAATAGTGCAATTCTTCCGAAAGGTTTAAGTTAATATTTCTTTTCAGTTTTATGTACTTAAGTTGTGTTGAAGAGGTCGTACAGCCTCTGTACAGCCAACATATGGTCGCTTTCAGGAATAATAAGCCACAAAATTCACATTTCGCGAAACATTTGTTAGAAAGCGGTCATAAAGTTCCTAATGACCATTGTTTCGAAATACTGCACACCTGCGAAAAAAGCTTAAAATTGAATATTTTGGAACAATTAGAAATCATTAAGCATAACAATGGCACCCTCATTAACGAGCAGATAAATGTTTCAAGTTCAAGCTTGTTGCACGTGTTCAGAGGTAAAGGTGGGGATGAACCGATTACTATATAACAATGCTTGTTTGCATAACGCTTCGCTTTGCGATTTTGTCGTGGAGTCTATCTCCTGATGATGCCTCGGTTGCGGGGCGAAACGATTGTTGAGTTTGTGATAGTGAAACTGTGTAGTGCTGTGTATTTTGGTGGAAGTGGTGGAGGTTCGTGCATATGCTTTTACGAATCCTGCATGTATCGGGTATGAAAATACTGATAATCCACTATACATTAAACACTATATATATTTTCTATTTACTGTATCGCGGATTATAGCAAAATAATTTTATTATTACTTTTGTAGGTCGTACAGCTTTAAATAAAAACGCCCGTTGGGAGTTTAAGTCGCGTGCGTAAACGATAAACACGAGACGAGCAGAGATAAACACAAGTTATGTACTAGAGAACTGTAGATCTACAAAAAAGTCCGCGAGAACATGTCATCTCTTATGAGAGACACAACAACTAACTACCTTTACGCTCAAAATTTTAATCTTGCAAAATTTTGTGACACCTATTTCCACGAGTGCAAAACCGCATGTGATCGATTATCTCACAATTTAATGAATAGATTTTTGTACAGTTTTTACTAAAAGATAGTGCATTTCTTCTGGAATGTTTAAATTCATTGTACATTATGCTTTTATGTAAAAGATCTATAAAAATGCTACAAAGAGTCCGCAACAGCATGTCTCTATCTCTTATGGTTATCCTTTTATGTTAAATTTTTGATAGTATAAAAATTACGCGGAAAACTTTATAACACACCGATCTCCACGTAGTCGAAGCCGCCGGCACAACTAGTATACAATATATCTCACGCTTAGTATTAAAGTGACCTAATTCAAAAAAGTTGTTTGGTGGCAAATTGCAATAAAGCTTAGCGTAGCGAGCTTTATCTCAGCAATACAATAGTAACAATTTCTTTATATATATATATTTTTTTTTTTTCTATAAATATATAGGACACTACTTGTGTTCTGGACAGACAACTGGTAAAATTTAATTTAATTTAATTTGCCGGTCAAATATGGTGGCATTGGCGTGAGGAAAATTTCAAGTGTTGCTCTTCCAGAATTTCTGGCCTCTGTCCATAGTATTAAAAAACTTAGTTCTGAAATTTTACAATCAAATTTATTTTCTTTGTCCTATGCAACAGAGGCTTTAGATAGTTGGAAAATTAGCTGTCCCAATGATGATATCCCGAAGGAATGTACCACTCAAAAACTTTGGGATGTGCCATTGGTTCAGCTTACACATAAAAATTTGATACAAAATCTTTCGAGTGACCGTGACCGAGCTAGGCTTCTAACCTTATCAGAAAAAGAATCAGGTTATTGGCTTCATGCTCTCCCGTCTAAAAATCTTGGCACACTTTTAGATAATGAAAGTTTTACAGTGGCTTTGGGTCTCAGATTGGGAATCACATTGTGCCTTAAGCACAGATGTCCATGTGGAAAAGAGGTAGACAGTTTTGGCATACACGGGCTTTCATGCCATAGGAGCTCTGGTAGGCTTTTCCACCATGGTTCTCTTAATGACACCATCAAAAGAGCTCTTGCCACCATCGACATTCCTGCTCTTCTCGAGCCTTCCTTTATCCTCCTATAAAAAAAAATTAATCCGTTTTAACACCTCGGTTGATCGCCTCTTCGGGTGACAAGAGGGCTGGCTCCTTTTTCGCACAAAGAATCAGCTTAGCGATTCAACGCGGAAACGCTGCCAGCGTTCTTGGGACCATTCCACGTGGGCATGATTTGTATAGTAGTAGCGTGTAAGTAATTTAAGAAAGATATAACTTGTATATATTTGTTATAAATAAAATACTTAAGGACTGGTAAATAAATACATATATAATTTTAAATAAATACTAAAATATAAATATACACCCAGAATCGAAGAACCAATAAATTGCTTATAGAAAATGTTGGCTCTAGGCGGTTACCAAATCCACCCACGGAGCTAATATATTAAAAAAGTATGAAACGGCCTGTTACTATCCCACTGCTGGGCATAGGCCTCCTCTCTCCATTTTTGGAGAGAAGGATTAGAACTTATACCTACCACGCTGTTCAAATGCGGATTGGTAGTTTACACATATCCCTAGAATGCTCTAGAGATATGCTAGTCTCTTAACGATGTTTTCGTTCGCCGAAAAGCGTGCGTTAAATTATCAATTAGATACATAAGATTAATATAATGCCGTGTGGTATCCGACTGAGTAGAATAAACCACCTTCATTTCTTACTGAGGTGTCGTTAAAGGCGACTTAGGTAAGTCTACCCACCGTGTGGTATCCGGCTGAGTAGAATAGATCACCCTCTTTCTTACGGAGGGGTCGTAAATACGACTAAGGTAAGTTGACGTCAGGTAGGCAGCCGATCGTAAAATACGTAGTCAAATCATGAGACAACATGTTTATAACAAGTTGTTCCGACCCCATTTATAGTGGGATAAGGGCAGGAGGATGATAATGTTATAATATAAACTCATTGGTGCTTGCCCGGTTTGAACTCGTTACCACCTAGAAATATATTCAAAGATATTCAAATTGGAATAAAAGTTAAAACATAAGTTGTGACTGAACTTGCGAGCAAAGTAAGGCTTTAAAAGTTTTATCTTCCGAATCCAATGTATCCATTTTTGGAAACTTCCTTCAGATAGCGTTTCAATTCAAATCCTAGGCACTCGTGTAGGGAAAGCAAAACGAGAGTGCTTTTACTGATTCTTATATAATCAAATAAAAATTCGAGTATACAGCTAGGGGTGTCTCTCTCGGCGTTTAATCTGGAAAGTCCCTTTAGTAACTAAAGAGATCCAAAAGGCCGAAAAAGAGTTCCCAGAGCCATGATGACGCAGCAGTAAGAACAAGACAGACAGAGAACAAGGCACTACCACCAACAGCACACTACACACATTCACTAGGACACTCTCAATGGTCGTTTCGCCACGCAACCGAAGCATCATCGGATAGACTCCACGACAAAATCGCACACCAAAGCTTTGATCGTTGAGATTTGCGTAGTGAAAATATGTAGTGTGCTATTGGTGGTGGTATCTTGTGATACGTATAATAACTAATCCTGCATGTAAAAGTTGTGAGAACTACACTTAACTTCTTCTTTGCCAACCGAATCCTGCGTGTATATGGTATGCGAACGATTTTGCTTTCTACGCTTAGCTTCTTCTTCTTCTTTGCAAACCGATGGAGGTCCACTGCTAGACATAAGTCTCTTCATGGAATCTCCAAGACACACGATCTTGTGCCGCCTGAATCCAGCGGCTCTCCACGACCTTTTTGAGGTCGTCAAGCCATCTCGTCGTAAGCCTCGGGGGTCTATCAACACTGCGTTTTCCGGTTTGCCATTCCAACACCTTGAGAGGCCAATGCCCATCGGTTCTACAGATTATGTGCCGCCCATCGCCACTTCAGCATCGCGACAAGCTGAGCTATAACGGTGACAGTGGTTCTTTTACGGATCTCCTCATTTCTGATTTGACATCACAAAGAGATACTCCGAGCACAGCCGACTCGAGAGTCCGCTGAGCGACTCTGAGCCTTCTCGTGAGGTCCATAGTCAGAGACCACGTCTCAGATCCGTAGGACATCACCTACACTAAGTATTACATAGATTTTCCTAAAAAACGCTTTGTACTATGGAATTCCGCAAACTAACGCCTCCTGATTTAAATTATTCTTTCTATCTAGTACTGATTGTTGCGAAACGAAAGGCATAAAGAAGTAGGTTTACGAATAAAGTAAAATCTGCTATATCATCTATTGTAATAGGTCGAAGTAAGCAAATATTTTAAGAATAAAAATATAATATTTTCTGAGATAATCAACCCTACTCAAATGCCTTGGGGAGTGTTTATCTCGATATATGTAAAATACTATTCGTTACAGCCTTATTTTTTAACTGATAAGGTGCAAAATTGTATAACAGGAATATTTATTTCTGCATTTAGTCGTGTTTGAAAGGAACTCTATTACGTATACAATAGAATTGAAATTGGGTTGTGCTTAACAAATTTGGTCTGGAAAAAGTCTTTTGGAATGCAAAATGTTGATTTAAGAATAACTAGCAAGATTTCTGATTAATTTTAAATCCCTTGACTTAAATTTTTTTCTCCTTTTTGCTTTTGGCTGACATCTCAATTTTATAAGAATTTGGTAAAGTTACGACCTGGGCAACTATTATTATCTCACTGCTGGGAAACTATTTTCTTTCCCATTGGTAGCTTAGATCTACCACGCTGCTCCAATGGCTGAAGAAAACTAGATTAGCTTTAGACCATTACAACAGTTTAAAACTACTATTAAAAAAAGGCTTATCCAAAAAGCCTACTAAAGGGTTGAGGATTATTTAGACGATAAGAATGCATAGACATAGCTACCCTTTGACCCTGTACAAGCCATTAATAATTATATGTAACTAGTAATAAGAATTATTCTTTCAAAAGACCAACCGCCGAGTTTCTTGTTGGCTATTCTCGGTAGAAACAGCTTTCCGAACCAGCAGTAGATGTTGACCATTCAAAGCACTTGTTTACAAGTTTACTTGAATGAATATTTTGAATTTGAGTCTTGGGCCAAGTTTTCCTCGTAACTTTAGTTGTAAAATTCATTTTTTTATAGCAGATTAGCGAAATAATCTTATAATTACTACAGAATACCAAAAAGGTATATAAATTACTCACTTAAACTGTCGTGCTAAGATAGAGGCAAAAATCGTGACCAGATATCGTTAGTATGTGATAGCCCTAATAATCAGGTACAAGGGATAATCAACTTCAATCCATGTGTTTAAGATGCATTTTAGAATGTTTGCAATAATTGTTCTACCCGGGATGGGAACTCACGACTTCATTCAAGGATTCATGTTTCGTAGTTCAATATAACCTGCTCTGGTTTTTGACCCTAACGTAAACGCAATTCTTAATTTATCTAATACTAAAAATAATTATTCAGTATTCCATATTTCACTTCTTGTACCTTTTCTTTCTGGTAATCAAAAGTTGACCGGAAGAGATCCCTTATAGGGATAAATGCACCTTTATACATGTGCTATTTTTTCTCTTTCTTTTTCATATTATTTTGTATGTATATGCTTTTGTAGCGACACCGGATTGACCGTACACTGGTCGGAAATCTAACTCGGGTCTTAAGAAAAATCTTGCACGATACCACTACATCAGCAGTCAAAATACTAGCAATATATCTTTCTTGCCTTTTGGCAATTTACTAACATTAAATTCAGTGTATATAATTTGCTCTGGGAAAAAATTGTAAAAGAAACCATAAAAAATTGTAAAACCTTTTTTTATATAATATTGTTTAATGTGAGAGGCCATCAGGTCTCCTATATAAAACATATAAGTTAAAGAATAACTAAGAAACTTGACTTTCACAGATCGTGAATGATTAATGTAACCTTGAGTTAATGGTTATAGACGTCGTTTTTTAATGTCATCTTATTCCTGTTGAATTAAAAGGATTTCTATAGCTTATATGTTACCCCGGTGTATAAGCATTAATTGTGCCAAATTTCATCGATAGTGATTCAGCAAATAGACCGTAAAAACGTAACAGACAGGCAGACTTTCGCATTTATAATATTAGTAAGGTTTTTCATATCTTGTTTCCTATAATTATTTTATTATATTTATTTATATTTACTATATGCCTCAACAGCGGGCAGTAACAAGTCGATACATCTATGTTATTTTGGATAAAATATACTACAGAAAATGTATTAGTGAACTAATATAAAAAGTGGGTATTTTTAAAATTCAGTTCAAAACCTAGGCTGCCTTGCCAGATCGTGATTCCTCAGTATTCTTAGTTTCTTCAAAGACCCACAAAACACATGGCCATTACTGATTTTAAATCACACTTACTATAAAACTTTTAAATATATAGTACAATCAAAAACGAACCTTACTTTATTAATTTAAAGTTGTATTTACAATGATTAGTTTATTTATACTAGTAGACTAAATTGTGTATAGTGATTTTGAACTTTATCTTAATATTATTAAAGTCGTATATTTTGTTAAGCGTTTTGCTCATATTAGCTTTTATGTGTAATAGACTTTGGACTTTAAAAACTTGTCATTAAAGTTTAGATCACGTTGTGTTTATCACGTTGAAATAGGGAGATCTACGTGTAAATCAATCGATCTATTCGTAAGCGATCAACGCGTGCCTGCTCGCGATCAAACGGTGTTATTTTGGGAATTTGTTTTAAGGGTAGGTTAGGTTAAGTTTTAAATCTAAATAAATATATGGGACAATTACACACAAGGTTGTCCGTCCACAAGACAACTGGATTATATAATGCATGTATCATTTAAAATAAATATTTAATCTTACTTCCTACTAATATTATAAATACAAAACTATTAGACGGATTTGGATGAAACTTTACAGTTATATGGGCTACATATCGGAATAGCATGCATATAAGCTACAATTTGTAATGATTTTATGTAATATAACGTTTTATGTATACACGTCATTAAACTCGGAAAAAATTTTGGCCTCTGAGAGCTATCTTGGCGTACGCTGCCTAAACCTAATAACCTAACCTAATTAGAGTTACACATTACGCAAAGATGATGTACCGTAGATGTCTGTGGTTGATGTATACTTCTAAATAAAAGTCTGTGACAGCATATATCTACCTTTTATGTGGAAGCCACTAGGACCAAAATTGTGAATAATAAATTAAAATTAATTAGAAACTTTATAAAATTAGGCGTTACTCTGCGGAGATCCATAATATAAAAGTAATAATAAAATTATTTTGCTATAATCCTCGATACAGTAAATAGAAAATATATATAGTGTTAAATGTATAGCGGACTATCCGTATTTTCATACCAGATACGTGCAGGATTCGTAAAAACACATGCACAAACCTCCACCACTTCCACCGCAATACACAAGCACTACACACGTTCACTATCACAAACTCAACAATCGTTTCGCCTCGCAAACGAAATACGGATAGTCCATTATACATTTAACACTATATATATTTTCTATTTACTGTATCGCGGATTATAACAAAATAATTTTATTATTACTTTTTAAATTAGATACTATTTTACGATGCACATTTTATTTATTTATCAAGTTCTCATAAAAATTAAAACATTTGCTGCTTTTAGTCTTTCATGTGGATAAACTTTGTCTTTCACACTAAGTAATTAAGCCGAAAAGCCTTAAGGTTATCACGATATGATCGACTTGAATGAAGCACCATAGTTTTGACGTTAGACATCTGAAATTTTGGATTTACGAGTAACTAAATAAATATATATTTGTTTTATATTAAGTAAAAAATAGTAAGATATATAAATCTTAAATGATCTGTCACGAAACTTAATATGGCAGACCAAATTCCACGTGAGCGATGCCGCATGCAAAAGCTTGTATTTTATAACTGTGTCATCATTGTCCTGCCCTTATCCCACTCTAAGTGGGGTCGGCACAACATGTTACAAACATATCGTCACATGATTTGGCTACGTATTTTACGACCGGCCGCCTGCCTGACGTCAACTTACCTTAGTCGCCTTTTACGACACCTCGGTAAGAAATGAGGGTGGTCTATTCTATTCTGCCGGATACCACACGGCACATACCTTAGTCGCCTCTGACGACACCTCGGTAAGAAAGGAGGGTGGTTTATTCTACGGATACCACACGACGTAATTAATAATCGTGTGTCTCTTCCCCTTAAATATCCGTAGTGCTGTATGGTTCGCCACACTGCGTCGCTGAAAGCTGGAATATTACAGGAATAGCACAAAAAATAATTTCGGCTCGGTTTAATATCGGCGGTAAATGTAGAGTGGCTGGTTTAATGGGGATAGCCATACCGATGATGGGTTTTAGTACTGTACAAATAATTAAGACTTTATAATATATATTGATTCAGTTAAATAATAAATTAACTTTGAAATTACCGATTTTTTTTGTTGTTTCTTATCATTTTTGGCTAATATTGTTTTTTGTTCTATTATTAATAAATTATTACTATAATATTACAATATATTGTGTTTTTATTGGATTTCTAAATATCATTAATCTCTAAATTAGCTAATCTTGTATAACTACTCGTTCTCCCGGTCGTTGAGATTGTCGTAATGAATTTAAGTAGTGTCTTGTCGGTGCTGGTGTTTGTGATATGTGCGGTAACTAAGCCTGCACGTGTAAGGTATGAGAACGGTTTTGTTACATCTTGCAAAGATCTTCTTAACAAACGCGGATTATAGCAAAATAATACTATCATAACTTTTGCCTTATTTTAAGTTTCGTTGTTAGTTCGAGTTTAACTATATGATCAAACTGTCCGTTGAAAGCTAACCGGAACAAAATCAAAGAATGTTATAGATACAAATCAATTTAACGGTTATTAAGGCACACTCCGTGAAATAACACCACGAACTGCGCTGATAACCTCTAGATAATGCAAGCCGATATTGTTCAATACGACGTACGTATATTGACTTGACAGTTCTATTTAGTATGAGAAATAAGTAGTCGTAATTGCCGCCGTGTGGTATCCGGCAGAATAGAATAGACCACCCCTCCTTTCTTACCGAGGTGTCGTAAGAGGCGACTAAGGTATGTGCCGTGTGGTATCTGGCTGCATAGAATAGACCACCCTCATTTCTTACCGAGGTGTCGTAAAAGGCGACTAAGGTAAGTTGACGTCAAGCAGGCGGCCGGTCGTAAAATACGTAGCCAAATCATGTGACGATATGTTTGTAACATGTTGTGCCGACCCCACTAAGAGTGGGATAAGGGCAGGAGAATGATGAAATAAGTAGTCGTAATTGCTTATATGCCACATCAGCAACAAAACAACCAAGAGAGTTTACAGACCAAACCTTAACTATCACCCAATCCAAAGCAAACCATGTTGCGCATTGTCGCTTCCCTATCGCTGAATTTCAAGAGACGTGTGACGTCATCCATATAGCCATAATGTCATCTATGTCGCCAAGATGGGAATACAATCTTCAATATAATGATTTCTCTCTATAGTCGGCGATTACAATTAGTAAAATAAGAGTTCCAACGTACAGTTGTATACTAGGTGGGGAATACGTAGTAGAAGCTAAATAAATACATAGTGGAGTTAAAAGAAGTAAACTATAAAAATGCATAAGATACAAATAAAACAAAAACATTTTGATAGGTTAAATAGCATTAGTAAATAATAAGAAAGCAAATACTTTCCAAATTAGAAATCAAAAATTCCAACTGTTACAACAAATTAGTAGACAATTCAATAATAAGCTCTCAAGTAATAGAAATGTAAAAACGCAAAATAAACTAAGAATTGCAAAAAAAATTGCAAATAATGTTCAAATCAATAGAATAAAACCAGTCATCATTATCGTACCTTTACTTGTAATCCAAAGTGTTAAAACTGTTATCCGTAATATAGAAAATGTAAAACAAAATAAGAAGGAAAGAAGTACAGTGAAATATTGTAATACCCATTTGTAGTAATCAAAATAAAAACATCATCATTCTTCTGCTCTTATCCCACTCTAAGAGGGGTATCGGCAGAACATGTTGTCACATGATTTGGCTACGTATTTTACGACCTGCCGCCTGCCTGACTTCAACTTATCTTAGTCGCCTTTTACGACACCTCGGTAAGAAATGATGGCGGTCAATTCGATGCAGCCGGATACCACACGGCACGTACCTTAGTCGCCTCTTATGACACCTCGGTAAGAACGGAGGGTGTTCTATTCTATCCTGTCAGATACCACACGGCGTAATAAAAAAAATATTAAAAAATAAAAATAAAAACATACCAATGTGTAAAACATAAAATATCTACCAAGGTCTCTGATTATGTTAGAGAGAGCCGATTAAAAAAAAACCATTTGAGATAGATATAGGGATAAATATATGCTATGCTGACTTTTTTGAAGTACTCATGTAGATCTGCAAGTCTCTAGTGCATTATTTCAGCGTATCTCTGCGGCTAACGTGGCGCATGCGAGTGAGGCAACACAATTTACATAAATCGATAATTTACTATTAACATAAACCTTTTGAAAGAATTGCACTACCATTTAGTAAAAACCGTACAAAAATCCGTTCAGTAGATTTTGAGAAAATCGATTACATACAGACAGAGCTTCTAGGGACTTTTTTATAGCATAGATAGATATAGGTATACATATAGGTAGATATAGGTATATACCTTTATTTTCTTTTTTCGATAGACTTTAGGCTGGTTCATTTACTTTTGTATGTATGTATGTATTCTATGTGAAACAGGCATCGCAAACAAAACATAACCTTGACTGTTGACCTTGGAAACCTTAACCTAACTGGATACTTAAGTATCTATAGTGTTTCCTGAACCAGATGACATGAACTCCCCTCAAGATGCGCTAGTAAGAAATTTGTTCTTACAAATGTGTAGGAGTTTCGCAGACTCGGCTCAAAGTGTTTTGGCCCCATTGTTTATCATGTTTCTCCCCTATCCTACAAAACGATAGGGCGATGTGGGAACAACGTTATTGCATTTTTATTTTGCGGAGAAAGTTTTCTCTAAATATCATTTTTGAAACCAAAGTTAGATATATATGAATAATCTCTTATTATTATTTATATTAGATGTGCGAAAATCTGTCTGTCTGTGACCCTTAACGGTTAATATGCTGGAGCAACGGTCAATGCATATAGTATTGTATATTTTAGACATACAAGAGGTCACAATAAGCTTGTGATTCCTGTGTCGCGACTCAGCAGAGTTAGTAACTCATTCGTTGGTCTCTGTATTCGCTTTTACAATAAATTTCCGCAATCTATACTAGACCATACTACAGTAAGGTTTAAACTACGTCTAAGAGACATGCTTATACGTAAAGCATATTACAAAATTGAAGATTATTAGTACGATAAAAATGCCTGGATTTTAAAATCCTTTCAGCTTCACACAAGATTGCGGTTTACTTATGTAAAATTGAAAATGTTTAAAATATAGACCGCCGAGTTTCTTGCTGGTTCTTCTCGGTAAGAGCATCATTCCGAAACAGTTGTAGCTTCATTAATCATATCGATCCTAGACGATTCAAAAGTGCTCGAAAGAGCTTACTGAATAAAGATTATTTTTATTCGATTATAACAATTAATAGTTATATACCGGGCTAACATTAAGGATAATAAACCCGATAACTCTAAAACTATATAAAATAATTAAGGGTATTTAAACGCTTAAGTTTAAGCGAACAAAGACGCGTATATGACTAGTGTAATAAAAAAATGAACCTTCTTATTAGACTTGTCGATGCCGGAATAACTCAAAGGTAAAAATCAGCCACAAAGCAATTCTTAAAGGAAGGGTCCCCGAGAGGATAGGTTGCAAGAAATTTAATCAAAAAGAAAAATTGAATGTACGGGAAAAATGTTTTTCAGACCCTGGGTCCGTGATGAATGAAAGGGAAAGTTGCGATAATAAATTCGATAAAACATTAACTGTTTATTAAAGTTGGGAGGGCGAGTCTCAATACACTGTAATAAAAAACTTAATGGTAAATCGATGTATATACGCTGCTTCAGAAAACTTTATACCTAAATACTCAATTTTTAATAATTATCCTCACGTATCGTATACCTTTAAATTAGCAAATAATTACTACAAAAGTAATAACAATATTTTTTTGTTATAATCCGCGATAAAGTAAAAAGAAAATATATGTAATGCTAAATGTATAATGTCTCTAGGGTCACTCCACACTGGATACAAAAACACCGAAAAAATATATGAATGATAACACTTTTATATTTTTCTAAAACCTAACTCCTTACATTTTTAAATATTTCTAATTATAAAAAAAATAATAATCAAAAAACATTTAAAAATATAAAAAATTGACATCCGCCGGAAGCGAGGCAATGTCCCAAGCTACCGGTGGCTAGGGCTCCAGAGTGAGGAACTTCCTCACAATACGTGCCGTTTCAAGCAATACTGCCTTCTGCATCCGACTCTTAACCCAACTATTAAGCGAAAGCCTCCGAAGATGTTGGTCGAGGCTTTTCGCAATCAGACCGTTAACTGACACAACAATAGGAACAATTATTGTTGAGTCAACATTCCACATGGCGGTTATCTCATACGAAAGGTCTATATATTTAGTTAATTTTTCTTTTTCCGCTTTTATGAGATTATCGTCATGCGGAATGGTGATATCAACAATAATTGCACGGCGCGCTAACCGGTCTACTAACACTATATCAGGTTTATTGGCAGCAATAAACCTGTCAGTGATAATAGACCGATCCCAGTAGAGCATAGCACGGCTATTTTCAAGAACTGACGCAGGGTCATACCTGTAGTATGGTATCTCTTCATCCACCAGAGCATATTGAAGAGCAATTTGTTGATGTATAATCCTAGCTACTTGGTTATGTCTGTGTAAATATTCACCGTTAGCAAGACGAGAACAGCCGGAAATAATATGCCTGAGGGACTCCCCAGGACGATGACACGCTCGACATACGTCAACAGTGCCATCTTTCATAATGTATTTCCGGTAATTCTTCGTCTTGATAACTTCATCCATAATTGCACAGACAAAACCTTCGGTTTCTCCAAAGAGATCACCAAATTGTAGCCAGGATACAGAGGCAGTCTGGTCTATGTCTTGCCCCATTAATGCCTTGTAAAATCTACCATGCAACTCCTTGCTCTTCCATATGTCGATGCGATCAGAAATACCAACTACCACAGGTTTGCGCCAATTCTGTTTGCCTAAGGCAAGCGGAGTAAAGCCTTTATCAACTGCGACGACATCCCTATGTACATCACTGTCCACCTTGAGGAAATGATCTCTGAGGTTGTACACCTCACGGTTATGAAGGTCCTTGGCGTTTAAAAAACCACGCCCCCCACATTTCCGTGGGATGTACAACCTCATGACAGATGAACGTGGGTGATGCATACGATATGTCGTCAGCAGTTTTCGGACCTCTCGATCAAAGGAGTCTAGTTCTGTTTGAGTCCACCTTAAAATGCCGAAAGTATAAGTGAGGATAGGCATAACCCAAGCATTAAAAGCACGAACCTTGTTACCACCCGACAAAAGACTATTAAGTACTTTTTTCAAGCGATAAAAGAATCGCTCTTTCACTGCTTGTTTCATGCTTCTATCCTCAATACCTAATGCCTCAGACATTCCAAGGTATTTGTATGTTTCGCCTTCACAGAGAGATTTGAGAGTCAAAGCATCTGATATGACTGCTTGTTCAGAGCTTATAATCCTACCTCGCTCTATATGTATGACCGCACACACACTTTTATATATTATTAAAATTATAGGAACATAAGAAATACATTATAATTAATTTATTTTTAACAATATACACTCATATATATACTCACGCATATTTTACTCATATATGCGTGAGTATACCTATATATGAGTGTATACTCTCAAACCATATACGAGATTTTACTTAATACTTACTAATTTTTTATTTAATTATAATTTAAGCTTTCCATCCATCTCGATCCATTCTCTATGACAATGTATGTTTATGATATGAACTGATGCTCTTGTTAGGATTGGCAGAATACGAAATATTTATAATGCTAAATGTACAGTGGACTATGCGTTTTCATACTCGTTACATGCAGGATTCGTAAAAACACATGCACAAACCTCCACCACCGCCACTTCAATATACAAGCACTACACACGTTGACTATCACAAACTCAACAATCGTTTCGCCCCGCAACCGAAGCATCATCAGGAGATAGACTCCACAAAAAATCGCAAAGTGAAGTATTATCCACACAAGCATGATTATATAGTAATCGGTTCAATCCCACCGTTTATTTTACCTGTGAACAAGTGTAACAAGCTTGAACTTGAAACGTTTATCTGATCTTTAATGAGGGTGCCATTGTTATGCTTTATTATCTCAAGTTCTTCCAAAATGTTGAATCGCAAGATATTTTCACAAGTGTGCAGGATTTTGAAACAATGGTCATTAGGAACTCTATAACCGCTTTCTAACAGATGTTTTTCAAAATGAGAATTTTGTGGCTTATCATTCCTAAAAGCGGTCATATGTTCTATAAAACGGGTTTCAAATTTACGACCAGTCTGACCCACATATGTATCATTACATTCAGGACATATAATTACTACCAAAAACCTTGCAGCTTCATCCACGATGTTACTTTTACCGAAAAGCGTGTGATACATTGTAATTATACATTAGACATATGAGTTTTTAAGAAAAAAAAAACTCATTGGTGTCTGCCCAACGTTTGAAGATATGGCCATCTTGGAACAGCCGCACAGTATCACCACCATGCTATCACACCATTTTGATGCGTAGCCTCGTGCTAATTCAAATCCAACCTATCTTCAATTTACTTTACCAATTAGTACTAGCTATCTTGGGTTCTAAAAATTGCATCAGTAATATGAACGCTTTTAATTTTAACATAAAAATTGGAAATAATAACTTACAGAGAGTGAATGACGGCTAGAAACTTGGGTGTTACTTTTGATTCCTCAATGAATTTTGAAACACACGTGTTAACAGCTGTTCGTAGTTGTTTCTACAGACTCAAGTTATTGTACCGAATAAGACCGTATATTAGTGTAAGTATCAGGAATAGGTTGTGTGAGGCATTAATATTATCTAAACTTAATTATGGAGATATCGTATAACGGACCTCTTTATTAAGCAGAACTAAAAAACTAATTCAACGCGTGCAAAATGCGTGCACTAGATTTTGTTACAAAATTCCACCACGCAGCTACATTTCGCCTTATATTAACGATGCTAACATGTTAAACATGGAGTCGCGTCGGAAGCTTCATTTAGCCACGTTACTGTTTGGTGTAATAAAAAACGGAGTTCCATATTATTTACCTGCGAAATTAATTTGGATGGGAGACCGATTGATAGGTAGAACACGTCACTCCTTCGTTCGGTTATCCATACCGAGACATAAGACTGCCGCTTTTCGTGGGAGTTTTAAATTTTCGGCCACTAAGTGTTGGAACGATATACCACCGCCTTTACGGGATATAAAATCAATCGGATTATTTAAAATAAAACTAAAAAGCTATTTGCTAACAAAACAAAAATTATAGATCTCATTTACACAAGCTGCCTTTACCAAATTTCATATATCTCCAACACTTTAATTTTCGGTACATTGACACATTCGTTAGGAGTGGACTGGATTTTTAGTTTAAATATATTTTGTATATACATATATATAAATATTTTTCTTAATTCTTATATTTTCTGTTTTTATTTTTCACAGATGCGTATAGGAAAGTAAGTAAAAGTATATAAGTTTATTAAAGATGCTCGGTAAAATGTTATATATTATAATAGTACTAGAATATGTTGAATAGTTTTAGTTGCTAAATATTAAGTCGTAAGCATGTCTATTACGTCACAATAGGTTCACCCTGAAAACCAGCTTTGCAGCTTCGCTGCAATATTCATGCTGAGGGCGGACCTATATTTGACCATTATTTTATTTCTTCTTTTTTGTATTCCTTTTTAGTTCTATTTTTGGTCAAATAAAAATTATTTTCTTTCTTTCTTTTCTTTCTTTTCTTCTTTCAAACTCAAAACTCAAAATATTCTTTATTCAAGTAGACTGTTTACAGTACTTTTGAATCGTCAAATGTTTACGCGAAGTTACCACTGATTCGGAAGAATTTCTATCACTTCCCCCGCGTGGAAATTAGTTTCACAGTGTTTCCGCTTTTCTCTCTTATTTTCTCCTTTATTTTGTTCTGAGTTAAAAATAGAAATAATGAGGATAGAATAAGCCACACTCATTTCTTACCGAGGTGTCGTAAAAGGCGACTACGGTAAGTTGACCCACCGTGTCGTATCCGGCTGAATAAAATAGACCACCCTCATTTCTTAGTGTGGTGTCCTAAAAGGTGTCCAAATCATGTAACAACACGTTTAGAATACGTTGTGCCGACCTCATTTATAGATAAGGACAAGAAAATGATGATGATGATTAAAATTCTACTAATTCAACAAAAATACATCCACATTTAGAAGTCTTAAATGTATTTGTACACCATCCGATTCTGTGGTTCGTAGACTTTGGTGTTCAGTCATTACTACGTGGTATTTTGTACGAAAAGGTCTCGCGACTAAACAACTATGTTTTGTCATGTCAAGTCATGGCATGCTATGTCATGACAATTCATAATTATAATTCAAACACGGCTGTGCGTCGCCAACGTTAGTAACTTATTGCGTTATGAGGGACAGATAACTGGCAATATTTGCATATATAGTTTTGACAACATACATACTTTAATACATATATACGCCCACACTCAAAGAACCAACGAATTGTTGCTGGTCGGCAGGAATCGAACCCGTGACCCACGAAGCTGAAGGCAGGTCTCTGCCAACTGCAGCAAATAGCCAACCGTTATGTTAGTTTTATTCATAGTCGTCATGTCGTGTCATGTTATGTAATGTCATGTAATGTCATGCAATGTCGTGTAATGTCATGTAATGTCATTATGTCATGTCATGCCATGTCATTATGTCATGTCTCATCATAAACTTATTAAAAAACGTGAGACTGTCGGAATGTCGGCGGATGTGTCTACATAGCATTATATAGACATCTTAATACACTAAAAGCTTAGTGTATAAGAGAGGCTTATCCGATCTGTTTCCACTTCCGGCAGAAGATTATGATAGGAAATTAATTGTGGAACGTTCTTGTTGGCACTCGTAATACCCCATTGCCCTCGTCTAATGGGATTATGGCGTCACTCCATGACGTCAGTCTCAATTTAGTTTGCCTTGTTATTTTTTGTGTAAGATATGACGTTATATGCGATTTCACCCAAGATTTCCGCATTTCACAAAATTAACGGGAATTTCAAAGCTATACGTACTAAAATCATTTCAAATTCAAATTATTATTTATTCAAGATGGTTTTGTAAAAGCACTTTCGAATCGTTAAATTATAATGAAGCAACCACGTTTCGAAAAGGTGCTCTTAGCGAGAAGAACCAGCAAGGAACTCGGTGCTCACTTTAATATAATAATTTAAATACAAAATTATTAAAAACAAATCAAAAAGCTTACAGTCTAATCCAGTGCTTAGCTGGGCGCAGCTCAAATCTAAGCTTTCTTACCATTTACAAAGTTATCAAGGATTTCTATATCCTGCAGTCATTTAGGATGTTCCAAGTATCATCGATATTAGTTCAGTGGATTCGCCGTGAAAATGTAACAGGCAGGCAAATAGGCTTTCGCATTTATAATATTGGTATGGAAGTATGGATAATGGATAGCTAAATCCTTTTGAGTCACTTCCTTACCTATGACCGCAATAGTTCTGATGATGTTTTGATGGAAGCAAGTCATCGCCTTGTGGCAGGAAGCAAGCCATTTAGTACATTTCCTCATGTTGATTGATGAGGGCAGCTCGCTTATCGACTTTGATATGTTAACGTCATTATATTCCTATAACAGGACTGGCTAAAAACGTTGTATCGACTACCTTTGAAAATGGCATTTCGTAAATGTTATGAAAGCTCTTTTTATAGACCCTTCAATGTCCACGCCGATAAATTATGTAAGGGTCTGCCGATGACAATTATGTAAGCCAAATTATGAAGTAACTTTATTTATTAATTAGAGTTACAACCTTGGTTTTATCGACAGTGCTCATGTTTTTAAGATTATCTACGGTTACTTAGATATCTGCGCCTCGATTAGGGATGTGGAAATAATCGATTTTGTAATAATCGATTATCTAAATATAAATAGAAAAAAAACTGATTATATTTAAAGGCCCTTTTCTTAAGAAAAGATAACCAACTGGTTTTAGCCAACGACGCATACGGCTGATACCAGTGTAGTCAAACTGCACATTTTAATCGAATTTCCAAAATATTGTATTCTTATTTTTTATTTGTACTAGTCCATTAGTCTTCATTTGTAATTGCGTTTAGATTTCAGTTAATCGATTTTTTAAATCAACTTATTATAAAAGGAGAAAATCGATTATTTAGTAATCGATTTTTGTCCACTGCTAGTCCATCCCTACCAAGATTAGAAGTTTGAATAATCATACTTTGAGTTAATTGAAATCTATATGGTATTTTTTTTATACGTGCAGAAATGCGAGCCATAGAGTACATAATAGCCTTTTCTTTTTTTATTTCTATTATTACATCGTATTGGTTTATGGTATGTATTTTACTATAGAAGTACTCTAATGGACTAAACACTAAACACAACGTTATTACTACAAAAAATAATATCGCAAGCTTAGTATTAAAGTGACTTAATTTAAAAAAGTTGTTTTATAGCAAAATGCAATAAAGAGTATCGCAGCGTATAAAACTCGTGAGTTAAATACTCACGAGTTTTAGCGACTTATAACTTGGAAGAGCAAGAAAGCACTGGCTTTTTCAATACTTCGTAGCTTGTTATCTTAGATGGTATGGAAGTAAGGATTACAATATATCTAACTCAATTAAGCATAATTATGAATGATGTCAATTTAATAATAAACGTGTGATATTTATATAAATCAAGACAAGTGGTCCGAATAAGCCACACTTTGCTACTCAATAGCCGCATAGATAACTCAAGGTGTTGATCCTAAACCCTCGTTTATAAATGATCTACCCGTATTTTTTGTGTATTGGCTCGATATCAAATGGACTCGAATTTTACGGGCAATCGATTTTGGTGCAAAAATTCTTATTATATACGTTTCGGGGTCAAGCCTACTCATCTCGAGTGATGACCCCCGCGGTAACGATCGCTTCATCTCTTTCACACTATGACTTGTGAGGGTTGTCACTGTTTACGATATTTTAATGGTAACTAATAAGACTGGTTGTGAAACGGACTTTCTTATTCCTTTGTCAATCGAATAACGTCCATTGCTGGATAGTTCTCTTTAAGGGATCTCCACACCACACGATCTTATGCCACTTGAATACAGCAGCTCTCCGCGACCTTATTAAGGTCGTCTATCCACCTCGTTGGAGATCTACCCATTATCCGGAGAAACGGACTTAAAATTAAAATTAAAACAACGAGGGATTATTAGAGATATCAAGAGTGTAAAAGACTCTAACTGGGGTCGGCACAACATGTTATAAATAAGTTGTCTCATGATTTGGCTACGTATTGTTCGACCGGCCGCCTGTCTGACGTCAACTTAGTCACTTCTACGACACCTCGGTAAGAAATGAGGGTGGTCTATTTTATTCAGCCGGATACCATACGGCGGGTCGACTTATCTTAGTCGCCTTTTATGATACCTCGGTAAGGAATGAGGGAATGGTCTATTCTACTCAGCCGGATACCACATGGACAGATATCAAGAGATATATTTTCAAAATTTATTACCATAAAGCTTATGTTAATAGAATCGAATTTGTTTAACCAAAATGGACTTTTGGTTACTTTTAAGTCTTAATGTTAAAGATTGACTGTCATAAAATAAAGCTCAATGGATAGAAATTATGAATGACACAACCAGGAACTGCGAAGTTTATTTTTGTCGCGTTGTTTAACTCAAACATTCACAGTCATATATGATAAGGTGTAAAGGTGTAAGTTCGTCCTAGTCAGAATTCTCAAACGCCTAAACGTATGCCCTACCTATTAGTAACGAGGTTCTGGCGGCCGCCTAATGGTGGTATAACAATTACGCAATCAACTGACATATAATAGGAGCAGCGCAACGACTTAAAGTGTGCGTTTTTAAGAAGACGTCATGGTATGAAAAAGCAAACAATTTCGTTGACGTCTTCAATTGAGTCGCAATAAAAGTTCATGGTAGGCCTGCAGTTCCGCCATCAACAACCCTTACGCAAAGCTTAGTGATTATAGATATTAACGATTACTAAGCTTTTTACTACCAACATAAGTTGAATTTAGAACAGAAAAACTTATATTTCACTCAGCTATTTTTCTGTGAAATTAATAAATTAAATAAACTTAAATGACCGGCCTATTGATGCAGGCAGTAACCCTACCTTCATCTCAATGTGTCGTAGATTCGATTCCTGCCAAAGTTCATAATTTTCTAAAATCAATTTGTTGGTTCTACGATCATGGGTAGATTTATGTATCAAATATATATTTTTAAAATTAAATACAACTCAATATTTAGTTATCAGACATCGCTTACGCAAGTTTTAAGTTACCTTTGAAGACAAAGTGTGTATGTAACTGTCCCATATATTAGGTCCTTACATATGAAATTGGCGTTTTCTATGGCAGGAACATAAAGTCGTTTTTTTTTAATGAAATATATTTAATTAGTCAAAGTATGTACCATTGCTATGTATGCACTTTTGCCATCTCATAGGTAGTTCATTGATCCCCTTACTAAAAAAACCATTCGGGCGGGAATCAATAAAATCTTTGAAGGCGGTTTGGACTGCCCCATCGGAGTTGAATTTTTTTCCTTGCAAGTAGTTATCCAAATTGCGAAAAAAATGGTAATCTGTTGGAGCAAGGTCCGGAGAGTACGGTGGATGTCTAAGACATTCTAATTGAAGCTGCTCTGATTTGGTAGCCGTCTGTTGTGCAGTGT
The DNA here is from genome assembly GCA_947086505.1 of Morpho deidamia. Classification (NCBI taxonomy): domain Eukaryota; kingdom Metazoa; phylum Arthropoda; class Insecta; order Lepidoptera; family Nymphalidae; genus Morpho; species Morpho deidamia. The sequence goes on from CAMTZC010000008.1 coordinate 10,821,839, forward strand.
GTGGTCTAGCGTTGTCCTGAAGCAGCAGTGGCCTAGAACGATTGACTAGCCTCGGTTGTTTAGCAGCTAGCTTTTCCATCATGGTTTGCAGTTGCTGACAATAGATATCTGCCGTAATCGTCTGGCCAGATTTAAGAAAGCTGTAGTGAACGACACCGGCACTAGTCCACCAAACACTTACAAGCAACTTTTTTTTAGTCAATTTTCGCTTAGGGCAGGATTTGGCTGGTTCGCCAGGGCGCAGCCATTGCGATGAGCGCTTCCGATTATCGTAGAGGATCCACTTTTCATCACAGGTAATGATTCGATTTAAAATTCCTTCATTATTGTGCCGGTTGAGTAACGTAACGCAGCAGTCGACGCGCGTTTGTCATGAGGTACCCACCTTTCAAGCTTTTTCACCTTCCCAATTTGCTTCAAGTGGATTGGAATAGTTTTATCACTAACACCGGAGCCTGCAGCTAACTCGGACGTTGTTTGCGATGGATCCGCTTCCACAATAGCCTTCAATTCTTCAATACCAACTTTGGTCTCCGGCCGTCCACGAGGCTTGTTCTGCAGGTCGAAATTTCCAGAACGAAAGCGTTGGAACCAAAAACGCACTGTGTTTTCTTTTGCGACACCGTCACCATACACATCATTAATCCTTCGAGCCGTTTCTGCAGCACTGGTGCCACGGTGGAACTCATACTCGTAAATAACGCGATATTTCATGTTTTCCATTTTGTAAACAGAGTGACACAAAGAAAAAAACAAAAGAAGAAAAAACAAATGAATTAGGGGGTTTGAAACACAAATGCATGAGTAAATAGCTGTATGAATTTGAATTTGGAATTCCTAACCATAAAGGTAATATTTGAGATCAAAGTGGCCAGTACGACAAAACGCCAATTTCATATGTAAGGACCTAATATTTGTTTATTTATAATTTATAGCGACAAATGTACAAAGGAAATAAAAAATTGGAGTTTTCGTTAAGTGCCAACCCTGATCTAAGCAGTCCGTCTCTCTCGCACGTCAGTTTACACCGAACACTTCAATGAATGAAGCCAATTGCGGTTTTTATTTTCGCTGTGAGGTTTCTGCTCACTCGTGTTATTTCTATTTGTCATTATTCTTGTATATAATCGCGAGTGTAATTATTTGTTAAAGTAAAAAAAAAGTAAAGTATCGACCTGTTACAATCCCACTGCTTCCCAGCAGTGGGATTGTAACAGGCCGATACTTTAAAGAGATACTCTTAAAGAAGAGGCCTATTCCCAGGCCTCTTCTCTCCGTTTCTGGAGAGAAGGATTGGAGCTAAGACCTACCACGCTGCTCCAATGCGGATTGGTAGGTTACACATATCCCTAGAATTCTCTAGAGATATGCAGGTTTCCTCACGATGTTTTCCTTCACCGAAAAGCGTGTGATAAATTGCAATCATCAATTAGACACATGAGTTTTAATAGAATAACTCATTGGTGCCTGCCCGGATTTGAACTCGTGTTCCACTCGAAAGAGTCGCACGGTCTCACCGCTGGGCTATCACAGCTCTTTATTTGTTAAGTTGTACCTAATTTGCTTAATAATTTTGAAAATAACAGAAGAAATAAAAAAGTAAAGTAGCGGTATCATGCTACTGCTGGCGATAGGCCTCCTCTCCCCGTTATTGGAGAGAAGGGTTGAAGCTAAAACCTAGCAGTATCAATTCGGATTGGTGGGTTACAGATATCCCCAGAATTCTCTTAAGATATGAAGGCTTCCCCAACAAAAAGCTTGTGGTTGATCTACACTTACTATAAACAACACACAGTCCCCAAAAGTCTGTTTGTATGTGATCGATTTTTAAAAAATCTACGGATCGGATTTTTGTATGGTTTTCACTAAAAGATATTGCGATCCTTCCGGAAGGTTTCAGTCATTACATTACGGTTTTATGTCATTTGTGTTAAAGAGGTCGCACGGTTGTAATAAAACGCGCCTGTTGGGAGATTTAGTCGCGTGCGCCGTGTAAACCAGTAGAGATACACCAGATTAATCTACTAGAGAATTTTAGATCTACAAAAATACTACAAAAATTTTTTGAATAGCATGTCTCTTTCTCGTATGGTTATTCTTTTATGTTCAACGAGCTTTTGCCCGCGGCTTCGCTCGCGTGGAATTTGGTCTGCCACATTAAGTTTCGTGACAGATCCTTTTAGATATTTTTTTAACTTAATATTCAAAACTATATATTTATTTAGTTACTCGTACATCCAAGATTGCAGACGACTAACTTCAAAACTGACGGATTACAATCTTCCCACGCCGCGCACTTTAGGCACTCTATGGTGTGCGTAATATGCAACATGTTTTTTCTATCTTATCGTGATCACTTTTAAACTATTCGGCCAAATTACTTGGCGTAAAAGAGAAAGTTTATCTACATGAAATACTGACAGCGAAAAATGTATTGATTTTCATAAGAGTTTGATAAATATACTACAATGTGCATTGTAAATTAGTATTTAATTTAATTATGTTTATGATTCAAAATTTTGGTCATAGTGGCTTCTACATAAAAGGTAGATATATACTGTCGCGGACTTTTATTTAGAACTATTCAAGACAATCGATACTATGGTTTAATACTTTGTGTAACTCCAATGGTTTAGTCAGCGTACGCCAACATAGCTCTCAGAGGCCAGATTTTTTCCTACTTTATTAACTTGAATCGTTATAATACATAAAATCATTACAAATTGTAGCCTATATGTTATTCTGATGTGTAATCTATATGACTGTAAAGTTTCATCCAAATCCGTCCAATAGTTTTTTCGTGAAAGAGTAACAAACATCCATTCATACTCACAAACTTTCGGATTTATAATATTAGTAGGAAAGTAGGATAGGATAGTATAGGATAGGATTTTTCATTAATATAATAAAATGAAGGGATTTACGCGGAAAAAAAGTATGACAAACTGATTTCCAAGCGGGCGATGCCTCTGGTACAGCTAGTATTCAATATATTACACGCTTAGTATTAAAGTGACCTAATTCAAAAAAGTTGTTTGTAGCAAATTGCAATAAAGCGTAGTGTAGCGCTTACAAAACTCATGAGTGTTAAAGACACCCATATCTTGGAAAATCAAGAAAACGCTATTTTTTTAATAGTTCATAGCATAATATGTATTCATTAAAATAATAATTATAATATATATAACTCAATTAAGCCTAATTTTGAATTAAGTCATTTAAAGTCAGTAAAAAATAAGTGATTATGACGTAGATCTACAAAAAAAAATCCCGAATAGCATATCTCTATCTCTTATAGTTAACTCACAATAACTACTTTTATGTTACAAATTTCAATGAAATACACCGAAGCCGCAATTGCTAGTTGTATATAATACTAATAAGGCACATAAATTGCAATAGAAAATCTCATTGATGCCGGGTTAGGTAGGTAGGTTTTAAACCCCTAAAATAGGACATATACTAAAGCATAAAAATTTAAATTGTATCCAATTCCAATTGTGTTCAATTCCAAAAACTTTTGCTTGAATTATGCGTAGTATTGAATAAACGAACACCACAAAATTTCAAACTCGATTTTGGTGCAATTTTCAAAACAATAGAAAATTAATTAAGACAAATTTCAATCTGAATACAATCAGTGCAAAATCAACTTTATGTAATAAGAAATACGGGTCACACTGTGCGTGATATAATTAAGAACGACGCGATTGTCTGTTTGTCAGATCATTAGGCACGCAATCAAAACAACTTTGACAGAATCGTGGAAATCGCCGGACTTCTTGATTAGTGCGGACGGTGTAAGTTCACCATGGCCTCAGTATTTTCTTAGGATATCCGGTATTCATAGAGTTAATATAATAGAGAAAGGGAGCCAGTCTCTAAATGTATCGCAAAAAAGAGGAATCAAATAAGATTATTTATCAGTATATATATATGTATCTCTTTTTCATGTATGATTTGCTGTACCCGTGGCTTCGCAGTATCAACCATCATCATCAGTATATAATATAGTTTTCTTAGCTTAAAGTAACCCTGCGGGGGTTCTAAGATAAAAAGCCTGCATTTACTCCTCTATCTGCTAGTGAAAGTCAAAAGTCTTAGCTTTATGTGGGCTTTATTTTAAAATACCGTCAATTATTTGCTTCAATTCTGTTCTTGGAGGAAAAACCTTTTTGTTACATAAGTTAGCCCGGTACATAATCTTCGATTGGACCTTATGTCATCACAACGAAATGTAATTAGTTATAAGATTTGTTTTTTTCTGTATTTGGGAAGTAAACAGTACAAATTGATTTTAAATATAGTAAGTTATTACTATTTCACATACCAGAATTAGTTTCCACTGAAAGTGAAAAGTATAGTGAGAAAAAAATTATGTACTTTTTTTTCTCTTGTCCTTATCCCACTTTAAATGGGGTCGGCACAACATGTCACAAACATGTTTTCATATGATTTGGCTAAGTATTTTACGACCGGCCGCCTGCCTGACGTCAACTTAGTCGCCTTTTACGACACCTCGGTAAGAAATGAGGGTGGTGTATTCTATGCAGCCGGATACCACACGGTACATGCCTTAGTCGCCTCTTACGACACCTCGGTAAGAAAGAGGGTGGTCTCTTTTACTCAACCGGATACCACGCGGTGGGTCAACTTATCTTAAAAAATATATATCTACTACATACGACAATTAACAAAATTTAAGATTTACTGGATTGATTTAAGCAGTACAATTGCTATTTATAGTTATCAGATTATGTTTTGAATATAGCAACCGCGGATATTCTTGCTGGTGCTTCTAGATAGAAGTAGTTTTTCGAACCCACCAGTAGAGTTTACGGTTTGTATGCGATATTTGTTTACAAGTTTACTTTAATAAAGAATACTTTAATTTGAAATTATACTGACATATAATTGTTGTTGCGTTAATTAACAGGCTTATATTTGGACAATGCAAAAACATTGTTATGGCTTTTTAATTACGACACCGTGTGCTAAAATCCACATTGATTAATGAATGTAAATTAGTCAGACACGCCCCGTGAAGGCGTACATAAATTTACTATTTTTGTATCACGAGCATAGGTATGCTAATAGGGGGAATACTTAATATATCGACACGCAAATTAGGGATTTTAATTACCATAAAATGAATTATGGGGATATTATACTTTACGTGAATTGTGATAGCCGAACGGTGAGATTGTGTGCCTCTCTTGAAAGAGATTATAGGTTCAAACCCTAGGCAATGAGTTATTCTATTTAAATCTTTGGCCTAATTTGGTATTTTAAATTAATCACGTGATTTACGTTGAAAGAAACATTGTAAGGAAACCAGCATATCTTTGGAGAATTCCTGGATATGTGTGTAACCTACCCTTCCACACCCGAGCAGTATGATGGGTCTTATGTCGGAGAGAAGGGTTGGAGTTGAAACCTACCATGCTGCTCCAATACGGATTGGTGGGTTGCACATATGTATCACCAGAACTAGTTATTGATATGCAGGTTTACTCACAATGTATTCCTTCATCGAAAAGCGTGTGATAAATTGCAAATATCAATTACACACTGGGGTTTGAAGTCGTGAGCCTTTTGAAAGAGTTAAACAGTCTCACCACTGGGCTATTATAGGTCTTATTCATTTTGTGTCATCCCGCTCTTATCCCACTCTAAGTGGGGTCAGCAATACATGTCGTAAATATTTTGTTACATGATTTGGCTGTATGCGAGTATTTTACGACCGGCCGCCTGCCTGACGTCAATTTAACTTAGTGGTATTTTACGACACCTCGGTAAGAAATGAGCGTGGTCTATTCTATTCAGCCGGATACCACACATCATATCATATGCATTTTGTATTTGGTAATTTAAATTGCATTACCACTGGTCCATGTTTTATTATTGCTGTTGTATAACCATGTAACAATGTTTTGAGGGCGGTGTGAAGAGGCCCCGATACTGTTTTACACCGGCTATGTATGCGGAAGTTCGCGTGGATGACTTCCACGCGATCTTGCGTAAGCTTGCTGTTTCACTGATGTACAGACTCGCTGTAACAACACCCTCCACAAAATATTCTAGAGCAACTATGACAGTCCCTCTTTGGACCATTATAATGGCGCGCACGTCAGATTCTGAAATTCTTTCTTGAAGTATTATTAAGAGTTTAATGCAATTTTTACAATTATATTCTAGATTGTAATCAAGTTTTCTTTTATTGTTAGTTATTCCAATGGTATTTGTAAATTAATGGACTAATATATATAATTTTTAAAATTTTATTGACAATAAAAATAATAGCTATATCTATCTTACATTACTGATACGCTATTACTATATAAATCATGCCCACGTGAAATGGTCCCAAGAATGCTGGCAGCGTTTCCGCGTTGAATCGCTCAGCTGATTCTTTGTGCGAAAAAGGAGCCAGTTTTCTTGTTTTGTCTTGGACTAAATAAAGCTGAATATCTGATAATAAAATTAAACACAAAAAATAAAATGAAAATGTCCGCGTAATTGAAGTTGATGTGGTCATCGCAATCAGACAATTCGTGCTACAATCGCTTAGAGGAAAAGTAATTTAATACAGAATGCGTGACGAGTGAAAGGGCGAAAGGGCAATCACTATAACAGCATTATATATATTGAAGCCTTTTTCAATTTTTGTACTAAATTAATCTATGACAGAAACTAGCGTGATCGAGAAATTGATATTCCAAAGTTAATCTATACTAATACTATAAAGAGGAAAGATTTGTATGTTTGTTTGTATGTATGTCTGTAATGTTTTCACGCAAAAACTACTGGACCGATTTCAAAAATTCTTTTACCATTAGAAAGCTGCTTCTTCACTGAGTAACGTTGGCTATATAACATTTTTTTTTAAATAGGAATCCTTAATAAAATTGTAATAAGGTGTGAAAAATAGGTTGTAAAAATCTTTAATCGCGTGCGCTGCGGAAACTATTGATGTTAGAACAAAAAAAATATTCTACAGTATTGTAGAAGGCATCAATATCCACAAAAAAGTCCGCGATGCCATATGTCTAACTATTATAGTTACGCCAATATAACTACTTTTTTATATTGTAAAAGTTGATAAAATTGCCAACAAAAATCAAACTATTTTATTCATATCTCTGTATTAATCCTTATCCCATTAAATGAAATTTTATTAAAAACTGTTTCAATACCTGCAAAATATTTTTTAATTATTAAAATACGACATCCCAATCAAAAGATATTGCGAATTTAAGAATTTAAATCGAAAGAAAATAATATCATAACGAATTCATTGTAACGATCGTTATAGCAGGGCCTGCATTTGGTGAGTTAGCTATTATTCCAAGAATACTAATGAAACCCATTTTTTATAATTAAATAATCTATAAAATAAATCTATAGTCCGACTTCGTAGACTTTCCACTACCACGAGATCGGTATGGACGCGGGTGAAACCGCGGGGCATTGCTAGTCAATGTATAAAAAAGCGTAATTAACACCGCCCATCGCCATTATTAAAATAATCATATTCAAAATTAGGCTATTTATAGGCTTATTTCGGTGGCATTCTTCATCATCACGCTATGAAGCATTGAAAAAGCTAGTTTTCTTGCTCTTCCAAGTTATGGATCTCTTTAATACTCACGAGTTTTATAAGTTATTATTGCAATTTGCCAAAAAACAACTTTTTTTGAATTTGGTTACTTTAATACACAGCGTACGAGAAAATAATATAAAAGATACGATAATTGATACCCTAGCGGTGAGACTGTGCGACTTTTTCGACGGGTCACGGGTTTAAACCCCGGCAGGCGTTTTGAGTTTTTAATTGAGTGTCTGATTGATAATTTCAATTTATCACAAACTTTTCGGTGAAAGAAAACATCGTTAGGAAACCTATATCTCTAGATAATTCTAGGGATATGTGTAACCTATCAATCCGCATTGGAGCAGCGTGGTAGGTCTTAGCCTCAATCCTTCTTTCCAGAAACGAAGAAAGGTTGCCTATGCCCAGCAGTGGTAAGAAACAGGCCCCTACTTTACTTTGTATGATAAAATTAGGCTTCTTCTATCTTAAACTTCGTCGTCATACCTAATGTAAACAGGGTTCATACCGGAAGCATCATAAAACACTATCACAAGGCTACGATAGCACTGCCGACATTTATTACCACAATCTCAACAATCGTTTCGCCCCGTAATAGAAGCATCATCAAGAGATAGACACCACGATAAAATCGCATAGCATTTGCTTCGCATTTGCAGTATAGTGAACATGTGTAGTGCTTGTGTATTGTGGTGGCGGTGGTGGAGGTTAGTGCATGTGATTTTTACGAATCCTATACGTATCGCGTATGAGAACGAATAAGAAATACTACAGAAAGGTTTACTGAAAATACTACTTTCTACAAAAAGGTTTGAATCAAATGTAAGCGATATGCTTATTCGTAAAGCATATTACAAAATTGAAGATTATTTGGATGTTAATAATGCCTGGATTTGAAAAGCCTTTCAGCTTCATACAAGACTGCGGTTTAATAATGTAAAATTGAAAATGTTTAAAAGATTGACCGCCGATTTTCTTGCCGGTTCTTTTCGGTAAGAGCAACATTCTGAACCAGTTGTAGGTTCATTAATCATATAGATGCTTGACGATTCAAAAGTGTTCAAAAGAGCTTATTTGAATAAAGAATATTTTGATTTCATAGTCCACTCTACATTTAGCATTACGTATATTTTCTACTAGCTATGCACGCGGCTTACTACGCTGGAAATCTGTGTGTCACAAGGTTTTCCTGCGAATATATCGTAATATTTTTATTTGAAATTTTGAACATAAAAGTAGCTATTGTGAGTCAACCATAAGATTTAGAGACATACTGTTCCGAACTTTTTTGTATTTTTATAGATCTACCATTCTCTAGTACATTACTTTAGTGTATCTCTGTTGGTTTAAGAAGCGCACGCAACTAAAGCCCCCAGCAGGTGAATGTTTATAACTTACAACTGCGCGACGTTTTCAACACATTGTACATGAAACCATGATGTACTATTAACCTTAACCTTTCGGAAAAATTGCACTACCTTTTAGTGAAGACTAAACAAAAATCCGTTCAGTAGATTTTAGAAAATCGATCACATACACACAGACAACTTTTGGGAATTTCATTTTATAATAAGTAAACAAGAAAATAAATATATATGACATTTACACACACGGTCATCCATCCTCAAAGTAAGTAACTTAATACTTCTGTTATGGGTGACAACTGGTAGATATACTACATATATAGGTTTAAATACATACTTAAATTCAAATACACACCCAGGCTCGAAGAACCAAGAATTTCTTTATAGAATATGTTGGCCCTCGGTGGGAATCGAACCCGCGACCCGCGGAGCTGAAGGCAGGGTCACTACCCACAGCGCCAACAGGCCAGTCAAAGTATAAATATAGATTTACTTTATCGTGGATTATAGCTAAATAATTTAATTACTACTTTTGTATAATAGTAGGGGATTGAGCTTAAATATTTCCGCATTTTACTTTTTCATGGAACTATCTTCGAAGTAAATATTTGGATGCGGTGAAATTGCTAAAAACTTTTTTAATCATCAGCTCTCAGTTGGGCCACGGAAAGCAAATTTATTTTGTAATTTGCCTCTTTTAGTGCAATTTTAACAGATACCACCACTAGTTGCATTCGTGACGTTGTTCGCATTCATTTAATATATAAACTACCCTTACTATATGTTTTCCCAAAGAACCGCCGTGTGATATCCGGCTGAGTAGAATAGACCACCCTCATTTCTTTCTGCGGTGTCGTAAAAGACGACTAAGTTAAGTTGACCCACCGTGTGTTATCAGCCTGAGTAGAATAGACCACCCTCATTACTTGCCGAGGTGTCGTAAAAGTTGGCGTTAGGTAAGGTAAATTGGCATTAGGCAGGCGACCGGTCGTAAAATAACTAGCCAAAATATGTAACAATATTTTTAAAAAATGCTCTGCCGATCCCGCTTAGAGTGAGATGAGGGCAGGAGAATGATGATGTTTTGCCAAAGAAATACGGGATTTATATGGCACAGGGAATTATATAGAATAGTGAGTTGGTATATTAAATATATTCTAAATACTTAAAATATCAATCTAAAAGTGCCGTGTGGTATCCGGCTGCATAGAATAGATCACCCTCCTTTCTTACCGAGGTGTCATAAGAGGCGACTAAGGTATGTGCCGTGTGGTATCCGGATGCATAGAATAGACCACCCTCCTTTCTTACCGAGGTGTCTTAAGAGGCGACTAAGGTATGTGCCGTGTGGTATCCGACAGAATAGAATAGATCACCCTCCTTTCTTACCGAGGTGTCGTAAAAGGCGACTAAGGTAAGTTGACGTCAGGCAGGCGGCCGATCGTAAAACACGCAGCCAAATCATGTGACAACATGTTTGTAACATGTGCCGACCCCACTTAAAATGGGATAAGGGCAGGAGAATGTATGTACTTAAAATATCAATCTAAAAGAAAACTTACTCCAAATTAATTTACTAGCCGTGCTTGTATCTGTGTGTGGAAATCAGTGTGTGACAAAATTTTGCACGCTTAGATCCCTTTTATTTAGAAAGGGATTTAAATTGAACAAAAGAAAATCCAAAAACGCGAAAAACGTAATTATAATTGAAATTTTCATCAAGTACGTAGTTATAGTTACTCCTAAGAGTTAGAGACGTGCTATCGCGAACTTTTTATAGTATCCAGTAGATCTACCATTATCGAGTAAGTACATTACTTTAGTGTATCTTTGCTGGTTTACGCGGCGCACGCGAATAAAGCTCGCAGCGCGCAAATTTTCTACAACCGGGCGACCTCCTCAACACAATATACATAAAACCGTAATGATCTATTAACCTAAACTTTCTGAAAGAAGAACTAATTTTTTAGAAGAAACCATACAAGAGTCCGTTTAATAGATGACGAGAAAATCGATCGACTTTGTTTTATAATAAATATAGATATATCAACGAATTTTTTTAATTGAATTCTCAATAGTAATTAATCTATGGCTTCCAAATTACGTCGTTATCTTTTAAGGATTCAGTAGAATTTAATGAATCTTTTTATCTATAAGTAGCAGTGGAAGCCATAGTTAAAGAGAGCAAATTAATTTGAAGGAAACCATATTGGGTGAAATTATATTTGATTTAAGCGACTTTTGTTAACAAGGTGACCATTTTTTCTACTTTAATACATTATAAAATGCGTATTGAAAATGTATTTTGTAGTTTAAACATAAAGTACTGCTTGTGAATTTTTTTACGTGAATTTAAGTACAATTTTGATCTTCAAATTATTTAGATCGTTGCTGTATATATTTGCAGAGTAAGAATAAAAACGATTTCTCGTGAATTAGACCAAATTAATTGTATTTTAACATTTGTATTATGGATCTCCCATCTCCTAATATTTATTATATAAATTAGAATAAGAATACATTTATTAGGTCACACCATTGTATGTAGTGATACTGAAAAAATGAAAACATAGTAAAAAAAAACAAGAAAAGAAAGTCACTTAAATGGATTCTAACAACATTAAAATATGAGTGTGACGCAAAAAGGATCACCACTCAGATTATTTTTGAGGTTACCCCTAACCTGATTTTCAGTGGCTCCTTTGAGTCGTGCGCGCGACAATGCAATGAGCATGTTTAGTTTGAAACAAAAAAAAAACAAAATAAATATAAAAATAAATAAATATAACAATAACAATAAAATAATACGTAATTGTATAGAAATAATTAAGTGCAGATTTGAAGTAAAATAAAATAAATAAAATAAAATAACAATATAATATTAGTTTTTAAGTGGTGGAAGTGGTGGAGGTTAGTGCATGTGCTTTTACGAATCCTGCACGTATCGGGTATGAAAATACTGATTATCCACTATACATTAAACACTATATATATTTTCTATTTACTGTATCGCGGATTATAGCAAAATAATTTTATTATTACTTTTGTAATATAATATCATTAAATAGACATAATATATAGGTTTTAATGCTAATAACATGCTGTGCTAGCTCAGCGGTGAGACCGTATTAAAAACTTATGTGTCTAATTGATAATTGCAATTTATCACACGCTTTTCGGTGAAGGAAAACATCGTGACAAAACCAGGATATCTCTAGAGAATTCTAGGTATCTGTGGAACCTATCAATCCGAGCAGCGTGGTAGGTCTTAACGCCTTATATTTGCTTTTGTAAATTTAACATGTGTATTTTTAGTTTAAATTTAAAGTACTCAACAGATCCCAAGCAACGAATTGGAGGAGGTAAATTGTTCCAACATTTGGTTGCTGCGTAAAACTTTCCCGAAAACACGCTGAGCCATGTAAATAAGTGCTAAGCATAAAGGAAGCTGACCTGGTTGCATATGTTTTATTAATATCTCTCATCCATTTGAGTTTATTATAGAGGTAGGATGTACTTATACTTCACTATGCCAAAAAATAATGTCGCAAAGTGAAGCTGCATGCGTGAGTCTATCTTTAAAAACCCAGCATCATTCAAGTATGGTGTTACGTGTGCTCGTGATGGAATATTAAAACAGAACCGAGCGCAGGCGTTTTGTACTCTTTGTATAAATTACTTTCAATAATATTAACAAGTTAATTTTAAATAATCTTTTACCAGAATTACATGTCCTTACTGTTAACCGTTGAGGATGTCACACGTCTTGAATGATAAAATACCTCTTTCGGTTCGTTTCGTTTTGATGGGCATCAAACTTGACGTGAACTTGACAGAACTTTACCAGAACATAAATTTTTGTAAAATTCTAGAGTGATTTTTGGACTAGAATATACTCGTAGGCTAATAAAAAAAAACAAGAAGGTCATTAGGTGCTCTTATTTATAAGGTTTATAAGTATTTGTGTGAAGCAACTAACATCGCCATGATTTTTAATAAAACTCAGTTCGGACAACGCTCACTGAATAGAAAAATGAAAAGCTGAAGGTAGATGTAAATATGATTCTCTCTTGTTCCGATATAGTTTCGTCACAATGATTCTCTTCACTTCAAAACGCATAAATAGCAAATATCTTTTTTACAATTATATTTTATTGAAAAAATATAGGTTTCAACTCATGTACTCTTTGGCCGTCACGAAACACACTTTAACTCGAACGCTCCCTAATTTCATATAAAAAAATTCCCAGTAAGTCTTCGTTGTAAATATAGAAGCTTAAAAAATCCTTGCGTCCACATCGCTACAGCATCGATCACTCTTCCACGCCAGTGACAGGACGGTGAGAAAAGAAAAAAAATGACGTGATACTCATTAACGGTAATTAAACTGCTCGAAAGCATACCGAACTTATTTATAACAAAACAACACTTCGTAAAATAAACCTTAGTACGAGTGTAAAAAGGTTTTATATTTTATAACAAATTTTATAGTGTAAGTATCCGAGCTCGTCTCGTTGACAGATCATTCGTCGCCTTTGATTGGCTGACGTTTGCCGCCAAAAAGTCCGTTCGAAAGACGAATGACAGCACTTAGTTTGTTCTCTGAGTTGTTAGGTGACACGTTTTAAAAACAAAATGACATCCTCTGAAGAATTACTACGGAGAAATTAACGTTTTAGTTTTATAAAAGCAAAAGACTAAAAGACACTTTACTACGTAAATTTTGCTTTATTTAGAGAAAGTTTTTTTTTGGCTGGAAACCACTACGTTGATGCACTAATGATTTTTACGTTATAATTAGGCTAAGCATTCAGAGATCTATAGCATTTTTCTCTCTGTTTTTTTTAACTGTAAAGAGCATTATAAATCGCGTATTCCAAAAAGTTTCAAAGCGATCAATTAAGTTAATTCAACGCGCATGGGCTACACTAGCATCAAAAAATCGTGTTTTGAGATAAATGGGTTTAAAATTTCATTGCTAAGGAAAATGAATAAAAATGCTTTAGTTTGCTTAAACGAACGGCCTAATATTGAATTATAAGCTCTACCGGTGTAGTTGCTGAAATGAATGTGTATTTTAACATTTAAACCTATTCCTAGTCAAAAACATGTATTTTTGTGTATTGTGCCACTATTGCATCCCATGGGCTATTTGTATCATAAAAAAAAACGTTTGACTTAAATTGGTTAAGTTTCGATTTTAAGTGAAACTACGCAACCTTAAATGGAAGCCGTGTGGTATCCGGCAGAATAGAATAGACCACTCTCCTTTCTTACTGAGTTGTCGTAAGAGGCGACTAAGGTATGTGCCGTGTGGTATCCGGCAGCATAAAATAGAACACCCACATTTCTTACCGAGGTGTCGTAAAAGGCGACTAAGGTAAGTTGACTTCAGGCAGGCGGCCGGTCGTAAAATACGTAGTCAAATCATGTGACAACATGTTTGTAACATGTTGTGCCGACCCCACTTAGTGTGGGATAAGGGCAGGAGAATGTATGTACGCAACCTTAAATGGAATTAAGAATGTTTCATATATAAAGGAGATTTATGCTCTGTGGCAAAAACATAAGAGAATTTGAATTTCTAAATTCGGCAATTCCCCGAATTGCCTAACCTAGTGTTAATAACATCGTAGACGATCAATAAACGATCTACAAAATGACAAAACAACTTTAACAGGCCATAAAGCTCCACCCTCCATCCTGTACCAACTTAATTAATTCTACCCGCCCTTGACAAATATCAAACTACTAACAATGACATACCTTCACACAATACATTGGAATATTAACTCTATTTGCATACGAGTAGATTGAAAATCCTCTCAACGTATTATTACTAGATAATCAATTAACTGTTGTTCTATTAATAGTAAGTTTATTTAATACAGCTTGATAGCACGTAATAATGCTATCATACAAACAACCTCGCCTCGTCTGTCTGTCTAAAAGTAAAGTAACGGCCTATTATTATCCCATTACTAGGCATAGGCCTCCTCTCTCCGTTTTTGAAAAGGGTGCTCCAATGCGTATTTGATTACACATTACACATATCCCGAGAATTGTCTTGAGATATGCAGGTTTCACAATGTTTTCCTACATCGAAAAGCGTGTGATAAATTGCAATTATTTATTAGGCAAAAGGTTTAATAAAAAAACTTTAAAACCCGTGACCCTCTTGAAAGAGTCCCACAGTCTCACAAAACTCTGTCTGTCTGTACGCGATAAAGTCCGAAAAGTACTCTACAAATTTTCATATGTTAGATAGAGCGGTTCACGAGGAAGGTTTAAGGCTATAAATTGTTCAGGTTTTGGAGTTAGTTGGAATCTGACGTACAATTTCGAAAATTTGGGACCAAGTTATCGGAACCGCAGCCTAATCCATATGAGATATATCATTCTCCTAGCCTTATCCCACTCTAAGTGTCATCGGCATAACATGTTTTTCACTTCCATTCTCTCCTATCATTCGTCAACTCTGGCGCTACTCCTTTTATATTTTTATATTCCTGTTATTTTATATGATATTAGAGTGACAGGAAAACGCCGGTGTATGCCTGTTTTTTGGACCTGTCCAAGGCTTTTGACCTCGTGTCTTATAATAAATTATGGACTACACTGAGAGAGGACACTAACTTAAAACCAGAATTAGTATCAATTTTTAAGGTCTGGTACGCTAACCAGTTCAAAGTAATAAGGTGGGGCAACGCTTTAAGTGATCCAGATAAAATGGAATGTGGAGTGACACAGGGTGGGCTTACGTCCCCGAAATTGTTCAACTTATACGTCAACCAATCGATTGAGAGACTCAGCAGAACCGGCGTTGGCTGTTCCATAGACGGTGTATGTAGGAACAATATCAGTTATGCTGATGATACGGTTCTGTTGAGTCCTTCAGTCAGTGGCCTCAGAAAACTACTACAAATATGTCAACAATTCGCGGCGGACAGCGGACTTGAGTATATTTCTAGAAACAGTGAGTTTCTTGTGTTCAGAGGAATAAATAAACCAATCAAATTTACGCCAAAAATACAGCTAGGTGGAATTCCTCTGGCACAAGTTACAGAGTTTAGATACCTCGGGCACGTTGTCACGGACAATTTGGGTGATGACCACGATGTGGAAAGGGAGCGTAGAGCGCTGTCAGTCCGAGGCAATATGCTAGCCCGCAGATTCCCACGCTGTACCACACAAGTAAAATTATTACTATTTAAGGCGTATTGTCAAAATTTGTACACGTGTAGTCTGTGGACGGACTTTACGCAGCGGGCTTACAGCGCTCTGCGCGTGCAGTACAACAATGTGCTAAGGGGGATGCTGGGAATGCCACGTCATTGTAGTGCATCAGCAATGTTTGCGGATGCTCGCATAGACGATTTCTACGCTATCATCCGCAAACGTGTTGTTTTAATGATGTACAGACTTGTGAGTAGCACCCACTCCCTCCTCAGCACATTTGCTTGTAAATGGGATAGTCCTCAATCGAAGACCTGGAATGAAGTCCAACGCAATAAATTTTGTAAATATCTTTTCTAATTACTAACATAGGCTACGCTATTTTGTTACTAACATTATGAACAATATGTCTGAGATAAAATAAATAATATGCGTGTCATACTACACACACAATCCAACCATCACTTTTGACGCCCCTCTCTAGTCACATATCCATCTACATTCATATGATAATGCCTTATGCCGCGTGGTATCCGGCTGAGTAGAATAGACCACCCTCTTTCTTACCGAGTAAAATACGAATAAGGTAAGTTGACATCAGGCAGGCGGCCGGTCGTAAAATACGTAGCCTAATCATGTGATAGCATGCTTATAACATGTTGTGCTGACCCCGCTTAGCTAAAATGGGATAAGGGCAGGAGGATGATGATGATTCATATGACAATGCTTGATATACATATTATATTATTTTCTTCTTAAAAAAGTCATATTTTTGTTAAACACATTAAATTTTCATTTTGCAACGATAAGTTTACATAATCTGCATGACAATTGTAATGTCAATTATTTCTCTTAATTTCTGGAAAAGTTTAGATGTTAGGCCAGAATATTGACGTCAGAGGCGTTGATGACGTCAGGTAACTGTTTATTACGTATTTGTTAAAAGAAGTAAACTGGTTACGTCATGAAACAATGGCGAGTTTTAAATGAAGTATAACTTTTTTGTTACGAAACAGCAGTATAATTAAAATAAATTCATAGATTCAAAGCAATAATAAAATTATTTTGAATAATTTATAGCATTAGATGGTACTTTGCGGAGATCCATAATACAATAGTAATAATGAAATTATTTTGTTCTATCCGCGATAAAGTAAATAGAAAATATATATAATTCTAAATGTATAGTGGACTATCCGTTTTATCATACCCGATACATTCAGGATTCGTAAAAACACATGCACAAAGCTCCACCACCGCTACCACAATACGCAAGCACTCCACACGTTCGCGATCACAAAGCAAGCTTTGCGATTTTGTCGTGGAGTCTATCTTCTGATGATGCTTCGGTTGCGGGGCGAAACGATTGTTGAGTTTGTGATAGTGAATTGAAGATTATATGAATGATAAAAATGCTTGGATTTGAAAATCCTTTCAGTTTCGCACATACAGTAATTTAATAATGTAAAATTAAAAATGTTTAAACGGTTGACCGCTGAGTTTCTTGCTGGTTCTTCTCGGTAAGAGCAACATTCCGAATCAATGGTAGCATCATTAAATCTAATTGATCCTTGACGCTATTCTGATTGATCTATTTTGATTTTTGATTTTATAATTTACTATTACCTACAAGTTTTTAGCGTACTGTTAGTAGTACCAAATACATAAAATAAAGAATGAAAATAAATAAAATCACTTTCGCTTCGCGATACGATGTTTCTTCTATATCTTTGTTTTATAGTTGAACGCGGAGAGACTGAGATGCTGAGTTTTAATATGAGGCCGCAGTCAGCAATCGTGTTTCGGATTCATAAGTTGTTTCATAAATACTGTATAGAATCTATTTGTGAAATTGTTTGTTTGTATTGGAAATATTCTAATATTACTAATGTTAGTGGGTTTGTTTATGTTACAAACCGGATTTCGGGCACAGTGCCCGCACGCAGTTTACGTATTACGTGTTTAATATTCGTTATTCTTAAATAAAATCCAATTCTAAATTCAAATTCAAATTCAATTATTTTTGGATAACACACTTACAAACTTACAAAAAGGTGTTACAATTGTTGGTTTTCTGTGTAATACTAAGAAATGGCATGCAAATATGACAAACTTAACTTAACATTATTTCATTAACATTTGAAATTTTAAGATTGACAGAGCTGCAAAGCATTTAATAAAGTTATTTTTCAGTTAAATAAATAATAGATTTTTTCGTATATATATTTCAAAATTTATATTTTCGATCTTATTTGTTATAAAGGCTTAGTCTGAAAGTTTAAATATTCGTTATCGAATAAAACCAATGAGATAATAACCACTCATGCAGCTTTCATTTAAATTTAGAAATACATAAGTCTTTTATATACTTAGGCAGCTTATTAAATAATATAATTGACATACATACGCATTATTTTTGTAAAGCGGCAATTTTATTCTGGGTAAATTAATCTATCTAACCTAACCTTGCGTTTTTACTTTTAAAATAGTCAGGATGTTTTTCACAAATATGTGTGTAATAATACATTTCCTTGAAAGTTCTAATTCTTATTACACACGAAATATATGATGATTTAAATTCACACACAATCATCATCTCCATTCGCCTGCCCTTATCCCATTCTATGTGGGGTCAGCACTACACGTCACATGTTTTGGCTGGTTATTTTACGACCTGCCACCTGCCTGACGTCAACTTACCTTAATCGCCTTTTACGACACCTGGAAATTTGATTGTCGATCGATAGATCTGTTGATTTTATTAATTAATTGATGATATATTGAGGGATAAATTAACAAATTTCTCTACCTGCCAAAACATTTAAATCAAACTACTAATTACCCTATTGACAACGGCTCTTCGAGCAATGTGCCGCGTTGAAGCTATGTTCCTTTGGTTTTTTTACGGATCTCAACATTTGTGATTCTATCACGCAGATATATTCTGAGCTTTCTATCGTCTGCTTAGCCACTTTTGGCTTTCTTATAAAGCCTTTAGTCAGCGACCGAGTTCCAGATCTCTACGTCATTACTGGCAACTCGCCCTATGCTAAGACTTTGGTCTCCTATTTCATCAGAAATATTATTCATAGAGTTATTATACTAGAGTTGATGTACCAGCCTAAAATGTGTCCATCAGATATAAAAAACAGGAGAAAGAAAATGAACCTAGCTATGGAATAGGACATAGATTAAGGTTTCTTATCTTCCTTCTTATTATTTGTTGTACACCGGCATTTACAGGCCCCCCATAGCTCCTCTACTTTATGTATAGTTACTTGATGGTATTTTTATATCATAGACTAGCGTTAAGCCCGTGCGACTCTTTCGAGAGGGCCACAGGTTCAAATCCCAGGCAGGCACCAATGAGTTTCCTGTTGAAACTTATTAATTATGATACAACTTTAATAGCCCAATGGTGAGACTGTTTGACTCTTTCTAGAGGCTCACGGCTTCAAACCCCAGGGTTTAATTGATAATTTCAATTTATCACGCGCTTTTCGGTGAGGGAAAACATCGCGAGGAAACCTGCATATCTCCAGAGAATTCTAGTAATATGGTAATCTACCAATCCAAAATGGTGCAGTGTGGTAGGTAGAAGGGTTGGAGCTAGGTAGCTAGGTAGCTAGGAGCTAGGTAGCTCCAACCCTTCTCTCCAAAAATGGAGAGAGGAGGCCTATGCCTAGCAGTTCGATAATAACCGTCGTTACTTAACTTTGTACTTTTATTTCATAATAAACGATAGACGTCATCGTCTGGATTGCATTGGTTTCTGAATACATATTTTTATAAAGTCCTTGACTCCAACTTTACGAAGCTGATGATATATCAGGCCTGGTACGTCGCACCTATTTCCCGTCACACCCTTGCAGTGTTATTAGGGTGTGTTCATATTGAAATAAGCGACTTAAAAATATATCACTTCGAATTGTAAAAGAAAGTTTCATCGACAAAAGTAATAATTAAATTATTTTGCTGTAATTCGCGATAAATTAAATAGGTAATACATATAATGCTGAATGTAGAGTGGACTATTCGTTTTCATACCCGAAACATGCAAGATTCGCTAAAACAATTGCACAATCCTCCACCACAATACACAAGCGCTACACACGTTCACTATATATTTAAAAGTTTTTTTGTTTGTAGTCTTATTACTACTTTTTATTGCAAACATATTTAAACCAATACAAAAATAAAGAAAATATATTATCTGTGTACAAAGGCGGGCTTATTCCAAAATTAGACTCTATGTAGTAAATTTATAAATTAGTAAATATTAAGTAAAATCTCGTATAAGGTTGTAGACTAGCTGTATAGCTAGTCTACAACCTTATACGAGACGCATTCTTATATTGTTAATAATAAATTAATTATAATGTAGTTCTTATATTCCTATAAATTTAATAATACATAAAAGTTATATGTGTATCATTCATTTATTCGTTTATTGGGTGTTTTTATATGCAGTGTGGAGTGACCCTAGAGGCATTAGACCGCGCCCTGACGCGCCCAGAAGCTATGACAATGGCGGGTTTTTTAATTATTTTTGCGTTATTATGACTTCTAGAACATATCTTTAATGGGCGTCGGTTTAGAAGAAGAGTGTACGCTTTGTATATTTTTTTATATGCTAATTAATGTTCTCAAATAAAGACTTGTTACCGAAAGAATGACGAGAATTTTACCATCCCGTATGTTAGTAAGGTATAATATATATATATATATATATATATATATATATATATATATATTATATATATTATATATATATATATATATATATATATATATATATATATATATATATTATACTTAAAGTCTGCGTCTTTAAAGCGTCATGATATGAAAGAGCAAAACAATTTCGTTTACGTCTTCAATTGAGTCGCAATAAGAGTTCATGGTAGGCCTACTGTACGTGCGATTTATAATATGAAACCACGTGACTCGCTTCGTGTTAAATTTAAAGAAATAGCTATTCTTACTGCAGCTTCACAAATACATTTATAATAATATAATGTTTGTGAGACAAAATGTACATCTTTTTAATCAAAAAAGCGGTTTTTCTAATAGGCAAACCAGGAACCGAAATAAATTAACAATACCATGGCTACGGCTAGAAAGTCGTAGGTCGTTTGTGCGTACACATTTTTAGAATAAAATTCCTCAATCTATTTTGGTAAATTAAAATTGTAAAGGCAAGTCCTTTACACAAGTTCAAAAATGCAATTAAAGAGACTCATTAATAAAGCTTATACTGTGTTGAGGGCTATGTTAATGATAAGAAAGCTTGGAATTAAATTGCGACCAGCTACGCACTAGATGATATTGTGATAATGTTCGTTAACAATTACAAATACAACATTGTAATATTTATTTATGAAATGAGTGACCGCTGAGTTTTTTGCTGGTTGTTCTCGGTTGCTCTACCTTTCCGAACCAGTCGTAGTTTCATTTTAATTTTAATTTGACGATTCAAAAGTGCTATTAAAGACCAATTTGAATAAACAATTATTTGAATTTAAATTCGAAGAATATGACAGTATCAGTACTGGGTCGCTCTCAATTGGATTTGATGACTTTTATTCGAAGACCACTTGCAATGGAGCAGCATGGTGAGTCTAAGCTCAAATACTTTTCTCAAAAGGTTGAAGGCTATTTTAAATAATAATAAATAAATAAATAAATAAAAAATGGGACATTTACACACACGGTCGTCCGTCCCCAAAGTAAGTAACTTAATAGTAACATGTAGACATTATTTTAGAAGCGCCTTTACGGCCGTTCATCTAAATGGCGTCAACGTAAACGTAATATGATATAATGTAATGTCAATTAAACTTGTTATTGACTGATTAGGTATCAGGAAGGGTTCGACGATGGTGATTAATGACCCGATGTCATGGTGTCTTCACACGGAACTCATTAAAAAAAAAATCGCTCTCGCATGTTTGTATAAACAATTTTATAATATTTCGACGAAAGATCAAAATTTAAAGGAATATGGTATAAGACAATACAGTGCCCTTCATAAGCCCTGGTTTGAACAACCTAAACGGTGTTTTGTAAAACTAGCATTTAAGATACGCTCAGGGCATTACCCTAGTAAAAAGTTTGCGTATTTAATGAGAAAAGTTGATTTCCCAAATTGTATTATATGCAACAAATTGGACGATGGAGTGTAAGCGAAACAAAAGGGAAATAGAATTGTTGATGTGACGCTACAATTTGTGCAACGCCAATGTTGGTGCCTTACAGTGTACATTAAATAGCCCAGATTCCATTATTGCCATTGATTTGTACGATCTAGTTGCTGCTTCAATGACTCCCTTACTACTTATCTCTTAAATTTGCTAATATTTAGGTTAAGGTACGATGGGGCTGTCATGCCTGAATAGACAAAAGTCCCTTAAAATAAAGATAAAAAAAAAACAATTTTATTTATTTAATTATTTATTTGCATCACCAACAAGAAACGGTAGTAAATTTTTTTATAATTTACGTTTCACATGACTTAAAACTAACTGTTCTTAGACTCACAGGTAAACACAGCATGGTATGTGTTACATAAGTAATAAATCATTAAATATTAGTGTTAGTTATATGTTTATATATATTTTATTAATTATTATTTTTTTATTATTATTTACAACAAAAATGTACAAGTTATGTCTATCTTAAATTACTTACACGCTAGTACTATACAAATCATGCCCACGTGGAATGGAGTAGCGTTTGCGAGTAGCCGGATACCGTGTGATGTCTGCCTGAGTAGAATAGACCACCCTCATTTCTAACCGAGGTGTCGTAAAAGGCGACTAAGGTAAGACGACCCGCCGTGTGGTATCCGGCTGAGTAGAATAGACCATCCTCTTTCTTACCGAGGGGCCGTAAAAAATGACTAAGGCTAATTGACGTCAGGCAGGCGGCCGGTCGTAAAATACGTAGCTAAATCACGTGACAACATGTTGTAACATGTTGTGTCGACCCCACTTAGAGTGGGATAAGGGCAGGAGGATAATGAACAAATAACTAAAATATTTAAAGGTGAGTGTGAAACGGCATTTACAATAGCAATTTGGCGAGAGTTTTAGGGCTTTTGTCGCGTAATTGTGTTAACCTGGAAACAGGGACTGTTCGGCGCACTCTGCGCCGTACTGAAATCTTTTTGCAGCTTAATAAATTGAGTGGGGAAATGAGTGTTTAGAGTGTGGCAACATTGGAAATTACCCCTGATTTTATTTTATTTCAAATAATATACTGATTGTGGGGAGATTTGTAAATCATTGGATTACTCTTGTATGAGCGAAATCTTGTTTGTATTATGTTTTCTTCCTGTATTTGGGATTTTTAGTCCTATATACTATCCCGCTACATAAGCTTGATTAATGCGAAATTTCATGAAAATCGGTCCAGGGGATTAGTCGTGAAAGCAAAACAGACAGACAGATTTTCGCACTTAATATTAGTATTGAAAAGTAATAATGATTTTATTTTGCTATAATCCGCGATAAAACAGGTAGAAAATATCTATAATGCTAAATGTAGTGTAAATTACATATACTTACTATTTGATTTATCGCAGATTATAGCAAAATAATTTTATCATTACTTTCCCGCCGTGTGGTATCCGGCAGAATAGAATAGACCACCCGCCTTTCTTACCGAGGTGTCGTAAGAGGCGACTAAGGTAAATGCCGTGTGGTATCCGGCTGCATAGAATAGACCACCCTCATTTCTTACCGAGGTGTCGTAAAAGGCGACTAAGGTAAGTTGACGTCAGGCAGGCGGCCGGTCGTAAAATACGTAGCCAAATCTTGTGACAACATGTTTGTAATGTTGTGCCGACCCCACTTAGAGTGGGATAAGGGCAGGAGGATGATGAGGATGATGAATTTTATCATTACTTTTACAATGTTCAATATGACGTGAAACTTAGCAAAAATAGGTACTATCCGTTTTCATACCTGATACATGCATGATTCATAATGCGCTACAGACCACCACCACCACCACAATAGACAAGCAATGTGATATTAAAAAAGTGGTATTACCACCAATCTCAACAAACGTTTCGCTACGCAACTGAAGCATCAGCAGAGACAGATGTTTAAGTTGTGGGGTGAAACAATACTTGGTATGTGTGTAGTGCATGTGCATTGGCGATGGTGACGAAATGTCAAAGCTCATATCCATGTAAACACAAACGTTAGAATGTATCATATACCCATACTATTGTCATTGTGTATCAAGATGCTACAATAAAACACAATACACTCGAATACATGAAATATAATTCCCTTAAAATGTACAAACGGTAAGTAAATAACGCGCTTATAATACAAACTCTCTGTATTATTAGATTTTTCCTCAACGTTTCCCGCTGAAGAGAACAGAGAACAAATAGAGCATACTTTTAAAGGCAAGCCTCCAACGCCATGATATAAATAATAATAATATGGGACACTTACACACACGGTCGTCCGTCCCCAAAGTAAGTAACTTCATACTTGTGTTATGGGTGACGGACCACTGGTAAATATACTACATATATAATTTTAAATACATACTTAAACACAAATATACACCCAAGCTCGAAGAACCAACAAATTGTTAATTGAAAATGTTGGCCCTCGGCGGGATTCGCAACCGCGAACCGCGGAACTGAAGGCTAGGTCACTACCCACTGCGCCAACGGGCCAGTCAATATAAATATTAAAACCCTAACAAAAATGCTCTCAACCTATAATTACGCGTAAATATAATCTTATTGTACTACTAATATTGTAAATGCGAAAATTTGTGAGTATGTATATTTTTTACTCTTTCACGACAAACTAATGGACGGATTTTGATGTAACTTTACAGTAATGTAGTTTATACATCGGAATAACATAAAGGCTAGAAAAAAATCTGGCCTATATGGCGGATCTATCTTGGCGTACGCTGGCCTGCCTATGGCCCTCTACTCTACTATAATCAAACCAAATCAAATCAAAATATTTTTTATTCAAGTAAGGTCTTTCGAGCACTTTTGAATCGCCAAGGATCAATATGATTAATGAAGCTACAACTGGTTCGGAATGTTGCTCTTACCGAGAAGAACCAGCAAGAAACGCGGCGGTCGATCTTTTAAACATTTTCAATTTTACATTCTTAAACTGCAGTCTTGTATGAAGCTGAAAGGATTTCCAAATAATCTTCAATTTTGTAATATGATTTACATATAAGCATATTTCTTACACTTAATTTAAAGCTTTCTGTAGACTGGACTAGTATGGATTGCGGAATTTTATTGTAAAAGCGAATACTGAGACCAACGAATGAGTTGCTAACTCTGCTGAGCCGCAACACAGAAATCACAAGCTTATGTGACCTCTTGTGTGTCTATGATATATATCAAATTTCGTCTTATACATATGGATATTTTTTTCGTATAAGTAAAATATTACTATCAGTAAAATATATATATATATATATAATGACGCAACATACATACATACTTAAATCCTACTCTACTAATTCTAATATACTAATAACTCTGACTATTTATCGCGAATTGATACGTAAACAAACTGAAAAGGCGAATTTTCTTTTCGAAGTGGATAACTTACTTTACCCTGAAAACGGAGGCAAATAAACCGACTCACACAAAAGGCTTTATCCGGCCCCTTATCTCTAATTTAGAACTTTCTCGGGCCCGCGGATAAATTTTCTTTACACCTAAATCATTATTTACGTTCCGATGCTCTGTGCCATTTTGTTTATTTATTTACCGCAATAACTTAAACAACAGATCCTCAAAGTCTGCCTTATAAACCATAAGTGGACGTTTAAGGTAACTTAGTGATATTTTATAGAATTAAGCGTTTACGTACGAACGCTTAAGCGTAACTTTACGGAGATCCATAATACAAAAGTAATAATTAAATTATTTTGCTGTAATCCTCAATAAAGTGACTAGAAAATTATACATTTTAATGCTAAATGTAAAGTGGACTGAGAGTATGTAGAGACGCTCCGTGTATCAGGTATAAAAACGGTTAGTCACATTTGCATTATATATATTTTCTATTAACTTAAACGTGGATTGCAAATTAATTTTATTATTACTTTTGTATAATAACTGAGTTATTTAAAGGTTAAACGGAATGCGAATTTTACTTACTAACTTCCTTATTTACCCATCACCGAGATTTTTGTACTGTTACTTGTACTAGTAAATTAATTTCTGTATTCATTTATTTATACATCAACTTTAAGAAGACACTTTCATTTTGTGAGGCATTGCAATAATATGAACTGTGCTGCATATCCCATCCCCACAGTCATATAAACAAAACAATAAAATCAAAATAATAAAATAATAATAATAATTTATAGAATCAGGCATTACTTTGCGGAATTCCATAGTACAGAAGTTATGATACAATTACATTGTTATAATCTACGTTTGTAAGGAGAATCTATGTTATGCTATGTGTAGGAAGCAGGCAACGTTCACGTACCTTATACATGTATCATTTCGCCCCGTAACCAAACCATCATCAGGGGGATTTGCTCCACGAAATGTTAATTTTCCGATGCTTTTTTGCTTCGGATATTACATATTGTTGCGTGTAGTTTTTTTGTTAGTAGTTTAGTTAGTATGGTATGTGTTAAGTAAGCAAGATAGAGTACTTTGTCTTCAATAGATTAGGAGATCTAATATCAATGACGTCCCACCTGGTTTGTGGGTTTAAAACTAATTTTAATGTCGCAACGTATTTTCATTAAGATTATAATATAATATAATTGAATAATGCCCTGCTAAGTATAACCTTACAGATTGATTATTCTGCTTCTTATTTTCCTGATAATTATACTAGTGATTTATAAATGATATCATTAAAATTTATCGCACGACAAAGGGTTTCTCATATGTTTTGGTTGTATTTTACGGGTTCAGATCGCAACCTAGTTCTGGTTTATCATCGATAAAAAAGTAGCGCTCGCATATTTTATATTAGTAGTGTGGGTGGTATATTTAAAACTTTGGGAGCCACTGCTTTAATGACTAATAAGTGAATATAGTACTGGGCGCTATTTAGTTTTAGAACGAAAGATCCTAACGTCTAAACCACGGCATAGCAAACGTAAGGAAATAGAAATTTATTATAAATATATGTAAATACCTATGCTCGGAGTATACTTACGTGATCAAAATCAGAAATGAAGAGATCCATAGAAGAAGTCGTATATAGTGAAATGTTATTTATGTAATTGTTTACTACCGGAAACTGTTTTCGCATGTGGGTAAAATAGTTACAATACCGTTACGTGCAGGATTCGTAAAAACAAAATCGCAAAGCCTTTGCGATTTTGTCGTGAAGTCTATCTCCTGATGATGCTTCGGTTGCGGGGCGAAACGATTGTTGAGTTTGTGATAGTGAACGTGTGTAGTGGTTGTGTATTGTGGTGGAAGTGGTGGAGGTTTGTGCATGTGTTTTTACGAATCCTGCACGTATCGGGTATGAGAATACGGATAATCCACTATACATTAAACACTATATATATTTTCTATTTACTGTATCGCGGATTATAGCAAAATAATTTTATTATTACTTTCGATTATGGATCTCCGCAAAGTAACGCCTAATTCTATAAATTAGTTACAATACCGGCGGTTCTGAACGTAGTCTGTGCAGCTACTAGATGTCCTATAATCTAGGTCGTGATAACGAGGGTGATGAAAATGATGATCGTGATGAAGATTGTTAAGGATCAAAGGTGATCAACATATATAATGCTTTAAGGACGCAACAGTAAAAGGTGTCTATATGTGTACCTACTGAACGGATTTTTGTATAATTTTTACTAAAAGATTATTCTTGCGAAAGGTTTATGTCAATACTACATTATGGTTTTATGTAAATTGTGCTGAAGAGACTGCGCGGTGTTAAAAATCTTGCCTTGTAATTATCCATATTTACATTATATAAATATTTAATACATTTATACATCCAGACTCGAAGAAACAACTATATGTTTTTAAAAAATATGTTGTACCTTCGGCGGGACTAAACCCTCGACCTGCACAGCTGAAAGGAGGATCACTGCCACCTGCAGCAATGGGCCAATTATAAATGATATCTTAAGAATTTACTTACTTCATGTTAATTTAATGATGAAATAAATAATTAATTTAAAAAAACTGACAGGAAGTAATGAATATTATTTTCTTTATTACATTCAAAAATTAATAATCGATTTACTCGATAGTTAATGTACAGAATGAGATATGGCGTACGTCACTTGGCATTAAAATTATCTCGGTTTAACCACATCTGCTTTTTACGAACGCTCTGCTGTTGTTCAATCGAAAAACTGAAGCGACAGAAGACGTTTCGTTTAATTTGTATTGGACCTTCAAAATATTGTTGAGCAAGAATAACTTGTATGACACATGGCAATGATGGCTTCTATTGGTCTTAGAAATACACAAGCCATATTCATACCACATTTCTCAGCACACGACCTAGATATATATCGAGGCATCTAATAGTCGGAAAATTCTTGATTCTTCTTGAGCGTTTATTAACTTTTTCTTTAATTCAAATAGTATTTTGAATCACCGCTTGTCTCCAAATCCAAACAACATTTTAAAAATTTTAAAGGAAATAATAATTCCTCTGCTCAAGCCAGAGGTCGCTGGTTTATATCCGGTTCGAAGGACCACTATCTAGGAGAAAAGGTAGTTCTCCTTACTTATTGTACATTGACAGACGCAAACTTAGTAAGGCGGCGCCACATGTCCGCATTTATAGTATATAAGGAGTACATAAGGTATTATATAAAGTAGTATATGTATAAGGTGATTTATAGTATAAATAGTATGTAAGGTGCTAATACACTGAATACAGTATATGCTTGTCTAGAGTCTTCCTTGGTACAACATTCCGTTCGTTTCCCTTCCGTTCACTCAAGCTAGTGTAAAAAAAATATTATAAGAAATACAAAATATATTTCGACTATAATGTTTTATGAATTTTTTAATAATATTTTTAAATAATTGCAATACAAACAAGTGTTGAGTGCGAGCCAAATCACACCATGTTTCTTTAGTGCGGATTGACAAGTTACGCATTTCAATTCTAACCTTTCCTTGCGATGTTTTCCTTTGCCCGATTAGAACAATAAATTATACATATTAATTAGACAATAGTAATTTCATATTAAAAAGACATGGGTTCATTCATGGGTAGCCCATGGTTTGAACTCAAAAGTCCCGTGATAGTGAGACGTGTTCTCGCGTAGGACATTTTTTAATGGATACCTATGGGTAGGTATAGAGACATAATTTGACCAAAGGGCTTGTAAATTCTATAAGGAACTGATACGAAAGCAATAAGATTTAAAATAGTAGATCTGGTTTTAATTAAAAGATTGCAGAGCGTGTTCACGTGTAAATCGCTATTACTTATAAATTAAGGCGTTTCACACATCCACTTGCCTGAGAAATATAGGAAAGTTAATTTTTAACTACCCACAAAGTTTCCAGTTCATAAATTCCACCACACTTATTAATATATGCTAATGAACGGATCGTTCGATTCTAGAACAAATGTGTGATAAAGTTATATTTTGAAGTTATGGCGAAAATCTCTTTGCAACATTTTATATGTTTAAGAACTTTGAGTGCAGAGATTGTCTGTATTTATCGTTTCAAAAACGTGTAAATTGATTAACGAACTCAATAACCACATTGATAGAATCAAACGCGATCAAAATAGGCTAGTTAAACATTTAGTATTTCGATCTAAAGCTTTTAAATATTTAGATTCATACACAGATTTGAATATTTAAAAATGCATCATTGGCTACCCGAAGAATTTTACTAGACTTGTAATTTCTTTCTTTTTAAATTTTGGATTTAAAAATCATCATTAATTTAATATATTTTGATTTAATTCGAATAGAATTCAAACTCAAGTTTATTGTTCATTTAACCATCAATATTTTCTTCTGCCTCTAATAGCAACTTGAAACCGCTGTAGGAGCAAAACGAGAAATAATTTTTAGTCTTTATAACTGACAGAAAAGCCTCATTTTCGGTATTACATTCCATTACTTAAAAACCAATATAAAACATTTGTCTATTCAACATATTGCCGATCTCAACATATAAAAAAATAATATCAGGGTGACCGAGCTTTGCTAAGTACTTTTTTGAACAAATAAAAAAAATACAATATGTAAGAAGAAAAAATATATATAGGGATGGTGATTGACTGGTGTACCATTCACGTCTGTAGTTCGACCGTTCCCGCCTCAGCTCTAATATCTTTGGAAGTGACAGCAGAATTAACCTTTGTTTTCTAATAATATTGTAGCAGTTTTTCAGTGCCTAAAAACACGGGTAAAACGACTTTTTTAAAATGAAATTTAGCTCGATCGATTTATCGTCCCCGAAACTCCCTTCATGTTTCATGAAACTCGTTGGAGCCTTTTCCGAAATTACATTTATATCTGTATATATATAGGATTAGATCATTTAAAGATTTAAGATCTATAAAAAAACATCAGTTTTCGTAGTGTATCCAAAATATATTTGTGACAGTAAATGACTTGGTGCAAATCCAAAATCCGTTTTACGAGGTCGTCGCCATCGGAGGGTAGTTAAATTTTTTAACATTCCCGCCATCTTCGAATAGTTCGTACTAGGAACTACGCAATAAACTTTGTAATAAAACATTACGGAGTTTAAAATAAATCAGATACAACAATCAATCACAAATATAATGATGTATCTTGGAAAAGCCGCCGTGGGTGGTATTCTATTTTTTATCAATCGAATATGTTTTAAAACCGTTATATGTAAGTTGTTTACGTCGGACTTAATCTCTAGAAACTAAATGTAATATTTAAAGAAAACAATATTTTGAATGTTGAAAAAAAATTGAGTTAATATTTTTCAACATTCAAAATATTGTTTTCTTTAAATAGGCTGTGGGGAACATTTTACAAAAGTAACAAAAAATTATTTTGCTATAATTTATCCGTATTGCAAAGTTTTGCGTGGAGTGGAGTCTATTACCTGATGATGCTTCGGTTGTTGAGTATGTGATAGTGAGCGTGTGTAGTTCTTGTGTATTGTGGTGGTGGTGTCGGTTTGTGCATGTGTATTTACGAATCCTGCATGTATCGGGTATGAAAAAACAGATAGTCCACTATACATTTAGCATTATATGATGATGATGATGATGATGAGTTCGTAAGTTTCCAATTTGGTGTTGCTGGTATTTTCTATAATCCGTGTAAGGCGTATGTATTTAGTGCGCACTTTATTGATGAAGTGTCTTTCGGGCTTCGAGTCTGGAATTTGTCCATTGGATTTAGTGTAACATAAAACTGCAAAATAGATTTAAGAGTATTGGATTTTTTATCCTCACTGGAACATACCGGTACTTTGAATTTTATTACGCAATCAAATTTACATTAAATTGACCAGCTTTGTCATATTATTGTTATTTATGGCTCAAATACATCCTATCCTATTCCTACTAAATATTCATCATCCTCCTGCCCTTATCCCACTCTAAGTGGGATCGAAACAACATATTTTAAATGTCACATGATTCAGCTACGTATTTTACGACCGGCCGCCTGCTTGACGTCAACTTACGTTAGTCGTATATTACGACCCCTTGATATGAAAGAGCATGGTCTATTCTACTCAACCGGATACCACATGGCGGATCGACTTGCGTCTCCAGAAAGCGGTAGACAGCCTCGGACGCTGGTTCCGCCAATGGAGAATCGAAATAATCCCGGATAAAAGTGCAGCCATGCACTTTATCGGTAATCGCTTTCGATCTCACATAGACACACCTACGGAAATATCCCTTTACAATACACCGATTCACTGGCAACAGAAAGTCAAGTACCTAGGTGTCACCTTTCAACCTTCCATGACCTTCCACGAGCACATACACATAGTCTGCAATAAGGCTGCGTATGTCATGGGACGACTTTATCCGATGTTATGCAAGAAAAGTAAGATGTCGCTTCGCAACAAAGTGACACTCTACAAAACTTGCATAAGACCAATTATGTCCTATG
Source organism: Morpho deidamia (assembly GCA_947086505.1). NCBI lineage: Eukaryota > Metazoa > Arthropoda > Insecta > Lepidoptera > Nymphalidae > Morpho > Morpho deidamia. The sequence goes on from CAMTZC010000008.1 coordinate 10,854,092, forward strand.
CGAGCGTTGCGTTCGCGCACGTTTCAAAGGTCAGATTGCTCAGGCTCCAAAGACTTCAGAACCGATTTATGCGGACAGCCACAGGGTGTCCGTGGTTCATGCGGAACGTTGACCTCCATAGAGACCTCGATCTCCCTACCATTACTCACCTCTTTAAACGTTTTTCGAAATCTTACTTCGAGAAATCTGAGGTACACTCGAACCCCCTTATTTCAGTTGCTTCTACCTACATCCCAGTTAGGTCCGACCATCGAAAATATAGGCGTCCAAAAAGCGTCTTGTATGACCCCGACGATCAAATAACGATCGCCAACACAGATACACGTAATACACACACACAGCGTCTTCGCCGGCGAAGACGAGGTCCCAGTTTTCTGACGTCGGTCGGTCGTGGCTTCTCGCCACCCTTCCGACGCCGCAATGACTAATCTAAGTCACACCATCAACCCTCCACTACACGTCGCCCTAAGCAGTGGTCCGGCCTCACAGGAGGCACCCTTAGGACGACGTTCCCCGACTTAAGTAGAGCTTCTGCGCTCTACTCCCTGCATTTCGCAACCTCGGCGATGCTTCTGCGCTCGCCCGTCCCGTCCGGTGACGCTGTAAAAGCCATTAGGGCTAACAGCATACAGTCAGTTCGAAAAAAAAAAAAAGGGTCGACTTACCTTAGTCGCCTTTTACGAAATCTCGGTAAGAAATGAGGGTGGTCTATTCTATCCAGCCGGATACCACACGGTGGGTCGACTTACCTTAGTCGCCTTTTACCACACCTCGATAAGAAATGAGGGTGGTCTATTCTACTCAGTCGGAAACCACACGACAAATTTCCTGCTAAATATTATAAATGCGAAAGTTTGTGAGTATGGATGTATGTTTGTTATTCTTTCACGAGAAAAGTATTTGACGGATTTGTATAAAACTTTACAGTAATATAGGTTATACTTCGGAATAACATATAGGTTAAAATTTGTAATGATTTTATGTAATATACATATCAATAAAGTCGGAAAAAAATCTGGCCTTTGAGAGTCATCTTCGCGCACGCTGCCTAAATCATTGGAGTTACACAAAGATAATGTACCGAAATGTATTGTTTGTCTTGAATAGTACTAAATAAAAGTCCACGAAAGTATTTATCATCATTCTCCTGCCCTTATCCCACTCTAAGTGGGGTCGGCACAACATGTTACAAACATGTTGTCACATGATTTGGCTACGTATTTTACGACCGGCCGCCTGCCTGACGTCAACTTAACTTAGTCGCCTTTTACGACACTGACATGAGGGTGGTCTATTCTATGCAGCCGGATACCACACGGCACCCACGAAAGTATTTATACGTTAATTATTTAAGTAATATATCAGAACTGCGAAAGACTTTGCGGTTCTCTAGAGAGGATCACGGATTCAAATACCGAGCACCAGTGAGTTAAATTAAGACAATGTGTCTACTTGATACTTACAATTTATCACACGCTTTTCAGTGAAGAAAACATCGTGAGAAAACCTGCATCTCCAAAAAATTCTGGGGATATCTGTAACCACCAATCCACATTGGAGCAGCGTGAAACATCTACAGCCCTTTCTCCAAAAACAGAGACAGGCAGAATATACCCAGCAGTGGGATAGTAACAATCCGTTACTTTAATCTCCTTTATAAAAGCTCTTATCTGCAAAAATGCAAACCTTATATTACCACCCAAAAGTGCAATGACTAATTCCATAACTTATCAGCAATTTTGCAGTTATTCATAACTTTGTAATTCTATACTTTATTTGTGTTTGATATTTTGAAACGGCAGAACCTTATCGCTTAAAGCTTATAAATCGATCCTTAATCAGCACTATGTGATCGAGTTAAATTGAAGTAGAAGAAACTGAGGCCGACCCCACACGAATTAAAATAAATCCATTTACAGATACGATATGTGTTCCTCCGAAAAGAGATTTTTTTTTCATTTTCACCTGCTGTCAAGAGAGGACGGCAGTGATTGTAGGTAACCCGTATACTCGTTCACCCTATCCTTACTAATATTATAAATGCGAAAGTCTGTCTGTCTGTCGTTTTCACGACGTATCCACAAAACGAATGTCGATAAAATTTTCCTTATAGACCTGGGTTACATATAGGCTATAGAAACCTGTTTATTCAACAGGAATAGGACGACGAAACACCGTCAATTATCAACCTATCAAAAAAATTCACAATTTGTAAAAGTCTAGTGAAATCTGTAATACAAAAGTAATAATAAAATTATTTTGCTATAATCCGCGATACAGCTTGTATCGCGGATTATAGCAAAATAATTTTATTATTACTTTTGTATTATGGATCTCCGCAAAGTAACGCCTAATTCTATAAATTATTGAAATCTGTAATTTAAAAAAGGTTTTATGACACGTTATTTGCCTTACGTAGAAAAAGTTATCTTAGGAAAGTTTTTATATATTCCGGTCTTGTTGATTGAATAAATATAGCTTAGCTATGTTTTATACAATTCAGGTAAATGATACGGGTTATTTGCTAAAATAATTAAACTGTGAAATTATTTAGCTATAATCCGCGATAAAGTAAAAAGGAAATATATGTAATGCTAAATATACATTTAGAATTACATATATATCACTTAGCACTACACACGTTCACTATCAAACAATCTCAATAATCGTTTCGCCCCTCAAGCGAAGCATCTTCAGGAGATAGTCTCCACGACAAAATCGCAAAGCTTGTGATTGTTTGTAACGGGTGTAGTGCTTATGTAATGTGGTGGCGGTGGTGGAGGTTTGTGCACGTATTTTTACGAATCTTGAATTAATCATGTATGAAAAAACGGATAGTCAACTATACATTTAGTATAACATATATTTCCTTTTTACTTTATCGAGGATTATAGCAAAATAATTTTATTACGTATTACTTATGTATTATGGATCTCCGCAAAGTAACGCCTAATTCTATAAATTAATTAAACTGTGCTTTCATGTACACTATAAATCTCTCTTAGATAGATCTGCTATTTGTGATGGAGATATTTACAGGGTTGGAGAGTGACAGAAGCTACTATTTATTCCAAGACTACATCCCACGCGAACGAATGTACGGGTAAGAGCTAGTAATATATAAGTATAACGACAGAGTAGTAAAGGGTCAATTCTATATCGAAAATAGGTATTATGTAACTCGATTCGTGACCTTTTCCTCGTCCGTATCCTCATTACGGGCATCTTCCGCGCCTCGTTACTGTCTTCCGCCGCAAGATCCGCATTTTGAATTCCTAATATACGATATGATAATATACTTATTATCTTATTGTATTTATTATTCAACATTTTTACTAAAATATAAAATTCAAAATAGAATTCCAAAATCAATTTTAACCCGGTGATTACAGCAGTTAAAAAAGGAGGCTGAGACAAGTAAGCAATGACAAAATGTACTAATGTACATAATAATTATATTTTGAAATGAGCAACCGCCGAGTTTCTTGCTGGCTCTTCAGGGTAGGAACAGCTTTCCGAACCAGCAGTAGAGTTGACAATCCAATTATCATTCTCCTGCCCTTATCCCACACTAAGTGGGGCACAACATGTTTTAAACATGTTGTTACTTGATTTGGCTAGGTATTTTACAACCGCACGCCTGCCTGACGTTATCTTTCCATAGTCGGCTTTTACGACACCTCGGTAAGAAATGAGGGTGGTCTATTCTAGTCAGCCGGATACCGCACGGCGGGTCACACGGAGCTAAACTTGTAAACAACAAGTTTACTTGAATAAAAAATAATTTGAATTTAAACACGACAAATTGGTAAGCATGTTATTTTTATATAAAATTATATCTTTATATCTTTTGTACAAAAAAGTGCTATGCGAGAATCTGTTCTTGCGGATTGTTTTAACTTTAATTCCATCTATGTTGTAATACTGAAAATTTATTATATCGTATAAAATAATTACTGCTAATTCAATTCCTGTTAAAGTAACAAAATTTTAAATTAACTGTAGACTATTTAATAGCTTAAAATTGAACGTCATATTAATTTAATTAAAGCTTCGCGTTTCCGAACGCCTGCCGCCATATTGTCATGGACGCTCATTTGTTTGACATTTATTAAAATTATTCATTTAAAACGCGACATTGCGTTGATTAAATTAGCTTCCAGGATAATATAATTTCTTGTGTTAATAGAATCGTTGGGTTAATGGGAGAGTGTATATATTTGTATGTAATACTTTAGGCGGCAAAATTACACGTAGAGTAAAACGAAGGCATGTAATAGATCTTGCGCCCACCACAGACTTACTTTGATAACAGGATGTGACGTCACGCTGGGCCAGTTGCCGGCGAGGTGCAAGGTTTTATCGGTTGGAACACCAGCGATTCGTCAATTTCGGCATCAAGTATAGAAAGAGAAAATCAAATAAAGGTTCGTTTAAAATTAGACCGCGAATATAAGACTTGAGTCGCATTTTTTCAGTTCGCGAATAGTGAAAACACGAACGAAAGAAGCGCGAATAGAGAGCTTCTACTGTATATGAGTACCAAAAATTTTAACTTACCGAATTTATCTCAGAAAACAAATCTTTAGATTCTAAACGCCCATTAAAATAAAAGCAAAACGCTCAAAACAAGTTGTCAAGCTCTACCGAGTATCAATTATTATTTTTTGTTTATATTTTGATTTTTCGATCTAGGAATTGAATTTTTTCTCGCGAGTTCTATTCGCAAACAAAATTTACTCGGCTCTTTAGCGATGATTTAGTCTAATGTTTCACTGAGTAATAAAATTTGCATAATTTAAATTATGAAACAAATTTGTAAAGACTGGCGTTACATGGCGGAATTCGCTGGTACAAAAAAAAGGATAGAATTATTTTGCTATAATCTGTTTTATTCATAAAATTTGCGTTTAGACTAAATTAACTCACTCTGTGACCAATGGTCGTCTAAATTTTGATTGAGGTCTTTACAAGGGATTTTCAGGACACGATTCCAGCGACCTTTTTGAGGTCGCCTATCTTTGGTCCATAAAGTGATCACTGTAACGTGTCAGTATATATTAAAAAATAACTATGTGATCTGGCAAACATTGTGTTGCCATATTAATTGTTTCTAGTGTATATTCTCGACAATCATTATCACTTAAGGGTATGATCAAATCAAATCAAATCAAAATACTCTTTATTCAAGTAAGCTCATTCGAGCACTTTTGAATCGTCAAGGATCAATATAATTAATGAAGCTACACGCTGGTTCGAAATGTTGCTGATACCGAGAAGAACCAGTAAGAAACTCGGCTTTAAATCTCTTAAACATTTTCAATTTGACATTAAACCACAGTCTTGTATGAGGCTGAAAGGATTTTCAAATCCAGGCATTTTTATCCAGGAATGTAAAATTGATAGTAGCCGATTCTCAAACCTATTGAATATGCATATAAAATTTTATGAAAATCAGTCATTAGCCGCCATTAGAGTTGTATGGTAACTAACATTGTGACACGAGAATTTTATATATAAGATAGATCTACGTTGACGCAGAATAACTTGAAGACGGAAAAGTTTACGAATGAAAGCTTTGTACTGTAGTATGAAATTGATTAAATAGTGCATTTTCCACCAAGGAAGCTAGGCGGTGCCGAGGGACGGGGAGCAAGCAAGATGGCGGACATTACGTCACTTTTCAACCGTACGTTTGGAATTAGATCAGTAGCGTGCAAACAGGCCCGCGGATGGTCGTGCCATCAAAACGCACATGGTTGCGTTCGGGAGCTCGTATTATGTGTTTGTTCAGTTATCAGTCTGTCATTCAGTGTTCTTTTTTTGAGTTTTTTTTTCTACAACGGAACGCGACGGGAATGTAAGTTTTTAGACGTAGTTTTTAGTTCCGCCTATTTTGTTTTGTTCGATTTATGAATTTCAATTTTTTTTTTATTATAACTAAATTGTTTCTATTTATTCTTAAAAAACGTTAACAAATCGCTTGTGGGTTTGGGTATAAGATTCCATAATAAAATTCCGCAATCGATTTTATCTTTACCGTTACAGCAGTTTAAAAACACTGTCAAAGGGAGGCTGATACATAAAGCATAGTATAGTAGATACTATTGAGGATTATATAGATGATAAAATGCATGGATATAGCTACTCTTCTACCTTGCACAAGAAGGTGATTACTATCACCAAATGTAACTAGTTATAAGAATAATATTTGAAAAGAGCAACCACCGAGTTTCTTGCTGGCTCTTCTCGGTAGGAACAGCTTTCCGAACCAGCAGTAGAGTTGACGATTCGAGAGTACGTGTTTACAAGTTAAACTTGAATAAAGAATTTTTGAATTTGAATTTGAATATTCTATTTTAACCGCTAACTAAAAGCTAACAAAAAGGACCTTTACTGTTTTTAAATGTTTTCATTTTTACATACGTCTATATATTTTCTATTTATAATTTAACCGCGAAATAAAAATTTTAAAATGAAATCTTTACGACTTATTGTCTGTGGTTTGACAATAAAAAGTTAAATTATAAAACCGCCACAGCCGAGTCGGTTTTGAGAATCGATACATTTTTATTTTTTATTCTCAAGCTTTATACTGCAAGAAAGCTTTTGACGTATCGATTTCTCGTACTGCGGCTATGTGTGGAGTTCTTGGAACTTTTCTTGTTTGTTAAATACAAAAAAATTGCACGTTCGCGTTAGTTTTTTATATAATGTGTAAAAAAAACAAATATATATGTCAAATTTCGCTATACCAAGGGCTGTACCAAGAGCTATCGGGACATAAAGTAATATTAAAAATCGTTAATAGGAAAATGAAAAAAAATTGGACATCTAAACATTTCTGAAAGCAAAATTTCGCAAAGTATTGTCTCCTTATATATAAAAGATTGCCTATTGGCATTATCCAATTTTCGAGGCAATATAAAACATTTTTTCTTGGGAAAGATATTTTATATTACCGGTCTCGTCGTCATATGATTTTTTATAAACCAAAGCTTCACCAGACTAACGGGCGCGCAGAAACATCGTCGAGCGTATAAAAGAATAAAGCGAAACTACTTTTATCGAGGAACGTTGTCTAAGACGTGTAATGTAGACGAAGGTGATTTATTGTATAATAATCATCACGCCATTTACGACAAAACTCGGACATTCCAAAAATTAACATTTTTAGTACTACAATGGTCGCTTTCACGGGAAATATAAAAGTTTTATCTTATATTACTTAAATGCTAGTACAATCGTGGAATGGTCCTAAGAATGCTGGCCGCGTTTCCGCGTTGAATCGCTAAGCTAGCCAGCCCTTTTGTCACCCAAAGACTCAATTAACCGAGGTGTTATAAAATATTCAAATAGTTAGTTCTTCGAGCCTGGGTGTGTATTTGTATTTAAGTATGTATTTAAACTTATATATGTAGTATATCTACCAGTTGTCCGTCACCCATAACACAAGTATTAAGTTACTTACTTTGGGGACGGACGACCGTGTGTGTAAATGTGCCATATATTTATTTATTTATTTATATTGATCTTTTACTATTCCACTGCTGGGCATAGGTCTCCTCTCTACGTTTTTGCTACTTACCACGCTGCTCTAATGCGGATTGGTAGGTTACAACTATCTCCAGAATTCTCCAGAGATATGCAGCCGATTAACTGAAATTATCAGTAAATATATTTTAGCAGAAAAAGTCATTAGCGCCTGCCCAGGGGACCCTGTGACCCTCTCAATAGAGTTGCACGATCTCGCTGAACTATCACAGCTTAACAAAGCTGTGATCTTTTTCATAAACTGGTGTTAAGGGAAAACTGAAATTGCCTGTAGAATTTTGGTATAGAATCGTGAAAAAATGGCAACGGTATTATATATATTTTTTAATAAAAGCTCCGCGTAACACCAAGATTTCTAATTTATGCATAGAAATCCGCTATAACTATGTCCTTTTTTTGAATTGACAATATGTCGTTAGCCCTAATGGCTTTTAGAACGTCACCGGGTTGAACTTCCATTTTATGATCGGGTTAGCCTGCCTAGTTTGGACATTTTTTACATCCTTGGCTCCGATAATCCAATTTAAAATTTCCGGTTCACCACTTCCGTAGATTCTCTAGTGATAAACGTAACATGTAAGGGTTTGCCCGCTTATATTTTACTCTACATAAATGCACTTGACTTGAAGAAACAATTTAAAAAAATGTTTGTTCTCGGTGGAAATCGAACCTGTGACCCCCGAAGCTGGCAAGGTCAGTGACACCTGCGCCAATGGGACAGTAGAATATTATTAGTCATTTTGTACCTTTTTTATTATTGTTAATAAACAACATATAAATGTTGTTTATTAACAATAATACACACACACACGCAGTGTTAAATATAGAAAACATATATATATATATATAATCAAATCAAAATAATAGTTACTTTAACTTTTGACTAATCAAGGATCAATTAGATTTAATGAAACTACAACTGGTTCGTAATGTTACCCTTACCGAGAAGAACCAGCAAGAAACTCGACGGTAAATCTTTTAAACATTTTCAATTTGCATTGTTTAGCCGCAGTCTTGTTTGAAGCTAAAAGGATATTGAAATCCAAGCATTTTTATCATTCAAATAATCTTTAATTGTGTGATATGCTTTACGTTTAAGCATACTTGTTACACTTAATCTAAACTTTTCTGTAGTTTACTATATTTATTAATTAATAAAGATATAGAAAAAAGATAAAGATTATCATTAAATATAATAATAAAATAATTCAAATAATCAAAACCAAAAACGTCATACTACGATTGTTCTAGGAATAAAGAAGAGAAACCGAGGTCATACACGCCAATATAATATGGCCCGTTATATATGTATGTATATGAGGGATAGGAGCTCTGGCGTCACTGGAACCTGCCGGACAACGTCGTAGGCGGTGAACAGGGCTGTCAGTAAAGAGATTTTAAATATTGTTAAACTTTTTATAATCACGTAATGATGAAATCACGAATAGTTAATTTTAAACTGTTTTAATGTTATTTACATAGGCAGTTCTTAAATACTGTGCTTACAGAGGATTTATAAAAGCTAAATATAATTACTTGTAGTACATGCGATTTCGCGTCAATTCTAATATTTAGATACATTATTTTATTTTTTTTTCTGTTGGCGAAGGATATATAGGATTTTTTGATTCTATATGTTAGTAAGGTATATAAGTTTCAATCGAACCAAATTTCATCAATATTACTCCAGTCGACTAGACGTAGCCAGACAGACTACGTTTTAGCAGGGTTTATTAGCAGGTTCGACCAAGTGATGTTGTTATTTGAGGGAGACCATGACGAGTTTTTCCTTTTCAACTCTCCTCCAATACATTATTGACATATTATCGACCGTGTGTTAGTTACTTTGACGATATCGATATCGTCTGGTCGTTCCAGGAGTATTTGGTACTAATAAAAATATGAGATCGCGAACGACATAATAGCAAAACAATTTTTACAAGCAATATAACAGAACTAACTACTTTGCTATAATCCGCACGGGTTAGGTGAATGCATGTAAAGCCAATGTGTATGAAGCAGACAAAATCTACGTACCTTATACATGCAGGACAAGCCACCACATGCACCCCAAGGCGCAATTCACCAGCAACAACGCACACAAAAGCAGCACACACACCCACAACCACAATCTCGACGATCGTTTCGCCCCGAAACCGAAGCATCATCAGGAGGATAGGCTCCACGACAAAAATCGTACTGCCAACGATTACGATTTGAAAATTAGCAAAGTAGTTAGTTCTGTTATATTGCTTGTAATATTGAATTCCGCAAAGTAACGCCGGCTTCTATAAATCAAAACAATTTTTGTCTGCCACTTTGTCGTAAAGTAAACATAAGAAGATATTCCTATGATTCTTCAGTTTCGGAAACTATTTGAAATATTTAACTTAATTAAGTAACTTAAATGTTGGTTGAATTGGCCGAGAAATTGATTGCTGTCGCCAACCCTAGGCAGGCGACCTACATAGAGTAATAATTGCTAGATGCGACTAAGAGGCGCCGTAGAAGCCTCGCTGTAGGCGATGTACAGTCGGGTAGACAAGGTGTTACCTTTTAATAACAAATTGCAGATAAATTCCTAATTGCAAATGTTTAATATTGATATATAATAGTATAAGCAATATAACAGAACTAACTACTTTGCTACAATCCGCACGGGTTAGGGGAATGCATGCAAAGCCAATGTGTATGAAGCAGGCAAAATTCACCAGCAACAACGCACACAAAAGCAGCACACACACCCACCACCACAATCTCGACGATCGTTTCGCCCCGAAACCGAAGCATCATCAGGAGGATAGGCTCCACGACAAAAATCGTACAGTACGGTTTCGGGGCGAAACGATCGTCGAGATTGTGGTGGTGGGTGTGTGTGCTGCTTTTGTGTGCGTTGTTGCTGGTGAATTGTGCCTTGGGGTGCATGTGGTGGCTTGTCCTGCATGTATAAGGTACGTAGATTTTGCCTGCTTCATACACATTGGCTTTGCATGCATTCACCTAACGCGGTCGGATTATAGCAAAGGAGTTAGTTCTGTTATATTGCTTGTAATATGGAATTCCGCAAAGTAACGCCTGCTTCTATAAATCATATAATAGTATGTTTATATATAATAATATTTTATTGCCGTATTTGTGACTGGCTATTCTCGACAGGATCAATTTTCTGAAACAGCGGTAAACTTGATAATTCAAAAGCACGTGTTTGCAAGCTTACTAAAATAAGAAATATTTAAAATTTTGTATTGGCAATTAATTATAAAAATATCCAGACCTAATGATTCGAAGCAAACGAATCCATCTCCGAACTTACTATACTCAATGTAAGAGTCTGTCTGTTTGTTACGCTACTTCCAGACCAATACGGAACAATTTTGGTGAAATTTGGAATAATTGAAGCTCAAATCCATGCTAAAAATTTATATTATTGTTCAAATTTTCCTGTTTTCCCTTTGGTAAGGTTCTTCTTCTTGTTGTTGGCGGACTGTTATCCGCACTTAGGCGCATTTTGCGACCAATGTGCGTTGAATGGGCTGGTTACTCTGTGCGGGACACTTAAGACATCTTGCTGTTTCCTCGGTAAGCCAAGGATGTTCGCCCGATGTTCTGTCACCTCCGTGCAATGCACTATGACGTGAGATTGTGGTTCACTCATGCATTCTCTGCAAATTGGTCTGTCGGTCGCGCATTAGTCAAATACGTGTTTATTTACTAGAGAATGCCCGGTGATAATACATATCATTCTTCGCAAGTCAGGTCTGTTCATGCATAGAAGATTGTTTGTCAGAAGGGTTTGTTGAGGTTTTTTGTTGAGAGATTTTGTCAACAAAAACGAAATTTTGAATACAGCTAGAAAGGTAAGTAACGAGTTTTCACAGCTCCTGTCTCTGTTTTTAGGGAAAAACGAATTTACACTGCCCATGTGTGGATTGCACATATCTCAAGAATTTTCTTATATTATTTTACTTCACCGAAAAGTGCATGATAAATATCAATTACGTACATCGGTTTTTGTTTAACACCCAATCGTGTCTGCGCAGGGTTTGAACCTGTGATCCCTTTGTGTATGTCACACAAACTAAATATATGAATAATAGTTGACATTTAGACATACGTTTTGTGCGTCAAGGCCATGTTAAGTTTGCATCTCGATACAGTGATAACGAAAACAAATAGATAAGGAAGTTATTTTAATGATGAATAAATCTCGCTTTTGTAAACGTTAAAGAGTTTATGAGTTATGCGAATACATAAAGTTAAATTCAAATTATAGAAAACTAAGCAATATAACAGAACTAACTACTTTGCTATAGTAACGCCTGCTTCTATAAATCATATAGAAAACTAGTGTGTATTTTGGGATTTCGTGCGCATCAGCTTACATTACTACCCTCAATTATGAACTATGTTTTCTTTCGTGTTCCCGAATGAGAAATGAGTAATTTTTTTAACCTCTACGTTGGTCCATTATTAAAGCTTAAATTTGAACTTAGTTTTTTAGTAGATTTCCCATAAAAGAATTACAGACTTTTGCAAGACAGAGTAGTGCACGCACACAATTTCCCTCTCATACATATATTAACAATATTTTCGCAATCCATACTAGACCAGTGTACAGAAAGGTTTAAACTAAGTGTTAAAAACATGCTTATAGATATTACAAAATTGAAGATTATTTAGATGATAAGAATGCCTGGATTTGAAAATCCTTTCAGCCTCAAACAAGACAGCGGTTTAATAATGCATAATTGAAAATATTTAAAAGATTGACCGCCGAGTTTCTTGCTGGTTGTTCTCGGTAAGAGCAACATTCCCCAGCAGTTGTAGCTTCATTAATCATATTGATGCTTGACGATTCAAAAGTGCGTGAAAGGGCTTATTTGAATAAAGATAATTCTGATTTGGTTTCATTTGAACATATATATGTGTATATATTATGTATGTAGATGGAGTTTTAGAAGTTTTATAATGGTCTTCTTTTTTAAATCGCTATGTGTATTCTTATACCGTTTCTTTCTGTTTATCCTATCATTTTTTTTCTTATGTATTATTTGGTATTCAACAAATTTTACAACACCCTTACCATCACATATAATCATGTTATATTTATTCATTTATTTATTTATCATTTGCTTAGGCACGTCGCTACACTTTATTGACTTTCATTTCTGTAAATATTAACGCCTATCATCACTTTTCTTCTTCTGTATGTTTGGTTTCCGCACCTATTTAAATTTTCCATTTGACCTTAAGGTTGACTGTGGTAGAGAACGCTTCAATTAGTGTTAAGTCCGCCTCTTGTAATTTTATCTTAATAGTGCAATAAAGTATAAAAAAAATTACTTCATTGTTTTGGTCTAAAGCATACTCGTTGCATCCATTATTTACAACGACGTTACAGACACTTTGCGATAACCTCGCTAGTTAATACCTAAATAAAGCAAGCAATTCCGTGCGCGTCCGTACCGCGCCCTCATGTCTATGAGTCAGCTTGCAACTGCCGGGAAGCGTGGGTAATGGGGGTCCGTGCTCGACAAGACCTATTACAGATGACATTATGAACTTTGTACTATTGTCTTTTTCTTATAGGGTTATTATACTAAGAGCAGAGAAGTCAGCCTAAAATGTGCCATATTACAATATACTTATTATCAAACAAAGTCCTAAAAAAGTTGTCCGTCTGTATAATCGATTTTTTTTGAAATCTTCTGAACCAATTCTTGCAGGGTTTTATTTAAAGGTAGTGGCAATACATGATTTATAGCAGGTGTTCGGTTTTTAAACTTGCCACCCCGTGTGACAGTTGTCAACTCGCTTCTTCGGCGGTCGTTCGGGTTTGACGTTTCGGATACTAGCTGCGGCTGCGCACGTTTATTGTAATTTATTGGGGATATTGGGGATATATATATATAATTCATTCAATTTACACAACACAATAAAACCGAAGTGAAGTGTGTGTTACTGGAAGATAGAAAAGGAATTCCGGGCCCGGCCAAAACAGGAAGCTTTGTGTTAAGAAGGTACAAAACTCACATTATATATTATATTTATTGTGCTTAGGATGCTCCGCGAATCGTGGACGGCACAGCAGGTGTTACTTTGCTGAATTCCATATTACAGAAACTATAACAGAACTACTTTGCTGCAATCCGCGTGTGTTAAGCGAATGTATGTAATGCTAAGTGTATGAAGCAAGCAAAATTCACGTAACTTACACATGAAGGACAAGTCACCACACGAATCGCAAGACTCCTCCACCAGCAACAATGCACACAAGCAATACACACAACCACCACCACGATCTCAATCGTAACCGTAACCGAAGCATCATCAGGGGATAGGCTCCACGACAAAATCGGACGATGGAACTCCTCAACGGTTAATAGCGCATGAAATTTTGTTAAAAGCTTGTGTTGAAAGATTTTTTTAAATAAACTGGTTTTATATTTAAGGCCGGTTAATAAGCTTATTGTGTATCTAAATTGCGTCTCGGATTAACAGCGAAAGCTTTACAAATGATACAACAAAAAAATACAAAAAGTTTCGCATTTCCAAATGTGTGTATTTATAAACGTTTATTTTATTTTTAATAAAACTGTTTAAAATTTTTAACCAGAAATATATTTAGCTACGTATATCTAATTATATTTTTGGAATCTTGTAATTATGTGTAATTATTCCACAGATTAATGTTTAGAGACCGGCTATACTCACGTCGTATTCTATCGGATGAGCCCGGCTAGTTTCAAGCCCATACGGGGCTCTTTTTCATGAGCTTTTTATGCGGCGGTATCGCGTCGAGAAATGTTGCCCTGTAGTTCCCTTGGTTGGTTCCGGCTTGATTAATAATGAAATAAAAATATTTTGACGTTTAAGTTACGAGTTATAGCTGATAAAGGCATTAGTAAACTGTATACATATAAATATAAATGTAAAAAAATATAGGGGACACTTATATACACGGTCGTCCATCCCCAAAGCATGTAACTTAATACTTGTGTTGTGACAGACAGTTGGAAAATATACTACATTTATAATTTTAAATATATACGACTATACACCGAGACTCGAAGAACCAACATATTGTTTATAGAAAATGTTGGCCCTCAGCTGGAATCGAACCCGCGAGTTAAAGGCAGAGTTACTACTCAGTCCGCCAACGGGCCAGCCGCAACGTTATATCGTGTTTAACTATTTGTTAGTTTCGTTTTAACTACCTAACTGCCAGCTGTAATGCGGCGCACTTGACGGATTTAGTGACGTTGATTGATCGACATCCGACTGGCGCAGTGGTTAATTAGAATTACCGGTCCACCTTCTATTTCCGGTCGTGTTTATTTATTCAAATCGATACTAATATTTTAAATGTGAAAGTATGTTTGTCTTTTAAACTTTCACTGCGAAACAATTGGAGCTATAGTATAAGTTAGTTAAAATTTAAAAAAAATTAGATGTAATTCGGTGAGTTGAAATATAGTATAAAAAATATTTTCCTATTTATGGAATATTTCATTAACTTGTAAATACATACTTAAATACAAATATGCACCCTGACTCGAAGAAACAACAATTTTTTTATAGAAAATGTTTGCCCTTGGCCGCAATCGAACCCGTGAGCCGCGGAGCTGAAGGCAGGGTTAACTGCGCCAACGGGCCTGTATTGAGGGTACTTAAAGGTTTAAGTTAAGCGTTCGCGTGGTAAAAACAATTATAAGTTTCCTTTAATGTAGAGCGTCGATAAATCTTGAACACGTTAACCCTTGGCTTTCACAAATTTTGATTACCTTATTTCGTATAACATTTGCTCTTCTTCGTTGCAGACATGCGACCTTTTACTATCCCACTGCTGGACAAAGTACCTTATCTCTTCTTTAAAGAATAGGATAATTTGTAGAAGTAAAATTTCGTTTTTAAATTTTAATTAAACACAAAAGTAAATGTTACCAAAGAAAAATTTCAATATTTTTCTAACGAAATTTTAAATCTGCATTATTATTTGTTGTAATTAGTTCAACAATGCTTCCGCACTCGCCCGTCACGCTGTTATGCTGTAAACAGTATACAGCTTGTAGTCAGGTCGAATAAAACACTTCTTAAATTTTAACTTCCAAATCCATTGTATATGGATTATGTAAACATCTCAGAACAATTTAAGACAACTTCATTGATTGTCGCAGCGTAGTGGGTGTAAGCTCGAATCCTCTGCGATAAGGAGATAGGTAGCCACCCAGCAGTGGTTTATGCCCAGCAGTTACACCTAGCTATGGTTTGTATTCGGTCTCACAGCACGCACCCTTAGGACAACATTCCCCAATCCTCTAATCTCCTAATTTCGCAACCTCTTTGATGATCCTACCCCGACCAGTGAAGTTATAAAAGCTGTTACGACTATAGTAGTATCAAAGACTCGCTGCCCGCGGTGCCATAAAATGCCTATGCGCTAGGGACAGGCGCGTGCGGTACGTCACTTATCGATACTTAGAAGAATAAAGAATTTCAAGACGTTTCATAGTCATTTGACATTTGGACGTTGTCGATAAATCATTTACCAAAAGTTATAATGGACTCAGTTTTGATATGCAATATTATACGTGTTAGAAATATTATTTTATCTCAAACGCGTATTGGTCTTAACGATCTGTTAACAAATAATTTATAAAAATAGGCATTCCTTTCCGGAATTCCATACTACAAAAGTTATGATATAAGTTATGATATAAAGTTATGATTAGGTAATTATTTTGCTATAATACGCGTTTGTTAAGAAAATCTATGTCATGCCATGTATGAAGAAATTCCGTTCTCATACCTTATACATGCGGGATCAGTTACCACACATATCAAGAGACACCACCACCAACGCATTACACAAGCGCCACACACATTCACTACGACAATCTCAAAAATCATTTCGCGCCGTAACCGAAACATCGTCAGGAGATTATCGATTTTATCGTGGAGTCCTGTATAATCCTGCATGTATAAGGTATGAGAAAGGTTTCCTTCCTACCCTTAGCATTACATAGACTTTGGTAACAAACGCAGACTCTAGGAAAATAATCCTATTATAACTTTTGTGATGTGCTAATATAAAAACATCCAAAAAGAATCGACACTAGTGGTAGTACTCTGCGGTGCGTTACTACGTGTATGCCTGTCGTAAGACACATAATTACGACAGAGAGCACAACAGAAGGCCTTTACTTCCACATATTACCCCGAGGGCAGCGACTCTTTGATACAGGTATACCAGAATATAGTGTGTTCAAAAAAAGAGGAAAAAAATGTTTAGGGCTCCTGTTCCGCACTATCTCTGTAATAGAATCTCGCCGATATTGAAATGTCATACAAAACAAACGATAGTGAAGGCTGGATTAGAAAGGATAAGCCAATCGTATCAAACGACACCACAATACGTTCGTTCTCAAATATCAAATATTTTGGGTCAAAGTCGATTTCGTAACACTGTTTGGGTATCAAATATTTAATGCAATGCATTTTTCTTTATCATTTACTTAAGCTGCGGATTATATACACCCTTGTTTGTAAAAAATGCAAAAAAGGATATTATAACACCTCGGTTAATTGGCTCTTCAGGTGACAAGAGGTCTGGCTCGTTTTCGCACAATTGTTAAACTTAGCTATTCAACGCGGTAACGCTGCCAGCATTCTTGGGACCATTCCACGTAGGCACGATTTGTATAGTACTAGCGTTTAAGTAATTTGAGATAGACATAGATTTCGTTGTTAATAAATAATTAAAAAAATATAGTCATCGTTTTCCTCAGCTCAAAAGAAGCTCAAAAAAAAGCTCAAATGCCGAATAAACAATTCATTTTTAAGCTAGCAACTCGCGGTTAAATATTCGCCATAAGATGAATGATAATTAAGTTGTATATTTTTGTAACTGTCACACTACAGTGCAAAGGCATCTGAATTTTTAAAAGAGATCGGTTAGAGCCGTGCCTCCCAACCTTATTTGTGCCACCTTACCCTTTCTAAAATTTAAAAGCCCCTCCCATGTAACATGCCTATGTCACTATCAAACTCTAAGTGAGATCGGCACAACATGTTTTCCTCTTCCATTCTCTGCTATCATTCGTCAACACTACTCCTTTTATATAAATATCATACTTTACGTAATTCCATCCAACTTTATTTCTGCCTTCCTCTAGTCACTTTTTCATCCAAGTTAATTTTTAACACTTGTTTGGTCACATGATTTTCATCCCTCCTCATAATATGTCCATACCATCTTAATCTCGCACCTCTCGTCTATTCTATAATGGCCGCGTTTATTATTAGCCTTAAATTACAAAAGGTTTGCAAAGTTGTTTGGAAGTGAACGTTGTTTCTTAGGGGATGATTTTAGATAATTGTAGCCGTTGAGTTGAGTTCTGGCGCGTGATTGGTTGATTGATGGTTTGAATGACTGTGACTTGATGACTGGTGACACAGATGTTCAAACAGGGTGCAACTTTCAGACTGCCCCGATATACTCATTTCGTATTTAATCCAATCTTGTCACACCACACATCAAACTTAACATTCTCATCTCATTTGCATGCTTCTAACTTCCGTCTTTTTATTGTCTAACTGATCCATACAATAAATTTTTCTTTGACCTTAAGAGGCATTCGGAGTTACATATTGTTCCTGAAACCTGCCGCCACTTCATCAATCCTGCATCCATCATTCATTTCACCGTTGTGGAAAAGCTAACCGAGATAATCAGAGCAGACTGTAAAAATTTCCCATCCAAGCTGATCGGGAGGTAATTGGATTAGTTAAAAAAATATAGAAAAAACTAAAAAATCTTACTCTTATTTAATATTATAAATGCGAAAGTTTGTGAGTATGGATGGATGTTTGTAACTCTTTCACGACGAATCCGCTAAAACAATATCGACGAAATTCGGCACAATTATTCCTTATACACCGGGGTAACATATAGGCTATAAAAATCGTATTGATTGTAGAGGAATAGGATGACATTCAAAAGCGCCATCTATTATCAACCTATCAAAGTTTTACATGGCAAAACAACGTTTGCCGGGTCAACTAGTATATTATATAAATACTAAATAACTGAAGATATTTTTTTAGTGCAGTCGATGTGAATGATGTCGTGGGCATAGCTAGTGCTGTCAAAGATTCTCTAATAACTTCACGCGTCTACCCACATCAAATTATCATACTTAGTATTATGGTCATTTTATCTGGTAACCGCCTACTCCAAGACCTTTATACCTACGACATTCCTTAGATATCAACTATAATATATTGTTATGATATAAATTCTAGAAATCTAACACAATACTAGTATTTAGAATATTTTGGAATTGGAAATAGTCAAATGATATCCCCATGCTTGTTATACCCATAGTTATAAATGCCAAAGTCTGTCTGACATTCCGCCTGGTTAATCTACTAATAAAATTTGATGAATGTATATCATAAACATACGAGAGGTCACAAAAAGTTGTGATACCTGCGTCGCGACTCAGCAGATATCAACGCATTTGTTGGACTCGGTATTCGCTTTTACAATAAAATTTCGCAATCCATACTAGTCCAGTGTAAAGAAAGATCTAAACTAAACTAATTAAAAAATAGGCTTATACGTACAGCATATTACGACATTGAAGATTATTTGGATCATAAGAATGCCTGGATTTGAAAATCCTTTCAGCTTCAAACAAGACAGCAGTTTAATAATAATTGAAAATATTAAAAGATTGACCGCCGAGTTTCTTGCTGGTTCTTCTCGGTAAGAGCAATATTCCAGTTGTAGTTTCGTTAATCATATTGATGCTTGAAGATTCAAAAGTGCCTGAAATAGCTTATTTATATAAAGATTATTTTGATTTGATTTGATCTGACCCTGCCTTCTACACCGCATTAGGGCAGCGTGGTGGGTATTAGCTCCAACCGTTATCACCAAAAAAATGGAGAGACGAGAGGAGGAGGAGAGAGAAAAAAAAACAGTGTGATAGTAATAGGCCGTTACTCTACTTTACTTTTTTGCCTGATTAAAATTCATTCGTTACTTCGGCCTATCGTTACTTCTTTTTGGTTTAATGGCAGTTTTACTTTAGTTTTTGATGTAAGATTTGAAGTAATTCCGCCAATGTCAGTGTAGTGGAAAAACCAACCAACATTAATAAGTTAAAATATTTTTGATAGCAAATTTTTGGAGAGATTGTTCGGTGAGATTAGTAAAATAATCTATTATACATTAATATCTATCATCAGTATGTAAGTACTGATCACCAGGCGGGACGGGCGAGCGCAGAAGCATCATCGACATTGCGAAATGTAGAGAGTAGAGCGCAGAAGCTTTATTAGCGTCGGGGAACAAATAAACTAGCATAAGCTATGACAGCTCAGCGGGGTGAGACCGTGCTACTCTTTCAAGGGGATAACGGGTTTAAATCCCGGGCGAGAACCGATGAGTTGTTCTGTTAAAACTTATATGTCTAATGGAAAATTGCAATTTATCACACGCTATCACACAACCCCTTCTTTCCCAAAATGGAGAGCGGAGGCCTATGAAACTAGAGTCCAAATAACAAATAATAACTAAAAACATTTAAAGAAGCCGTAGACTAACATATCTGAAATCACAAACAAAAGCAATATATAATTTCCAAAATTTATCGTTACTTTTGTAGTATGAACCTCTGCAAAGTGACACCTAATTCCTATAAATTATGTCAGTTTTAAGCATTCGTGGAATAAGATATTAAGGAATTCTGTATTCCAGCCTTAATGGAACCCAATATAACATTCCTTAGTTGTTTTGCGTGTTTTAGAACTATGCGGGCTCGCTCGATATCGTGGGGACTTTATCATACAGTTGATTATCAACACTCCAGTGAATAAATGATATAATTGTAGGGTGACCACATTTAGGCATTTAAATAAAATTATTTACCACCGTGTCCACACTAATATAAATGCTAGTCTTTTAGTCTGTTCGAAGTCTATCTATGAAACGATATTGATGAAATTTGATGCAGTTAAAACCTAATTTTGCTGTAAGTTTAATTTAGAGTTCATAATCGACTTTTAGCCATCATTTTCTAAAAAAATATTGTTGGTTCTTCCAGTCTGACTGTATACATCTATTTAAATATGTATTTCATAAACTATATATGTATATATTTACCAGTTGTCACCCATAACACAAGTATTGAGTTACTTTTTTTGGGAACGGAAAACCGTGTGTGTAATTGTTCTATATATTTATTTTATATTTATTTTATAATCAAGGGTATTTAGAAACTGCAATTAACTTTAATTAGGTCGCGGTTAAAAAGTAACAAAATTTATTGTACTATATATGAATTTGAAATAAAATAAAATATTTGTAAGTATGGAATTTTACAAACTAACGTCTACTTTTATAAATTATTTTATAAAGTGCTATATTCAATTATGCAGATGCAGTCACCCTACTTGCATAACCCTCGAATGCCAATAGCATCAGTAAGAATGAAGGAAAAATTGGTCTCGTAATACTACTTCGATATATTGCTAGAATTCCCATTGTTAATTAACAATGGGAATTTAACAATTTACAACAAGCAATTAACAGGAAATACATATGATCCCTAATAATAGGTCAGTCCATAGTTAAGATTAAAGAATAATTAAATTTTTTACCATTATTATTAACAAGCTATACCTACCCTATAACACCTAAATTGACGTGAACGTGTCACGTCAATTTAGGTGTTAAAACCTTTTAATTATGTATGAATTTATACCTATTTGCGAAGAAACAATTTTAGTTTTCGTATCTAATATGTTAGTTCCATATATAAGCTTCAAATGCACAATTTTTTTTCAAAATTTTTTCACTGGAATAGCCTTGAAAACGCAACAAGCTGAAAGATATATATGCAGCTCTTAACCTATCTAGCCTAAGAACAGCATGGGGTCAAGTGTATTTCTGCCACCAATTGTGCGACAGAGACCTGTATGGTCTGACCATACAGGACCTTTGATTAGGGCGGCATTTAATAGAGAAATGAGTAAGTAACAGGAATGGCGAATATCTACAACAAACTGATGCAACACTGACGAAAAGTTGAACCTTATATAAACAAAACTCCATGTTGCGATGTGAACCTTATGTTCACAAAATCTATATCTATACTAATATACAAGAGTTTGTTTGTTTGTTTGAACGTGCTAATCTCAGAAACTACTGGACCGATTTGAATTTTGAATAAAATTCTTCGAATGTAAGGTAGTCCATTTATCAAGAAAGGATATGGACTATATAACATCACGCTTAGATGATTAAGAGAGAAGCAGAGCAGCAATAAAAAAATATTGCGAAAAACGACGAAATTTAAAGCTTTCCTTGCGTGCCTGAATAAAAGTTATTCATAAATCATGTATTACAAAATTTTCTCCTCTAAAAGTTCTGGCTTTTAAGGTTAACCCACTTTAACCTTAATTAATATAAGTATTACGGTTTACTCAAATAATAAGACTGCAGTCCACGCGAACGAAGTTGCGTTTGAATACTAGTATGAAACATAAATCATAGAATTTTAAAGACTTCTCTTCATAATAGGTGATTACAAACGATTAAGCGTGAATACGATCGTACAGAAGACACACTCGGATGTAGTCGCCAATTAGAGTGTAGCTCTTTTTACCAGGTGTATTGGGCCTAGGCAAAGGCAAGAAAAAAAATGTCCAAATTTGGAGCCATGGAAAAGAAGCAGTTGCCAGTAGAGACAGATCCTGAGAAACTAGTCAACTTTGTGTGCGGATCAAACATCCTCCTTACTGGTGAAGATGTTAAGGTATCTTAGCCATGCTTCTGCTTTGATCTAACATGCTCATCATATGAAATCAAGGCTTTGTATATTATTGAAAATTATGTTCGATTCAAATAACTAATAAATTTCATGAACTTATTATATGGATTAGTACCTATCTTATGTGCATGAATTTAACTACTCTCTGACTTAGTATGTAAGTTTCTTGCTTACTTTTCTGTGTAGGAACAGATATCTATACCAGCGATAGAATTGATGATTACATTAGTCGGTTATGGTCGGCTACAATCGCTTGAAACCCGGGAATTGTAGGTGTTTCGGACACATATAAAAGGAAATCGCTGGATGATATGTATGGTTGTATATATTATGATAATGCGGTCGTTTGGACACTCGCATGATGATCACACGATCAAGGATCATCGCCTATAGTGAAGAGCAGGCATAAGCTTGTGAATCCTGTATCGCGACTCAGCCGAGTGAGCGACTCATTCGATGGTCTCGGTATTCGCATCTACAATAAATTCCATATGAGACTTGTCTTGTGAAGGTAAATTAATAGTGAAATATATTTATACGTAAAGCATACAATTGAAGATTATTTGAACGATAAAAATGCTTGAATTTGAAAATCTTATCAGCTTAATACAAGATAGCGGTTTAATAATGTAAATTGTAAATGTTTAAAACATTGACCGTCGCGTTTCTTGCTGGTTCTTCTCGGTAAAAGCAACATTCCGAACGCGTCGTAGCTTCATAATCATGTTGATCCTAGACAATTCAAAAGTGCTTACAAGCAATATAACAGAACTAACTACTTTGCTATAATCCGCACGGGTTAAGTGAATGCATGCAAAGCCAATGTGTATGAAGCAGGCAAAATCTACGCACCTTATACATGCAGGACCAGCCACCACATGCACCCCAAGGCGCAATTCACCAGCAGCAACGCACACAAAAGCAGCACACACACCCACCACCACAATCTCGACGATCGTTTCGCCCCGAAACCGAAGCATCATCAGGAGGTTAATAAAAAAATAAAGGAGAAGAAAGTGCCTAATGACCATTCATTTCATGTTCTCCACACTTGTGATAAGGGACTCCGACTCAATACGAGAGCAACTTGAGATAATAAAAAATAACAATGGTCACTTAATTAACGAGCAAGTAAATGTATCTAATTCCGTTTTGCTACATGTGTTCGGAGGGGAGGGTATTGTTGGGAGTTGAACTATTTAAGACTGCTTGTATGGGTAGCGCGGCGCAGTACGATTTTTGTCGTGGAGCCTATCCTCCTGATGATGCTTCGGTTTCGG
This sequence comes from Morpho deidamia, assembly GCA_947086505.1. Classification (NCBI taxonomy): domain Eukaryota; kingdom Metazoa; phylum Arthropoda; class Insecta; order Lepidoptera; family Nymphalidae; genus Morpho; species Morpho deidamia. Next base: position 10,877,766 of record CAMTZC010000008.1, read on the forward strand.
GGCGAAACGATCGTCGAGAATGTGGTGGTGGGTGTGTGTGCTGCTTTTGTGTGCGTTGTTGCTGGTGAATTGCGCCTTGGGGTGCATGTGGTGGCTGGTCCTGCATGTATAAGGTGCGTAGATTTTGCCTGCTTCATACACATTGGCTTTGCATGCATTCACTTAACCCGTGCGGATTATAGCAAAGTAGTTAGTTCTGTTATATTGCTTGTAATATGGAATTCCGCAAAGTAACGCCTGCTTCTATAAATCATTCAAAAGTGTTTGTGAAAGCTTATATGAATAATGATTATTTTAATTTGATTTGATATTATCTACCAAAGGACATAAACAAAACTGTTAAAAATCTTCTAACAAATTTCCGCCTTGTAATCGGGCAGCCGCAATAAAGCCGTGTACACAATGCTATCAGATAAAACGTGTACATAATGAGGTAACACATTCTATTCAGATAACGATAGGTTGTTGGGCTTATAAGCTAGATAGGTATAAAAACTATAATCTATGATTTAAATCGTTAAGAGTTATTTTATTGAACATTATGTAGTTAAACTTATAAGAAAGCTTGGAATTAAATTGCGACCAGCTACGCAATAGATTATATTGTAATTTTTGTTTGTTAGCAATTACAAATACAATATTGTAATATTTATTTTGGGAAAGAGTGACCGCCGAGTTTTTTGCTGGTTCTTCTCGGTTAGAGCACCTTTCCGAACGAGTCGTAGCATTTTAATTTTAATTTGACGATTAGAAAGTTTATTTGAATAAAGTAACATTTGAATTTGAATTTGAATATATAATATTATAAGTATAAGCTGCATTACCTATATTTTTCTTATCGTTGTGGCACACTAACCTGTTAATATTTTTATAGACATAGGGATATGGAATTCTATGGAACATGGATATTCTATTGATATATAGTATTTTTGTATTGTGGGTTTTTTGTTCGTTGGTTATATTTATAGAAGGGCCCGTCGGCGCAGAAGGTAGTGCCTGCCTTCAGCTCCACGGGTCGCGGGTTCGATTACCGCTCAGGATCAATATTTTCTGTATAACAATTTGTTGGATGTATATTTGTATTTAATGTATGTATGTATGTATTTAAAATTATATATGTAGTATATCTACCAGTTGTCCGTCACTCATAACACAAGTATTAAGTTACTTACTTTGGGGACGGCGGACCGTGTGTGTAAGTGTCCTATATATTTATTAATTTACTAGTTTTTGACCACGGCTTCGCTCGCTAGGAATTTTGTCTGCCACAGTATCTAATTTAATTAAATTTATGATTAACAATTTTGATCATAGTGGCTTCCACATAAAAGATAGATATATGCTGTCGCGGACTTTTATTTAGAACTATTAAAGTCGAACAATACTACGGTAATTCATCTTTGTTTAACTCTAATGGTTTAGGCAGCGTACGCCGAGATAGCTCTCAGAGGCCAGATTTTTTCCGAATTTATTGACATGTATCGTTATATTACATAAAATCATTACAAATTGTAGCCTATATGTTATTCCAATGTATAACCTATATAACTGCAAAGTTTCATCCAAATCCGTCCAATAGTTTTTTTGTGAAAGAGTAACAAACATCCATCCATACTCACAAATTTTCGCATTTATAATATTAGTAGGATAGGATAGGAAGCAGGATTTATATTGTTAATTTATTTTATTCTTAGTTATATTGTTACTGACGTTGCGACGTGTTAGTATTAGTTTTTGGCTTTTTACTGCAAATCAGTGTTGGGCTTCCCAGCTTAACTATAGCCGAGTAGCTACCATCTTACAGTATTGCACTGCCATTATCTGTATATTTGAACTTTTTGTTTTATTGTATAAGTACAATGTTAGAGTAGTAGTGCAATTATATAAATAAAGATATTCATATTGTTAATCATTATTGGAAAAAAAAACTATTACTTTCGTATTAGGGATCTCCGCAAAGTAACGCCTAATTCTATAAATTAATTTTAATTGTACTTAATTTCAGCACTGTTCCAGTGGATTTGCAGTGAAATCGTAATAGGTGGAAAGACAGGCCTTTACATGAAAATGCAATCTAATCTACATATGCTAATCTACAAGGCATCGATCTGACGAGTGTCTTTACGACTAGCTCCATAGAGTTTCGTCCTTGACAATATATCCTCCTGTCCTTTATAATAATAGCTTGAAAGCTATGCAGTTGGATTTCTTCAATTGTTCCTTACCTTAGGTAGGTTTAGAAAGTCCACCTATATGAACGTTTCGTACTTTTCGGTACTCGTCAGGTCAGCAAAAAAGCTGACTACGTCGTACAGCAGGTTTACCATGAACTCTTATTGCGACTCAATTGAAGACGTAAACGACGACCGCGAACCACTTTCTTTTCGTACCATGAAGTGTGAATTGCATTGGGGTCGTAATGTTTGAAAAGGATAACGTTATTTGAACTATAGATAACTCTGTCTCTTTTACTCTTAATGTTTTTAGGACGAATTCCGAACGCTCATTCGGGAACGACTTAAAGTATGTGTCTTTAAGACGTCTTGGTATGAAAAAGCAAAACAATCTCGTTCTCAATTCTCGTCTTCAATTGAGTCGCATTAAAAGTACATGGTAAGCCTGCAGGACTATACATTTACAATATTGGCATGGACACCACGATAGATTTCGTCTAGTGTAGATGCAGCATTTACATTTATAAATGGGCTTAAGTGGTTACGCCCGGTGGAAGTGAATAGTTACGACCACTGATATTTTGTCTCTCTCACACACAATAATCGTCATTACTAATATTATAAGGCGATAGACTATTACTTTTTTACGAATCCACTCCACTGTAGCAATATTGATTGTCTTTCGCATTTAACTGTTTTGTATATTAGTTGTATATTAGTGTCAACAGCAGACCGGAAATGGCTCAAAAACATATTTTTAGGAGCTATGTAATACTACACCGAAACGGCCCGACCGATTTTTGTGAAACTATAACAGAACTACTTTGTTATAATCCGCGTGTATGAAGCAGGTAAAATTCTCTGGCTTTTATCGGTAGAAACAATATTCCAAACCAGGAGTAGAGTTGATGATTCAAAATACTCGTTAACATGTTTTTTAAATAGTAATGTTTTGATTTAAGAATTTCAGTACAACACATGAGAATTTTCATCATATTTTCCATTACGCAAGGAAACAAATAGTTACGCAAAGAGTGTTAAAATACATTACTCATATCATGACGGGCGAATGACTAAGCAGTAAAAATAATTGATATGCGAATCATGTTAGCACTGCGATCTGAAGAGGGTAGGTTAGTTAATTTAATTAATTTATCGACTTAGGCGTTACTTTGCGCAGATCCATAATGCAGAGTAATAATAAAATTATTTTTATAAAATGCAATGAAGTAATTAGGAAATATATATAATGCTAAATGTAGAGTGGACTATCCGTTTTTGTAAGAGCTATTGGCGATAGATGGCGCAGTACAGACATTTTGTTTCACGCTATTGTTTGTCATAATTTAATTTCATAGAAGCAGATGCGTACAGTATATTACGCTGATATGGTCGTGAGTTTTGTAGGGTTTTATTAGGTTTGTCTTTGGAGTCTTAAGTTTGGTTTTACGTCGTGTAATAATTTACTGGTTAATAGGTTTAATGACAAATTGCAATTTGCTGTCTAAGTAAGAGTAAGTCTATGGAGGGATTGTTCACAACAGTTATTATAACCACATGCAGGTTTTGTTAAAACACATGCACAATACCTCCCCCACCGCCAGCACGATACACGAGCACTCCACACGTTAACTATCACAAACTCAATAATCGTTTCGCCCCGCAACCGAAGCATCATCAGGAGATAGACTCCACTACAAAATCGCAAAGTTCTCCTCCTGATCTGATCTCCTGATCTCCTGATGATGCTTCGGTTGCGGGGCGAAAGAGAAAAACATGTTGTGCCGACTACACATAGAGTAGGATAATGACGGGAGAATGATTAGGGCTAAAAGCAGAGTAACTGCAAATTGCGCCAACAGCAGGCCTACCATGACCTCTTATTGCGACTCAATTGAAGACATCAACTAAATTGGTTTGCTTTTTCATACCATAACGTCTTACACCCGTATTCATAAACATTACTATGAGAACGCACAGTGCTCAGGGACGCATAGGGTCATTCAAACCAATTCATAGACATTACTTGAGTGAAATGTTCTACTATGCGTTTGTCAAAATCGACGCACAGCTAAAATAGATTAGGAGCTACTTTAGCGAACGCATAGTGTTCGCGCCGCTTTGGTTAAAGGCAAAATTATTTATTAGTTATCTATTTATTATATTTTATTCTTATAATCATTTAACTTTGTCTAGTAAATAATATAAGTAAAACTATATAACAAAATTATCATCACACATAGTATAAAACAAAGTCGCTTTCTGTGTCTGTCCCTATGTCCCTATTTCCCTATGTATGCTTCAATCTTTAAAACTACGCAACAGATTTTGATGCGGTTTTTTTTAATAGATAGAGTGATTCAAGAGGAAGGTTTATATGTACAATAAGTCAATATGGAGTAGAGAAATACTGTAATTTTTGAGGTTTCTAACGTGATGTCGTAAATAATTACATTTTTTCCGCTTACATTGCAAACGCAGGCTGAACACTACAAGATTTATCAAAATAATGTATTAAAAATTTGTACACCTTAAAAAGGTCTACAGAAAACTCTGCGAGGGTATATGTCTATCTCTTATGGATAACCCACAATAGCATTTTTTTGTCATTTACTTTTTACGAAAAATAACGCCCTCTTTTCGAAGCAATTTTAAGCAATACAGCATCAATCCTTATCCAATTAAGTACCTTAAATACATTGTTGATTTAATATAGATCAATATGGCCGTTTACAGCATGTAATTTAAATGAATATTTTCGAAGATATTACAGATTTAATATGCGGCGCGTGCCTATAAATAGCGCATCGGAGGCCGCGCTTCGCCCTATAGCACTTATAATTTAGCAGCGATTGGATTAATTGTAAAAATAAAATACATAGAGAAAAATGTAAAAAGAAACTAGGTAAAATGTATTATATGAATTAAGATTTTCCAAAGATTGTAGGAAATCTTCATGGTATAGGGAAAGGGGAATTGTTTTACTCCAAATTTAACGCGTGCGGGCCGCGGGCAGTAATGAATAAATCAAAACTACTGGATCTATTTTAATCATTTTTTTCACTGAGTGACAGCCTATACTTATATATTTTATACCCGTGCGAAGCAGGGGCGGGCCGCTAGTACATAACAAATTAAAGAAAAATAGTTCTACCTCTTATGAGTTGCAGTGCTTGCATTTAAATCCAAAGGCGAAGTCATTATACTAAACTATATTTTATTTACACTGCACAATACACAAAATATCATAAAAAAATTATTAACACGATAAACTGCAAATTACGGGAATACCAAAGTAAGGTTATGTTTGTTTGTTATTAACAACACAACAAATTGTTAATAACATTGACATTTGTCAAAACTAGTCTGAACTACGCCACATCAAATGGACCAATCAGAGCGCGCAGTTGGACGCATAGCGTTCATTTAGTTGAGTGTGGCCTAAGTATTGTTTATGAAATGGAAGGCTTGACACGAGGAACGCACAGAGAACTAGCCTCCTTCGCATAGTAATTTGTGCTTACTTAGCTGAGTATGCTTCTTGAATACGGGTGTTAAAGACGCACACTTTAAGTCGTTGACGGCGTGAGCGTTCGGAATGCGTCCTAAAAACATGTGAGAAAAAGAGACAGAGTTATCTTATAGTTATCATATAACGTTATCCTTTTCAAACAATGCAATCCACACTTCACGGTACGAAAAGAAAGCGGTTCGGTTTAGGTACTGACTTTGAATTGAATCGTTATCTAAAAGTTCATGGTAGGTGTTTAGGCCAGTCAGAATTATTTTTTAAATTTTCTTAAAACTAAGTGCATGCCCAAACTCAGTTTAAGTGCTTTATTGTAGTGCCTATTGAGACCATATAGAGGGTTTAGGGGGTGATAAATCAATGTAGCTAGGTTTTATTTAAAAAAAATTACGTTTAATCCCTTTGAAAATACCCGTGATCGAGTTGCAGATATCACCTGCCCTTTCTTTCTTTTTTTATTTCGTTTCAAAATATTACTTTTTAAAAATTTTGTTTACTTGTTACAGATAATATGTGATAGAAGCTGACCGTCGAGCAAAGTATGTATTAAAGAGTTTTAATAAAACACTAGTAAATTGTTTACTCTATTACTACTATTATCTACTGAACGGGTTATTGTACGATTTTAACTTAAAGATTCAAAATATTCTTAATCAAGTAAACTTGTAAACAGGTGCTTTTAAAGCTTCAAAATCTACTGCTGGTGCGAAAAACCTGTTTCTACCGAGAAGAGCCAGTAAGAAACTCGGCGGTTGCTCTTTTTAAAATATAATTCTTATAACTAGTTACATGTAGTCTTTACTGTCCTGTACAAGGTAGAGTATATCCACACATTCATATCATCTAAGTAGTCCTCAACAGTATAGAAGGCTTTCTGTATCAGCCTTTTTTTAACAGTGTTTTTAAACTGCTGTAATGACAAGGCTAAAATTGATTGCGGAATTTTATTATATGTAGAATCTTATACCCAAACCCACAAACGATTTAAGAACTTTTGCTAGGCGCAAAGCAGGAGCTGCAAGCCTACGTCGGTTCTTCTTTGTCTATTATATACAACACTACGGTTTTATAATTTTTTATATTTTTATGTACAAAAATTAAATTGCATAAAATATAATGTGTAGTAAATACCACATAGTGCATGCAATTCTTGAGAAAGGTTTAGGCTAATAAAACATTACATTAGATTTCCCGCGGGATTGTATTTACGCGGTAAAAACTATGTAGCACACTGATTTCTACGCAAGCGAAGCCTAGAGCCTCTCTTTATGAGAGGAAAGATTTGTATGTTTGTATGATTGTAAATTTTTCACTCAAAAACTACTGAGCCGATTTAAAAAATTCTTTCAACATTGGAAGGCATACAGGTTTTACTGAGCTTTACTTTGCTTTACTGAGCAATAAAGGCATAAAGGTTCAAAAAAAAGAAATCCCTACTAAAAAAGTAATAAGGTGTGAAAAATGTATACATAAAAAATTGTCATCGCGTCCGCTGCGGAAGCTGTTGATGATAGAACAAAAATTGTACTACAGTATTATAGAACTAATCAATATCTACACAAAAGTCTGCAATACCATATGTCTTACTATCATATTTATGCCAATATAACTACTTTTTACATTGTAAAGGTTGTTTGGTGTTGATTAATCCTTATCCTATTAAATGATATATATTTTTTAATTGTTACAATACCTGTAAAATACTTTTTGTAAATATCAATCCTACTAGTCCTACAATATTATCCTACTAATATTATAAATGCGAAAGTTTGTGAGTATGGATGGACGTTTGTTACTCTATCACAAAAAAAAAAAAGTATTGGACGGATTTGAATGAATTTTTACATATACATAGGTTTTACATCAGAATAACATATAGACTACAATATGTAATGATTTTATGTAATATAACGATACATGTTACCAAAGTCGGAAAAAATCTGTCCCCTGAGAGCTATCTTGGCGTACGCTGCATAAACCAATGGACCTACACAAAGATGATGTACCGTAGTATGGTTTGACTTGAATAGTTCTAAATAAAAGTCCGCGATAGCATATATCTACCTTTTATGTGGAAGCGGCTATGGCCAAAATTGTTAATCATAACTTTAATTAAATTTGATACTATTTTACAATGCATATTTTAGTATACTTATAAAACTGTTATAAAAATCAATACATTTGTCGCTTTCAGTATTTTATGTAGATAAAGTCTTTCACACTAAGTAATTTGGCCAAATAGTTTCAAAGTTATCACGATATGATTGAATTGAATGGAGTGCGATAGAGTGCTTAATATGCGCAGTATTTTAATGTGTCATACCAAATTCCACGCGAACGAAGCCGCGGGCGAAAGCTTGTATAATATAATGCTATGACAAATTCGTTGTAGCGACCATTATAACAGGGTCTTATTCCAAGGATAATGATATCCACGGATATAGCTATACCTTATAAAAGAATACAATTTCCAGTTAAAACTGCCTTTGCCTTAACCATGGTCAATCTTTTAATTTACAAAAATTAATCTCTAGTCCGTAGTTAGTAGCCTTTCCACTACCACGGGATCGGTAAAGATGCGAGTGAAACCAAATTCAAAGTCAAATTCAAATGTGTCTTTATTCAAATTGGTCCTTCAAGCACTTTTGAATTGTCAAATTAAAATGAAGCTACGACTAAAAGCAATATAGCAGAACTAACTACTTTGCTATAATCCGCACGGGTTAAGCGAATGCATGCAAAGCCAATGTGTATGAAGCAGGCAAAATCTACGCACCTTATACATGCAGGACAAGCCACCACATGCACCCCAAGGCGCAATTCACCAGCAACAACGCACACAAAAGCAGCACACACACCCACCACCACAATCTCGACGATCGTTTCGCCCCGAAACCTAAGCATCATCAGGAGGATAAGCTCCACGATAAAAATCGTAATGCAAATGTAAAGCTACGACTGTTTCGGAAAGGTGCTTTAACCGAGAAGAACCGGCAAGAAGCTCGGCGGTCACTCTTTTCATAAATAAATATTACAATATTTTATTTGTAATTCTTAACAAACATTATTACAATATCATCTAGTGCGTAGCTGGTCCCAATTTAATTCCAAGCTTTCTTATCATTAACATAGTACTCAACAGTATAATAAAGCTCTACAATGAGAGTATATTTAATGCTGCTTGAACTTGTGTAAAGGCATGTCCAAAATAGATTGAGGAATTTTATTATAAAAAAGCATACCAAAGCCCACAAACGATCTACGAACTTTCTGAAGCCTTAGCATTGGTATTATATATTTATTTCTGTTCCTAGTTTGCCTATTACTAATATCGCTTTTTTCAATAAAAAGATGTATAGGTATTTTGTCTCACAAACACCGAAACTGCGGAGCATTACTAGTATCTTATATTTTATCTTGCATTTTTATATCTTAAAAAAATACCGACAAAAGCTCGAATATTTAAATATATTATGTTTCCATACTTCTGTATTGTCCCATACGTGACTTTCTTTTCGCTGTCGCTCAATTTCTGTACTAAAAATCACAGTTAAGTTTCCTACCCTAGTTTAAAGCTATGTGATCATCCATTTTGTTACCTTTTTATGTTTATTTATGTCCTTCTTAGTATCTTGTTTCTCGTTTATTATACTTTGTGTTTTTGTTTTATTAAATTAACTTTTTAATTTTATTTTAATTCTTTGTTTTTATAGATTTTTTTTTAATTGCTTGTATTATAGTTAACGCAATACCATATTCCTTTATATCGATCGGTTATCGAAAAAATCTCTCCTTTGCTACATATACCGTTACAAAGCATCGCAGACAAAGGGATTTGCATACGAGTATACAACGCAACTAGGCCGCCCTGCACGTGCGGCGATACAAAACTATCCTTTACACATCCGAAAACGATTTACAGGCAAAAATACACACTAACTCAACGTATTAAAAGCTATCAAATTTGTATATAACTGCAAAGTTAAGTTGTTTTCGTAAAACTTTTATTTACTACCAGTTCTTGCTAACTTATTCAATTTTCAACTGTATTCCATTGTAAATACGGTGTACAAATACCGAGGTGAACGGCAAACGAATGTTGGGTGAAATTTTTCAAAGAATAGCTTGTTCTTGAATGGAAGTCTTTTAATGTACAAATGAGGTGTTATCTTGGGCTGAATATGTTATGTGCGGTTCAGAAGACGGCTGCTTAGGATGGTTGTACACTATGCTTTTTTTTGTTTTCGGCCTGTTTCTATCCCACTGTTGGGCAAAGGTTCCTCTCTGGTCTTTGAAGATAAGGTAATGGCATTTATACCCACCCAAATGTGGGTATAATTGTGGCTCGAATGTATATTGATAGATTAACATATGCAGGCTTCATGTTTTTCTTTTCCAAATAGCGTCTGATAAATTGTAAATAATAATTAGATGAATAATTTTTAATAGAAAAATTATTGGTGCTTGCTCAGGATTCGAACCCGTGATCCTTAATAAGGTATACACGTATTACCTACCAATCAGCTATCACATTTTATGTTGTGGATCTTGTTACAATTGAAAATTTTTAAATATTATTTAGTTCGTTGTCTGGCATCGATTACAATAAACAAAATACTCGAATAAATAAAAAGTTAAATTCAAATTCAAATTATTTTTTATTCAAGTAAACTTGAAAACAAGTTCTTTTGAATCTTTAATTCTACTGGTGGTTCGGAAGGCTGTTCCTACTGAGAAGAGCTAGCAAGAAACACGGCGGTTGCTCTTTTTTAAATATATTTTTAATAACTAGTACATTTAGTCAGTACTGTCTTGTACAGGGTAGGAATGTAGCTATATCGACGCATTCTTATAATCTAAGTAATCCTCAACAGAAATAATACTTTATAGTTTAAGAGCGAACGGCGTTTGATGTTCTGGCGCAAATAAAAAAAACAAAACAAGTTCGTCTATATATGCTTTTACATATCGCTATTAAAACAGCTGCATCGAAAAGCATCGATAGTTTTTTAAAATGTAAAAACACCCTTATTCCAAAATATCACGTTATCGTCAAATAAATACACGTCAACTGGCATGCGTTACCAAACGAGCAATAACTCATCGTTACACGAAAAATAACCTAACACAGCCCGAATTAAAAAGTGTCAACTTAGTACCGAGCACTTCAAACAAAGAAAGAATAAATCACGCCCGCCTAACCCAACTTGATCTACCCCGCCGCCCGCGCTTTAAAATAAAATAGCCAAAATTCGTGCGGTACAAAGAACCGTAACGGGCCAAAGTTAAATGGTTATGGAGCTATGTTCTACATCTGTTACACCATCACTTTTTGCCGTCAAAACCGTTACGGCGCCAACAGAATTGTACTTATGGCTGTTGGAATAGAAGCCTTAACTATTCGTATCGAAGTTTTATGGACGCAAATTAACATTTGGTAATACATCTTTACTAGGTCTGTGGTATTATAAATTCTTTTTTTACTGAGATACGCTATATTGGGTATGTAATGAGATTTCATTACATCCCAAAATCTGTCTCTCCAAGATTTAATGTGCTTTGTTTCGCCTCTATTCCCTTTTACGTATTTAGTCGAGTTATTTTTAGTTATGACGCAGTTTCCTCTTTCCCCATAAGGGTGAGCCGAGGTTACATAATCTGGGTTTGAGGTTTTGTTAGAATACTCGAAAAGAACTATTTTAAAGAGTTCTTTATAGGCTATTTTCAACTCTTATGTATAGAAAGACATTTATACTTTTATTGGTTAATAAATGATCAATTTAATGGTACAAAAGTAGTACCTACTTAATAAATTTAATTTGCTATAATCCGCGATAAAGTAAATAGCAAATATATAATGCTATGTACGTTTTCATACCTGATACATGCAGGATGTATTTTTTTACCGACGAAAACAAGGTCCTAGTGTTAGCTATTCCAAAATATTTGTCTATAGCTAAACTAAAAATGATAGAGGGACTATAAAAAAAAGCCGACGGGCGGCCATGCTGGCGCTAGCGGTCAAAAGGAATAGATGTAAAACGGAGAAATGATAAATTGTAATAATATAATTTAGTGGATTGTTTATAAAATTAAATAAAATGAAATAGTACAAAGCTGCAGTATTTTATTATCACTACATCAAAAGAGAAGGCGATCCTTTTAACACTAGGTAGACTGACGGCGATCGATGTTGGTTACTCAGTCGATGTGGTTCATTTAATATCAAATACATATTCAATTCATATTCAATAATCACAATCTATACTCATTATAAAACAAAGTCCCCAAAAAGTTATCTGTCTGTATGTGATCGATTTTCTGAAATCTACTGAACGGATTTGCAGTTCTTCCGAAATTAATTAAACATTTCGTTAACCCCTCGTTCGCACGGGCGTAAAAATTACGTCGCGTTAAAATTCCACAATAGGCGTTATAAGAAGTATCGTATGGTATATTCAGCTTAACGCCCTCGCAGTAACGACTAAAATGGAACACTGCACGATAAAAAACGTCGCGATTTAAATACGCTGTCGTATGAACAGATACCTGGATACCCATTTGTTTCAATTCGGCGTAATTTTTACGCGCGATAAAAATCATCTCGTACGAACGAGGAGTAATAGTTTTGTGTGAATTGTGTTTAAACGGTCGTGCAGTTGTTGAAAAACTCGTCTGTAGTCTTTAGTCGCGTGCGCCGCGTAAACCAATAGAGAAAAACTAAAGTTATGTATAAGAGAATTGTAGATTTACAAAAATACTATACAAAAGTCCGAAACAGTATGTCTCCATCTCTTATGATTTTTTTTTAATACTACTATCTCCATCATGAGTGACGGAGCCTGATTTTATCGATAAGTCATGTATACCAGTTCTGGCTTGTATATTTCTTTCATCCAACATACCAATTCTTTCTTTCATTCCTCATCATTTGCAACTAGAATGGTGGGACTCCCTTCTACGACTAGCTACTTGTTTCTTATTGTCTAAAGGGATATAAGTTTACACAGAATTTATTTTATTTCCAATTTTGTTGTTTTACAATTTTAATCATCTTAACTTAACTAACAATAACTATTTTTGTTTAAATTTTTTATTAAATACACTTATTTCCACGCGGACGAAACCGCAGGCAGAGCATTTACTAATAAAACATAATAGGTATCAAATTCAAATTCAAAATATTCTAGGTTCGAGTTAACTTGTAAACAAGAGCTTTTGAAGCGTCAAGTCTATTGCTGTTTCAGAAAGTTGCTTCTACCGAAAATAGCCAACAGGAAACTTGACGGTTGCCCTTTTCATAATATAATTAAAATTTTGGCAGATTTGGTACATTTTTGGTACAAGTGGTACAAATAGAAACTAGGTTGTATAATACCCCATGATTTCGTAGTACTTTCCTTGTTTGGACTGATAACGGAATAACAGATATGCAGGCTGTATCATAAATACGGGGGATTAAGAGATTATCCACGCAGACTCGCGATATGTCGGTCAGTGATAACCGTAATCTCACTTTGTTTATTCAGTTTTTGTGTGGAAATTTTGGGCGGATTGAATACCTTGTCAAATCAAATTAATCTTTATACAAAAAAAGCTCTTTCAATTACTTTTTAACTGTCAAGGATTAATATGATTAATGAAGCTATAACTGGTTCGGAATGATGCTCTTACCAAGAAGAATCAGCAAGAAACTCGGCGGTCAATCTTTTAAATATTTTCAATTATACATTATTAAACTGTTGTCTTGTTTGAAGCTGAAAGGATTTTCATTCTTATCATCCAAATAATCTTCAATTTTGTGATATGCTTTATCTATAAGGATTTTGTTTACACTTAATTTAAACCTTTCTGTAGACAGGTCTCTCTGTGATTTTTTTAATAGTAGTTTTTCTAAACGTTATAAATGGATTTAAAAAAAGATTATATAAATATGCTTTTTTTTGTATATTGTTTTTTAAGTGATTTATAGAAGCAGGCGTTACTTTGCGGAATTCCATATTACAAGCAATATAACAGAACTAACTACTTTGCTATAATCCGCACGGGTTAAGTGAATGCATGCAAAGCCAATGTGTATGAAGCAGGCAAAATCTACGCACCTTATACATGCAGGACCAGCCACCACATGCACCTCAAGGCGCAATTCACCAGCAACAACGAACACAAATGCAGCACACACACCCACCACCACAATCTCGACGATCGTTTCGCCCCGAAACCGAAGCATCATCAGGAGGATAGGCTTCACGATAAAAATCGTACTGTTTTTTAAGACTAGACATTTTAATCGAATTTCGTTTCGCAAACGGCGTACCCATTTTATTTTTATTCATACTAGTCCACTACAATTAGTCTTTTTATTCTAATTAATAATTAATTAAGAAAAAAAACAACTTTTCATTTAGTCAGTAAATTAAATCATTTATAATTAAATCAACCAATTTTAATACAGTAATATTAAATAAGTAATAATCAATTTTAACGAGATGAGGGAATCTATTTTTGTTTTAAATCGATTTAATTTTGAAATTTGAAGGGCCCCCCCCTTCAAATTTCAAAATTACATCAATAACTGTTCTTTTGATATATAATATACATATACATATACATTATTATTAACATTATTTGATTTTTGTGCATAAAAATATACATAATTATAAAAAGATTGGCGATGTATATAATAGACAAAGTAGGAACCGACATAAGCTTGCGGCTCCTGCTTTGCGCCTAGCAAAAGTACGTAAATCGTTTGTGGGTTTGGGTATAAGATTCTATAACAAAATTCCACAATCAATTTTAACTTTGCCATTACAGCAATTTAAAAATACTGTTAAAAAGAGGCTGATACAGAAAGCCTATTATACCGCGGAGGCTTACATTGAGGATAAGGATGTGTGGATATAGGTGCACTTCTACCCTGTACAAGACAGTAATAAATAAATGTAACTAGTTCTAAGATTTATATTTTAAAAAGAGCAACCGCCGAGTTTCTTGCTGGTTCCTCTCGGTAGAAACAGCTTTCCGAACCAGCAGTAAAGTTGACGATTCAAAAGCACTTGTTTACAAGTTTACTTGAATAAAGAATATTTGAATTTGAATTTGAATTAATAAAGGATACCATCCTGTTACTAGAACAGTGGCTTCCTCTTCAAAAATAATCACAGACAGTGATAAATATATACATGCATGTAACAAACCAGTAATACACGTTATAGATCCACGAGAGCGTTTCGATAGCGCGTTTCAGTTAAGAACAGCGCCATCTAGTTTCGACATTTGAAAACTAAAATGAATTCCACATTGCATTTTAACACAAAAGTTAAAGTTAAAAATAACCTATGGGTGTTTTTAATTAAAAATTGTATATTTAATTATATTTTTTTAGTATTATAAAGCTTGTATTATAAGCTGTGATAGCCCAGTGGTGAGACCGTGCGACTCTCTAGAGACGAACATAGGTTCAAACCCGGGCAGGCACCAATGAGTTTTTCTATTAAAACTCATGTGTCTAATTCATAATTGCAATTTATCACACGCTTTTCGGTGAAGGAAAACATCGTGAGGAAACCTGCATATCACTAGAGAATTCTGGAGATATGTGTAACCTACCAATCCGCATTGGAGCCGCGTGGTAGGTCTTAGCTCCAATCCTTCTCTCCAGAAACGGAGAGAGGAGGCCTATTCCCAGCAGTGGGATATTAACAGGCTGTTACTTTACTTTACTTTAGTATTATAAATGTTTAGTAATTATTTTGTACACTCCCTTCGTAGATATTTTATTAAGTCCTCTGCCCTAAAGGTTCTATGGAAGAGCGATTTCTTTTTAGCGATAATGCCGCCTATTTTACCGATACTGCTTTTGACTATCTGTATGTATTAAAAGTAATGAAAGTATTATTTTGCTATAATCCGCGATAAAAAAAAATATATGTATTGCTAAATATATAACTATCCGTTTTTATATCCGATACATGCAGAATTCCCAAGAACACAACAGTACAAAAGCACTGCACACATTCACTACCACAGTCTCGACGTCTAATCCTATAAATTATGTGCGTTATAGTTGACAGACAACTGGCGAATATACAACCAGCATCGAAAAATCAATAAATTCCTCCTCGGAATCGAACTTGCTACCCGCGTAGCTGAACGGGCCAATCAATCACGAAATAATAATAGTAAGATTTCTCCACATACTTTTAATCTTTCTTTACCATGAAAATGTACAAATTCAAATTCAAAATATCCTTTATTCAAGTAAACTTGTAAACAAGTGCTTTTGAATCATCAACTCTACTGCTGATTCGGAAAGCTGTTCCTACCGACAAGAGCCACCAAGAAACTCGGTGGTTGCTCTTTTCAAATATAAATCTTATAACTAGTTACATCTAGTCATTACTGGCTTGTACATGGTAAAGGAGTAGCTATATCCACGCATTCTTATCATCTATATAATCCTCAATAGTATAGTAGACTTTCTGTGCAAGCTATGTCCATCTGAAATTAAAAGTAAAGTAATAATACAATACAAAAGTAATAATAAAATTATTTTGCTATAATCCGCGATACAGTAAATAGAAAATATATATAGTGTATAAAGCAAAGCAAAGGCTTTGCGATTTTGTCGTGGAGTCTATCTTCTGATGATGCTTCGGTTGCGGGGCGAAACGATTGTTGAGTTTGTGATAGTGAACCTGTGTAGTGCTTGTGTATTGTGGTGGAAGTGGTGGAGGTTTGTGCATGTGTTTTTACGAATCCTGCACTTATCGGGTATGAAAATACTGATAGTCCACTATACATTAAACACTATATATATTTTCTATTTACTGTATCGCGGATTATAGCAAAATAATTTTATTATTACTTTTGTATTATGGATCTCCGCAAAGTAACGCCTAATTCTATGAATTATTTAATAATACAATAGTATACGTTATATCACACAGGAAAGCACCACGAGTACGCATAATTCAAAACACTAAACGGATCCAGTACTTATAGATGTTTTTGCCAACTGCATAAATTGTTTAGCTGTTTCGTAAGCTAAACGTTTCTCGGTAACGGAAATAATTTCCTAGGTATTTAATTTTATTTATACTTAAACAATACTAGCAATGCCCCGCGGTTTCAACCGCGTAGATACCAATCTCGTGGTAGTGGACTAAATCAGACTATAGACATATTTTTGTAAATTGAAAGTTTGGCCCTGGGACTTATCAATAGTTAAGGCAAAGGAAATTTTTAACGGAATGTATTCATAGGTACACAAATACAATACGCTACAATTGTAAAAAAAAGTAAAGTAACAGCCTGTTACTATGCCCACTGCTGGGCTAAGGCCTCCTCTCTCAGTTATTGGAGGGAAGGATTGGAGCTAAGACCTACCACGCTGCTCCAATGCGGATTGGTAGGTTACACATATCCCTAGAATTCTCTAGAGATATGCAGGTTTCCTCACGATGTTTTCCTTCACCGAAAAGCGTGTGATAAATTGCAATTATCAATTAGACACATAAGTTTTAATAGAAAACTCATTGGTGCCTGCCCGGGGTTTGAACCTATGTCGTCTCTAGAGAGTCGCACGGTCTCACCGCTAGGCTATCACAGCTTATTGGCTACAATTGGTATGGCATTAATTTTCTCTATTGACATTTATAAATTCGTTACATCTTTTGATTGGAATGTCCGATTTTAATAATTTAAAAAAGTATTTTACAGTTATTGAAAGAATTTTTCAATAAAATATCATTAAATAGGACAAGGATTAATACGAAGATATTAATAAAATGGTTTAATTGTTGTCGGCTTTTTTATCAACTTTTACAATGTAAAAAAGTAGTTATATTGGCATAACTATAATAGTTAGACATATGGTATCGCAGACTTTTTTGTGGATATTGATACGTTCTATAATACTGTAGAATATTTTTTTGTTCTGTCATCAATAATTTCCGCAGCGCACGCGATGAAAGATTTTTACGACTAAATTATTCATACCTTATTACAGTTTTATTAGGGATCCCTATTTTAAAAAAAAAATGCAATATAGCCTATGTTGCTCAGGCAAGAAGCAGCTTTCCAATGGTGAAACAATTTTTGAAATCGGTCCAGTAGTTTTTGCGTGAAAACATTACAAACATACATACACACACATCATCCCGCTACTCCGCAATGCTCATCCAGCTGGCCCCAACAACCTTCCTGATGTCGTCGGTTCAGGGAGACGGAGGACGCCCTACACTGTATTTGCCAAGACGCGGTTTCCATTCCAGGTTAACCTGATATAATTCGGCGTGAGTAAGCCGGTGTCTACACTCTAACTATGACTCATTTTTTGTACAGTAAACCATCAAAAGTTTCCCAGTTCCGTAATATATTCCGGTTTTGGTCACGGAGCTCCGAAATCAAACGCTGTGGTTTGTGTGAAAAAAAAACTTTGTTACAATCACCTCTTTGTCACCAACCTTGATTTAGGCCGGATTCGGATTACAATGTTCGGATTTAAACTAGAAACCGGTCAGGAGAATGCATGGCTGGCGTTTTTTTAAATTCAAATTCAAAAACCTTTATTTGTGACCTTAACTTATCATCATCATCCTACTGCCCTTATCCCACTTTAAGTGGGGTTGGCACAACAAGTTACAAACATGTTGTCACTTGATTTGACTACGTAATTAGGACCGGCCGCCTGCCTGACGACAACTCACCTTAGTCGTATTTTACGACACCTCGGTAAGATGATTGTGGTCTATTTCACGCAGCCGTATACCACACGGCATTTGTGACCTTAACTTATATATACAGAAAAAAACAATACAGAGAAATATAAGAAACTGTTAAAACAAAAACGCAAGATATTAAAAGTAAAAGACAAGATACTAAAAAAGACAAATAAATATAATAGGAAACAAAATGTTAGACACGGACATCGGCTTTAACCTATGGCAGGAATCCTAACACTGATTTACAGTGACTGCCATTCAATAATCAATCAATCAATCTTTATTGCATTTACAGGATGTTACAATTACAATTTATAGTAACTACAATTACAGTTTTCAATTTTACAATTTACAAAAGCGTCCAA
This sequence comes from Morpho deidamia, assembly GCA_947086505.1. NCBI lineage: Eukaryota > Metazoa > Arthropoda > Insecta > Lepidoptera > Nymphalidae > Morpho > Morpho deidamia. Next base: position 10,896,562 of record CAMTZC010000008.1, read on the forward strand.
TAAATAAATATTTAAATTTAAATTAAAGTATATATATCAAAGTCTCGTGTAACCATTTTATTAATTTGTGAGAACGAAAAAAAAGTGACAACATAGAACAATACCGAAGTAAATAAATCCTACCAATCGTACTTCCTATATCACGTTGTTTGGCCTAAATCGAAAGATTTATTTATAGAAGGTTTTTATATATTTTGGTTTTTGGTTATTGAATAAATTTAACTGAGCTATTACACTATATAATTCATTTTAGTAATACAGGTGTTACATACAGGAAAAAATGATTTCTGATAGTCAAGTCATGGAAATGTCATCCTATTCCTATTGAATTAACAGGTTTTCTATAGCCTTTATGTTACCCCGGTGAATAAGCATTAATTGTGCCAAATTTCATCGATAGTGGTTTAGCCAATTCGTCGCGAAAACGTAACAGACAAATAGACAGACTTTTGCGTTATAATATTAGTAGTTTATTTATTTTAGTAAATAAGCCTTGATTACTTACATTAAATATACATTGAAATAGCTGAGTTAAGTTTATTTACTAAACAGAAACCAAAATATATAAAAACTTTCTTAAAATAACTCTTTCGACGTAAGTCTAACGACGTGAAATAGAACTTCTTTAAATTACAGATGTGACTTAACTTCGATAGGTTGATAGTAGACGGCGTTTTCTTTATGTCATGCTATTCGTTTTAAAATTTACAGGATTTCTATAGCCTATATGTGATGACCCAGAAACGTGGTCGCTGACTATGGGCCTCATAAGAAAGCTCAGAGTCACTCAGCGAGCTATGGAGCGAGCTATGCTTGGTGTATCTCTACGTGATCAAATCATGAATGAGGAGATCCGTAGAAGAACCAGAGTTAACGACATAGCTCATCGTGTAGCGAAGCTGAAGTGGCAATGGGCGGGGCACATAGTACGTAGAACCGATGGGCGTTGGGGTCCTAAGGTTCTGGAATGGCGACCCCGCACCGGTAAACGCAGCATTGGAAGACCGTGCGGTGTTGAGATCCCTTAAGGAGACCTATGTCCAGCAGTGGACGTCGATCGGTTGAACAAGAAGAAGAAGAAGATAGCCTATATGTGTAACCCCGATATATAAGTTCCATTATTACTAATTAGTATATTGATGACTATGCTTTGTTCAATTTTTTTTATAAAATAATTTTTAAATGATTTATAGAAGCAGGCATTACTTTCCAGAATTCCATGTTACACAAACTATAATTGAACTACCTTGCTATAATCCGCGTGTGTTAAGCGAAGGTATGTAATGCCAAGTGCATGAAACAGGCAAAATTCACGTACTCTTACACATGCAGAACAAGTCCAATGTATCCCCTTGGTATCACTTAATGAGTACCATTTAAAAAAGTAATTATTGAATGATGAATTTTAATTAATATAAATGTAAGACCTTTTTAGTTTTAAAAAGTATATTTTTTGTTATGTCATAGAATCCTTTATATAAAAATTTAAATTGTTAGAATTACCAGTTACGTTTAATAAAATATTATAGAATTTCTTGCTGTTTTATCAATACTAGGTGTATAATTCAATATCTCTAACAGGTTATGGGCCCAGGCTATTGATATAATCGTAAAGAGCAGTTAGTGTAACTCGGTATACCGATAGGAATAATAAAGCATTTCTTTGAGATGGATGTAACTAATATAAAAATGAACATAGACCGCTTTGATGGAAATAATTTTCGACAATGGAAATTTCAAATTAAATGTGCTTTGAGAGCGAAAGGTATTGATATATCTGTTTTAAAACCAGAGTATGATGATGCCGAATGGCTTCAAAAAGACGGCATGGCTATGTTCATTATTACATCAGCAATGGATTATAGGCAAATTGCCTTAATAGAAAACTGTGATAGTGCTGCGAAGATCATAGAAAAACTTGAGTCGATTTATGAACAAAAATCGGAATTTAACAAGATGTTGTTTCACGAAAGATTTTATCAATATAAAATGATTCCTTCTGATAATATGGCACAACACATTTCCAAAATAGAAAATTTAGCTCAGCAATTAAAGGATTGTGGCGAAGCAATAAGTGAAACTGCCATTATAACAAAAATAATCAGCACTTTGCCATCAAAATATCGTTCGTTGCGACAAGCCTGGATGTCGCTAGATTCGGCTCAACAGACGATTCAAAATCTTACAGCTCGACTAATGGATGAAGAAGCTAGTTTGATGGCAGAAGAGGAAAATGAAGTTTGTTTAGCTACACAAGAAAGAGGAAAACAAAGAAAGACTAGTTCTGAAAACAACGTTACAGAAAATATACATCATCGTTTTGTTTGTTACAATTGTAATAAACGTGGACACTTTGCTAAGCAATGCCGTGCAAAGAGATACGGACAAAATAAACATGATAATAATATGTTAGCATTTCACGTAGATGAAAGCGCAATCACTAGTGATGACGTTTGGCTTTTAGATAGTGGTGCATCTGCGCACATGACTTTTCGAAAAGAATTTTTTCTAGAATTAGAATTATTTAGTGATAGTAGTAAAAGGCTTGTGAGATTAGGAAATCAACAAAATTTGAAAGTCCATGGCGTTGGTTCGATTCTGATAAGGAACTACATAAATGGACAGTGGGAGCAAAATATAATAAGAGAAGTCATTTATGTGCCTGAACTGCAAAGAAACTTGTTTTCAGAAGGAGCGATTATGCGTTTAGGGTATGTGATTATAAAGAGAAATATCTCAGCTCTTATTTATAATGACAATAAGATAGTATTAAGTGCAACACAAAAGTCAAACAACTTGTATGAAATGAATTTTAAGACGATTATAAATGGAAGTTGTAATATTGTAGAAATAAACCAGAACAGTCTTAAGGTTTGGCATGAGAGACTTGGACATCTCAATATTAGAGAAGTAAAGAATATGATTAAAAAAGGCCTAATACCATGTAAAGACCTAAATGATGATAACTTTGTGTGTGAAGGATGCTTGTACGGAAAACAAAGTCGTTTTCCATTTCATAGTTCATGTCGGAGCCAGATTAGTCCTGGAGATCTGATTTATAGCGATGTATGCGGCCCTATGAACGTGCCCTCTATTGAAGGTATGAGGTATTTTGTTCTATTTAAAGACGCCGCTACCAGTTTTTTGCACGTGACTTTTATGAGGCAAAAGAGTGAAGTTTTTGATAACTTTAAACTATTTAACGCCTTTGTACGAAATAATTTTAATCATAATGTACGAATTCTCCATACTGATAATGGTAAAGAGTATCTTAACGCTGTTTTCAAAGATTTCTTAAATAAAAATGGAATAAAACATGAATGTACTGCTCCTTATACCCCCCAACAAAATGGACGTGCTGAAAGAGAATTACGCACTGTCATGGAAAGCGCGCGGTCAATGATTTATAGTCGTGATCTCCCATTGAATCTATGGAAAGAAGCTGTTGCATGTGCAGTTTATATACTTAATAGGACAACCTCTAGTCAAACGCCTGAGAAGACACCATATGAATTGTGGTCGGGAGAGAAACCAAATCTTCAGCACCTTAAAATATTTGGCTCTTATGGTTATGTTCATATCCCTGATGCTTGTAGAACTAAACTAGAGAAGAAAAGTGAAAAATTGATTTTGGTAGGATATGAAAATCAAAATTATAGAATGTATGATTGTGTTACGAACAGAATAAAAGTATCACGCGATGTAGTATTTGATGAGATTACTAATACTGATACAAAAACAACAAATGCAGTGATTTTGGAAGAAACCACCACCAGTTTAAGAGAGTCAACGGGAGAAACATCTACGCCAATGTCTACTCGTATACCAACAGAAGAAACAGTTAGTGACGACAGTTTAAGAAGTTGTAATGAAGATAGCGATATAACGTATGAGCCTTCATCAGAAATTAATGATTTACCAGAAAATTTCAATATGAATTTAAGGTCTAGAATTAATACAGTAAATGATATAAACCTGACAGAGTATTATGTGCCATCGACTTACGAAGAAGCTATTTCAAGTAATGAATCTAGTAAGTGGATAACTGCAATAGCAGAAGAGTTAAAGGCTCATGAGGACAATAATACTTGGACTATTATCGACAAGACAAACAAAAAGCCTATAACTTCAAAATGGGTGTTTAAAATAAAGAAAAATAATGCTGGTGGTATAGAGAGATATAAAGCTCGACTGTGTGCCAGAGGCTTCACTCAAGTGAAAGGTATCGATTATACTGAAACATTTGCACCAACAACAAGGTATGAGTCTATTAGAATCTTATTAAGTTTATCTGTTAAATATAACTATGAAATTTTGCAATTTGACATAAAAACAGCATTCCTATATGGAGAACTCGAAGAAGAAATTACTATGGAAATTCCCAAGGGAGTAGTCGCTGAAAGCGGTAAAGTATGCAAACTAAATAAGTCTTTGTATGGACTTAAGCAGGCGCCTCGTTGCTGGAATATGAAATTTACCAACTTTTTAAAGTCATATGGTTTTACACAATTAGAATCTGATCACTGTGTTTTTAATAGTCACTTTAATAATGAAAGAGTGCTATTAATATTGTATGTAGATGATGGGTTGGTGTTTGCTTCAAGCACAAAGACTTTGAACTTAGTTATTGCTGCACTGAAAGAAGGTTTTGATATTAAAGTTTTAGATCTAAATTGTTTTGTAGGCTTAGAAATCAATAAAACTGAGACATATGTACGTATAACTCAGGAAAAATACATAGAACAAGTAATTAAGAGATTTAATATGTTAGATGCTAAACCATGTTCGACACCTGTAGATTGCAATACGACATTGATCAATTTTCATGATACAGAAACAGTACATTTTCCCTACAGGGAAGCAGTTGGTTCTTTATTATTTTTGGCGTCGGCTACACGTCCAGATATAGCATTTGCTGTTAACTTAGTATGCCGTTATGTAAACTGTCCGAGTACTATTCATGTAAAAGCTGTAAAACGAATTATAAGATATTTAATTGCTACAAAACATATGGGAATAGAGTATAAAGGAAATTTAGAATTAGTGGGTTATTCTGATTCAGATTACGCTAGTGATGAAGAATCCAGAAAATCCACCAGTGGCTATATTTTCTTTATGAATAATGGCCCAATTACATGGGCAAGCCGAAAGCAGCAAACTATTGCATTATCTACAATGGAAGCCGAATTTATGGCAGCTAGTGATGCTATAAAAGAGGTTTTATGGTTAAAACAATTTCTCATTGATTTAGGTGAACCACAAGAATGTGTTAAATTATTTATAGATAATCAGGCCGCAATTAGATTAATTAATAATCCTGTTCTTCATCAGAGATCAAAACATATAGATATTAAATATAAATTTTTACGCGAGAAGGTGGAACGAGGTTTTATAAATGTCCATTATGTGGCAAGTTCAAATCAACTAGCTGATTTTTTAACGAAATCTTTACCTCCAGAAAAGTTTTGTCTAAATAGGAATCAAGTAATCTGTTAGTTTAATCGTTTGTCTTATTTTATAAGTTAATGTAAAATTAGTGGGAGTATTGAATGATGAATTTTAATTAATATAAATGTAAGACCTTTTTAGTTTTAAAAAGTATATTTTTTGTTATGTCATAGAATCCTTTATATAAAAATTTAAATTGTTAGAATTACCAGTTACGTTTAATAAAATATTATAGAATTTCTTGCTGTTTTATCAATACTAGGTGTATAATTCAATATCTCTAACAGTAATAATAAAAATTATTTTGCTATAACTGCGATAAATTATTATTAGAAAAATTATTATTTCAGTCATTTCTAATACATTTTTAAATATTAAAAAAAAACATTTAAAAATAACCAAATCGGGATCCACGGGGAGCGAAGAAAGGATCCAAGCTCTCGGTAGCTAAGAATACATAGAGAGGAACCTCCTCAGATACGTGTGTTCTCAAACTGCCAACTTTCAAAATTGTTTAGTGTTACTACATAAAATCATCGCGGATTGTAGCAAAATAAAAATACTATTATTTTTGTACTATGGACCTCCGCAAAGTAATGCCTAATTCTATAAAACAGTACCATTTATTTATAACTACGGATCATTTTATATTAATTTCGCCTTACGCTTGAGCGGTTCATTCTAGCGCAATTCTATACTGGATATGACGTATGGTCTAACAATGGTAAGCGACGCTCTAGCTGACTCACCCACCAATATTATCGAGCTAATAGCCATTAGTTATACCTTAAGTGAGAAGCAGAAGCGATTCTATAAGCGTATTTAAAAATGCAATGAAAAGCTATGGCGGTATTCATTTGTTTATAAATTTCTTTCTCTCTTTCTTTATTCGACATGCACAACGTTGTAAATGAGAAAGAAAAAAATTGCACATGTACAAACCGAACTTATCCCTAAAAGGGATCTCTTCCAGTTAACCTTTGAGTGCCAGAAGAAAAACGACAATAAGTGAAATACGGGCAATGAAATAGAAAGGAAGAAAAAGAAAACTAACGAAACACTATACATAGATTAATATTCAATAAAAAACAATTGTAGTCAAAATTAAAGCGACTAAATTTTGTATTTAAAGTAAATTACTTGGGGTTGAACAAATGCATAATAGTGTGTAACTCCTATATTATTAAGTAGAAAGTTTGAGTGTGTATGTGTGTTTATACATTCATGTGCTCTGGGGTTCAACTTAACAGATTGATACAAAATTTTGTATAAAGATGGAATTTTCATCTTTAAGTCTTTTTATATAAAAATTAAAGCTGACTTATTTTTTGAAAACATCTATTATAAAACAAAGTCCCCAAAAGCTGTCTGTCTGTATGTTATCGATTTTCTCATAATCTACTGGACGGATATTTGTACGGTTTTTACTAAAAGGTCGTGCAATTCTGGAAAGCTTAGGTTAATAGTACATTACGATGTTTTTGTAAATAGTGTGAAAGAGGTCGCGCAGTTGTAATAAAATGACCTGCTGGTAACTTTAGTAGTGTACGCCGTGTAAACCAATACAGATACACTAAACTAATGTGCTAGAGAATTGTAGATTTACAAAAATTCTACAAATAAAGTCTGCAACAGTATGTCTCTATTTCTTATGGTTAACTCACAATAACTATTTTATGGTCAAAATTTCAATTAAATACGCAACGGGTAAAGCCACAACCAGAGCTTAGTATACTTATTATTAAATACATTTCTATATAAATTCTATCATTATTTTGTACTATGGAATTCCGTAAAATAATGCCTACATCTGTAAAATATCTAATAAATAAAATTAATAATAAAATGCGCATCTCTCATCACTTGCACCACAACACAGCGGTTAGTTATTTTAATGGGCGTCAATTGTTTCAACTATTAATGGGGCACGAGTCCCGCATTCGATTCTCGGGCGTGAAAAGAATTATTGTTCTTTGCTTTCTCAATTGATATTGATACAGTAGTCTTTTGTGTAAAACGGTAGTTCGAGCCATAGATATAGACAATAAAGCTTCTGTTTTACAATAAAGACGTCTTTGGTAAGCGATATCACTTTAAGGAATGGAATACAAAGTTATTCGAAGTATTTCTATTATCTATTCTTTCCGACGTTAGAAACGACGCCGCTTTCCCGATGTGAACGTGTTTTGTGTAAATCAGTTTGAAGATGAAACTTGAATCTTCGTACAATAACTATTTTAATTAAAAAAAAAACACCATCCTTATACAAAATCAACGGAATTAATGGAATAAAACATCGCGGTAAGAAATGAGTGTGGTCTATTCTACCCAGCTGGTTACCACACGGCGGGTCAACTTACTTTAGATAGTCTAGAATTACATCTTGCTGATTATTTAAGTGCGTAAATGTGAATTTAGGCTATTTAGTTTTTTCTTATAGCCCGAGTTATTGAGAGCGAAGAAGTGTGGGGAAAAACATTTTTGTCACGTAGTTTTTTTGGTGAATTCAACATTGTATGGATTCTACAATAGATGTATTTTTTAATTAATAAGGAGAATCTTTCGTATGACATAAAATAATTTTGGAGAAATAATCAAAATTTTCAAAAACGATTTAGTGAACGATATTAGCTTTAGACCAAGTGTGCTCAACTTGTTTAATTACCGGTTGGATCAAACGGACGATACAAAAATATTAGGCGCGCCACGACAGTATTAGTATACAGTATTTTTGATGTATTAGCAATTAGCATATTATCACGTGCATTTACTAATAAAATATTTAAAAAAGCGAGGAGAAAAAGAGAGGGAGGATGCCTATGCTCAGAAGTAGGATAGTAACACGCCGTTACTGTTACCATACTAAATTACTAGTTCTGAGGTGTGGACAGGGCTGAATAATTTTCTTACATGTTGAGTACATTCTATGATGTATAGGCGGGCCATTCTTTTTAAAGGTCGGCAGAACACACGCTCTGCGAGAGGTCGTAGCGCCGGCGGTAATAACGTGTACCGCCATCCTATTTCAAATCAAAATTTGTCCACGAGCACACTATGGCCCGCGTCATAGGGTTGAGCAAGTCTGCTTTAGAGAGATAATAATTGTGAAGTTACATTATTGTTGCACATATAAAATATAAATTTATTTAATGGTAAAAATTATAAAATTTTACTCATAACCAGGAGCATGCGAAAAGTTCAAGGGGCGAAATTAGAATGTCAGACATTTTGAGCCCTTATGCCGCCCTTTCAAAATATCTCTATTGACGATCTAATGTACCGTAAGCATTCAAAAAAAGTAATAACGCCATTTCCTTAACAATGTACACCCCACAATCCAATTCCGTTAAGGCATCTTCCAGAAAATTACGTTTGCGAAGTCATAAAGCAAGTAGATAAACCAACGATAAGGGCTAACGTAAAGAGCATAGTGCAGTTAGCGGACTATTTTTTCACGTTTGATAAATCACGGCCGTCCAACCCCACCCAGCCGCACCCTGCTATAAAACACCACCTATTTTCTTCGACATTTGCTCAAAACGGGGTGCGGTGCCATACAAGTCTATTACCACGACCCCATCGCCATATCACCAACCTCCGCCCCGACCTCAATAAGTCACAAAACAACCTATAAAGACAAGGAACGACCTTAAAGTAGAATAAACAGATGATCCGCCAAATGAGGGACGTCATACCTGCAATAAAGGCGTGTATACAAACCCCGACGCGCCCTTTCACTAATGAGGACAGTTTATGGGGCGCGCTAGCATTTAAGTTTATTGTCTATGCGCGCGCACCCCGTGCTGCTCCCTTATAAGCGGTGCATTCCTACGGAATGCTCAGTTCGACACGTGGTGCCGAGGAACGCGGTGTTCGCTCGGATGTTATAATACGCGATAATTTGTTTCGTTACTACAAATGAGTGAGTCAACTCGCCTACGTCTGTTAATTAGACTGTAGCCTAGAATTCGAATTATCGCGTGGGCCCGTGTTTTAGGTTAACTAACATCGTTTGCCCGTGTTAATGGAGTTCAAATAAATTGCTTCCATGTTGCGTCTTCCTGGCGTTCAATTTCCTTCCCGACCTTGTATACTTCGGTACAGCCTGCCTTCATAAATTGATTTCATTGATCCTTTTATAAATAACTATTTCTAGCCGCCATTTTAAAATACCCTCAATTTGTTTTTACCATTTGCTAATTTTTAACATTTGTTTATTCCTATGCGCGAAAATAAACAGAAGTTTTAACATCTTATATTTGAATAAAGCACACAGAATATAGGAGAAATAGCATAAAAAAGGTTAAAAATTTAAACACAAAGCTTTCTTTTTTCCAAATTCGATTGACATTCCTCTATAGCTATAATACGACTTCTGTACAGATTAAATTTACCTTTAATCATTTATTTATGTATTAATTGCTCTCTAACCATGCGTTGCTGTGGCTCAGTCTGGTTTCCAATTCCCTCGAAACAGAATTCAACGGCTAACAAAATGCTCCGATCGCCACCAAACTTTATAGGAACTTCCGCTGGGTCAATCTAAATATGATTTCAAATAGAAATTTTTTTTTTTTTTTTTTTCTTTTCTTTTCTTTCTATCTAAGATCAGTCTCAGGACTATAATTAGATTTGATGTGTTTGCTGTGACGTTGGGATTAATCTCATCCTACGATGAGACAATCCTCTGTATTAATGTATGTTATACATTTTTTTTTATATACTTTATTTATTTATTTTTGTTTATATGCTTGCTAGCCGTGCCCTTTTCAAGCGGTGTTTGCTAGCATTTGCATTTAGTAGCATCACAGCTAAGTTGTTTTTGTGGCTTTTAAGCCTTAGTTTATATAAATCATAAGACCTTATGATTTCTTGCCTAACAGTTGGAGTGTCTAGGTAGCTATGTACTTCAGTGTTTTTTATAAACCAAGGTGCGTTGCTTATAACTTTTAATGCATTGTTCTGAAAGCGTTGGAGAATTTCTATGTTTGAATGACTTGCTGAACCCCACAGTTGTATACCGTACGTCCACACTGGCTTTATTATAACCTTGTAAATAAGGAGCTTGTTTTCAAGGCTAAGTTGAGATTGTCGACCAATAAGCCAATACAATTCTCGAAGTTTTCTATTCGCTTGTTCTCTTTTTGCTTTTATATGATCTCTCCATGTTAACCTTCTGTCTAGGTGGATGCCTTTGACAATTCCTTTGACACATCAAAATACAGTAAAATATTTGCTTGGTTTAGACGTTAATATTGTTTGAACTAGGTTCTAAGTTAACAAAGAACATGTTTAATGGCATTTTGTTCTTTCTAGATTTAGCACAAATTACTTCTCCCCTGACTTTGTTACCCGATTTTTCAATTTCTTCAATAATAGCATCAATAGGTGTGGTATGATGGAGGTTTTTAATTACAATTCTGTAGCACTTGTTTTCTTTTTGGGTGAATGTATGTCCAATTAAATTGTTTCTTCGAATCACTTCAATTAACTTTTTATACACCTCAGTAGTTTGTGTACTGATCCTAAGCTGGTTTTTATTTATTATTCTGTATGAATAGCTATCACAGGCTACAGAGTTGTTCAGTAATTCAGATAGCTTTGAGACATCTTCAACACCGTAGAGGATGATAGGTGGTGGTTTAATACTTTTTTGTGTTGGAGTTTCATTTGTTGAATTGTCTATGACTTCTACTGGCAGATCACCAAAGCGGTTTGAAGTGGTAACCGCATAGGTTGAGAGGTTTTTTGTTTCTCTAAGCGGTGGGCTGTTAGATATTTTCTTTCTTTTAGGATTTCGTTCAGTAGGTATTTTTTGCCAGGAGGGAGGGCAATTTTTCTTGTTCTGTTCTATGTCAGGTGTCACAGTTGATGTATTATTATCAGTATTGGAAGTTAGAATATTTCCTACTGAAGAGGATCTTGGTCTTGGAGTAAAAAGGCTGGGATGGAAAGCCTGTTGAATATATTTCTTAGTAATGCTGCCAGTAGCATTCACTGACACAGGGGCCTGGTCGCCTACCCCTGTGTAGTCTTCGGTAACATATTTCACAGTCGCAGGCCCGGGTACCTGCGAGCGCCGGGCGTTAGCCGGATCACATGACAAATTATTCTCATTATCACTCATATTTCCATTACAAAAAGATGGGGCATACTCATGACACTTTCCCAAGGTGCCAAGGTCACATTTTTAGATTTTATTAGCTCTGGGTCTGTGATTGCCCTGCCAGGTTGTTTGACCGCCGCCTGTTATTCGGCGTTGGTTGTTCGTTTGGCGCCACCCAGGGAGTACGTGTAGGGTTAACTTGGCAGTACCTACGGACGCGAACAACATCACCCCCCAAATAGAAAATGACATTAAAATCGTCCAGCCGTTTCCGAGTCTAGAAAGGACATATAATAAATAATAATAGTTCAGCTTTATTTAGTCCATACATTTACAAAAACAATCGAATAACTAACAATAACAAAAAAACTTTATCAGAATTTACACTATTATTCTAAAACTTGCATTCATCATCATTCATCATTCTCCTGCCCTTATCCCACTCTAAGTGGGGTCGGTATCACATGGTATAAACATGTTATTAAATGATTCTCCTAGGTATTTTACGACCGACTGCCTGACGTCAAATTACGACACCTCGGTGAGAAATGAGGGTGGTCTATTATATTCAGCCGGACACCACGATTCTAAAAATTGCATTAAATTTAAATTAAATTATATTTATGTGTCAAAATTAAAAATGTCAAAAAAGTGTTAAATGTATAGTGGAAAATTGTAGAAATAATAAAAAGTATTTTTAGTCTTTTAGGTTAGTTTTATGTATGGAAGCCGTTCGGATAAAAGCCTCAATCCAAGTTCCAATTATCTCTGTCTTCAGCTGTCTCGAACTTTTGCCTGCGTTTCAGATAATTTCAAGAAAGGACAGACAGACAAACAATCATTCTTATATATTAGACTAGCTGATCTTGCGTCTCAAATCAAATCAGTGTATTTACAAAAGTAATAATAAAATCATTTTCCTATAATCCGCGATAAAATTTGACGATATTTGACTGACCCGTTGGCGCAGTGGGTAGTGACCCAGCCTTCAGCTCAGTAGTTCGCGAGTTCGATTCCCGCCAAGGGCCATCATTTTCTTAAAACGATTTGTTGGTTCTTCGAGCCTGGGTGTATATTTGTACTTAAGTATGTATTAAAATTATATATGTAGTATATCTACCAGTTGTCCGTCACCCATAACACAAGTACTATGTTACTTACTTTAGGGTCGGACAGTGTGTGTAAGTGTCTGATATATATTTATTTATTATATAATTGTTTACCGCGGATTATAGCAAAATAATTTTATTACTACTTTATTATGGATCTCCGCAAAGTAACGCCTAATTCTATAAATTGTTTTCAGTGTATTTATTTGAAATGAACATGAAAGTAGTTATTGTGAGTTAACCGTAAGAGATATGTTATCGCGGCTTTTTTTAAGTAGTAGTAGGAAGTATTTTTCTAGATCTACAGTTCTCTAGAATATTGCTTTAGTGTAGCTCTATTGGTTTATATGAAGCACGCGCCTTAAGCTCCCAGCAGACGAGTTTTTTACAACCTGAAATTTCGAAATTTTCATTTGAGTAAATTTTTGTGCCCCACTGATTTCCACGTGGGCGAAATCGCTGGCATAGCTAGTATATTTATTTATAGCAAAGGATAACGGACCACCTAACTTTCACGATGTCTTTGATGTTTTACGTCGCGATTTGATAGTTCCTACAACCAAATGATAACTATTCTTAGAATATATCGCTTTTGTTTGCTATAAAGATAAATATTTTAATGGAACTTCTTAAGAAAACCGAAAAGCTTTCGTTTAAGCTACAAATCATGAAAATAAAATCGGAATAATTTATTTGACGATTAAGAATAGTGAATTAAGATTAGGCGTATAAGAGATACAACTTGACTACTATACCAGCTCATGAAGGCCCCGGATGAGCTCGAAAATAGTCGAGCAAACCCGATAGAATAAGACGTGAGTATAGCTGGTTTTATACATAAACTAAGTTTTAGCAAATTAAAGGCCTGTTACTATCCACTGCTGGGCACATGCCTCTTCTCCTCTTTAGGAAACAAGGGTTGGAGCTAAGACCTACCACGCTGCTCCAATGTAGATTGGTAGGTTCCCATCCCCCAGAATTCTCTGGAGATGTGCAGGTTTCCTCACGATGTTTTCCTTCACCGAAAAGCATGTGATTAATTGCAATTATGAATTAGATATATTAGTTTTAACATAAGAACTGATTGGTGTCCGCCCGATGTTTGAAAACGTAACCCCTTAGAAATACCGCTTAGTCATTATATAAGAAATGTATAAATATATGAGATAATATATTAGTGACTGGCCCGTTGGCGTAGGTAGCATTGGCCCTGACTCCGGGGTTGCGAGTTCGATTCCCGCCGAAAGTCCAATATTTTCTTTTAAAAATTGTGGAGCTTTCGAAACTGAGTCTATTTATATTTTTGAGTATTTATTCATAATACAAGCATTATGTTTCTTTGGGACAGACGGACATGTGTTTAATTGTGTCATATATATATTGTCCCATATAGCACTAGACATATGCATCAGATTCATATATGTCTATTTTACTGTTTACACGAACAAATTGCACGTTGACACATTTTATATATAGTGAATTTAAATAAACTTTATGTAATATATTGCATTTAAGTACGAGTGACGACATACATGGATCGACTGATTCATCAAGGCCAAATACCAAAGCTGGAAGAACAGAAACAAGTTATTTTTAGTGTCTTTTATTCTACTGCAGGCTAGCTCAACCTTATGCCGGCGTGCCATAGTATTGTTACGTACTAGGGTTCGTGGATTTGGATGAAAATACCTGGTGACTCTTTAAAAACACTTTATTCAACTTTTTACTACAAACTAGTAATATTTGATAATAAATTGAGTTTTATTCCACATGTAGAAGACTTACTCAAAAAAACATTAAGACTATTAGGATTCATCATTAGGTCTACAAAAGAATTTAAAAAGTCTAAAACCAAACTAACTCTCTTTAACTCAATGATACGAAGTAAACTTGAATATTGTGCAATTGCATGGAGTCCTCATTATCAGGTTCACAAAGATCGAATCGAGAGAGTTCAAAAGAAATTTCTGCGTTACTTAGGATATAAAGATAATATTTTGACCCAAACTAAAACCTACAATGAACTCTTAAAATTCTATGGAACCCTTTCACTATCCGATCGGAGAAATTTGATAGATCTTTCCTTTTTACAAAAAATTGTAAATGGAGGTATAATCAATACCTCCATTTACAACTTATTACAGAAAATAAAATTAACCGTGCCAAGACAGAATGCAAGGTCTCACATTAAAATAAAACAAACTTTTAAGTCTAGATATACTAAAAGTAATTTGGGCTCTGCTGCACCACTGAACAGGGCTGTTATAACATATAATAATATTTTTAAGAAAGCTAATATAGACATTTTTAGGGACTCTAATAAAACTTTTAAACAAAAAATAAAAAAAATACTTAGCAATGCACTTAGCACAGACCATAAAAAAGATGCCATGATTTACCATCCTTTTTAATTTCACATTTTATTTATACAAGTAAAATAGTTTTTTTTTTCTCTCTTATAACTTATAACTCCTTTTTTCTATTTCTTTTATTATTGTTTTTTTTTTTTCTTTGATATAGTAAGCACAATGTTCTTTACCTTATTTTATTATACATGCTGAGTTAGCCTTTAAGTGGGATATATAATATAAAACTTTATTTTATAAATGTATATTAGCATAAGTTAAACCAAATTGTATATCACGTTGGCTTCCTAATAAATAAATAAATAAACTTAGTACTTACAGTCTCTATATAGTCCGTTGTCTAATAAGAATGCCGAGGTCACTATTATTTTAGTTTTATTTTCGCTTGTTTATTCGCTCTTGATCGCTATTTGTAAACTGAACGTCTAGGCGCACGATACGTCCGATTATATATCGAATGAACCGATAACGACAATGTATGTGAACGGTCGCGAGTCTTAGAGGAGATCGTAAACAATCTTTTGTAAACACCCTGAATGCTCCAGCGAATTAGCGTCAAGCGGATTTGAACCTCTTTTTAGACGTTCGTAGACTGTCCCCTTTCAATTTGAACTTTATGACAAATGCATTACGTATTTGTTTCGCATGTTCGTAACAGTATGTTCCGCGAACGAATTTTGAATTTCCCACCTACTAATAATAGAAAGTTCTCAACGTGGAGAAAAAAGTTAGGCCCTTATATTAGATTAATAATCATTTTTTTTCCATTCAAGGTTAACAATTTTTTAAGATCTGCTTTAAAGGTTGAGCACTCTTGTTCTACAGTATATAACAGATATAACATGTACATAAATAAAAATATATAAAGAAAATATATTTGGCATAAAAATTTAATGATGAATTATTTTACTATTTCAATACACTGATTTCCACCCTGATACTGATAGAAATATGCTCCCGTGGACATTTTTGTAGATCTACTATTCTCTAGTATATTATTTACTGTATCTCTGTTGGTTACGCGGCGCACGCGATTAAAGCTCCCAGCGCGTTATTTTTAAAACGCGCGACCCCATCAACATTATTTATATAAAACCGTTATGTACTATAAATCTAAACCTTCTTAAAAAATTGCACTACTTTTTAGTAAAAATCGTACAAAAATAGTTTCAGCTGATTTTGAGGAATCGATCACATACAGACATACAGCTTTTGCGGACTTCAATAATCAGCGTTTGTTAAGAAAATATATAGTATGCTAGTAAGTGTAGAAAACAAAAAACCGTTCACATACTTTACACAGGCAGAGTTAGTAATCGCACGTGTCACAAACCACCACCATCAACAGCAAACTACATAAGCACTGCATACTTTCACCACGATCATCTCAAAATAGAAATACCATTAACAGGATTTCTATAGCCTATATGTTACGCCAGTATATAAATATTTCGAAATTAGTATTCATCGATATTGGAATAGCGAATTGGCCGTGAAAACGTAACAGACAGACAGACTTTCGCATTTATAATATTATATTAGTAAGTATTTTAGTTTATTTATAATAAAAATTGTCGACGTACACAATGGATAAAGTGGAAATTGCAATATGCTTGCGGGCTGCTTTGCGTCTTACAAATGTTTCTCAAAAAGATATATTTTATCCCATATTATTCCCCTGTCAATAAGCTTTAATTACGCACAAATTCCGTCAATATTGGTCCAGCGGTTTCGAAAGGGTAACAAACGGGCAGACAGATATTATATTTGTATAGATGAAAAACTTTAAAAGACTTACCATTTAAGTATGTACGCGTTTCCTCAGCAGACGTGGAAAATTTGCGGACGCGCCCATTGTCTGAGCCATTAAAATCAGTACACGTTTCAGGCGCGTAACATTTTATACATCACGACGTTCTGGGACGTTTCCTAATGTCGTTTTGAATTGACAAAACATTCAAGGAAAAGAATAAAAAGGTTGTTAAGATAATTCTAAATAAATCCAAACTAATATTATAAATGACATAGTTTGTCGGTCAGTTATGTTTTCACTAATGCAATATAAATCCAAATTTTATTGAAGGATGTATCATACATCTATCGAAATTCGTTTTTAACACTACTTTGGTCCCATTATTTTGCCGTGTGGTATCCGGCTGAGTTTAATAGACGTCCCTCATTTCTTACCGAGGTGTCGTAAAAGGCGACTAAGATAAGTCGACCCACTATGTGGTATTTGGTCTAGTAGTATAGACCACCCTCTTTCTTACCGAGGTGTCGTAAAAGGCGACTAAGGTAAGTTGACCAACCGTGTGATATCCGGCTGAGTAGAATAGACATAGGTAAAAAATGAGGGTGTAATTTTTTACCGAGGTGTCGTAAAAGGCGACTAAGGTAAGTTCACCCACTGTGTAGTATCCAGTTAAATAAAATAGACCATCCTCTTTCTTACCGAGGTGTCGTAAAATACGGCTAAGGTAAGTTGACGTCAGGCAGGCGGTCGGTAGTAAAATACATAACCGAATCATGTGACATTTTAATAGCATTTTGCGCTGACCCCACTTAGAGTGAGATAAGGACAGGATGATGATGATTTGGTCACATGATTAACATCCTTCCTCATTTTAAATACGTACCATCTCAATCTTGCTCGTTTTTTTTAAAATGGGCGTAACTTTCAGACTTCCCTCTAATCACATCACCTTAACGTTATCATCTCATTTGCATGTACTCTTCTTTCATCTGTCATATTCATTGCCCAACACTCTAATCTATACAATATGACACTCATATTTCAACGTTAATTTCCCTTAAACTTTGAGAGCCGTTGATTGTAAAACAATTCGGAACTTTACCAATTACCGACCAACTTCAATCACTAATGTATAGTATATTACGTTATTTATGGGAGATTTCGCGAATTTCTTAATCGTTATAGGTAGAGCTGTGGAATGTTTTGTAAAATTGAGTCGGCGAATAATTTTGTTATGCCCGTCTATCGATCTATTTCACTTACTTGCGATTGACATAGCATTGTTAAGTTTCATTCGAATTTTCCGCTAAAACATACATATCTGTAATAATGAATACAAGGAAACTACTGTTCAAACATGGTCTTAGCACGACATGTGCAAGAACTCCGGGTCACGAAGTTAAAATTCTTCTAAAAATAAAGACACTATACATCCAGTATAGTGTCTCGAAAAGTGATCGACTACGTAATGACTATATCCGCAGTAGGGTCAGTGTCCATCGGAGAAAAGATGCGGGAAGTCTTCGTTTGTATGGTCATGAAACACGTAAGCCGCAAAGTTATATCGGACAGAGATCAGTTTAGTAGTTTCTGGATCTAGATCCAGCGGCCGTCCAAAAAACCGTTGGCTTGAAATTGTGCATGCCGACATGAGAGCCAACAATTTACAGAGGTCGGCAAAGAGGAGGCAACGGAGAAGAAACGCGGACCCCGGGTCTTATCCAAGATAACGCTAATATGAAGAATAAGAATCCTTTTATTTATCAGTAACCTATTTCTAAAAAAAATATTGTTTGGTTTTCTTATGGCCTTGATCTCAAATAAGTTATTCTTATTTTATGTTGAAACAGACATGACAAACTGTTTCGTCTATAGCATTGACGAGATAGACATAAACAATGAATATTTGATTTCATTTGATTATAATTGTGCTCGTGATTTCGTAAAAAATAACTGGTTTGTTGGAGCAGATTACAGTGGCAGCCTACAGCTCTGGCGGCCACGGGTTCGATTCCTGGAGCCAACATTTTGTAAATAAAAATTGTTGGTTCTTTGATTATAAGCTGTGATAATTCAGCGGTGAGATCGTGTGACTCTCTTTAGATGATCATGGGTTCAAGTTCCAGGCAGGCACCAATGAGTTCTTATTTCAATTAAAACTTCTGTATCTAATTGATAATTGCAATTTATTAAACATCGTCAGGAACCTACATCTCTCTTGGGAATTCTAGGGATATCCTGGTATATGTATATAGGTTACAATCCGAATTGGAGCAGCGTGGTAGGTCATAGCTCCAGGCCTTCTCTCCAAAAAATGGAGAGAAGAGGCCTATGGCAGTGGGATGGTAACAGCAGGCCTACCATGAACTCTTATTGCGACTCAATTTAAGACGTAAACAACGACCGCGAATCGCTTTCTTTTCATGAAGCATGAAGTGTGAATTGCATTGGGGTCGTAATGTTAGAAAAGGATATTATATTAACTATAATTAACTCTGCCTCTTTTACTCACACGTTCTTAAGATGAATTCCGAACGCTCATTCGGCAACTCAGTCTTTAAGACGTCATGGTATGAAAAAGCAAAACAATTTCGTTTACATCTTCAATTGAGTCGCAATATGAGTTCATGGTAGGCTTGCAGGCGTTTACTTAACTTTTTTTACTTTTGATTATAAGTACATAAGTATGTAAATAAAATTATATGTCACAAAGTTTTCCCGCATTAATCTGGACCCCGCGTGAGTTCTATTGTAAAGTGGTTTAAATTTAAACCTTCTTCAAGAATTGCACTTATCTTTCTTTAAGCAAAAACTTTATAAAATCCGTTCAGTAGATTTTGAGAGAATCGACCACATACAGACAGACATCTTTTGGAGACTTTATTTTATATGGATAGACGAGTTATATACCATAAAAATATTATCACTTGATTACAAACTCGAGTTGTAAAAAACGCGTTCATAACACGCGTTGTGCCTCGTTACTCATTCCTTAGACACAATCTTGGTTACTCGTTAGAGGCGTCATTAGTTCCTCATATATAAACTGATAGCATCTGAACCTTATATCTCTGTAGAGCGATCTATGTTCCCGCTATTGTATTGGTGGAGGGAGATACTCGGCTGCCATCTTGGAATTTTTCAAACAGCCTCAATAATTTAACTCACTATTGAGGATAGCATAAAGTGTGCCGTGTGGTATCCGGCTGAGTAGAATAGACCACCTTCATTTCTTACCGAGGTATCGTAAAAGGTGACTAATGTAAGTTGACCCGCCGCGAGGCATTCGGCTGAGCAGAATAGACCACCCTCATTTCTTACCGAGGTGTCGTGAAAGGCGACTAAAGTAAGTCGACCTGTCGTGTGGTATCCGATTGTGTAGAATGGACCACCCTCTTACCGAGGTGTCGTAAAATACGACTAAGGTAAGTGGACGTATGCAGTCGGCCAGTCGTAAAATACGTAGCCGAATTACTAAAATCTAAAATCTAGTGCATAGCTGGTTGCAACTTAAATCAAAGCTTCGATGGCAATCTACGAGTATCAATATGATTAACAAAGCTGATTCGAAATGTGACTCTTAGCTCGAAGAATCAGCAAGAAACTGTCAGTCTTTTAAATTCGGTGTTCAATATTTTGCCAACATCCAAAAACGATATAAGAAGTAGCGGCCTGTTACAATCCCACTGCTGGGAATAGGCATCCTCTCTTCGTTTCTGGAGAGAAGGGTTGGATCTAAGTCCTACCAAGCTGCTCCAATGCGGATCGGTAGGTTACACATATCTCCAGTATTCTCTAGAGATATACAGGTTTCCTTACAATGTTTGCCTTCACTGAAAAGCGTGTGATAAATTGCAATTATCAATTAGACACATGAGTTTTAATAGAAAAACTCATTGGTGCTTGCCCGGGTTTGACCTCGTGTTCCCCTCGAAAAAGTCGCACGGTCTCGCCGCTGAGCTATCACAGCTCAAAAACGATATAAATTGTTACAAATTGTACAAATTTAAAACCCAAATTGTCTTAAACACGATAATTCCCAAAGCTTTTAAGCACAATCGAATTTAGAATTGTGGGAATACATGTCCGATTGTTGGATCCCGGCAGAGGTCCCTTAGGAGCTTAGATAAATAGACTGTAAAGGTGAACGCATTCTGTCCGTTGTTCCTATTTTAGAATTAAAAATTTATTTTTACTTTCTAATATGAAAACAACTTTATTCGTAGATGTGAATATGATGTGATAATGGCTATTTTTCTAATAATAATATCGACGAACTTTTGAACCTGGTATGATTTTTCATTAAAAACCGTGATTTGTTTTGTGGGATTCTTCGGCTAATTTTAATTAAACTTTCAATTCTTCTTGCTTTTACAGAAAAACAACTGCCATAATTTTTATTCGCCCTGTCAAATCCCATTAATGACTGAAATTTAAAAATTGGTAACTTTATTACAGAAATCTTAATCTTGAAAAAATTTCTTGTTGCCTGGCTCGTTGGCATAGTTGACAGTGACCAGTAATGTTGGTTCTTCGAACCTTGGTGTATATATGTATTTAAGTTAAAATTATATTTGTAAATATTTACTATTTCTCGTTACCCATACCACAAGTACTCACTTTGTGGACGGGGACCGTGTGTGTAAGTGTCCCATATATTTATATACTTATTTATTTGTTTGTCTTTTATAGAAATGCAGTAAATGTACTGTTATATATTTCTTATATGCGTCAATTCCTGTTAACGCAAGGTATTTTAGGGATAACAAGTAAAGAATATTCGTCTAAGAAAGGTTTTTTTGGGTTTTTTTTTTACCTTACCTTAATAATCTAAAAATGTTGTTCTTTTTAGTTTAATTTAAATTCTTTTTTTATTTTTTTATTCACTTTTTAATTGTAATTTTTTACACCTGTAGGTAAGTAAATGATATGTAAATTGAAACAAGTGAAGGTGGGCACTGGTTCCCAAAACACAGTTTAAACTAGCTTGGGAGCCAGGGACACAATAATGTGTACATGTATGTATATTTTTAAAATATTAAATAAATAAAAAAAAATTAAATCTATTCCAGAAATTGGTAGCAGATACACATTACAGAAAAATAAATTTTACCTAATGTAAACACTTCTCAACACTGCGTCGCATTGCTAACTCCAATTTCGTTTGATGCCCCGGGGCCTTCTAGCTCTTATGCAATAAATTTTATTCTTTTCTCTTCTTGACCAATTAATTCCCACAATTGGAACTAGGTATCTTCAAGGGACTTTTCACACGATCTTTAACTAACTACTATAGATGATTTATAGAAGCAGGCGTTACTTTGCGGAATTCCATATTACAAGCAATATAACAGAACTAACTACTTTGCTATAATCCGCACGGGTTAAGTGAATGCATGCAAAGCCAATGTGTATGAAGCAGGCAAAATCTACGCACCTTATACATGCAGGACCAGCCACCACATGCACCCCAAGGCGCAATTCACTAGCAACAACGCACACAAAAGCAGCACACACACCCACCACCACAATCTCGACGATCGTTTCGCCCCGAAACCGAAGCATCATCAGGAGGATAGGCTCCACGACAAAAATCGTACTGCTTTGTCGTGAAGCAGTACGATTTTTGTCGTGGAGCCTAGTATATCTAATTATAGTAATTATTTAGATAAATTCGATTTAAAAATTAAACCGTGGTTTCTAGATTCACTGAGATTCCCAAAATTTTAATATTTTTTCTAAATATTTGAATTTTCTCATTTATACATACACGATCCATCCATTGTATCGTATCGTATCCATCATCATCATTCTCCTCCCCTATCCCACTCTAAGTGGGGTCGGCACAACATGTTACAAACATGTTGTCACACGATTTGACTACGTATTTTACGACAGGCCGCCTGCCTGACGTCAACTTACCTTAGTCGCCTTTGCCAGATACCACACGGCGTTGTATCGTATCGTATCTATGTCATTAAATTTTAATGAAGCTAGCAGTAGTTCGGAATATTGCTCTTACCGAGAATGATCACCAAGAAACTCTGCGCTCATTTTTTTACACAATTTTGAATTTTTTTAATAATAATACAACCTGCAGTCTTATAAAAGGCTACGATGATTTTGCAGATACTTTTCTTCTTTCTGCTGCCCTTATCCAACTTTAACCGGGGTGGACACAACATGTTTTTCTCCTCCATTCTCTACAAAACTTTCGTTAATTCTGGCGCTACTCCTTTTGTATGTACGTCATACTTCTCACAATCCAACCATCTCCTTTAAAGCCTCCCTCTAGTCACATAGCCATCCACATTCAGATTTAACACTCGTTTAGTCACATGATTTTCATCCATCTTCATTACATGTCCATACCATCCCAATCTTGCACCTCTTGTCTTTTCTATATTGGGCGTAACTTTCAGACTTCACCTTATATACACATTTCGTATTTTATCCAATCTTGTGACACAATACATATCTTAACATTCTCATCTCATAGTTAATATAGATACCGGCTATACTCACGTCTCATTTTATCGGATTAGCCCGACTAGTTTCGAACCCGTCCGGGGCACTTATTCATGAGCTCTTTACACGTACGTACACTCGTGTAAAAATAGACGTGATAAAATTAGACGTGAGTATAGCCGGTATCTATATGAACTATGAATACTACTCACGATAGTTTAAATTTAAAAATTCTCATCTCATTTGCAGATATAAACATTTTGATAATTTTAGTTCTGTATTCACGTATTCACATACATCTTTTTTTGTTAGATACGTCCATGTCCACCTCAGTACAGAGTAATTGAAACTCGAAGATAGCAAAATCATTTTATTCCTTGATATACTGAGCCATCTGATCTAGTACTGCATTCACAGTCTAAAATGTATTCTACTCCTATATCATATAATCGAATTTCCAACGCTGGAAGTCTAAGATTTTTCCGTCTGCATTTATTTTTGGGTGGGCCTGCTTTTAATCAAGGATATCAAAGCCCCGCTGCCAGGGCTGTCAAGTTACGTACTTTTTACACTTGGCAGAAGCGCAGAGATCACCCTGATAATTCTTGAGCAGTCCAAATATACATATCACGCTTTTTTTCTCTTGCTTTTATCGGGTCTTTTAACATCTTAGAGAACATATCCGTACAATCTGCGTCTAGCTACTGGTATTCTGTATATTATACACCTTGCCCTTGGTTTTTATCGGAACTTTAGTGCTACAGTGATAGTCGCGTGTGTTTTTGCGAATCCTGCATGTATCGGGTATGAAAACGGATAGTCCATTCTGAATTTAACATTATATACTTACTTATTTCTACTTACTTAGTCGCGGATTATAGCAAAATAATTCTATCACAATTATTTTGCTATAGAATTCCACAAAGAAACGCCTACTTCTATAAAAGAGATTTAAGTCGTTTATTTCTATAATATACTATGGAATCCTGCAAAGTAACGCATACCTCTATAAATTAGGTATCAAAAAATATCAATTTCGGAGAACCCGCGTAAAATATTAGACGTATTAAATAGCAGATCCCGATGCATAGTTTCTGTCGGCGGATGGATTCTTTGAGATTCTGCCAAAAATATTAATCTTGTGCTCCAGAAATAAATTTAATGTAAGATCGATCCATTTCGTTTACATCGGCTGCTGGTGGTCCAATTTATGGACTTTTTGCCGGACTGATAACGGATTTATTCGACACTATGATTTTACTCGGTCTTAAACAAACTACTTTAAATTCTTTACATATTAGTCGAGTGTGATAGACTAGCATATGCTCGAGACTTTGCCTGCGTGTAGTTAACTATCTCCATACAAGGATAAAACATACTGTAGCATTAATATAACTAACTACTAACTAACTAACTAACCTAACCTAACATTATAAATAATAATAGGATAGAACAACAGTTTATTTAATAAGAAGTTTGCAAAATAAAGACAATATATATTACATTCAAAATAGTTTTTAAGTTACTATCAAACATTCAGGATCAAAGTGGTTGTGCTAGCTAGACTATAGAATAATGTGTTAGGAACAAAGGGGCCTTTTCTCTTAAGATAACAATAAATAATAAGTCAACATTTTAAATTATGGTTAATAATAAATATTTTGTATGCCTGTGTGTGTTTGTGTGCATGTGCGAGAGTTTATGCATGTGCGTATGTGTGGTATGTATCTGTGACGTGGCTGTGTGCGTGCATGTGAACGTACATGTATTTGGTTGCTAAGTGGAAAAGATGTTATGTATAATAAAGTTAAAATATTTATTTAAATGGTCGATTTTAAATATTATTCAGTTTCATCATACATTTTATTAATTAAATTAATTTTTTCATTTGAGCCTATAAAGCTCTTCGAGATGCGTCTATGCACGTCTTAATCTGAACTTATAATATGTCTAAAGCCCTTAGACATATTATAAGTTCTTTATATAACTTTTAAATAAAAATCGCTTCCGCTTATGACTTGCGACTCGTAATAACCGTGAAGCGTATCGCGCCTGGCGTGTGTCCGTCATATACGTTCCGCCTTAGTGTCGATAGAGGAATTTACCAAAATATACTGTTGTGTAACACGGACATACACTGTGTCCGGATTATTGAGATTGTCGTTGCGAATGTGCGCAGTGCTAGTTTAGTGAAGATAGCGATATTTTGTAGTGTTTTGTTCTGAGTTTTCACTCTTCATGATGCTTCTGCGGTCACTAATTTCGGACAATGCCACAGTAAAAACTGTGATGATAATATTGACAATTCCATAACCCATCCTGTGGTATCCGGCTGAGTAGAATAGATCACACTCATTTCGAAACGAGGTGTAGTAAAAAAGGATTAAAATACGTAAGTTGTCGTCAGGCAGGCGGCCGGTCATAAAATACGTATCCGAATCATGTGACAACATGTTTATAACATCTTATGTAGACCCCACTTAGAGTGGGATAAGGGTAGGAGGATGATGATGACAATTTCTATTCTAATATTTTTATCTATCTTTGCAGATATCGACAGAGCTTCGAAAGTCTTGATATTGACCTGAGGTGTGAGTAGAAAAATTAAGCACATCTGCAATATATGGTATTATGTACAAACTTACAACTTAATTTGTCAAAAGACGTTTAATAAACGATTACTATAATTAATAATAGACGACCAAATCTTTACTCATCATTCTCCCTTTCTTATCCCACTCCTAAGCGGCACAATATGTCGACATCTTCCAATTTCTTCTATTCTTCGTTAACTCTGCTGCTATTCCTCTTATATGCATGTTATGCTTCACACAATCCAACCATTTTTTTTCGTCATCCCTCTAGTCATATATCTATCCACATTCATTTTTAACACTCGTTTATTAAGAATTTTTTTTTACGTTTCCAAATTACATGTGTGCACAACGCTTTAAGCACTTCAAGCAATTAATGCAAAAAAGTTTTAGTAGGATTGGGAAATTCCAATATATGTAATAATAAAAATATATAATAATTTATAAAATTAGGCGGTCTTTGCGGTAATCTATAATACAGAAGTAATAATAAAATTATACTGCTATAATGCTATATAGTATAGAGGACTATCCATTTTTTCATACCCGGTGTGTGCAGGATTCGTAAAAACACATACACTCACAATACAAGCCTCCACCACCGCCACCTCATTACACACGCGCTTAACTACACATACACACACGTTCACTATCACAAACTTAAAAATCGTATTGCCCCGCAACTGAAGCATCATCAGTGGAGTCTATCTCCTGATGATACTTCCGTTGTTTGTGATAGTGAACGTATGTAGTGCTTGTGTATTGTGGTGGAGGTTCGTGGATGTGTTGTATACAAAGTATTCTTCATTCAAGACTGTGTTAATGGTAATGGTGTACATAATAGATATATATCTCACGCCTAGTATTAAAATGACTCATTTCAAAATTACGCTTAATTGAGTTGGATACATTGTAATCCTCATTTCGATGCCATCTATCACATCTCGCTACGTACTTCATAAAAACTAGTTTTCTCGCTCTTTCAAGTTATGGATCTTTTTAACACTGACGAGTTTTGTAGGCCCTACGCTGCGCTTTATTGAAGTTTGCCACTTTATTGTATTTGCTTTGCCATTTTTTCGTGGAGCCTATCTCTTGACGATACTTCAGTTGCAGTATGAAATTATCGTTGAGATTGTCGTAGTGAATAGTTATGGTGTGTGGTATCCGGCTGAGCATAATAGACCACCTTCATTTCTTACCGAGGTGTCGTAAAAGCCGACTAAGGTAAGTTGACCCACCGTGTGACATCCGGTTGAGTAGAACAGACCACACTCTTTCTTACCGAGGGGTCGTAAAATACGACTAAGGTAAGTCGACGACAGGCAGGCGACAATCGTTAAATACGTAGCCAAATCATGTGACGGCATGTTTCTAACATGTTGTGCCGACACCACTCAGAGTGGGATAAGGACAGGAAAATGATGCTTATCGTAGTGAATAGTAGAAACTTTTTTATTTACATCATTATCTTTTTTTTCTTGTTTTGTTTCGAACTGACTGTATGCTGTTAGCCCTAACGGCTTTTACAGCGTCACCGGGTGGGACGGGCGAGCGCAGAGCATCTTCGAGGTTGCGAAATGCAGAGAGTAGAGCGCAAAAACTCTAGTTACTAGAGTCGCGGAACGTCGTCCTAAGGGTGCCTCCTGTGAGGCTGGACCAAGGCTTAGGGTGACGCGTAGTGGAGGGCTGATGTATACATCAGTCATAGATACATAAAGTCATAACTTTAATTAGTCATTGCGACGTCGGAAAGGTCGAAAATCATTCCTCCTCATTATATGCCCATACCAACCTAATATCACACTTCTCATCTTTTTTATAATGGGCGCAACCTTCAGATTGTCCCTTATATGCTAATTTCGTATTGTCTCCAGTCTTGTCACACCTCACATCCACCTTAACATTTTCATCTCATTTGCATGCACCTTTCTTTTAACTTTTACCTTTTCTTTTAGCGCTCAATAATCTGTTCTATTTTGACAAATTTTACAATTTATGCTAAATGATAATTAACGCGTGCGAAAATTAATCAATAACGGTCTATATGCATTTTTTTATATATTGCCTTTTCATGGTTTACTAATTTAGTGTAAACAAGGCTTGTGGCTGGTAAATTAATAAATCCAAAAATTACTTTAGTCCTTACAAGCCACGGGCATCGCTGCGTGAGTGCAAATTGAATAAAAATATCTAGGCCGCTCCAATTAATCCGAAAGTAGGCCATTTTCGTTGGCAGACTGGAATGACGGTTAATTACATCGCAGTTTATTTGCAAATGAGCGTAACTGGAACTCATTTTTACCCTATTTTCGTTAAAGCGAAAGTCAAGTTACTTTGCCTGCAAATGGCTGCTGTTCTTTTTGGCGAGTTTAGACCAATCATGGTCCTTCAACGCGGATAAATACGTTATTTCCCAGGATTAAAGCTATCTTAGGAGTAAACATCTGTAACCGTTGAACTAGAATAACGGACATGCAATTACGAAGTTGAATTTAAATGAATGTTGCAAATTCCGCTGCATTGGCGTGGGAAACTTAGATAATATCACATCGGAGCCTTTTCCTTTTAGATAGCTCGATTCCTTTCCGTTTGAAACTTTAGATTGTAATAAACAAATAGTGATCTTAGAAAAACCCACGGAACAATCAGGGTAGTATGATTACGTACTGTCTCACAGCTGGGCATGCTCCTACCCTTTTGGAATGTGGGTCGAGCACAAATATTAAAACTAATACAGATTGTTACATTACATAATTTATAGAATTAGGCGTTACTTTGCGGAGATCCATAATAAAAAAGTAATAATAAAATTATTTTACTAGAATCCGCGATAAAGTAAATAGAAAATATACATATGTAAATGTAGTGTGGACTATCCGTTTTCATACCTGATACATGCAGGATTCGTAAAAACACATGCACAAACCTCCACCACCATTGCCACCACAATACACAAGCACTACACACGTTCATTATCACAATACACAAGCACTACACACAAAATGACTCATCATCAAAATCCCCCCGTTGGGCATGAGCCCCACGTTGGGAAACAGTGTCTTAAAGGGATACTTGACTTTTCCAACATTTCCAACAATTATCGTCATAATTCAACCAATTTAGACAAAATCCTTACAAATTTCTTATATAACTTTCAATCGGAAAAAAATGCATGAAAATCCGTTTAGTAAATAAGTTTTGAGTTTATCCATAGACAACAAATCAAGAGTTTAGCAGAAAGATAGAGCCGGTGGAAGACTTTGTTGTGTGATATGCAATGATATTGCTGACGTTTATTTCTGGTATACCGCCGTATTAATTCTACTTTTTAAACATAAGTCTGTCATGGTGTTATGTGTGAATCATGTTATCTATAAATACCCTGTTCGTTTTTAATGAATGATTCGTAAAAAGCGCCATAAGTTTTCCACGGCGCTCCCATGATAGCGTTCGCGTGACTACCGCGTAGGCAGCAACCTAATTGAATTAGGTACAGCCATTCCATCCACTTAATGCCGGGCCACAGTAAAGTGCATTTATCCATTACTTAAAGTTTTATCGTAGGCGGTTTAGATTAATTGAAACTTGATAAATTGCTTGGGGAATACGCGGGCTATTTGCGAGCGTTACTTCACTAACATATTTCTAATTTATTTTCTGTTGGATTAGTTTAGGCTGACTTTGGCTTTTTAAAAGATTACTATATTATTGAGGCTACCGTGAACAATAACTAGTTATAATAGACTAAGACCCCAGAGCCGCAAGACACAACTTATTTTTCGATTCCAAGTAGTCTTTCATGTACTTTTAATACCTGCATGTTTGTGGAACCTGCACGGTGACACCTGCACAGGTACCATTTGAGAAAGGTATCTAAAATCAGAGTTACTTAACTTAAATTATAATGACTGATTTTTATATATATTGTATAGAATATAACTGACTAAAATTATTGTCTCTTAAAATCATCTTCCTCCTGCCCTTATCCGTCTCTAAGTGGGGTCGGCACAACATGTTACAAACATGTTATCACATGATTTGGAACGAAATGTCACAAACATGTTGTCACATGATTGGGCTACGTATTTTACGACCGGCCGCCTGCCTGACGTCTACCTTAGTCTTATTTTACGATCCCTCGGTAAGAAAGAGGGTGACCTATTCTACTCAACCGGATACCACACGGCGGGTCAACTTACCTTAGTCGCCTTTTACGACATCTCGTAAGAACTGAGGGTGGTCTATTATACTTACCGGATACCAAACGGCGGACTTAAAATTACTGGTATATCTTTAAATGCTGAATCTCAAATGCTGATTTTAATTGGCTCAAGATTACGTGTCTTTATCCCTTGAAGAAATCTATATGCGGCGGACATTCTTTTGAGAAGGACGCTTGTTCTATTTTATTTCGTTCGAAATGTTATCGGTTGCATACATTTTAGACTAGAAATGTCATTTACCCACAATCTACGACAGGCCTTGAACTGTATTTCACATTCACCAGCCGAGTGTGTTTCGAAGCATGCCTCTTCTTAATACTTTACTTTCGTCCCTGAATTTGGGAATTTTTGGAAGCTTGGAAATTTGGAAGCGTTGCTGATTTTGCTTTGGGAGCTTAAAAGTTTGGACGTTCTTTTTTGCATATTACTTTGTGCTTAGAAATCGAACTTTGTTTATTTTTATCTTTAATGTTTCGAATTTTAAATTATTATGAAAATTTGGTATCCGGCTGAGTAAAATAGACCACCCTCATTTCTTACCGAGGTGTCGTAAAAGCCGACTAAGATAAGTTGACCCACCGTGTGGTATCCGGCTGAGTAGAATAGACCACCCTCTTTCTTACCGAGGCGTCGTAAAATACGACTGAGGTAAGTTGACGTCAGGCAGGCGGCCGGTTGTAAAATACGTAGCCAAATCATGTGACAACATGTTTGATGTTGTGCCGACCCCACTTAGAGTGGGATATGGCCAGTAGGATGATGATAATCTTAAGAAAATTTAATAAATTTGTAATAACTGTTTTGTTAGTCAAGATAAAAAATATCTTTTAGATTTCTAGACAAATTTAAGTGGGTGAAACTCACTAAGAAGGTCATGGTCATTCTCAGGTCATTCAAAAATAAATATTTGAATATTGTTCTTGTAATTGTTAACAAACAAAAATTCCACTATAATTTAGTGAGTAACTGGTCCCAACCTAAATCCAAGCTATCATATTAGTAACATAGAACTCAACAGTATAATAAGATTTATGATGGCTCTTTAATTGCTTTTATTGTTGTTTACTTGTTATTTAAACTATTTTCGCACGTCTTTATTTATATCTACAACATTTTTAGAATTTGTGTCCAATAGAAAACTGTTATCGAACTTTGCCTCACAGACTTCTATACGTGTACTTGTCTCTTTACTTTTTTTAAATTGAACCACAATATTAATATGTCAAGTATTTTCATGTTGACATTATCCAATGTATAATGTCGGTCAACGAGCCTAATTTATATTACATTCGCGTATATTTCTCATGATTAAGAACTATATTGCATAGTGATCGTGTTTTGTTGTAATTATTTGCTTTACTAAATACACGATTTCATTAAACTGTATTTGGAATGTTGCACGTAAGTTTTAGATAAAAATTACAAGACAGATAAAAATACTTGAATTCTACGGCTTAAGTGATCTCGCGAAGCCAACTAGACTCGATGAAGGTTCGATGGCGGAGATCTCTGTGTAAGGAACAAAGTAGACAAAAGTAATTTAATTTTTTTACATTAAAATATAAAGAATTATAAAATGATAGGTGATTTCTATAATAGACTAAGCAGAAACCTACATAAGCTTGCAGCTCCTGCTGTGCGCCTATCAAAAGTACGTAACTCGTTTGTGGGTTTGGGTATAAGATTGTAGAATAAAATTCAAACAATCAATCTTAGCCTTGCCATTACAGCAGCTTAAAACACTGTTAAATGAGGCTGATACAGAAAGCCTATACTGTTGAGGATTACTTAGATGATAAGATTGTATGGATATAGCTACACTTCTATCCTGCAAGACAGTAAATACTAAATGTAGCTAGTAATAAGAATTATATTTTCAAAAGAGCACCCGACGATTTCTTGCTAGCTCTTCTCGGTAGAAACAGCTTTCCGAACCAGCAATTTGTTTACAAGATTACTGGGATAAATAATATTTTTAATTTTTAATTTGAATACTAATAAAGTTACTTTGCCAAAATCACAAAGTTGTACGTTGTATATGTTATAAAAGTATGTTACATAGGGGCATAAGAAGAGGCATCGCAATTTTGTCGTGGAGGCTATCTCCTGATGATGCTTCCGGTTGTGGGGCGAAACGATTGTTGAGTTTGTGATTGTGAGCCTGTATAGTGCTAGTGTATTGTGATGGCGGTGGTAGAGATTTGTGCTTGTCGTAACGAATCCTGCATGTATCATTCCTCTCTTATTTTAGTATTTTATATATCTATTTACTTAATCGTGGATTATTGCTAAATAATTGCATTAGTACTTTTGTATTATGAATCTCCGCAAGTAACGCCTAAATCTATAAATTATGGATGAGTTGATCTTAGTACACTTTTTTTATTAATAATGATTTTCTAACATTTTTAATGGTATAATCATAAACAGATTAATAGATTGTAACGGAAATCCGTTACAATCTATTAATCTGTCCGTTTAAAAATTATTTTTAAACGGTTCTATTTTATTGGATTTGCTAATTTTGGTTCTTCCTTTAAACGTTTTTAGTTTTTAGTCTTTTCATAGGATCTTTGTGCCGGACCGCATTAATGATGGTAATACCATCGCTTTAAGAATAAAATTTTCAGTAATAACAATTAAACATTAAACAACAGAGTTTAATAAAACCAACTATTACTTACGCCATCTAAATAATGTATACTATCAATATGCAATCAACATTAAACACCATTGAATTTCTTTATTGCGGATAATTGTTCAATTGCATGTAATATAACGGTGTAACACTGTGATAGGATCGCAGATAAGTTAGATCGAAGATAGGTTTAGAGCCTATTGTGTTCGATAGATTACGTCAGTAGAATGAATGAAAATTGTTATTTTTAAATATATATTTTTTAACTTCAACTAATATTTTTATATATAAATATGCTAGCTATGTCTTCGGCTTCACCCGTGTAGGATTTTGAATGTAAAAGTAGTTATTGTGAGTTAACACACATAAGAGAAAGGCATGAGATGTCGCGGACTTATTTTTAGTATTTTTATAGATCCACAATTCTTTAAAACATTACTTGAGTATATTTCTGTTGGTTTACGCAGCAGGCGAGTTATTGTATAACCGCGCCGCTTTAACACATTTTACATAAAACCTTAATGTACTGTTAACAGTTAGGTTAACCTAACCCTTCCGAATGAATGACACTACATTTTATTAAAAACTGTATAAAAATCCGTTCAGAAAACTTTAATAAAATCGATCACACGCAGACAGGTTTTTGGGGACTTCCTTTTATAATATGTATAGATGTTAAGAAAATAACTTGAACTTGAGCAATAAGAAAGACATTTAGTTGGGCTTTTTTATAAAATGCTGAAAGTTCATTAAGCGTAAGAAATTTCAATTCTGAAACTAAAAATTAAACAGAGCGTTTCAAACAAGTTTTTAGAAACAATAAGGTCTCTGGTATACGAGGGCATGACTTGTATTTTGGGGTATCCATAATGTGTAACTGATTCTATTTTTATTGGCAGTAGTTTCTTGGCATTTTGCACCAGTGGAATATTCCCGTTACGTTGGATCTAGGCCGGGTTCGTTTATTTGGGAACGGAAAATATACGTTCCGTTCTTGCTCCGCAATAAAACCAGTATTATGCTTTTCAATAAGTACGCCAGTGTTCTATTCTTTTCATAGCACAATATTCTTTTCATTTGAGCATGTTTTTTATTCATTTTCTTCTTTATCGTTCACTTCGTTGATATAGGCTGCATAAAGCTTCCTGCATAATATTGCTTGCTGGTACTATTTGCGACTTTGTTCACGTCAACTTTATCGTATAGATACCTTGAATTATATATTACTCGTATATATTTTTTATATCTATTCCCGAAGAAAAAGATTTAGGAATGAATAAAACAGAAGATAACAATCAAAAAATTAAAATTTAGTTATAAGAATTATACTTTGAATAGTGCACTAACCGAGTATTGTGCGGTGTGTCTAATTATTTTTTAACAATTTGTTGATAATTTACGTGGTTTATGTATTAAATAAACTGTTTAGAACACTGAATAAAAGATAATATTTTAGGCGTAGGTTTTAATACCACGGACATCAAAAGGGAAGAGAAAAGGTTATATCAGTTACAGACTAATAAAGTAACAAAGTCAGAACAAATACAGACTATATAATAGCATTGTCACAGATAAAGTTGCGTTCTTAATTACCAACACTCCCTCCAGAACGCAAACCCATTTTGTTTAAACAAAACATATGTTTTTCAAATGTTACACCTTTTGTTAAATTATCAGCAACCATGTCGCAACCATTTACAAATAAGAAATTTATTTTAGAATTAACAATATTCTCTCGGATAAAATGTAATCTAATATCTATATGTTTAGTTTTAGGTTTATAACAGTCTGTTGATGCCAGTCTTATTGCACTCTGATTATCACTATAAATATTTAATGCACTATCCAAGCCTTGACCGAGTTCAGTTTGCAGTTGTTGAAGCCACAAGGCCTCTTGTGTTGCTGATGCCATCGCCATATATTCGGCCTCTGCTGTGGAGAGTGCCACAGTCTGCTGTTTACAGGAATTCCATGTTATACAACCATTCTGAAAAATAAAAGTGTAACCAGTGCAGGATCTCCGGTCATGTGGGTCACTTGCCCAGTCTGCATCGCAGTACCCTGTTATATCTTTAGCATCTTCCTTGACATAACATATCTTTAGGCTTTTAGTTCCTTGGAGATATCTCATGACTCGTTTTACACCAAGCCAATGCTGAATTCTTGCACCATTACAGAACTGACTCAACTTATTTACCGCATAGGTAATATCAGGTCTTGTTACCTGTGACAGATATAAAAGACAGCCTACTGCTTCTCTGTATGGAAAATTACTGGCTTCATCCTCAGGTACCTTATCAAATTTAGTATTTACCTCTATTGGAGTGCGTACTGGTTTACATTCAGACATGCCAAAGCGTTCCAACACTAGGTTAATGTACTTCTCTTGGTCTATCATGATCACACCTGCTTTACGATTTCTACTAATATTAATACCTATACATTGATGTGCCTCACCCATATCTTTCATACAGAGTTCCTCCTTTAACTTTTCTTTGACATGGGCTGCTGTTTTCGGATTATTTGTAAAAAATAAGAAGTCATCTACCCATACTGCAATAAAAAAACATTATTGACTCATTCACTAAATAATAAATACATGGATCAATTCTTGATCTTTCCAATCCAATTTTAATTAAAATACTATTCAGTTTTAAATTCCATTGACGACTAGCTTGCTTGAGTCCATAAATAGATTTATGCAGAAGACACACTTTAGAATCTTTATTATAACATTCTGGTTGTGACATGTATATCTCACTGTCTATGTCACCCTGAAGAAATGCACTTACAGCATCCATCTGGGCTATATCTAGGTCATACTTAGCAGCTAAAGCAAGCAAGAATCGAACTGAGGTATACCTTACCACTGGAGCATAGACCTCATGATAATCGTTTCCTTTCTTCTGAGCACAACCCTTAATCACCAATCTAGCCTTAAAACGAACAATGTCTCCGTTCTCATTGGTTTTACTCTTAAATACCCATTTACAGGGCAAAGCTCTTTTGTTTGATGGCAACTCTACCAGTGACCAAGTTTTGTTATGTAGTAATGAATCATATTCCTCTTGCATAGCCTTTTTCCATTGTTCGGCATGTGAAGATGATAGAGCCTCATCTAGAGTCTGGGGGTCGCTCAGATTAATTATAGGACAGAAATAACTCACGTCATGTTTACCCCTCTCTGCATACTGGACAGCTCTGCGTGGACGTAGGTTAATATTACGCGCTGGTGTTGACAGGTCAATAGATTTATCTGGTATGTAGGATGAATCATCAGTGTCGCCTGACAGATCTTCACTTGAAGGATGCACAGAGTCATTTTCTAATTCTGGTTCACAGGATTCTTCAGAAGTTTGTATTACAGGTTCGCTGGGTAAGCAAGGTAAGTACACATTATTGTCAAACTTTTGCATTTTTTCTAAAAACATTACATCTCTACTCTTGATTATTTTATTTGTGTTTAGATCAAGTAACCGATATCCCTTGCT
This sequence comes from Morpho deidamia, assembly GCA_947086505.1. Lineage (NCBI taxonomy): Eukaryota > Metazoa > Arthropoda > Insecta > Lepidoptera > Nymphalidae > Morpho > Morpho deidamia. The sequence goes on from CAMTZC010000008.1 coordinate 10,932,761, forward strand.
AGATTCACAATATCCAACAAACACTAATTTTCTAGATTTAGTATCCCATTTTTGACGTTTTTCTTTAGGTACTTGTACCATAGCTTCAGAGCCAAAAATTCTTATATTAGATAAGTTAGGTTTCTTACCCGTCCACATCTCAATAGGGGTTTTTCCATCAATAGATTTAGTAGGAGATCTATTAATTATAAAAGCTGCTGTTGCTATTGCCTCACCCCAGAATTGCTTTGACAATTGAGCATCAAACAACATACATTTAGCTCTTTCCACTAGTGTCCTGTTCATTCTCTCAGCTAGTCCATTTTGCTGAGGTGAATATGGAGTGCTTGTTTGATGTTCAATTCCATGTCTATTTAGGAAACTTTCAAATTCTTTGTTACAGTATTCCTTGCCATTGTCTGACCGAACAATTTTAATAGTTTTCCCTAGTTCATTCTCTACTTTTGATTTATAATCTTTAAATACTTCAAGAACACTCATTTTGTCTTTTAAAAGATAAACATGAACTCTTTTGGTAAAGTCATCAATAAAAGTAATGAAATATTTCATACCTCCCAGTGATACTTGTTCCATCGGTCCACATAAGTCTGTGTGGATGAGCTGCAGTGGGTGTGATGCTCTTGATCCAATACTATTAAATGGTAGTCGGCTTTGTTTACCTTCCAGGCAGGTAGTGCAAGTGATCACATTCTTATTCTTAGCTGGTAATGGATGGACTCCCTCTGCATACTCCGGCAGCTTGCTAACATCAGAGAAGTTCAGATGTCCCATGCGTCTATGCCATAAAACAATATCATTTAAATCATTTGAACATGTTAAGTTTGTAACAACTTCTCTATGGGTATTTAACTGATACAAGTTGTTTACTAATGTAGCTGAACACAGAAGTTTGTTATTCTGGTCATAAATATCACAACCTTTATCTCTGAAATTTACTTTGCAGCCATTTTTTACAATAGCACTCACGGATAAGAGGTTAGCAGCAAGTTTTGGTATGTATAGAACTTCTCTTACCTGAATTTTATTTTGTTCACTATCATTTATTAATAAATTAACCTTTCCCATACTTTCCACAGGTAGCGGTGTTCTACTGGCAACTGTTATGGCAGGTATTGGTGGGCTTACAGCCATCATAAAGGTAACATCATACAGCCAGTCACATCTATTGGTCATGTGCATGGAGGCACCGGAGTCCACATACCACAGGTCCGAATTCATTGTCTGTGAAGATGCTGAAAAAGCTGCAATAAAACTTTTATTATCTTCTGCTTTCAATGTGTTTTTCTTCCTCGGAGCACGACAGTTCTTAGCCATATGGCCGTGCTTGTTACAATTGAAACATCGGGGCCCTCTGTAAGCCTTAGTTGTACTCTGATTCACTTGAATGGCAGGTTTTCTAGTGAAGAATGCTGTACTCTCTGAACGCTGAACTTCCTGTAGAAGTTTTGTTTTAATTGAGTCGGCGCTGATCTTCATTCCTGAGCTCTCTAGACCCATTATCATTGGCTTATAGGTTTCCGGTAAGCCAGCTAACATTAATGTCCCAAGCCATTCATCATCTATTTCAAAGTGAATATTCCTAAGCTTGTGCGCGGTCGACATAATCTTAGTCACATAGTCATCTACGTCTCGTGAATTGTCCAATGTAGTTGTAATAAGGTCTCTCAGTAAGGCTACTTTCCTGTACAACCCGCTGTCATCAAACGCATGTTGTAAACTCTCCCAAACTTCTTTACATGTATTAGCACTCTGTACATGTACGTAGTTTATGGGATCGAGCAATAATATGAGTTTTGAATGTGCCTTAGTTTCCTTTTTCTTATCGACATTAGATCCGTCAATACAATCCCACAATTCTTCCAACTTGAAATAAGCTTCCACGGCGAATTTCCAAGTCGCGTAGTTGTCTCTTCCGACAAGTCTATCAATGTGAAATGGATTGTGGCTTGTATTGGCCATTTTCTACGAGAGCTTGATAAGTTTTTACAAACTTTTCTGACTAACCACGCCGTTTTTTTTTTTTTTACTTAGGCGGGAATCTCGATACGCCGGTCGGATTTTTATTTGTTCTAACTGCGTTTATTTATTTATTTCTTCTTAATCAACCACGCTCTGCTACCATGTTGATAATTTACGTGGTTTATGTATTAAATAAACTGTTTAGAACACTGAATAAAAGATAATATTTTAGGCGTAGGTTTTAATACCACGGACATCAAAAGGGAAGAGAAAAGGTTATATCAGTTACAGACTAATAAAGTAACAAAGTCAGAACAAATACAGACTATATAATAGCATTGTCACAGATAAAGTTGCGTTCTTAATTACCAACACTCCCTCCAGAACGCAAACCCATTTTGTTTAAACAAAACATATGTTTTTCAAATGTTACACCTTTTGTTAAATTATCAGCAACCATGTCGCAACCATTTACAAATAAGAAATTTATTTTAGAATTAACAATACAATTAGGCACATTTCTTATTTATCACACGCTTTTCGGTGAAGGAAAACATCGTGAGGAGAACTGTACATCTTTTGGGAATTCCTCGGAAATGTGCAACTCACCGCAATCTGCATTGGAGCTGCGTGGTGGGTCTAAGCCCAAACCCATCTCTACTAAAAAATCTTCGCCCGCGTAAAAATCAACGTGTCACAATTTTTTTTAGAATTGAAATTTTAAACAAAAAAAATAGTTATTGTGAGTTAACCACAAGAGATAGAGACATGATATCGCGGACTTTTTTGAGGTATTTTTATAGATCTATAATTCTAGTGCTTTAGCGTATCTCTGCTGCTTTACGCAGCGCACGCGACTAAAGCTCCCAGTAAGCAAGTTTTTTTAACTACTGCGCGATCTCTTCAACACATTTACTACCGATATGTTCTATGTACCTAAACCATCGGGAAATCTTTTGGTGAAAACCGTATAAAAACCGTTCAGTAGATTTGAGAAAAACGATTACATACAGACATAGGGACTTTGTTTTATAATAAGTATAGATATAGACGTTACATTACCGCAACAAATATTAAATTACTTATTATCAACAAAATAAAAGTCCCAAACCAAGTATTCCAGCGTCGTTTGTCAATGTCTAATTGACAGATGTCAAACCGCACGCTTTCGCGCCTCGCGATGCCATTTTATCTACATAGATAAAAGATTGAATATTGCGATACGGTTCCAAAGCAGTGATTAATTTTTGGTCTTTATATTTGAAAATTCTCGTCTTTATTCCTTTATTGCTAAAATTGTAGTGGCGAGATCCCAACGTCGATTGCAAATTGTCGTTGGTATTTTTGCATTCGGTCATTTTTTAATTGTATAAATATTTAAATGACATGGATCGTAATTCGTAAGTAGACGAATCATTTAGTTATTTAACGACATCTTTTTTGATAAATACTATTGCAGTGTAGAATTCTAGAATTTTGTTTCAACATCTTTGAATACGATGCCTAAGGAATTTTAGTACCTGGTTTTAAGTTTCAGCCATTTATTTTATCCTAGCAATTACATTTGTGTATCCACAGATCCAAAAATATTCTAAGTTAACAAATTACACCGAAGAGTTCCACGATGTTCAGAGTATTAAAAAATTGGTAACAACTTATTTTCCAAGACGCCATTAGAGTAGTCCCTCTATAGAGCTATTGTTCTTCCGGAATAAATTATATTATATTTCCCGGCCCGAACTAAGTTTTTCTGTACATAGATTTCAATAAATGTCTTCAAACTATTAATTATCCTTGATATTAATATCAGGTTTTACGCAGCGAAAAAATCGCAAGCGATTTTGTCGTGGAGCCTGATCTCCTGATGATGCGTCGTTTACGAGGCGAAACGATCGTTAAGATTGTCGTAGTGAAACGTGTAGTGCTTTTGTAGTGTGCTGTTGGAGGTGGTGCGGTAACTAATGCTGCATGTATTATGTATGAGAACGGTTTTGTTTCTTACACTTAACATTACTTTAGATTTTCTTAACAAAAGCGGATTATTGCAAAATAATTCTATCATAACTATTCTACTATGAAATTCCCTAAAGTAACGTCTACATAAATGACGATGTACTTCCCTAGTTTTACGTAGGATATATGTGTCAATAAAACAATCATCATAATTTCACAAATAATATGACACTAATTGACATATGTCACATGCTTACACCTTTCACCCCATTATAATAATGTAGATTCAATATTTAGATACTGTTACGCATTCTCATATCGGCTACGTGTCTTTTGGTTGTGATAATTTTCTTTTGTCTGTTTATTCAAGCCTTTTACAACTATCTGATTAAGAGTCTGACATTGTATATTCAGACCTGGTAAAAACCTTCCAAATATTGAATATTAGATTGAAAAGAGTAATACTTATTTATATGGCCCAGTTTCTCTGCTATTTCTTACTTAAGAACGTTAAATATTGTGTGGTTTTCATTCTTAGTACTGACAAAGTGTTAGAGATATTTTGCGTGCATCATTTTAGACTGACTTCACTCACCATCAATAGAAGTCAAGTTTAAACCAGTAACCAATGAAATTTAATGTAAGAAGTCAAGTATTATTTTTTAAAGCTTTTACCTAAATTTCACGTCCTTACTGTTAACGATGAGGAGTTCTCTCGTCTTGAGCCAATCCTGACAGTATCAGGTCATGCTTATCATAAACACACAATGTCATCGAGACTGAAGCAGCGTGTAAAATCTAGTTAGTAAAAGTTCTACTAATACAAGTACAAATTGCAACTTTTAATAATAGTGATTAATTCAATAAAAAAGCCCCGTTTCATGAATCCACTAAAGTCGAAGGATAGAAGAAACCTACAGTCAGTAGTATCCATGGAAAATTTATATTTTCCATCAGCTTTTTATCACAACGTGTAATTTAAAAAAGTTTATAGTTTGGTTTATTTGAAACAAATATAGATAATTATTTCGTTAATGCCAGTAATGGATGGACTTTAGTTAATCTTAATTAAGTTAATAATAGAATTTTTAAGGCTTCCTTGCTTAAAAACGATATGATGAATCCGTAAGAACGCTTTGGCTCATCATTTCTTACGTGCTGTTGAAACAAGTGGTTTAGCTGACCAGGTGTAAGATTAAATATTTTTCTAGTGAATCGAGAAACTTGTTTTCTAGCAACATTGCGCGCTGGTTAACACTGTTTTTCAGATGTCATTTATCGTTATGACTTCTCAAGCTTATGTTGAGTGGCGAGGTACCTAACAAAGGTGAGATTTTTTTAAGTTTACGTTTACTTTAGAATATTCAGATTTAAATTTTTTAAGCAATAATAAATAAAGACTTGTTTGACATCGTTCAACGCTGTTATCATTATACAGTACAAGTTTCCGAACGCCATTTGTCACAGTCGAGTTGACAGATGTCAGAATGCGCGCTTATTTGCAGCGCCATTATAATGATGTAGATAATAAAACGTAGATTATATTCCCACACCATTGACAATGCGTTAAATAGACGTGGGTGATATTTGTTACGATACATTTACAGTAGATATAATCGTATTTTAGGAATCTATCGTAATCAGTTTGATCTCATTTTAATTTGATCGTGGATATTTTATAACTGAACCAGGAGCCAGGAAGTTATTTTTGTACGCAAAATTTATTATTTTATTAACCATTGTTTAAAATACTTAAAGACTATAAATGCTCATTATAATATCAGAAGAGGGCGGTTAATGAAACTAGCCAAAACAATAACGAGAACGTCCATGTTTTGGAAACTTTTCTTTTGTTATTCTATGTATAAAGCAAAAATATTTTAAAGCAAAAAAAGAAACAAGAAGACAACGAAAATACAGCCATATTATATTAAATTGTGAAGTATAAGAAACAATCCAAATTAGCATTTTTTTATTGTATCGTGGTTTTTTATTTATATAGTATAATTATTTACGGAAAAGATACTATATATGTATACACATAAGAATACTGCACGATGTTTCTTTTAGACCCAAAGAGCAGCAAGTGAATAAAGAATTTAGCCAATATATTAAAGTTTACCGTTCAAGGACACATTTTAGACAATCGTAGTTTTTATATCGTTAGACCATCATTTTATATCATATCGTGAGACCAAGCGACTCTTTCGAGGTGGTCACGGGTTTAAACCCCGAAATGCACCAATGAGTTTTCTATTCAAAACTTATTTGTCCAATTAATAACGGAGAGAGGAGCTTATTCTAGCAGTGGGATTTTATAGCATGAAACATAAAAGATGAAAAATTAGCAAATTGTTGATATTGCCGTGTGGTATCCTGCAAAATAGAATAGACCACCCTCCTTTCTTACCGAGGTGTCGTAAGAGGCGACTAAGGTATGTGCTGTATGGTATCCGGCTGCATAGAATAGACCATCCTCATTTCTTACCGAGGTGTCGTAAAAGGCGACTAAGGTAAGTTGATGTCAGGCAGGCGGCCGGTCGTAAAATACGTAGCCAAATCATGTGACAACATGTTTAAACCTGTTGTGCCGATCCCACTTAGAGTGGGATAAGGGCAGGAGAATGATGATGTCGAATGAAAATTATAGTATAGAGTCAATATTGTCACATTTTAGATTTTTTTTTTCAAAATTTCATGTCATTACTGTTAGCCGTTGAGGAGTTCCCTCGTCTGGAGACAATCCTGGCAGCAGCATCAGGTCATGCTTATAAACATACGGACTCTAACTGTACGGAGTCATCAGAACTGGACCAGTATGTTAAATTTCAGCTCAATCAGACAAGGGTATTGGGTGAAATTTAATTTGCAATATTCGACCAACATACATACAATGCAAGATTTGATTAGATTTTTTTTTAATTAACTAAATTATTCGTAATATGCTTCAATTGTGGAGGATTAAACTGTCTATAATTTAACGTGTTTTTTTGATGATTTAATCTTAAATATAACTTAAAAAAAAAACTGGAATAGAAATAGAGATTTTTTGCCAAAAATAATTGCCGTTTTGCTGTAACGTGGTTTTTTCCCCTGATAATTTAATCTAACAATCTAAAAGCTAACAAGCTTTATGGTTGGATGTAACGCGATCCGTGGCCTTCTTAATTTTATGACTGTCGAAGTGTTGCTCTAATTCTGAAGGTTTCCAATATTGGATCAGGGCTGCCACAAATTAAAATACCTTTGACGGTGGATTCTTTAACATTGGATCAAGAATGTTATGATGATTTTTATGGGTACCGCGGGGACAGGGCATCGTTGGACATATTCCCCCCAGCCCAGTAGCAACTCTGAATCCCAGAGTGGAACTCTGAACATCTGGGTCTGGGCCTTCCTTAAAGAGACCTTTCCCTTCGCTAGACGATGCATCGGCAGCGCCAGATGGATTCACCGCCCCAGACCTTATAAGGTGGGAGTCCGATAAACCCCGTTCGGAACCTTCTGTTAGGGCGGCATACGACGATTCGGAGAGTCAAGGTAATATACTCGTAATACCTTAACTGTAGCCTAGTATTTACACTAAGAAAGAAAAAATTATATTTTGGCAAGCGAATTTGAAGGGTTCATTATTCACTGAGCAACTGTCCCTCCTTGGACTTAAATTTTTGCTTATTTTATTTATTTTCTTTAAACCAAATTAGCATTTTAGATATATCCATCCTTAGGAAATCCTCTGCAAGATGCTGGTTTCATCATGATAATTATTTAACTGTATCATTAAACCATTATAAAACTTGGACTTTGTTGGTGCAGGTGGTAGTGACCCCGCGTTCAGCTTCGCGGGTCGCGCGATCGATTCCCACCGAAGGCCAACATTTTCTAACAACAATTTGTTGATTCTTCGAGTCTGGGTGTATTTATGTATTTAATTATTTTTTGCCCGTCACCTAACACAATTAAAGTAAAAAAAAAATTATTGCATACACTTATGTATGGATATAATTTGTTTCGATAAGTGACAACCCTAAATTAAGAGCATAAGCTGTTAAGTAATACGATAATATCATTATGGCATTAGATTACCGTTTGAAAAGGAAAATGAAAATTATAATTGATTGTACACTAGGAAGTGGAAGTGACTTTGTCGGACTAAAAGTCATTCACTACCTTTCGATAAATTATAATATCTTTGACTTGTTCATATCATAGCTTAACCTTTCTGATGTATATATTTCTTCTTTTTCGAGAGATTGACTTCACTGTTGGATAAGGGTATCTTCACGGGATCTCAACACCACACGATCTTGTACCGCCTGAGACCAGCGGTTTCCCGGGACCTTTTTGAAGTCGTCAGTCTACGGACTGACGGAGTGGACTGACGATAGGATGTGCTGAATTTTTGTATTTAAAAATATAAATCATTGTAAAACAACAGGTGATGTATATAATATACAAAGTAGAAACTTATATAAGCTTGCGGTTCCTGCTGTGCGCCTTGTAAAAGTAAAAAGGTCATTTGTGGGTATGGGTAGAAGATTCTATAATAAAATTCCGCAATCAATTTTAACTTTAACATTACAGCAGTTTAAAAACACTGTTAAAAAGAGAGTGATACAGAAAACCTACTATACTGTTGAGGATTACTTAGATGATAAGAATGCATGGTTATAATAATCATGTTTTGGAAAGAGCAATCGCCGAGTTTCTTGCTGGCTCTTCTCGGTAGGAACAGTTTTCCGAACCAGTAGTATAGTTGACGATTCAAAAGCACTTGTTTATAAGTCTACTTGAATGAAGAATATTTTGAATTTGAATTTGAACAGTTTATTATGGGACTGATTGTATGGCTATACATTGAAGCACAAGACAAACGCAAAAGAAGACGGTAAGTTGGCTGTTATAGTTATATATCATGTGATAAGGTATATTCGTATGCGAAAATGCGAAAATTGCATCCACTTATATACTTATATAGATTGATTTTAGTATAATTGACATATGACATGTTTCCCTTTGTTGTGATCTGAGAAGATTTTTTTGTGATGGGTTTTTTATAATGTGAATAAACAATTATAGCGTCATATATTGCAGGCCGAAATGGCAGAATTTTTTATTTATCTTATTTTATATTTTTATTTTGAGTTTCGCGTTGAATCAATAAACTGAGTTGTAATTTAAATAAAGAAGATATAGCACGCGGCAATAAATAATGCACCTCGAGGCTCAGAGAGAGAAATCGGCTAGATTCTGCTTCATAAACCATTGTCTCTGTTGCACAGACTGACCCGTGTGTGACAGTGACAGCGCTCTACGAAATCGAATCGGCCGGCTGTTTCTCGATGTGCTCGAAGTTCTCGATGTGCATTATTCATTCCCGGGTACTATACCTTGTTAGTTCAACTAAGTCGAACTTGTACATTGTTCTAAATAAATTTATTTAATTTTAAATCACATTAGTTATAAAACTTAACAGAAAAAAGAAGAAAATATGAAATGAAAGAAGATAATATGAAACTGAAGAGTAGAAGAATATAGAAGAAGTTCGGTACACTGATGGGCCTGAATAGTTGCTCTTACCTGTGTTAATATTAGGTGAGCAAACTTTCAGGTGTGTTGGTGCCGACTGTACGTCTATTATTGAAGAGAAACGGACAAGAATAGAAAAAGTAAACAGAAGACGGCTAAGAAAAACAGAGAAGAATAGAAAATGCAAACAGAAGAAAGAAAAATATGAATTAAGACATTATTATATTTCTTATATATGACGTAGGATACAAGCAGTTGTGATTTCTTTTTATACACGCTTCTTCTTCTCCAAACTCAATTCTGACCCACTTAAACGGACAGATTTGATCCAAACTTTGTAAACTTATCACGAACCGGTGTTAATAAAATAGAATTGAAAAGCGTTAGCAGAGAGAAGCAATAAAAACAAGAAATTATATAAAATGGTAAATTTAGAATATATGCCACAACGCAATGGAAAGGTTCTGTTCAGCTAACTAAGCTCAGAAATAACCAGAAACAATTTTTTTTTACTTCAAACACTTGTTCCAGATCCCTGTCGAGGGAGAGGGCATTATATGAAATAATTATATGCATATATTTGCATTATATTTGTTATAATAAAATAAATAATTTGTAAATAGTTGGTATATACTCTTTGTGACATTTTTTCTTTAGTATATCGAGCACCTCACGCTTTTTCCTCAATAATACTTATATTTTTGTATTACCTATATTAAATTCAAATTAAAATATTCTTTATTCACGTAGACTCTTTTCAGTACTTTTGAGTCGTCAAATGTTTTTCAAGAAGCTACGGAAAGATTCGGAAGCTGGCTTCTACCGAGAAGAATCAGCAAGAAACTCGGCAAATAATCTTTTTAAATAAAAGTTTTACAATTTGATAGATGGTTACGAGTCAATAATTACAGCTTGGTAAGTAGCTGACTGCAGTTAAGATATCCTACTATCACTCAAATAATCCTCTTGCAGTATCAAAGAAGATATTCAACACTTACTTTTGGCATATGACAAAAACCGAATTTTGAGAGAATCACTAATTTTTGATTTAAATTTAGATGTAATTAATGCTGATTTTTTTTTCCATCTTAGCATTTCCTTTGAGCAATTCGGCAGTAAAAATTTATGAGTTTATTAGTGCTTCTCTCACAAATGACCATAAATTGATGATTATTTATACAATTAGATTTAAAGATAATTAGGTTATGATGAGGCTGACGTGTATCTGTAGATACTTAGTCCCTAAAAAAATAAGATTATAAAAAAAATCCTCAATTGTATAGTAGTAAGCTTTATGAAGCAGCATCGTTTTAAGATGATTTCTAGACTTGTGTAGAAGCAAGTCTCGATAGATAACTAAGTAGTAAGTAGTATTGTAGTTCGATGTGCTATAAAAGCGTGTTTTTAGTTTTCATTTTAACTATACAACTATAACAGCCAAGTTTCTGACTTCTTTTGCGTTTGTCATGTGCAATTGGCCCTACAGTAAACTGTTTATATATAATATTGATTTACATATAAATGGATATATTAAGTACACCTGTATCGTCATCAGATCGTGATCCATTGTCATCGTTAGTCCATTTTGTCAATCCGTAGATTCAAAGAGGTCCCGTGAAGAGAGCTATGTCCAGAAGCTTTTAAAAACAGAGCTAGTTCCTCAAGTTGTTATTGCTGAAGCATGATTTGAAGATATATTGATGACTGATACAAAAAAAGTTAATTGTACTATATATGAATAATATCATAGAAACGCTAAGTCGAGTGGCAATGTTAAACGCTAACGGTGTCTGTCATAAAAGTCTGTCACACGTAACGCCAGTAAAATTCCTCATAATGTTTACAGCTCACCTATAAGGAAATGGGGTCCTCACCTGAATGAAATTATTAATCTACTTACGAAATTTATGAAACATTTATAGAATAAAAGAAGTACCCATGACTCCGCATCGACTTTAGTGTTAAATACCCTCATTTATGTACGTACAAGCTGTGATAGTCCAGCGGTGAGACCGTGAGATTCTCTCGACAGCGTCGGAGGCTTAAACCCCAAGCGGGCATTAATGAGTTTTTCTGTTAAAACTTATGTGTCTAATTGGTTAAAATTTGTCACAAGCTTTTCGGTGAAGGAAAACATCGCGAGGAAGCCTGCATGTAATAAAATTAGTATTTATAGAAACTGAAAACAAAAAAGGGCCTACAAAAAGTTAATCTTCTTTTTGTATGTATCGTTCTCAAAGCTGAACATCTTTATAATTTATAAGTTAATATATATATCGAATCCATCATACTCGTGGGAATCATTATTCCTAGACATTAGTGGGCGTGATATAGGGTATCGTGCATATGAAAGTACTACAACGCTTATCTTCGACTTTATAATTTTCTCAACAACTTCACAACTACGCCATGACTGCGACATATATATATCACCGGTGAGCCTTCTATTATATGTATATATAAATTGTGGATTGCGCATGTGTGAGATGAAGACAGAACCGTTTCATGGCGCAGTTGTGAAGTGTTAAGACGAATATAAAGTTGAAGAAAAGTGTTGTAGTTCTTTCAGATGCACGATACCCTATATCACGCCTAATAATGTTTAAGTGCCTAATTTCTAAGTGTAAAAAGATGCCAACTATGATGATTCTACATCAGATGTGGGATTTAATCGTACAAATGAATCAGTTCATTAACTCATAATTTTATGTTCAAAATTTCAATCAAATACACTGATCTACACCTGCTATACATATACTATACATTAGCTATACCTGCTAGGCGGGTGAAGCCTAGCAGGTATAGCTAATTTTGAATAAATAATAAATATCTATTATTGAAAATAGTGACCGCCCAGTTTCTAGCTGGTTCTTCTCGGTGCTAGCACTTTTCCGAACCGGTGGTAGCTTCATTAACCTTTGGCGATTCTAAAGACAATGTAAAAACTAACTTGAAATTTAATTTCACCCTTTCATAGCACAAAAGTTTTCAGTAAGGTGGTGATAGGCCATAAAGCAAGAATGCAATATAATTTTATCTTTTCATTCAGGATACGCCTTTCTCGAAGGTGTGTAAAGATTATGACCCGTTTTATGGGTATCTATAATAGATTTTTATGGCAGTCGTTGTATGTCATACATTTATATTTTTTATTAATGTCATGTGGAATATTGATTCAGTAATAATTGTTTATCTTTTGTATCGCTTGTACGGTTAAACCGCTCGATTAATATTGAGGATACGTTACATAATTGAATCGAATATAAAGAATGAATATATAGGATTGACAAATTGTAATATGATGTAATATGTTAAAAATTCTTCGATTTCAAAATCCTTTCAGCTGCATACAATGTAAATTGAAAATATTTAAAAGATTGACCGCAGAGTTTTTTGCTGGTTCTTCTCGGTAGTAACTGCTTTCCGAAATAACAGTAGAGTTGACGATTTCTAAAGCACTTCTTTTACAAGTTTACTTGAATAAAGAGTATTTTGAATTTGAATTAAAAAAAACACTTTTATTACTTAAAGCTACAAGTCAAGTTAAGAAAGCTGTTAAAAAATTTCATGTTCTTACTGTTAACCGTTGAGTTCTTTCGACTAGAGCCAATATTGGAAGCACAATCAGGTCATGCTTATCATAAAAATGCATTGTCATCGGGACTGGAGCAGTGTGTAACATTTCAGCCCAATCATACACCGGGAAGTGGGTCAAATTTAACATGCAAGATTTCACCTTCACATACATATATGTGAAGGTGGAATCTTGCAAGTTAAATAAAAAAAAAGACTTCATTATCATGCCATGTACATACACTGTATAAAAATAATAAAATCTTTTAAAGAACATCTTTCTTCACCAAAAAGATATAATGCTTACGCGAAATTATATTACGAGGTTTCCACTATAGTATTTTGTGATTAATTTAATCTATACATATAATAAAACAAACTCCTCTAAAGTTGTCTGTCTGTATGTGATCGATTTTCTCAAAATCTACTTAACGGATATTTGTACGGTTTTTACTAAATATAGTTTAATTCTTGATAAAAGTTTATGTCAATAGTACATAAGCGGTTTTGTGTAAATTTTACCTGAAAAAACATATTTATAACACTGTGATTGCAGCCGCGACCACAGCTAGTTCTGAACATAATTGAACTTGATCGTGGTGAACACCAATCATTAACTAATCTAAAACATTAGAAACAATTGATTGAAGTTAAGGCACTTGAAGCAGAACAATAACGCTGGAGTGATACCAATCAATCTCTGACAATGGCGTAATGGGTGTGCGGAATAAACTGGTAAATTATTCCAATGGCGACCTCTTTGCGTAGTATGGCAAAATTATCGCGTAATATTTAAGTCAACAACGACAGGTTCTACAGCTAGATAGAAACAACTTTGAGAAGAACGCCCGTAGGAGAATACAGCTTGGCTGGTCGGCATATATAAAACTTCAATGAGTCTTTTCATCACCGATACTACAATGTCTCAAGGCACTTTCGAATCACTTTTGAATCTTTGATTATCAATATGATTAATAAAGCCGCAACTGATTCGGAATGTTGCTCTTACCGAAATGAACCAGCAATAAACTCGTTGTTCTTTTTAATAATTTTTCATTCAAATTCAACTAGTTAGTTACATTTAGTTATTACAATCTAGTACAAGGTCGAAAAGTAGCTATATCCAAGCATTCTTATCATCTATGTTTCTAAAATGGTATGGACATATAGTGAGTAGGGATGAAAATCATGTGACCAAATGAGTGTTAAATATAAAAGTGGTAACACCCACTTCTATAAATTATGCTTATTTTCACACAAAGTCCGATTTCGAGTTATATAAAAGGATATTTAAAGACTATGCCCAGCAGTGGACTTCCATCATTCGAAAAAGATTTAACTAAACTAAACAATCTACGAATGTGGGTATATTCAAAGCTGTAGCCAATGCATTAACTTCCTGTCTGACATAATACTAAATTAAAATTGCAGGCAGATTATCACCTCGCTTTGTATACAGGGTATCCTGAATATGACTGGTCATTTCGATTATTTTAATAGTGTCCTAGTTTTTGCACTTAAAAGCCTACTGCTACGTCTGTACCTAGAAGTAGTTATATAAAATTGACTTATTGTACCCGGGTATGGATAGATAGAATAGATATTTACAATTCATGATTCAGTTTCTTAGCAAACATGAAAAAATACGTAAAACATAATTAACGCCTCTATACAATAAAAAAAATATCAAATACATTTCTGGCTAGCGAATGGCATTGACCCCGTAAAATAACTCATTTAGGAATTAAACAAATGTAATAATTATATTTTATGATATTAATCATTGTGTTGCAATTATATACCCATCGACATAAAAGAATAATTAATATTAAAATAGATTATACGATTTGCATTTAATTTAAATGATAAACATGGAGTTACTATAGTATGTTACACCTTTTGTTATAATATTTTTTGCAAATAAATAATTTCAAATTTAAATTCAATATCAAAATATTCTTTATTCGACTAGACTGTTGTTAGTTCTTTGAATCGTCAAATATTTTAAAGTAGCTACCACTAATTCGGAAGTTTGCTCTTACCGAAGAGAACCAGCAGCAAACTCGGTGTATCCTCTTTTCAAAAAAATTAGACAATTGATTAATTGATCACATGTTAATCGTTGCAGTCTAGTGCGTAGCTGACTGCAGTTAAAATATGCTTCTATCATTTAAATAATCTTTAAATGTATAGTAAGCTTTATGTAGCAGCATCGTCTTAAGATAATTTCTATTATAAAGGCAAGTCCAGATAATCGTGAAGAAGTTTGTTATAAAAGTAATATTATATTATTATAATAGTATATTATTAATATAGTATTGAATCACCCTGTATTAATTCAAAGGACGCTCGATTCAGATCACGATTATGTTGCGGTGATGTCACTTCATTGTGCGCGGACGGACAGACCGACGTGAAACAATAGTACCATATGGAACGAGGATAATTGCTCCACTACTATGTACCATTGCAATAGGTATTGGGTACTTAGACACAATTTCATTCATGAATACTTATAGTCCACGAGCATTCAGTATTTTGCTTTAATTTCGTAGTCAGTATAATATATCATATTTATTTACAACAAAAATTTACAAGTTATGTCTATTTTAAATTACTTACACGCTAGTACTATACAAATCATGCCCACGTAGACTGGTCCCAAGAATGCTGGCAACATTTCCGCGTTGAATCGCTAAGCCGATTCTTTGTGCGAAAAAGGAGCCATCCCTTTTGGTACCTGAATAGAAAAGAGGTGCACGACAACAGATAACGATTTTTTGCACTTTGTTCCCATGGCCATAGGCTCTCAATTGCAAACGGCACAAATATATAACTGTCGATGAGCGATGCATACTTTCGCCGCTTGCAGGATTTAGCCATTTCCACTGCAGCTCTAGGTCATGACGCCGTTTCCCTGATATGGGACGAGGCTAATGTATCAACGCATGTTGCGTCCCACATTAGGGTCCGTCCCCGTTCCCGAAAAACCAGCGTCAAACCGCCTGGTCCCTTGCCATCACCCCGACTTATCCCCGAAAGCTCGAAAAGAGCAGAAACGTCGATGGTGGCAAGAGCTCTTTTGATGGTATCATTAAGAGAGTAATCAGTTAACAAGCAAGAATAAGGTTTTACTGATTGTATAATAAAGAGGTACATACGAGTTTAATTTGTTCCGTAACCCTGCTCGTCTGTCAAATTGCTCGTATCTCAAAACAATTTTCCCCTTTGAAATTAATTGGAATGTCATTAATCTGTTCTATTTACCAAAACACCACCTAAATTATTTTCAAGTCACCCTTAATCGCTCGTGGGTTCTCAAACATGATGCTTTGTGTTAAGGTTCTTCCTTGAAGCAACTTCTCTGTCACCCACATCA
Source organism: Morpho deidamia (assembly GCA_947086505.1). Taxonomy (NCBI): domain Eukaryota; kingdom Metazoa; phylum Arthropoda; class Insecta; order Lepidoptera; family Nymphalidae; genus Morpho; species Morpho deidamia. The sequence continues at coordinate 10,949,154 of CAMTZC010000008.1, forward strand.
TCAGTAGTTTCTCCATCTTTTCATGGAGAGAGATACGGAGCACAGCACGGGTTTAATAAAAAATAAAATGGTACCTACTGCAAATTAAGAAAAAAGAATGATGATGATTGAGGAAAAAGAATCAGTGTGATACAGAAATATAGGTTATTAAAGTAAGGTTTGAGTGACTTTGGAAAACCCTCTTTCTTACCGAGGGGTCGTAAAATACGACTAAGGTAAGTTGATGTCAGGCAAGCGGCCGGTAAAATACGTAGCCAAGTCATGTGAAAAAATGTTTGAACATGTTGTGCCGAACCCACTTAGAGTGGGATAAGGGTAGGAGGATGATGATGAGGATAATGATTAAGTGATTTTGGAAAAATTGTATGAAAATCTAAATTATTTATTTATTTATTTATTTATGGGACAATTTCGCTCACGGCCGTGTGTCATAAAGTAAGTAACTTAATACTCGTGTCTGACAATTGGTAAATGTACACAAACACAGAAATACACCGGCAATATTTAAATGGCGGGAATCGAACCCCTAACCCGCGGAGCTGAAGCATCACTGCCACCTACACCAATGGGCTAGTCAATATATAATAACTTGTGGAACGTTTGAAATCAATTAAGAGAAAAACAGTCCATTGCATCATGAAATACAATATGCTTACGTGTTATAGTTGTGTTTTGCGCTTCTCTTTGTGATGTTAATAGCAATTACCGTCTCAGCCTCAAGGCCGGCTAGATGTTCTCAATTGACGAACAAATGGATGACGCACACGACACTTTACGTATTAGATAAATCTACGTACCTTACTATACTTCTACATCAATTTTGTCTGGTGTATTTGATGACATAATTTCACTATCATTCCCTTGCCCTAATTTCACTCTACGTGAGATCGGCACAACATGTTCTTACGTTATGGCTAGTTATTTTACGATCGGCCGCCTGCCTGATATTAACTTACCTTAGTCGCCTATTAGAACACCTCGGTATGAAATAATGGTGGTCTATTCTAACCAGCCGCATACCACACGGTAGCTCAACTTACCTTAGTCAAGACCTCGTTAAAAAATAAGGGTGGTCTATTCTACTCAGCCGGATACCACACAGCGGGTCAACTTACCTTAGTCACCTTTTACGACTCCTAGTTATGATATAAGGGTGGTCTCTTCTACTCAGCCGGATACCATATGGCGGGTCAACTTATCTTAGTCGCCTTTTACGACACTTTGGTAAGAAATAAGGGTGGTCTATTCTACTCAGCCGGATACCGCACGGTGAGTGATGACAATCTTTACAATTTTTAAGATTATTGTTTTTTAAGTTCCCGCCGCGATAATTCTGTATAAAGAGCTCATGAATCAGGGTTCTGTATGGGCTTAAAACTAGTCGGGCTCACCATAAAATAAAACACGAGTATAGACGGTTTCTATATATTTCTAATTGATTTTTTAATCACAATCAGACAGACAGCCTCCTTGCACCATTCTCCTCAGTGCTGACGGTCGTGACCTCTTCCACAGATCACTTTGTCTCGGATATCCGATTTACAGGTATTGCGATCTCTTGCGACTTGTAAGGTATCGAGAGTTTGGATTAAAAGCGTTTTTTTAATTTATCAGACCATTGAGTTGGGCTTCGGCCTCTTCCTACTGTCCTTTCAACGAATTGACTGATCATTAACTTCTCCAGGTTGTCTCCAGTCTTCCTAGCAATATTTATGAAGAACTCAAGGACTCCCTGGAGACACTGAGAGCTTGACAGTTTAGAGCCTGAACTCCTATATGTGTTAGCATCGCACTGGGCCGGCGCTCAGTCCAAGATACGTCAAGCATTTTACCACATTTCAAACGCGTCAATGCGTTTCTTGTCAGCAGATTTGATGGTCTATGTCTCAAGAGCATACAGAAAAACGGAGAACACTAGTGTGCGTACTACAAGGATTCTGGTTTTTTGCGAAATGTTGCAGTTCCGCCATATTTTCTGCAGCTGAACAATCAGACGAAAAAAAAGCCTCCTCCCTCCCGAGAGTTCCCTTGTCTTCAGTGAATCCTGGCAGCAGCAACAAGTTATGCTTATCATTAAAATAGATTGTCATCTTGACTGGACCAGTATATAAAACTTCAGCTCAATCACACCCCGGGAAGTGGGTCAAATTTAACTTGCAAGATTCCACCTTCACATACACGACAAGTTGAATAAAAGCTTTTATCTACTCTGATACTATAATACAAAGATTATAAAACTGAAAACAAAATTCTTATGACAAACATTACGTTTAGGCCGAAAATAAAAAAATTAAATAGTTTTATTTCGATACAGGTCTTGTATGGACACCTGTATCATAATATAACTTTTTTATCATAACGATACACCTATACAACCTCCAGCTGGACCAAGGAGGTTGAACCTCTACCTTAAAAAAAAGGTTTCAATGAACGAGTCCGCGGCGATGCAACACGCATGCGCAATCGATGTTTGCGCCTTGGCGCCAACGTATGTCATTTAAAAAATCTTTACAATATTTAAACAAAGTTTGGTTTTGTTTGTATAAAAATAAGTTTTTGTGTAAAAACATGTCTGAGAGCGGGGATAGTGGTGATTGTACACCACCAGATATTCTGAAAGCTGCGTCAAACATGACGCCGGCGATATTCTGAAACCTGTTGCCGACGAAATCTAGGAGCAACTATGATAAATGTTACCACGAGTTCATAGGATGGAAAATGAATAAAAAGCATCATTTTCTGAAAATGTGTTGTTAGCGTACTTTCAAGAGTTATCTGAAAAATATAGTTTCAAGTTTGTGGGTTAAATACTCCATGATTAAAAGTACACTCAATATTTACAACGAAGTTGACATAACTAAATATAGCAAGCTGATTGCATTTTTGAAACAAAACTCACATGGATATAAAGGGAAAAAATCTAAGACTTTTACAGCAGAGCAGATAAATAAGTTCTTAAATGAAGCCCCAGACACATTATATCTCTTCACAAAGGTAGTTTTGGTTATTTATTACAATAAATACAATACAATATACTTTATTGCACCACATAAAAATTTAACAAATTTAACAAAAAAAATTTAACAATTATTAGTTACCATGTAAATTTTTTCCATGTAAAAGCGTTATACAACATACAATTCAAAGATGTTGAAGTCTTCGAAACTACACTATTGATAAAAATAAGTAAAATCAAAACCAAGAAAGACCGCTCTTTTACCATTACTGGGAAATATTCTGAATAATGCAAAAAATACATAGAGCTACGACCAACTGAGTGCAGCAATCCCAATTTTTTTCTTAACTATATTGCCGGAAAATGCACGACGCAGAGAGTTGGCATCAACAAATTTGGAGCTTTAGGCAAAGTTATTGCCAGCTATGTTCAACTTACCGACACCGAATTGTACACAGGACACTGCTTTCGCCGGACATCTGCGACCTTGCTAGTTTACACTGGTGGAGATATAACGGCACTAAAGCGACACGGTGGTTGGAAGTCAACGACAGTTGCAGAAGGCTATATAGATGATTCAATGACTAACAAGATCGCTGTATCCAATTCAATACTTAACAGTATTGAAAATAACAGAAATGAGGTCCACATTAACATACCCTCTCCGAGTACCTCCAATAACGCTTCCTGTCCGGTTCAAATTCAGTTTCATAATTGTAATATTCAGAACATCAATAATTATTACAAGTAAAAATAAATTTGTTGTTATATTCAGCGTTTTATTTGCAATATTGTTTTACGTATTATAGTATGAGAGTAGATAAAGTAGTGTATGACACTGTACATAACTTGGTCTTATAACACTCGTGTGATATTATAAAAAAACTCGCCTGCGGCTCGTTTTTTTAAAACACACTCGTGTTGTAGAAACCCTTATTATGCAACAATATCATAATCTACTATAAAAATATAATGAACCTCCGCAAATTGTTTACTAATAAATAACTTATTCTATATCTATATATTCTTTTCGTAATCTCTTATCCTTTATTCAGCTTCGATGTTCCGATCTCAAAATCATTCCAATAAGGGGAATCCGAAACTCGGCAATGATTTTATTCGTGAATCACAACAAAGAAATCAAACACTTGCACGTAGCACAGTCATGCATAGTATTGCTTGTTTCTGTCAATAACAAAAGTGTTTCCGTGAAAAATTACATTGCATTTTCGAATATAAATTTGACATTGAAACAGTTTTGTTCGCGAAAAGAAGACGTTGTCGCGGAATTTGTTGCTACAATGGAAATTTTATCATGGTAAATAGATTAAGGAATGTTCAGATTTGTCATTGTTCTTCGCATAGTTTTTTATTTATTTAGTTAATACAGCGTTTCAAAAATTTTTACCTAAATACAATATACTATTATAACAAGGCCAGGAATGGACTATACAAGAACAAAAAAACTAAGGTTTAGCAAAGACAAGAGAACCGTAAGAATTGTAAACAAATAAAAAATATATCACAATTTTATTATGGTATTCAAAAAACTTTAGATCGTGGCATTATTTAGATGCTTTCGAAATCTTATTATTTTTAATTATTATCTTATTATTTTATTATTTTTTTAGGCAATTTTTATTTTTATTTTTATTATTACTACACTTTTTGACATAGTTTTAACTTTTTGACAAATTTTTATTCAATTTAGATGATGCTTTTATTTGATATATATTACAATCAAATAAAAGCATCAAGTCATATACCTAATTGTAATATATGTATATTTAAGAGCTAACATTATAAGACAATGCTGAATACGCTTTTAATGGATAAATGTAGTAAGTAGTATAAGAATTAATATAAGTATAATGGTTAATGCATTTATATTGTATCGTTGGTGTATCGAATAAATAAATCTTATATAGAATATTCATTCTCATATTAAAATCTAAATTAAATTAACCTTGTGTAAGATAATACTGAGAAAATGTAATTAGTTTTAAGAATTATATTGTGAGAGTTCCTTGCTGGCTCGGTAGAGCATTTTTCCGAACCGGTAGTAAAGTTGACCATTCGAAAGCACTTGTCTACGAGTTTATTGGAACAAACAATATTTTTAATTTGAATTTGTGATTTTAGCTCCTGTTTCTGCTTCGGTTATCAAGCGAAACAATCTAGATAGGTCAGGCGAATGTACAGTCTACATTATGGCATTAGAAAACTTGGCAAATTATTTTTCCACCATTTGTGCGTAATTTGAGTAAATAATCTTACTGTAAAGCTACAGTATTGATGCCACTACAAAAGTACATAAGTCGTTTTTGTGTTTGGGTATAAGATTCTATAATAAATGCAGCAATCAATTTTAGCTTTGCCATTAGAGCAGCTTAAAAGCACTGTTAAAAGGAAGCATGTAAAGAAAGCCCACTATACTATTTAGGATTACATACATTATAAGAATGGGTGGATATAGCTATTCTTTAACCCTGCACAAGATATTAATAAGTAAATGTAACTCAATAAGTAGACTAAAATTACAAGAATTATATTTTCAAAAGAACAACCGCTGAATTTCTTGCTGGATGTTCTCGTTAGGAACAGCTTTCCGAACCAGCAGTAGAGTTGACGATTCAAAGCACTTGTTTACATTTTTACTTGAAAAAAGAATATTTTGAATTTGAATTTGAAACTATATACAAAACTAACTAATAAAGACAAACTAATGTCACACTAAACTAATTTTGAATTTGATTTAATAAATTCTAAGAAACGGTTTGGATCAGTGAATGAATACAGCTGGTCGGTTCATTGACCCTTGGTGGCGTTTGTCAGGGCGTCTGTCCATTGTTCCGCGGCTCTCGACTTGAGGACCATTGACAACTGAGAGTCTTGTAAGCCACAATTGATGTTGCGTAAAATTTAACGTCCTGTTTCTTTCAATACAAAAAGCAGATTCAGTCATTTATAGATATTAGTTACTAGAAATTTTCATTTTTGTTAACAATTTCTTTCTTTTAAAATGTTTTATACTTTTAGCCATATCATTTTATTTTTATTTATTTATTTAATTTCCACAAGTTAATCAATAACTTATTTAAAATAAAAACAGTATGTACAAAGAAAAGGTTATCGCTACAAGCGATCTCTTCCAGCAGCCCTAAGAGTATCGGAAAACATATTGTAATGTAGTATGGGTACAAATAATGTAAAGGGACATAATAATATTAGTAAAATTTTGCATATATTACATAAAATAAATGTAACATAAAAATATTACATAAACTAATATACAAATTTATTAATTTTTTTATCATTATAAATTTATTAATTTATCATTAAAAATTTAATTTAATTAAAAATAAATTAATTAAGTGAAAAATTGTGTTTTTCAGCTTCAATTTAAGCGAGTTTACGGAAGTTGTACTTTTTATTATACTATCGGGAAGTGAGTCCGCCAAACGAGCAGCAGCGATTGTAAAGGCTTTCCTATAAAAAATGGTGTTAAATGGGATGGCCACTGATTTCTTCAATGTGCTGGGTCGACTTGATCTTGTACTAGGAGGAGAAGGCGAAAACCGTCAAGCAGATATTTAGGCGAAGGAACGTTTATATTTTATAAAGAACGGTTGATATATGTACATTCCGCTGCGAAACGAATAGGGAGCTACTTTAATTGGCGACGCAAATCTGAGACATGATCGAACTCGCGTAGACCATACGCAATATGAGACGATATAATTTGTCAAGCAGCTCCTCAGATGTATCTAAATAGCAGAAGTCCGTGTAATTGAGAAAGGGAAGTAACAAAGAGTGCGACGGCATTATCTTAGTACGTAAAGAAAGGGAATTCTGCAATCTCTTCAATGAATGAATGGAATTGTGTAAACGGCCACTGAAGTCATTAATAGTGTAGTAAATTTTTGTAGTGTTGTTATAAGGAATAGGTACTCCATTTTAATCAACTGGTGGCAGAAAACTTAAGTCAATTTGATTTCGCAGTGGTCTACTACCAATAACTAAAGCTATTACAGAACATGTCCTTGGTCTTTGCAAGGTCTTCGATAATAGCTGGAATTTCACCGTGAAAGTCTGTTTTTATTATAAATGCCAAAAGGCTAGTAATAACATTGATGGCATTTTTACAATAAAACTTTATATACCCGACGAGCATATTAAATACTAAAATTCCCGTATTTCTTTGGAGAACGAGATAAAGTTAGAATGTGTTATAATGGCTGAGATTAAGGCAAATAAATGTAAGGCACATATGTAAGTATCACTAAACCTGTAAAACGGGTGAACCGATTCATTTAACAATCTGAGTCATTTGCAGAGAAGTCCAAGAAAGGTTATTAAAAAGATTTTACCCTTTATAAGGCCGAGGAAACTAGGAAAGTTACGATAATAAATTTTTTGTATCTAGTCAGCCTTAAAAAGGGTTAAAAATTGTAAGAAGAATAGTATAAGAAACCATTTTATTTCCCATAAAAATTTCGTATCTGTCGAACAGAACTTTTATATTAATATTAACTAATAATACTGGATATTAAATATTAAGCGGTATAAAGTTCGCCGGGTAGGCTAGTCCATAATAAAAAAGCATAACAACATTGCAAAATCGTGATTCAATGCGCACGCGCACTGTCACGTCAGTATCGCCTTAGTACAGTGATCTACATCCGTGAAACGAAATAATTGTGACCAACCCAAAGATTTAAGGACATTGTTTAGATTTGTCAGAAATTCTTTATTTATACAAAAGTAATAGTAAATTTATTTTGCTATAATTCACGATTAATTAATTAAAGGAAATATATATAATGCTAAACGTAGCGTGGACTATCCGTTTTCATACCCAAAACATGCAGGATTCGTATAAACATATGCACAACCCTCCACCACCGCCACCACTACATAAGCACTACACACATTCACTATCACAAACTAAACAATCGTTTCGCCACGCAACCGAAGCATCATCAGGAGATATTATTAAATAAATATTATTGTGTATTGTTGGGCTCCATAATGCACATTCACTATCATAAACTCAAGAATGCCTGATAAACTATAAATTTTAATTAGGGACATAAGTTTTTACAGATAAAACTCGTTGGAAGACGAGGCTTAAACCCGCGACGCTTTGGAAAATTTCAAATATCACAGCTAATTTTAATGGAACCGCTATATTGGCAATCTTTAAATCACAATCAACCGTTTAAGGTCAATACCTACACCGTGTCTGAACACTGTCTGAACTCACGCCTGTCGTAGATTATTTGTCATTAGACAATTTAGTTCAATAAATATCCTAGATAAGGTTAATTGATAGAGTTTAGGTAAGTGTCGTAAGGATATTGTTAATGGAAATTGTATAGATGTATGAAATCTAGAGTGTTTGCTTTAAGCGTCTATCGAAACAGCAGCTTTCTATCAAATTAAATCAAGAGAAAATAACTTATTCAAATAAGCACTTTTCTCTTTGAAGCACTTTTGAATCGATATGATCAATGAAGCTACAACTGGTTCGGAATGCTGCTCTTACCAAGAAGAACCAGCAAGAAACTCGGCGGTCAAACTTTTAAACAGTTTCAATTTCACAATGGTAACCGCAGTGACCTCCGAACGGGGTTTATCGGACGCTCGCTGAAGTTAGGTCCTCGAGGTGGTCGATGCATCGGGAGCGAAAGATTCGCGGAGGGAGTGCCCACTGCTTAGAGAGACACTGAGCTGGAGGTGTCGTTCTCTAGGGTATAGCGTTGCTGCTGGCTGGGATGGGGGTAATGAGCACATATTTCAGATATTAAGCTGAAAAGAACAGATACTACACTTTGATCTTAGCCAAAAGGCCGAGAAGCGATGGGCCACCAGGCCCGAAAACTGACCAGGCCCACAGGCCTGCGAGGACCAGCCCGGGCAAGGAGGTTCGCCTCGAGGCCCGTCCCCCGGTACCCCTTAAAGGTTCCGAGAAGACCCACACACGCACATATTTCCATGTGGTGGGGACATGGCGTGGTGAAGCACTGTCAGGTTTTAAGACTTTCAGAATCCGACATACCAAACCCTCGACCGTGTTAGGCGATGCTGACCCACTTTTTTGGGTTTTCCTAAAAAAAGTTGAGTTTAGTAGTTATATATTAGTAAACCTAATAATTTCTCAGTTGATGTGGCGGTTAAGTTTCAAAACGTCATAAACAAGTTCTTTAACAATTAAGCTAATCACGCATAAACAATAAACTTTATCACGACTATTATTGAGCAAAATTGCTTGATCACAGTTGATAAATGATCGATGACAGGCGTGAGTTTCGACATGGCGTTAGTTATTGACCTTAAATAGCTTTTAGTATGATTGATTTATAGCAAAGCAATAAATATCATCAAATTGAGGGAATGATCTTGTGTGTAAAATGTCTGAAATTTATAGTGTCTATTGCTTAAAGGACTCGACCCTCTCTTTCTCTTTTTCTCTCTCTCTCTCTCTATTCAATTAGTAAACATGTCACATAATTATAGGACATAGGACCTAACATCCGGGAGTGGACAGCAGTCGCGAGTGCTGTCGAGCTTTTTCACCCTGCGAAAAATAAACATGAATATATGTTGGCAACCTTAGAGTATCGGAAAGGCACCCTAAGAAGAAAAAGATCTGCCTAATGGGGGGTTTACATTCTCTAGTTTTTCCGGTCGAGGTTACCACAACTTAAGATCCCAAATTATTCTTTATAAGTATTCTACGGAGCGGTAGGGCCATTTCAGTTTCGTGTCCTGTTGAACCATATCTGCCACATTGGTTCTGGGATACATTATCTCATTTTTTATTTGATTATAATCGCGTATGACATTATTGTTTATTTGACCACCTCATTTCTCGTCTATTTTTATCGTAATTGACTGCTTTAATCTATTTTCCATTGGCCATGTCAAATTTTGTCTAAAACTCACTCATAAAGTTATTTATTATACTTAGAGTAGGGAAGCTAGCCTTAAATGTGCCCTGTTACAATAAAGAGAAAACAAATGAAGGTGTACTTATCTGTCTCTTTTTTTTATGTTTCATTAGACAAAGATGAAGTATATGAGTATCTTCCCTCTCATTATTTAATGTGACACTCTAACTTACAGGGCTTTTTATAGTTCCTCAAGGGTTTTTTAAGATCGTCAGTACTCCAATTGCAGGTTCTGCCTACACTGCGTTTTCCTGTGTAAAATCTCCTTTATCAAAATATTCTTTATTCAAATAAACTTGTACACAACTACAAAAGTGATACATAAATTATTTTGCTATAATCCAAAATATAGCAACATATTACTTTTGTAATAATACAAGATCACCAAGAGATATCCGCCGATTACGGTCTTGATTTTTGTTCTCCGTCTAATTCTATAAATTATGTTAAAAATTACTTTTGAGCCGCTAACTCTACTGCTGCAGCGTGGGTGAAACCGTAAGGAGCAATAGCAAGTGCACATAATTAATTATTAATATTTATTCCGCCTAAGTAGCTTTATGTTAATTAACAATGACAATGCGGATTTGAAACAAATCATATCCTGATTATCGATTTGGTTTCGTTCGCGACGTACCTAAATCAACGAGACAAGTGGACAAAACAATTGGATATACAATTAAGTAGATAGATAATGAAATATATAATTATCTAGGTATATAGAAGGGATTTAGTAAGAAAGAGCATTTCGAACCAGCAGTAGACGATTCAAATGCACACGTTTATGAATATCATCGAAGAAATAATATTGTGAATTTGAATTAAATATATATATATATATATTCGGAGACGGGTCCATCGATTTTCATGAAACTTAGTATGTACGAGGGTTTCGGGGACGATTTGAATTTTATCCTCATTTTCAGGCATTGAAAAACTGCTAAGATAAATAGAATCCAAAGGTTAATTACGTAGTCATTTGTTTAGTCATGATTGCTTATTGAGGATACGGGTGGTCTGGAAAAGTGGAAGACCCAGTTCTAGCCTCACTTTTTCTTTTGTTTTTCAATTTTCATCTTTTTTATATCTTCTAAAAAACTACCGAGCTAAGCTCGTTCACCCAAGTAATATTATTTATTGGATAAGATTTGCGAATGATATTTTCCTATCGCCTAGCAAAAAGCGCAGGCAACGGCTATTATATCATAAATATCTCATTTAAATATACAGGATCGGCTGAACGGTCTCCGTGCTGTATTCGATAGGTATGTACATACAAATAATAAGGTTATAGAAAATTAACTTATTTTTCACCTTATTTAAAATATCTATTTGTTCAATTTTAAGTTAGTATCATTCGTAGATCCCTATACTCCGTAGATATTTAACCAAATATAAACAAACGAAAACACATGACTCAGGTATGCCGAACATTCTATTGCAATATGATTATAAAACATATATTTATAAAAAAAGAAATTCAAATAAAACTACACATGTCAACATAATTTGTTTAATAAAATATTTTAATATTCATGCTTTAAGTATCAAAAGCATAATCATTTAATTTTATAAAATATATTAATTAGACGCAGATTAGAACCTATTAAAGCATTTTAAGATGTTTTATTTGACAATAGTAATTAAATAAGATTATCGGATTTAACATAATGTCAATCATTTATAAAGTTACTCTGTGATAATGTAGTATTATAGTATATTTGATATTTTTCTAGAAAAGGTTTACAATACCTGTGCGCTTAGATCCTTAAAGTAGACAGATTACAATAAATTATAATTATTAAATAATATTTATATTTATTTGTTTCGAAGTTTTAAAATTATTTATAACAATCGTGTCATAATATAATGACGCATTATATTATGACACGATTGTTATAATCGCTATTTTTTATTTTAGCGTTTTTATTATCGCTTACAAGCGATAATAAAAACGCTTTGAAAAAAAAAATTTAAGGTAATGTAATGTGTAATCTGCCTACTTAAAAGGGCCTATTTTGACATCTTTACATATAGTTAAGTACCTACTCTTATAGGAGTACTCCATAGAATATAGATATTGTGATGTTTGCGTGTATATCGGCTATTTTATATACAGATTTATATCTGAATGCTAGGTAAACAGATCAATGGAACTATTATAGAGGTTTTATAATCTGTAACAATAATAAAGAGCATGAAAAGCAATCCATTAGGAACAGTATATGCATGCCGCACCTTGCTTGGGCGTAGCCAGTTTAGCATGGTATAATATATAGGAGATAGCGGCAGTGGACTGCAATACGCTCAATATGGATTAAAATAAACAAAACTGGCAAGACATTTTTTAAAAAATGTAATTGGGTTAGATATATGATGATTATTCAAACAAAATTGAAATTATTTGCTTGCTGCGCACCGTAATATGTGTTTATTCACATATCCTTGGATATGTGAAATCACCAAATACCTAAAGTTACTTAGTTATAGACTAAAATAGCTTTCTTTTTTTTATATTTATTGTAAAAGTGACCTATCTCTTATTAGATGTTTAGACGAGATAGATGTTCCATAAAAATAAAATTACGTGCGTTTCCGCTGCGCCATTGTGAAAACGCTGTAAATGCATCTAAGCCAAAAATTTTCGTGCTCGTAATCAATCACTAGAATCCTTATTTCACAGATCATATCTTAATGACATCTCTGTTGTAAAGAATAATTTAAAAATAACATAAAGAGAAAATTATCCCAGCAAATACATGTATTTCATAAAAGTTCGATAAAAAAAAACCAAAAGAAGGAAGACGTCTTTTATCGATGGGCTACCTTCAATGTACATAATGATCTAAAAAATATGATTTGATGTAGTTTTCCTATTCACTGTCTATACATACACACCTAAATCGCAAAATTATCAAATACCTCAATTAAATAATCCTTATATCTAGTTTATTTCACCATACTGTAAAAACCAAAACTCTCTCTTAGAATTTCTCACAATATTTTTCTACCCTCTAAATATTATTATTCTAAAATCTCATTTAAACTACGAATTTCTAGAGTCCGAACTCGCAATTCACACAGTATGTGGCACGTTTTCTAGCTGTACAAATATCATGGCCTCAGATTTCAGGTTAATAAGTGATTTTTGCTTATATGTACGTAGATAAAACATATTTACGACCCTCTTCCAAGGGGTTAAGTATGTTTTTATACTTTAAGTATATATATATATATATATATATATATATATTAGCTGTATATAACTGTTAACCACCCTGCTATTAAATACAGTACATACGGGTCACACCTTAACTCGGGCGTTGTCTGAGAGATGTGATACAAGGAATAAGAGAAGGTGTTTAATTTGTTAGTAAAATTTTTTTACACTTTGGACAATTCTTTTGTATAAAAGTAATGAATGAAAAGCTATGTAGTAAAGTAGTAATGACCCACTGCTGACCCTAGGACTCTCCGTTTTGGAGAGAAGGGTTAGAGCTAACACGCTGCTCCGAAGCGGATTGGTAGGTTACACATATCCCCAGAATTCTCTATAGATATGCAGATTTCCTCACGATATTTCCCTTTACCTAAAAGCGTAAGTGCATAAGTATTAATAGGAAAACTCATTGATTGCTGTCCAGGGTTTGAATTCATGATACCCTTGAAGGGGTCGCACGGTCTCACCGCTGGGCTAGCACAGCTCAAGCTTACAAAGTAACGCCTAATTCTATAATATTCCTATTTTTTATTATATAACCATTTAAATGACACATTTCAATGTAGCCCTGACTTCTACACTAGCGCTGGCCTGGAGTCTGTTAATTGTTAGTGCAATAAATGTGTTGTAAGTGTCTTTTTGCAAGTGTTGTGTAATAATAATAATAATAGACTTCTCGATGTCATTCAATAGGCCATGACAACGAGTGTCGTGTAATACCCTTTAGCTTACTCACTTGGACCACACCCAAACGGAAACGCGTCTATTTTTGTATCGATTCCTACCTGCTTTTCCACGATTAGAGCCGCCATAAACCGCCTTCCGTCTGTAACTCCCACCGCGCATTATATTTAGTTCTCGACTTACGGCGAACTATTAAAACCTAAATAAGTTTCAGATGTTACTTTGTAAGGAATGTTTCTAAATCATGCGTATGCATGGCTTTCTCTCTTTTAAGATAAACAAACAGCCAGATAGAAAGACTTTAGCGTATATAATAATAGAATGGATATGCGTTTATAATTATTCTCCAGTCCTTACCTTGCCTTACAACATGTTGTACATCACAACATGTTTTTCGCTTTCATTCTATCCTATATTTCGTCAACTCTGGCGATTCTTCTTTTTATATACATGACATACTTTGACTGGTCCGTTGGCGATGATTAGCTTGCCTTCAGCTTATAGCTTCTTCTTCTTATTGCGGGCTATTTTCCGCACTTCAAATTCAAATTCAAGTTCAAAATATTCTATGTTCAAGTAAACTTGTAAACAAGTGCTTTTGAATCGTCAACTTTACTGCTGGTTCGGAAAGATGTTCCTACCGAGTAGAACCAGCAAGAAACTCGGCGGTTGGTCTTTTTAAAATATAAATCTTAAAACTAGTTACATTTAGTTATTACTGTCTTGTACAGGGTAGAAGTGCACCTATATCCACACATTCTTATCATCTAAGTAATCTTCAACAGTATAGTAGGCTTTCTGTATAAGCCTCTTTTTAACAGTATTTTTAAACTGCTGTAATGGCATGGCCAAAATTTTAATATAGAATCTTATACCCAAACCCATAAACGATTTACGTACTTTTGCTAGGCGCAAAGCAGGAGTCGCAAGCTTATCGGTTCCTACTTTGTCTATTATATACATCACCTATCGTTTTATAATTCTTTATATTTTTATGTACAAAAATTACATTGTTTAAAATATACTCTGAAGCAAATGTAAGAATACCTATTTCCTTAAACTTCTCTCGCAGGGAATCACGCGGACTTAAATTGTAGATGCTACGTATGGCTCTTTTTTGTAATACGAAAATTTTTTCACTATCCGCGCATTTACCCCACAGCACTTAGTAAGGCGACTATTGTGCGATGGTCAAGGAGCTGGTTATTCCAACCAGCCAAGCTCCTTCTAGAATTCGAGAACGCCGCCAGGGTTCCTTAAGGTTTCTGGTAACGTCCTCGGCGCCCTCCTTATATGGCCATACCATCTTAATCTTGCACTTCTCGTCTTTTCGATAATGGGCGCAACTTTCAGACTTGCCCTTATTTACTCATTTCGTATTTTATCAAATCCTATCATATTACACATCCACCTTAACAATCTCATCTCATTTACGTGCATTGTTCTTTTATTATTTTACGATTGATATGCCTACAAATTATAATATTACTATAGATTAACGTTGGTAGTGTGGTAAATCAATAAATATATAGTTGGTAGCAATGCGCAGTAAGTAAATAGCATTGTGTTTCGTTATCTATTAAAAGTTCATGGGAATTAAGTGCTTACGTAAGCACAAATTACAATGGTGCCAGCTCGTGTCTGTAACACTGACAGTTACAAACAAAAGTTCATATAACACAGAAATAAAAATATAAATATGTTATTTCTAGTAAATATGGTTTTGAAAGGCTATCGCCTCGTTCGGACGAGCGTAAAAAATACGTCGTGTTAAAATTTCACAATAGGCGTTATAAGAAGTTTCGTATGGTATATTCAGCTTAACGCCCTCGCCCTAGCGACTAAGATGGAACACTGCACGATAAAATACGTCGCGATTTAAATACACTGTCGTGTGAACAGATACCTGGATACCCATTTGTTTCAATTCGACGTAATTTTTACGCGCGATAAAAATCCTCACGTGCGCACGAGGGGTAAAGGTAGTGGAATTTTACTAGAGAGAGATTTTTAAAGCTGTAACAAAACAATCTATAGTGGCTATAAAACTCCATAGTGGCAAACAAAATGTCTTTTAAGGATAACTTAGTCTACCTAACTTAAAAAAATGTAAAGTTATATAGGTGTATAATATAAAATATAAAGGCAGTATAAAGTTGAAAGTAAAGTAAAGTAACGGCCTGTAACTATCCAACTTAATTCAAAATATTCTTTATACAAGTAAACTTGCAAACAACCGCATTTGAAGCGTCAACTCTACGGCTGGTTCGAAAAGCCGTTCCTACCGAGAAGAAGAGCGAACGAAAATCGGCAATTGCTATTTTCAAAATATAATTTTTATAAGTATGAAATTTTGGCAGATTTGTTAGATTTCTGGTACAAGTGTTGTAGAAACTAGACTGGCTCTTTACTAAGAATAATTGTTATTACTAGATACATATAGTTATTATTGCCTTGTACAGGGTCAAAGACTACCTACAAGCACGCATTCTTATCGTCTTAAAATAGTAGGCTTTCTGTATTACCCTTTTTTGAATAGTTTTTTCAAACTGCTGTAATGGTAAAGTTAAAGTAGATTGCAGAATTTTATTATAGAATCTTATAATATCTTTCAATTATCTATTCTATTATAAGATTATATAATATTCTACAATATAATCTTATAATAGAATACCCAAACCCACAAACTACTTACGTAATTTTGTACTGCAAGGCGCAAAGCAGGAACCGCATGCTTATGTCGGTTCCGACTTTGTCTATTATATACTTGGCCTAAATGTACATCCTAAGCATCTCATATCTAATAATGATTGATTTGATATCGCAAATGACAACTAACGCAAAAATTATTTAATTGCGGGTCTCATCCAAGGCATAATAGGTTCTAATGGCTAGTAAATTCATGAGTAATCAGGCAGTTTACTAAAAATTATAAAATAATAAATTATTGCAGAACATACAACGATTTAACGCAAACAGAAACTATCCAAATTAAAAAATATATAAAAAAAAGTAAAGTAGCGGCCTGTTACAATCCCACTGCTGGGAATTGGCCTCCTCTCTCTGTTTTTGGAGAGAAGGGTTGGAGCTAAGACCTACCACGCTGCTCCAATGCGGATTAGTAGGTTACACATATCTCCAGAATTCTCTAGAGATATGCAGGTTTCCTCACACAAAAAATATATATTGTCATACAAATAAATTCATAAAATTTTGATAACAGCCAATAAATTTTGTGTTGTTAACTAATCTGTTAGTACACATACATACCCTTTACACCTTTTTAATAATTTATTGACTTTTCTATTTAACTATACGAGTAAAGATTAACTTCAAGAGTTCTATTGTAAGCGATTTCCGAATCACGCCAATAGGTTGAACTATATTTTGCGCTATTTCATAAGCCGCGTGTACACTTTTTATTTCTTACAGCTTACAGGATTAATTATGTAACGTAAAGTGAAATTAAAAAGCTTTCAACTAAATTTCCTAATGTTAACCGTAGAGCAGTTCCCTCGTCAGGAGCTTATCCTGGCATGAAGATCAGGTCATCCTTATCATAAACATGCATTGTCAGCGGAACTGGACCAGTATGTAAAATTTCACCTAAATCGGAGATCGGGAAGTGGATTTAATTGGAAAGATTCCACCTTCATATACATACACATTGAAAGTTGAATAAAAGTTTTTAAAGCAGCATCTTGTGTAGTAAAGTATTTTAAAAATAATTAACGTACACCGTAACAAAATCTATGAATAAAAAAACCATCAGATATATTTTTAAGTTACGAATGAGGCTATCTCACTTAATGGAAACTAAACGATATGGCCTCAGGATTTTTTTTTATTTTACTGAATATATGGCATATTATCAAGCTAATTTACTTTCTATGCAATGTAAACTCATTGTGAAATCTTTCTATAAGTATGAAAAATAATTTTATTTTAAAATTTCCTAAAGTCCTCCTGCGGGACCAATTTCATTAAAATGTGAAAAGGATTGTTGACCAGACTAGATTCGACGCAATGAGGAGATTGTAGCTTCTTCATAAAATTTCTTTCCTCTTTCTATATTTTCTATTTTTTTTTAAATCGTTTCGCCCCGGTTTCGGGGCACCATCATTCATTACGACAAGATCGTAATGCATTGCGATCGTCGAGATTTTTGGTGGCTGTTTGTATTGCTTGTGTGCATTGTTGCTGGTGGAGGCGTCTTGAGATGCATGTGGTGACTTGTCCTGTGTGAGGTTCGTGAATTTTGCCTGCTTCATACACATTAGCTTTGCACGCATTCGCTGAACCCGCGCAGATTATGGCAAAGTAGTTCTGTTATAGTTTCTGTAATATGGAATTCCGCAAAGTAACGCCTGCTTCTATAAATCATCACGTGTTTTACTTCGAAGTAATAAATAGAAAAAAATATTTATAAACAAAAACTTAATTATTATATATTTGACCTGCCAACGAGCATTACCACACCATGATGGATGCAAGATCCTTATTTTTTGGAAATAGGAGGTCTCTGTCTGAATATCTTGCAAAGTGTGTACCTATCTTAACATAGCAGATAGGGCGATTACGGTGTGAATAAATTGATACGTTACCTAGCAACCGAATAACAAATTTGAAAATTTCTTCCATTTTCAAAACGATCGCAGTCACCATCGATAAAAGATTGGATTCGCACGCATTTGAAATCCAAAAATTTAATTCCGCGCGAACTACTACCATAGATTTATACTAGAGAAGAGGAGCTATATGTCTGTAAGTGAGAATGTCGCAATCTATACATATTATAAAACGAATTCTATGTATGTCTGTATGTGATCAATTTTATCAAATTCTATTAAACGGATTGTTGTGCAGTTTTTATTAAATGGTAGTGCAATTCTCCAGTGAGGTTTAAGTTAATAGTTCATTACAATTTTTTGTATCTTAAAAGAAATAGTTAATATTTTGTGACACACTTATTTCTGAGCTGAGACATAAAAAAGACAGGATTGGTTTCTCTTTATTGTCGATGGACTTTAAGCTGGCTTCTATACTCTAGTATTGAGTATATGGTTACTTTGCTCTATTAATTTTACAACAGATTATTTAAAAGTTTTAATCGATATATTCTTTGTTAAGTGAAAATCGATGTTGACCTTAACATCGGATGGTGCACTGTATTGATTAAGGCGAAGTAGGGCAGGTAAGACGTCTTTGTAGTTTGTTATGGATTGAAAGTTATTGTTTATCTCTTTCGCACTTACAAGCTTTTGGTATAGCTTTCTCGTGTCGCAATTAAACTTTTATAAGTCGCCTTTCTGTCGAGGATAATTTTGTCGACTTGATATCATACTTTGAAAAGTATGTTCTGAAAGCTTTCATTCAACTTGCCGTGTATGTACGTGAAGATGGTATCCTCTAAGTTAAATTTTACGCACTTCATTAAATTTTTCACACAATTTTTATTAAAAGCTTTTATTTTACTTGCTTTGTTACATACAAAGCAAGTTATAATATTTCTTCCTCTCTCATGATTTAGTAATTTTTAACACAATTTTTATAAAAAAAACGTTTATTTTACTTGCTTTGTTACACACAAAGCAAGTTATAATATTTCTTCCTCCCTCATGATTTAGAAATTTTTCACACAATTTTTATTAAAAGCTTTTGTTTAACTTGCTTTGTTACATACTATTATTAACACATTTTTTTTCTATTTAATTTACCGTGTATATGAAGGTGGAATCTTCCAAGTTAAATTTGACCGACTTTCCTATTTAAGCTTATTTAACTTGACTAGTTTTAAGATTAAGGTTGACGCGAACGATATTCCGTGTACATGTTATCTATAAATGCAATTTCGTGCAAATTGTATCAACAGAGAGATAACAAATTGGGTATTAGCATCAGTTGATTAATTGGTTTCAGATTATCTGCACTTCAATTTCAAATTTCGCAGTTATTGGCGTGATTCGTGAGTTTGTTAATACCAGATAGCGTTATTCAATGGACCTCAGCAAATTTGTCACTATAATAAAAAAAATATTTATATATTTCTGTCAAAAATATTTACCATGTTTTAGTTATTGTAGCCTCGCTGACGCGACCAGTCTTTGTCTTACGAATTTTATGGTAATATTTTTATTTGTTTGAAAAAAAAAAACGGATGAAAAAAGAGTGCATGTAAATAAGATGAGAATGTTCATGATGAGGATATATTGTGCGACAAGACAAGATAAAAGGACAAGAAATATAAAATACAAAATGAGTCTATAAGGGGAAGTCTGAAAGTTGCGCGCACTATAGAAAAGACGAGAACTGCAAGAATAAACCTAGTTACATTACGTCGTTCTTCTTCTGCATGGTTCTTAAACATTTAAATCCATGCATTATATTATTTATGTAATTTTCTGATGTACATATATCATATAGATTTTCTATACCCGCTTCCTTTTAAAATGAATTTGTATGGATGAATGAATTATTTATATGATAAAAAACACTATACTATTTTAAACTGACAAATAAATTAAAATAAACTCTAACTTATTCAAACACAGACAAACTATAATTAATCTTAACAAATAGACACAGTTGTAACTATAAATTAATAATAATAAAAAAGCTAAAAACAGTATCGTGTGTTGTCCCAAAATGGATGATTTACTCAGCATTTTCAGAAGTGAAGCTTTTGATGCTCATTTTCAAAGATCACCACGGAAGGCAGTGACAACATAATCTATTAACTAATATAATCTAATATTTAACATTACATCTTTACATTACAATTACATTATATCTTTAACTTCTCATCATCATCCTTCTGCCCTTATCCCACTCTAAGTGGGGTCGGCACAACACGTTACAAACATGTTGTCTCATGATTTGGCTACGTATTTTACGACCGGCCGCCTGCCTGACGTCAACTTATCTTAGTCGTATTTTACGACCCCTCGGTAAGAGAGAGGGTGGTCTATTATACTCAACCGGATACCACACGGTGGGTCAACTTACCTTAGTCGCCTTTTACGACACCTCGGTAAGAAATGAGGGTGGTCTATTCTACTCAGCCGGATACCACACGGTGGTATATCTTTAACTTCTATCATGGCAATACTTAAATTGACCGTGGAATGATATTACAGAATCGTATAGACTAAGAGGGTGTGGACATGTAAAGAAGCGGGATGAAAATAATATGTCGAAATGAGTGTAAAATATGAATGTGGATGGATATGTGACTAGAGGGACGCCTAACAAGAGATAGAGTGTGAGGCTTTTGTGTAGTATGACATGCATTTAAAAGGAGTAGCGCTAGAAATGACGAATGATAGAAAAGAATGGAATGAAAAACATGTTAGGGAAATCCATCAAAAACAATAGGGGCAGGAGAATGATGATGAAATGCCATTTGTGCTGGTTCGTAATAAGAATGCACTGTTCAATAATAGCTACGTTGTAATACCTAAAAAGGCGTTAAAACCCAAATACACGTATTTTGCATTCGAGAAAAATCCGTGTGCATTTTATGACTATAGTCGGGAGTTCCCGTTTTTTATAGCACAGTAAAAACGCCATATATCGTATGATAAAGATTAATATGAAATATTCGCTTATAGATTGCGTATCGCATTCTATAATCTAAAATCATAATAGGGTAAACTAAATGAAACGTTAAGTTAATAAGTTGCAGAAAGTTATAACCTGAAATTTATCTGTATGAAAATAGCATAGATTTTAATCCGGATTTAGAGTTACTTAAATGCAAATTTCTGTACAAAACTATTGCAGTGTCATAGCGTAAAACACGCACAAACACACGTTCGCTTTGCCCCTAAGAAAAATACGTAAATCGTTTGTGGTATAGGAATCTAATTTTGAAAAGAGCAAGCGCACGTCCTGGCTCGGTTGAAGCAATTTTCCGAACCGGTAGAGTTGACGATTCAAAAGCACTCGTTCACAATTTTTATTTAATTTAACAATATTTTATTTTAGCTGTGAAAACTAAACAGTGAGAATGTTTGGTCCTTTTCAGTCGGCACGGGTATTCATTTCACAGTTTTCTCTACAATAATTTATCCCCTTTGTGCATTATAGAGGATATTCATCATTGTCCTGATATTAATGGAGGTCGTTTAAGATCTAACAGTATTTTTAAGATTTAATCTTGCCCTTCACGGGTTTATTTAATGTATTGCGGACAGTTAAATCAATGCCCTGTGTTAATTCAGTCAGTCAATGTTATTTGCAATTCAGGAAACAGACTGAGATAAGTTTTTAGTATACCATAAGTAGCTGTGACAGGCCAGCGGTGAGACTGTGCACTTTTTCATGTGACTCAAGGATTCAAACCCCGGGCGGACACCAATAAGTTTTGTGTTCAAACATGTGCCTAATTAATATTTTAACTTTATCACACGGCGCTACTAAAATTAATGACGTGTCGTTGTAATATCACAGGCGCTCGACAAGTGGAGCTGATATAAACTTATTTAATAATTTGTAATTTTATTTATAATATAGTATTATAAATATTTTATATTTAACCAAATAATCAATAATATTTTAATTAGTAGTTTAGTAGTTTATGTAGGGTAGACAATGTCTATCTCTTTATGTAATGCACGCCACTGCCCATCAGTGGGATAGTTACAGGCTGTTATTAGTAATTTGAATTAAAATAATTTCTAGTTTAGTACTGCGAGTAAATATTCATTACGCCGTTTCTGATAGCGTTGGTACATAAATTAGATAAGAATGTTGCTTTTAGTATAATTGGCGACCGGCGTGATTAATGGGGATCTAATTTGCGATAGCTATTCCGTAATTAGGGTACTTAGTATAAGTACAGTACAGTACAGGGAGTGAAATGCGATGCCCGTCATCACCTATCTCCTATATGTTCAAAACTTTAATATATTCAAGATGAATTGTATTGCTTATGTATTATATATTAGATCAGTATAATTTAGAATCCAAAATATTTTTTTTCAAGAAAACTTTTAAACAAGTACTTTTGAATCACTTTACTGTTGGTTTAAAATGCTGATACTACCGAGAACAGCCAGCTAGAAATTCAGCCGTTACTCTTTTCAAAATAGTTCTTGTAACTTACATTACTATCTATTACAGGGCAAAGATAGCTATCCACGCAATCTTATCATCTATATTCCTATGTCGGGGATGGGGGCAATGTGTACAACGTCAAACTGACACCGAAACCAGCAGCGTGGTGGAGCACTGTCAGGTTTTAAGTCGCTCGTTTCCGTCGAGCGTGAACGACCAATAATGGGTTTTACTGACATAAAATACAAGGGTTATATTGCCATCAACCACATTTTTTTATTCCCCTAGAAACAACAGGAATATTGTTAAGTTTAATTATTATAATAAATACTTACTAACTTTCCAGAAACTTAACAATGGACGACCGCACCGTCGATCTAATCTTCACAGGCTCCCTGAAGTCGCTACCGCCAGTTAGTTCCAAAATAGTGAGGATTTTCACCAGTTCCACATTTACAGGTTAACTAACAGATTTTACTAGTGTTATAAACTGGTTATATACGCGATGACGGTAACAGCCCCAACAAGGACTACACACGTTTACAAACTCAAAAATCATTTCGCCCCACAACCGAAACATAAACTCCACGACAAAATCGCAAAGCGACGCACCACCTGAGCAAGCATATTTATACTAATTGGTTCAACCTCCACCATTTATTTTGCCTTCAAACACGTGTGAACACGTGGCGGTGGTAGAGGTTTGTGCATGTGTTTTTAGGCATCCTGCATGTATGAGAACGGATAGTGCACTCTACATTTAGCATTATATATTCTTTTCCTATTTAATTAATCGAGGATTATAGCAAATTAATTTCATTATTACTTTTGTTTTAAAGATAAAGTAATGCCTAATTCTATAAATTGGTAAGAAAATGGTGAAATACAAATACAACTATAGGTTAATATAAGAATACATGGGTCACCGAACTTTGGTCGGTATTTTTTATAAGTAACACTTATATATGAATTCGATGCTTTGATGAAAAGATCAGAAAAAGTATAAGAAAGAGGATCCATTAAAATATTATAATTACCAGCGGAATTTGATTACAATTTTACATCCAATTTCTACCTGAGGCGAGATGGCGTGCGTCCAAACTCATTAAATATGGAGAGTTTTGCCAAGAAACTTTATATTTTCCCGCCAACAAAGATCTATTCTAGCAATTTGTATAATTACATTCGTTTATGAAAATAGTAAATATTTAAACCGACCTGGCTTCGAATGGATGTACAACATGTCATAACTAGAATAATTTAATGTATATGATATGCCTTTTAATTTAAATTTTGTTTTTAATTAATTAAATTTTATTATAAATTTATATAAAAAATATACATAATGCTAAATGTCCGCCGTGTGGTATTTGGCTGAGTATTTTGATCACCAGCCTCCACCACACCAAGCCTCATTTCTTTATTTCGTAAAACGCGACTAAGGTAAGTTGACCCGCTGTGTGGTATCCGGCTGAGTAGAATAGATCAACCTCAATTCTTACCGAGGTGTCGTAAAAGGCGACTAAGGTAAGTTGACGTCAGGCAGGGGGCGTTCCCAAAATATCTAGACAAATCATTTAACAAAATGTTTTTAACATGTTGTGCCGACCCAACTTAGAGTGGGATAATGTGATTAATGACTGTAATCTGCGATAAAGCAAATAGAAAATATATATATAATGCTAAATGTAGAAGTGGACTATTCAATTTCGTCACCTCCATCACCTCAGTATACAGGCAATATCCTCCATCACCTCAATATACAGGCACTTTACACAGTCACTATCACAAACTCAACAATCGTTTCGCCCCGCAACCGCAGCATAATCAGGAAATAGGCTCGACGATAAAATAGCATATTTTAGCGATTTTACCTTAGATTTTAGTTCAGCGTTATGCTATTGTTTTTTATAAACACAAGATCCGTTTTATACCCGAGAAGCCTTAATTTACGATAACGAAAATAAAGAATTTCCTGCTTACTCTAAGACGAAGTTTCTGCTTTGGAACAAAAGTAACGGCTTGTCGCTATCCCACTGCTGGGAATGAGCCTCTTCTCCGTCTTTGGGGAAAAGGATTGGAGCTAAGACCTACCACGCTTCTCCCTTGAGGATTGGTAGGTTACACATATTCTTGAAATTCTTCATGGATATGCAGTTTTCCGCGAGAAGTTTTCCTTCACCGAAAAGCGCGTGATAAATTGCGATTAGCAATAAGACACTTAAGTTTAAACAAAAAAACTCACTGGTGTCTGCACGGGTTTTAAACCCATGATCGTCGCATGGTCTACGGTGAGTCGATGGTGAGTGTGCTTTGGAATATTGATAGAAAATAAAAAATAATAACACCTCTTTTGACCTACATTTAACAATAAATCGATAAATAGTTTGCTTTGTAATTTAAAACGTTCACGCCTAGCCGCCGTTAGGAACTTACATAATATATTAAGTGTAGGGTGGCAACATTCATCAAAGAAAAGGCTGGACTAAATAGATTTTGATACTCTAGCAATTTATTAATTCATCGGAGCAGCATCATAGCTCAAATCTTTAGCATCATGAGGAAGAAAGACCTAGGCACGTTTGTGGGATAGTAATATGGGAAGGTACATATGTTAATATTAATACAATTCTAGCTAGCAAAATATTTTTTGCGAACTAAAGTAATGTTAATACTCGTATGATATTAATTAGTACAGGTTACATACATTTACAAGCCCATGATATCGAAACGGTACGATCACGTTATATTCCTCAACAAGATTTCGACAAAAATTTTGCGATTTTTATTGATATGCTTGATAGAACCTGCCTAATGCCTACCTATAGAGTATCTGACATGTATAGTTCACCGATCTGTATAAGAGTGAATATGTGCATACATCTGTGCTCGTCTATACGCATTCGGATATAGTGTATGTATGTGCATTAATTATATTCTACCATTGGATTCAATGCCACTGCGCTTTATTGCGCTGTGACGTATAATTTTGTACTTTAACAAATCTGTTCCGGAACTCATCGTTTCATTTCCCTTCAACGCCACATCGTACATGGCGACCCTGCCTACGGAATCAGCGGCGCCGTGAATTGTGGTCAAAGAAACACTTTCAAAGACGAGCAGAGTGTTAGTTAAACTTTCAATACACAGATAGCCTATAAACTTTCAAGAGATAGATAACGAATTGAAAAAGTTTAAAATACATCAAAACCGGGAACTTTTGCATACCGTTAAGATGAGAAAAGTGGCATATCTAGGGCATGTGCTCAGGCACGACAGATATAGACTTCTGCAACTTATCTTAATGGGAAAGTTTTCCGGAAAAAGAGATGTGGGACGTAGAAAGAAATTCTGGCTTCGCAACGTACGGGATGGGAATCGCAAGCGCCGCTGAAGTGTTCCGGCTAGCGAGGGATTGAATTTATGACGCTAACTTGGCAGTTAGCGAACCTTCGCTAGTCGGAGAGGCACTTGAAGAAGAAGAAGAATCTAACAATATAAATGGATATCCCGTTGAAGTCGAACTTCTGGCCACCCTGACAACACGGGAAAAAGTGGCTTCATTATAATTTATAACTATTTGTCACGCGATTCAAAATATGGTTTTCAACTCCTGAATAACAGTATGAAATATTATGAAAATTTGTGTAAATATAAATGACTGTAACATGTTGAGTTATTATTTACGTTTATAATTTTCTATTTAAGGTTACTATTTTTAGTGATTGTCTGAATTTTCAAAGTCAAATGACATATTATTGGTGCAAACACAGCTACACAAGCACAAATTCACTTTGACAAGCTCAACGATCGTTTCGCCCCGTTATCGATGCATCTTCACGATAGGCTTAACGACAGATCGTTGAGATTGTCGTAGTGAATGTGTGTAGAGCTTCTTTAGAGTGCTGTTGGTGGTTGTCTCTTGTGATACGTGCGGTAAATAATCCTGCACGTATAAGGTATGAGAACGGTTTTGTTTCCTTCACATAGAATTACATTGATTTTCTTATCAAACGCGGATTATAGCTCTATTATTAAATCTACGAGTACCTTCAAGAACTGTTAAAAATAAATAAATAATATCTTTATTGAATCTTACATTGCCGTGCTTTACATAGATGAAGTAAACCCTATTAAGTTAAAAGGATCCTTGTAGTAGGGTTGCCTCGCATCTTCCCTTAGTTACATTTAACAATGTAAATTTAAGTAATGTAAGCATTAGCTATTAAGAAAAAGTAAAAACTTGTTTATGTAAGTTAAGTAGTATATCGACCGTGAAATGGC
Organism: Morpho deidamia; assembly: GCA_947086505.1. Classification (NCBI taxonomy): domain Eukaryota; kingdom Metazoa; phylum Arthropoda; class Insecta; order Lepidoptera; family Nymphalidae; genus Morpho; species Morpho deidamia. Next base: position 10,976,308 of record CAMTZC010000008.1, read on the forward strand.
AAATTGTCCTATCTTATTTTTGACAACTTTTGAGGAAGAAGAAAAAAACGTGATTATTAATACATTCACAATGACTTTTATGAAATAAAATAACAGTTGACTTTAATGTTTATTTATTTACAAATTTTCTAGTAGAGAATACATGTTGATACGATAAATTGTGGGCAGTAGTACCCAACGCCGTTTTAATTGATTTGGCATTAATTTAGAGATAGTACATATTGCCAGTTCACAGTCGATATGTGCCTTTATACGTGTGGTTGTGTGCTTGTATGACTGTGCGTATGCATATGTGTGTGTGCATGTGTGTGAATAAATGAGTGTAAGTATATGCGCATGTGTGTATGTGTGCCAACATTTAATGATCAAGATATGCGTAAGTAAAAGCTGGCTTTTAAACAATATGTTAGTATGGTTCCGTACATAAATAACAATGGCTTTTTTTAATTCTAGATACGACAATGGAGCGAAACACTCTTATGGCAAAATGTTATCCCCGCATCAAGGATTACTGTCGTGAGAAACATGGACTGGAATTTCAAGTAAGCTTTTTCCATTAAGTCCGTGATGGGATTAGCGACATATTACAAACAGAATATCCATACTAATATTATAAATTTAAAAGTCTGTCTGTATTCTTATAAACATTTCACGGCTCATCTGCTAAATCGATATGGATGGTATTTGGTATATGAATCTCAATGAATGCCAAAATATTGAATGAAAAACATATAAACTTATAGCATATATTGTATGCCGTGTGGTATCCGGCTGATTCGAATAGACCACCCTTGTTTCTTACCGAGGTGTCGTAAAAGGCGACTAAGGTAAGTTGACACACCGTGTGGTATCCGGTTGAGTAGAATAGACCACATTCTTTCTTACCGAGGTGTCGTAAAAGGCGACTAAGGTAAGTTGACCCACCGTGTGGTATCCGTTTGAGTAGAATAGAGTATAGACCACACTATTTCCTACCGAGGGGTTTTAATAATACGACTAAGGGAAGTTGACGTAAGGCGGGCGGCCGGTCGTAAAATACGTAGCTGAATCATGTGACAACATGTTTATAACATGTTGTTCCGATCCCACTTAGAGTGGGATAAGGGCAGGAGGATGATTGAAAGTCTGTCTTTCTGTATTGTTATAAAACCTTTCACGGCTTAACATCTAATTCAATATTGATGGAATTCGGTATAATTAAATGAAGGTGCAATGCCAAAATATAGAATGAAAAATTGCCATACTTCTTTTACAAGTCTTATATAAACATATAGCTTATATTGTATTTCATACATATGGTGTTTTAACACCAAAGTTGTCGGAAACAAATTCGCGGTTGCAATTAGTTAATGATTATTAGACCAGTCAAGTCTTTCAAGTCAGTCAATTCTTTTAACAAAATTTCATGTTCCTACTATAACCGTTGAGAACTTTCCTCGTCTGGTGCCAAAATTGGCAACAGCATCAGGTCATGCTTATCATAAACATGCATTGTCATCCAGACTGGACCAATATATAAAATTCCAGTTCAATAATCGGCAAGTGGGTCAAATTTAACTTGCAATTTTCCACCTCTAGATACATACATTTCAAATAGAATAATAGCTTTCAAAAATATGCTTTTACGTAAACTATACTGCATAATTGAAAATTTATAAAAATGCTTGGACTTGAAAATCTTTTCATCTTCATACAAGACATTTCATTAGATAAATCAAGACATTTAAAGAGAATATTTTGAATTTTGAATTTTAAGAAACTTTTCCGACACATACGATTTGAGGTTGTTGGACTATTACCCAATAAAAGCTCCGTCAAAATGAATTTTCATTATACTCATATAAAAGTATCGATTTTCCACGAACCAGTGATTATTTTCTCAAGATATCATAAAAATTTATATTTTCCGCACCCCAGTTCCCTTAATCCTTCGTTTGTAGTTAAGGGGAATACTGATCGGCATTATTATATATTAGTTGCCGCCCAGTGGTCGAAATTCGACCATAATATATTTAAATTATACCGCCGTGTGGTATCCGGCAGAGTAGAATAGACCACCCTTATTTCTTAACTAGGTGTCGTAATAGGCGACTAAGGTAAGTTGACATCGTGTGGTATCCGGTTGAGTAGTATAGTAGTATCCATATGACAATTGTGTTGAAAAGGTCGCTCAGTTGTAAAATTACTCTCCTGCTGGAACTTAATCACGTGTGCCGTGTAAACCAATAGAGATGTAACTAAAGTAATGTACTAGAGAATTGTAGATACAAAAGTACTACAAAGAAGTCCGAGATGGCATGTCTATATCTCAAAAATAACTCATTTATAGAAGCAGGCGTTACTTTGCGGAATTCCATATTACAAGCAATAAAACAGAACTAACTACTTTGCTATAATCCGCACGGGTTAGTAGGCTCCAGGCTAGTCGTAATGCAAAAACGCAATATTGCGATTTTGTCGTGGAACCTATCCTCCTGATGATGCTTCGGTTTCGGGGCGAAACGATCGTCGAGATTGTGGTGGTGGGTGTGTGTGCTGCTTGTGTGCGTTGTTGCTGGTGGAGGGTGCATGTGGTGGCTTGTCCTGCATGTATAAGGTGCGTATTTTGCCTGCTTCATAGACATTAGCTTTGCATGCATTCGCTTAATCCTTGCGGATTATAGCAAAGTAGTTAGTTCTGTTATATTGCTCAAAAATAACTACTTTTATGTTCAAAATTTTGATTCGGGACAAAATTTGTGACACTAATTGCCACGCAGGTGAACCCGATGGCAGAACTAGTAAAATGATAAAGTCTGGGTAAGATTAGAGATGTTTAGTTCGCGTTCAAGAAGAACAGAATCACTCGGATTGGATTTCTTACTTTGTAATCATAAATCTTTGTAATGCAAGCATCAAAATTCTCTAGTACATTACTTAAGTGTATAAAAGTAATAATAAAGACAAAATCGCAAAGCGCTTTGCGATTTTGTCGTGGAGTATTATGTATACGTTTTGTATTATGGATCACCGCAAAGTAATGCCTAATTCTATAAATTACTTAAGTGTATCTCTATTGGTTTACATGGCGCACGTGAATGAAGCTCCCAGCTGACGTGAATATTTACAACTGCGTGACCTTTTCAACACAATTGACATAAAACCGAAATCTATACCCTATAAAGCTGAAGAGTTTGTTGTTTAATTGTTTGAGCGCTCTAATCTCAGGAACACGAAAAAATTCTTGAAGTGTAAGATAGTCCATTTATCGAGGAAGACTATAAAATATATAACATCATGCTGAGATGAATAGTAGAGGAGCAGCAATAAAAAATATAGCGCAATCGGCAAAATTTTAAGCTTTCTTTGCGCGCGCTAAATAACCGGCGAGAGTTATTCAAAAATCATATACTCTAACCAAATTGTTCACCTCTAAAAGTTTTAAAGTCTTTTTTTGGTTAACCTAACCAACTTCAACCATAATTAATATATAAGTATTAAGGTTTACTCAAATAATAAGACTGCGGTCCACGCGAACGAGGTTGCGTTTAAAAACTAATGTACGCGTACTATAAACCTGAACGTTTCGGAAGAATTGCACTATCTTTTAGTAAAAACCGTAAAACAATCCGTACAGTAGATTTTGAGAAAATTTATCACATACAGAGAGACAGTTTTTAGGGACTTTATTATATAAGTATAGATGTTGTACGAAATTTTTTTTGTAAAAAATAATGTTATATAAAATAAGTATATATAAATAAAGAGGTTACTTTTATATTTTTATGATTATATGAACCGTCACTAGTCCAGTATTTTATATAGTTTATAATTTTATTTTCATATTAGGTTAAGTTGATCTTGATTGTTTTTTTTATGCTTATTCTATTCAAGATGTGAATTCGATCTTTTAAATGACATATGGCTTTTATATGCACAATATATCTATACTTCTATACTGGTTTATGAAGAGTTTGTTTGATTGTTTGAACGCGCTAATCTCAGGAACTACTGGACTGATTTAAAAAAATATTTGAGTGTAAGATAGTCTATTTATCGAGGAAGGCTATAGACTATATAACACCACGCTAAGATGAATAGGAAATAAGGTAGGAAATAAGCGGAAAGCTTTAAATTTTGCATACGCTAAGTAAACGGTAAAAGTTATTCAATAATCATGTACTACAAGTTTGTTCCTCTCTAAAAGTTCTAAACAAAAGTCCGGGACAGCATACATCAAGTCAAGCTTTTAAGGCTGACCTCACTTTGACTATAATTAATTTAAGTATAACGGTTTACCCAAATAATAAGAATGGAGTCCACGCGAACTAAATTACGTTTAAAAGCTAGTATATGAAGCAAGTTCAAAAAATAATTGTGAAGCAAGCTTCTCCTTAACTCCCTCTGATTCGTCTCTCATAATAATCTCCCAATAAATTCGAGATTTTTCCAAGGAAATACAAAAGACCCGATTCAAACCCATCAATAGAATGAGGAACGGTTTCGGGAAACGGCCCTCTGAAGCGCAACTAATCTTATGATCTGTTTTTAATAACTCTTCTTGGAAACTTTGAATTAAAAGTGAATTTAAATATTGCAATATTATATATACATAAATTTCCACTACTAGTATTGAAAGATGACACATTTTTTTTTCTTATGAGTGAAGTAACGGTCTGTTATTATCCCACTGCTGGGTATAGCAGCTCCTCTCCTTTTTGGAGAGATGGTGCTCCCATACGGATTGGTAGGTTACACATATCCCAAGAATTCTTTAGAGATTTCCTAAGCAGGTTTCCTCACGATTTTTTCCTTCACCGATAAGCGTGTGATAAAATGCAAATATCAATTAGACTCATTAGTTTTTTTTCTAACAGGAAACCTCATTGGTTCCTTTTTGCGACCTTTTGAGCTATGTTCCTTATTTTGGTCCTTCTACGGATCTCCTCATTTCTGATTTGATCACGTGGAGACACTCCGGCGTAGCTCTCTCCATAGCCCATTCAGCGATTCTGAGATTTAGTTACTTAAATCAAATTAGATGTTAAAAAATTCAAACTAATTTACTTTTGCATAAGCATTTTGAAGGTTTGTTAAAAAATGATTAAATTATTTAAAACTAAAGGTGAAACTTGAAGATTTCTCTGCTCATCATTCCTCTCTTATTATTTGTTGGACACTCGCACTTAGTACATATATCTCGACCGCTCTATGCATAATAACTCTATGCCTTCTTATATCAGGAATATGCAGCCCTACCGCATTAGGCTGGACTGGTGTTGGTTAACAAGTTTCATAGCTACGAAGTTTTAAATAGGACGTTTAGTACAACACGTGGGTAAGCTTCCGCCGACAGAAATATACCCGCAACTGTGGATTGTTGGGTTTCTGTAAGGCCTGTTTTATTCGTACAGAGCGAAGCAATGTGAAAGCGATAATATTCACAAATATATCTTTCACTACTTCAGTACTGTTGATGAAGTGTATATGGGAGGTCTGTTCAAAAAGTAAGGTGACTTTATATTTATATGAAAAAATATTTATTTATTCATCAATATTTATGTTTTCCCCTGTAAGATGATCCTCCTCAGATACAATACACTTGTGCCATGAAAAGATGTGTACAAACGTTGGGTCAATAAGAGTTTATCAAATTTAACGTGTATTAACGTTGCTCCACCCAAGGTGTTAAATTTTTGTATGTTGCGATTATATTTATAGAACAGCTTTTTGTGTGGGTGTGAGTTTATTGTTTACAAAACCTGCGCCCCGCTCCGCTCAAGAATAGTTCGGTATTGTAATAGAAAACATTCAACGGATAATTAAACAACGAGCACAATGGGCTGGCACGTTCCTAAATATTAATACTGGTGGTAGGAAATACAAAACTGTTGTTTCCAGTAACGTCTTACTGGTGAAACCGCGCCGAACAACTATAAACTATATAAAATAGGAGTAGTATTTTATAAAATCCGGTTTCCTGTTTAAGGAATTTTATTCTCATAAGAATTACATTCGCTTAATAGTAGAATAGACCACCCTGATTACTTACCGAGGTGTCGTAAGAGGCGACTAAGGCAAGTCGACCGCCGTGTGGTATCCGGCTGAGTAGAATAGACCACCCTCTTTCTTACCGAGGGATCGTAATATACGACTAAGGTAAGTTGACGTTAGACAGGCGGCCGGTCGTAAAAAACGTAGCCAAATCATATGACAACATGTATGTAACATGTTGTGCCGACCCCACGTAGAGTGGAATAAGGGCAGGAGGATGATGAAGAATTGCATTCACTTAAATGAGAAATTAATTGTAAAACTTAAATGAGTATTATTTATCACATGTGAACAAAAAAACTTATAACGTAACATAAAGTAATAATAAAATTATTTTCCTATAATACACGATAAAGTAATTTTTGTTTATTTATTTATTTTTTATTATCTTATGATCTATCACACTGTTTTACTCCTTTTATAACAATATATAAATTTAATCTTAATTAAAAGGTAGAATTAATTAAAAGGAGTGCTTTGGCGCTCGCACTAGGATAACCTGTACCACGAACGCCATAGCCTTCCTAGGACCCTTTTTTAAAACTATAATAGTTTCATATGGTGATACCTTCTACAATGTGTGTCTGTGTGTGTGTGTGCCTACGCGTGTGTAAAAATTATTGTCTTTCGTTTTTAGCATATTAAGTTACTCCGGTGATTAATTCCTCTGTTTTTAGATAACTAAATCCTTTCCATAAGTAATTAAGAAATATAATGCTAAATGTATAATGGACTATCGATTTTTTCATACCCGATACATGCAGAATTCGTAAACACATGCACAAACCTCCATCACCGCCACCGCAATACACAAGCACTACACACGTTCACTATCACAAAGTCAATACAAAGACAAAGTCGTAATACAAAATCGCATTACGATTTTGTCGTGGAGCCTATCCTTCTGATGATGCTTCAGTTTCGGGGCGAAGTAGAAATTTTGGTGGTGGTTGTGTGTATTGCTTGTGTGCATTATCGCTGGCGGAGGCGTCTCGGGATGCATGTGGTGACTTGTCCTGCATGTGTAAGGTGCATGAATTTTGTCTGCTTCATACATCTTGAAATTGCATGTATTCGCTTAACCCGCGCGGATTATAGAAAAGTAATTCTGTTATAGTTTCTGTAATACATTAGCCGTGTGGTATCCGGCAGAATAGAATAGACCACCTCCTTTCTTACCGAGGTGTCGTATAAAGCGACTAAGGTAAGTTGACGTAAAATACGAAGCCAAATCATATGACAACATGTTTGTTACATGTTGTGCCGACCCCATTTAGAGTGGTATAAAGACAGAAGAATGATGAATGAGTTTCTGTAATACATCTCGTCGTTAATCCATTTTTTACAATATAGGCGTTAGTGTTAGTGTTCGTCAATGAAAACCAACACTGAGGTCAAAGCCTCAGAGAAGCCGTTCATGAAATACGTTCGCTTACAGGGGGAAGACGTCTTGCTGTGCGTGCTAAGATGTGACACCGGGGTCTCCGACAATGTGTCATTCACCGTTCATTAAAATATTGTTAATTAATAAGTCAGAAAACGCAAAGAATGTGGAAAACTGAAAAAAAAAATAAGGAGTTCGGCATACAACCAACTCATCGGCGTGCTCGAGAGCTATTATGTATAGATGATAGCACTGGTACGGAGAATGCAGAATGGTTAGATGATGAAGTGGACGGTAGTTTTGAAGGCGAAGAAGAAGATGCTGCAATACCAATTATAAATATTTGGGCGCATTTACAAAATCCTTGGACTTCAGATCCGTGCGGTTTGCTATCAGGTTGTTAATACCTGTCTTAATTTTTTATTATTTCTAGGTGGTTGATATGCGGTGGGGGGTTCGAGATGAAGCCACCGACGATCATATGACGACAGAACTGTGTATGAGAGAAATCAAGAATTGCCAGCGTTTGTCCATGGGACCCAACTTTGTAGTGTTTCTGGGCCAGAAGTATGGATACAGGTAAAGTTTTTTATTTGCCATTAAACGCCCGTATCTGGACGATGTGCCCGTATATTAGAAAGAAAGAAAACAAATTCAATATTACTACATGTCTACGTACAAGCTATACTTACAACATCATTTACGACAGTTTATTTATTTATTTATATTTGCTTATTCTACTATTAAATAGCATGCAAATTATAATACCTATTTTTAAATATAATACAAAAAACGCATATCAAATATCTATAAAGACACATAATTACCAATCAAAAACAAATAATAATATAATAATAATTCACATCAGTACATCAGTAATAATAAAAAATAAAAGTTAATAGAAAAAGTCCTAATACAAAAACAAAAATTTATAATTGTTGGAAATCGTAACTTTTTTACACTTTAGGTTAATTTAAGTATTTACTAACAGAATAAAAACACTTTTCCAAAAGCCACTTATACTGCCCTTAAAAGTTAACAACGATTGTGACCTTAAATGTACAGGTAGATTATTAAATATTGTTATAGCCATACAGTAACAATTATTTTTATATAAACTTAATTTTATTTTTGGTAAAAGTCTTTATGCCTTGTTAGTTTGGTTTAAGAGTTACTTAGATTGCAGAGATTAGTAATGATAGTATTATATTGCTATAATACGCGATAAAATTTCAAATTTAGTGATTTAGAAATTTCCTAATGAAGTTTTAATCACGGTGCGAAACAATTGTTGACATTGTAGTAGTAAATGTGTGCATTGCTAGGGTAGTGCGGTGGTGACGGTTTGTAGAGCATTAGTGAATTAGGTTACACATTTCGCAGGGACTCTCCAGAGATATGAAGGTCACGATGATGTCCTTTACTGAAAAGCGTGTGATAAATTTTAATTAGGCATAAAGTTTCTCAAAACTCATTAGTGCGGGCTTGGAGTTTGAACCCATGACCATCTTGACAGAGGAAATCGGTGTCACCGTTCTGCCATCACAACTTATATCGCTTGATTGAATCGATTTGCTGCTATTTCAGACCAATCCCAACTTACGTGCTGTCTTCAGAATTGCAAATGTTAAGAGATGAACTAGCAGCAGGTGGAGTCGATGTGATACTTCTGGATACTTGGTATAAGAAGGACTCGAACGCAGTACCCCCAGTTTCGGTGCTTCAACCTATATCATCAATATTAGTAAATTTTAACAACAAGGTAGGACGATTCAAAACAGTTATTTATAAATCGTAATTATAAGATAAACTTTAACAACAAAGTAAGATGCTTCAGAGCGTAATAATGACTATACTATACTATGAAAAACAACTGAAACATGACTGTAAGCAGCTGTGAGCTCTAAGTTAATTAAAAAAAATCTTTAACAGTTAACTCTGTTAAACGTTGAAGAGTTCCTTTGTCTGCCAATCCTTGCAGCAGCATCAGAGCATGCTTATCATAATCATGCATTATCTCGGGTCGGACCAGTATATAAAATTTTAGCTCAATAGGACCCCCAGAAGTGGGTCAAATTTAACTTGCCAGATTCCACATAAAAATTTTATAAAAATTTAATAATAGCTTTCAAAAAGAATGCAAAAGTAATAATAATATTATATTGCTATAATCCGCGAAGCGAAGCATTAGCCAAACAAGCATTGTTATATAGTATAATCGCAAAGCTTTGCGATTTTGCCGTGGAGTCTATCTCCTGATGATGCTTCGGTTGCGGGGCGAAACGATTGTTGAGTTTGTGATAGTGAACGTGTGTAGTGCTTGTGTATTGTGGTGGCAGTGGTGGAGGTTTGTGCATGTGCTAATATGAATCCTGCGTGTAACGGGTATGGAAAAAACGGATAGTCCACTATACATTTAGCACTATATATATTTTCTATTTACTGTAACGCGGATTATAGCAAAATAATTTTATTATTATTTTTGTATTATGGATCTCCGCAAAGTAACGCCTAATTGTATAAATTAGAAAAGAATGAGTGGCAATAATGTATTTTAACGCACCAGGTTGCAAATATTAACACATAATCAAACAAATTGCATTTGATTTGGTTTCAAAGATTATCCGTCGAGTTTCTTGCTAGTTCTTCCCGGTTGGACCAACATTCCGAGGCAGTAGGTAGCTGCTTTAAAAACATTCGACGAAGTACTTAACTGAAGATATGACGAAGTACCGAAAACTGCCAACTTGAATAAAGAATATTTTGAATTTGTAATTTGAAATCATTCGTATAGCCACCAAAGTCACGCACGTATGGGCTATACCCTATCTAGTTGAAAAGTAATTAATTTAGTTTCCATATCTTATATAATAATATCAATTCAAACTTTTTTCTGAGAATTACTTAATTTTTTAAATAAAACCTAAATCAATTTACCTATTAAAACTTTGTGATCAGTTAAACTTTATCACTTCCCGATCCCTTTAATACTTAAACTCATTGAACTGTGAACTTGATTTAAAGTTGTTCTTTTACCGATTCAAGAACAAACAACCAACTTTATTAATTGTTCAATGAATAGCCCAGTATTTGTTATCTTAAATTAACTTCTAACTCTTCTATTGTAACTTTGTCTTTGGCCTTATAAAGTTTTTCACATTTAGTGTTCTATTGTGTATTTTACTAGTTACCGTTTAGACCGTGTGAGTAAAAGTCCCATATATTTAGTAATTTTATATTTGATATCCTTTTTGTTCCAGAGAGTTCCAAAACTCCAAGCCGAAGACCAAGCAGTCTGGTGGGACACGCTCACCAAAATGCAGAAACTTTTCCGTAAAGCGTCATTGCAACTTTACAATTCTGGGAGGATCGATAAGGATACAATGCACAATTACTTCATGTCTGGTAAATAATTTGTTTCTTAATTGCAAATTGTTTCTTAATTGCAGCATTTATCACCGGTGATAGTTAAACGGTGAGATCTCATAAGTATCAGAATGTACGTAACAAAAAAAAAAAAAAGTAAAAATTCAAAAATATTTTGTACTTACACCCTAAATACTTTTATCATTTAGTCTTCTAAGCTCTACTCTCTGAAATTATCAAATGTTACTTAATAATGGTTCCAATAGTACAACGCTTAGTTGAACCTTAAGTGCCCTAACTACCGGAGGAGCGGCAAGCCCCAAGTGATATAATATGTATGGTTGTATGTATTCACGACAAGCGATTTGGCGGTTAATCGCTAAACTGATTTGGTGTTTCAGTAACTGAACGAGAAGTTATAAACGGTATACTTAATGTAAAGAACACGAAGAACCACTGTCTTGCATACGTCCGTTACATCAACAACATAAACCTCCAGAACCTGAAGAAAGCGAGCAATTTCGTGGACATCCTCAACAGGAGCTTGGATGCTGAAGCTTCTAAGCTTCTAGGTGATTTGAGGGATGTAAGGCTGCCGAATAAGATCGAAACAACAAACATACAAAAGTAATTGTCATCCGTAATTGTAATATTTCGCCAAATGTCACTCCAAGCTATAGCCAACATAGAATTATCATACAAGAGTAGGCGAATCAGCCTAAAATTCATTCTATTACAACAAATAGAAAGCAAATAAAGGGCATCTACCTGTCTTTCTTCATTATTTTCCATTAGACAATGACAAGTGATTAATGATGAAACATAAGACTTTCATCTTCTCCCTCATAATTTGGTCCATCGTCACTTAATATGCCTATATCTGCCTATATATTCCCTGCTCTAAGTATAATAATTCTACAATAGCAAAAACCAGTTATACGATATACGACAGCTAAGGGCCATAACTATCAGCCAAGTCAATGCAAAAGCCGTTCTGCTATATTGTCGCTTTCGTGCTGCTAAAATGTAACGGATATGACGTGAGTTCTGCCGCCTAATTCAGCTGTAATAGCCTAGTTGTGAGACCGTGTGACTCTCTAGAGATGATGATCAAACCCTGGGCAGGCACCAATGAATTTTTCTATTAAAAATTTATGTTTCTAATTGGTAATTGCAATTTATCACATGCTTTCAGTGAAGGAAAACATTGTGGGAAATCTGCATATCTCTGGAGAAGTCTAGGGATATGTATAACCTACCAATTTGCATTGGTAGATCTTAACTCCACATGCTGCTACTTTTGTTCCGCCATATTGACACTTATTTACCACCAATCCCCGCTTTAATTTAAGCCGTAGTCAGTGATTTGTGTGCCTTTTTAAAAACTTATATTTAACCTGCCGTGTATGTATATAAAGGTCGCATCTTGCAAGTAAAATTGCCCCACTTCCTGGTGTTCGAATTGAGCTGAAATTTTACATATTGGAACAGTCCCGATGACAATGCATAATAAGCATGACTTGATGCTACTGCCAGGATTGGCTCCAGGTGAGAGAACTCTTCAACGGTTAACAGTAGGGACAGGAAATTTTAGTAAAAGCTTTATATCATACTTTGCCATAGTTTACTATTGAAATTTCCCATGCTAAGATTTTTGCAGATACACCGTGGAATGGATAGGGCGCGAAGGTCTTGATACAGAAACCCATGGCGAATATCTCAACCATTTCATTTCACATTTCTATAAAAACATTATTAAGCTTGTTGATAGGTGAGTATCTTAGTCCTTCCACATTTTTTTTACTATATACTGGTAAATTATATTATTATATAACAATATACTAGAAAATTAATTGATTAAAGCTCCCATTGTGGTCCATTTTTGGTATGTTCCTATCATGGATTCCGATTGTGTGCTGAAAATATTGGAATCAACCATCGGATTCTTTTGTCTACGCGACGTTCATTACAAATTTCTTTGTTGGAATTGTTGTCCTTTTATATTAAGATCTAGACTAGTATTCATGACTATTCATTCTATTCAAAATTAAAAATATTCTGTGTTTAAGTAAACTTGTAAACAAGTTCTTTTGAATCAACTCTACCTTTGGTTCGGCAAGCTGTTCCTACCTTGAAGACCCAGCAAGAAACTCGACGGTTGGTCTCAAAGAATAATTCTCATTAGTAGTTACATATAATTATTGAGGTCTTGTCGAGTTCGAAGAGCAGCTATATCCACGCACTGTTATTCTTTAAGTAATCCTCAATAGTATAGTAGGCTTTCTGTATTAGCCTTTTTTAAAGAGTATTTTTAAACTTGTAATGGTAAAGTTAAAGTAGATTGCGACATTTTATTATAGAATCTTATATCAAAACCCACAAACGACTTACGTACTTTTGTAAGGCGCGAAGCAGGAACCGCAAGCTTATGTCAGTTCCTGCTTTATGTATTATATATGTACGTCACCAATATTTTTATATGAATATACTTATGAAAAATTGCTAAAATTATAAAAATATTTAGTTTGAATTAATGACAATTCAAATTGTGAACCGTTAAAACAGTAAATGGCATGTTACTATCTCACAACTGGGCAGAGGCCTCTTGTTTTTCCGATCCTCGCTTGGATAACGGAGAGAGGAGGCCTATGCCCAGCTGTGGGATAGCAACAGGCCGTTACTTTACTTTTTTTATAACGAAATGTTAAGGGCAATGCGGAAAGAAGATAGCAGTGCCCAAGGTCAGATAGTGACGGAGATTTTACAGCATCTTCACGCGTGTAACAACTCTGTCAGAGTGTTTCATGGAAGAGAGGATGATTTGAAATACATAGAGAACTACATGTTGAACAGTTCTGATAAACCGCTCGTTCTTTACGGAGAAGGTAAGAGGTTTTATATCCATAATAATGAATAAAAAACATACTACTTTTTTTGTAGAATCATAAATAGCGAGTATAGTTAGTAACTAGGTAAAAAAACTAAGGGTATCCATTATGTATTTGAAAAACTGTAATTTTATCCGTTGACTATGCTATTTAAATCGGAATACAGATGTCATTATCTTTCTTTTTAAAGTACCATTTAAACGCAACTTCGTTCTTGGACTGCAGTCTTATCATTTGAGTAAACCTTAATATTTATATTAATCATGGTTAAAGTGCGTTAACCTTAAGAGCTAGAGATATGCTGTCGCGGATATTTATTTAGAACTTTTAGAGGGAAACTATTTTGTCAATCAATGTTTTTTGAATAACTTTTAGTAGCGCACGCATGGCAAGCTTAAAATATTGCCGTTTTCGCATTATTTTGGCAGCTTTCCTACTCTAGTATTATTATACTTTACTCTATGGGCAAATGTCAAATAGGCTTAGAGTTCTTATTATTAGAGGCAAGCCTATACGTGAGAGTGAAAACTAACTAACTATAAATAATGAGAGATAGGATGAAACTCGTCTGATCTTTATCTAATCACACATGAAAAAAGAGAGACAGATAGACTTTCATTTGCTGTCTCTTTATTTTTTTATTGTAATAGGGAATCGTAGGCTGACTTTTCTAGCCTAGGGTTTGAGGCCTTTGCTAGGCTTGCTAATAACTCTATGCAAATAGGAGTTAGAAAAATTTACATAATAGAGCAAATACTAACTACTGAGTAGCCTTAAAAATACTAAACATTTTAATATATAGAAAAATAGACACTATTTTTATAATTGCGTCAAATCAACGTTTGTATTGCTAGGTGGTTGTGGAAAAACAAGTCTTTTAGCAAAAAGTTCCGCTATGTCCCTCAACACATGGTTTGCGGAGGTCCGACCGACCAATATCATAAGGTTTTTGGGAACAACTCCTGACTCAAGTGCTCTAACACCAACGTTAATATCAATTTGTCAACAGGTGATGGATACTTTTAATATTACTTTGCGAATTCTATGGTAAAAAAGTTATGATGCAATTATTTTGCTATAATAGCTTAATCAATTTCAAAATTCAAATTCAATTCTATATTCAAGTTGGCTTTTACAAGCACCTTTGAATCGTCAAATTACAATGAAGCTACGGTTCGGAACTAAACTCGGCGGTTGCTCTTTACAAATTTTTAAAGGACTTTAAAGGAGTAGCTATATCCACGCATTCTTATATAGTCCTCAATAGTATAGTAGGCTAGTTCTGTATCAGCATCCTTTTAACAGTGTTTTTAGAATGCTTTAAAATTTAATGGACAAGAGAAAATTGATTGTGGAATTTTATTATAGAATCTTATACTGAAACCTACAAAGAACTTACGTACTTTTGCAAGGTGCAAAGTAAGAGCCGCAAACGTATTATTAGAGAAAATAGATGTAAAGTTAACATAGAATGTCTTATACGCTTTCATACCTTATATATACAGGAGTCTTAAAACGCATGCACTACGGAGCAGTGTCATGGAGTTTATCGTCTAAGATTCTATGGCTGCGTGGCGAAACAACTTTTAGGTTTGTGAGTGTGAACGTGTGCAATGCTTGTGTATTGTGGTGATGATGGCGGAGGTTTGTAGTGCATGAGTTTTAACAAATTCTTCATGTATCAGTAATGAAAACGGGTAGTAAATTCTATATTTCGCGTTACATATATTTTCTATTTGCATTAGCGCGGATAATAGCAAAATTATTTATTATTATTAAACAATTTTTAAATTTAAACTATTATGAGTAGTATTTATAGTTAATATATAGATACCGGCTATACTCACGTCTAACTTTATCGGATTAGCCCGACTAGTTTCGAACCCGTCCGTGGCACTTATTCATGAGCTCTTTACACGACGTTCCCGCCGCGAAAACGTAGCTCATGAGTAAGTGCCCCGGACGGGTTCGAAACTAGTCGGGCTAATCCGATAAAATTAGACGTTAGTATAACCGGTTTCTATATATTAACTATTATTAAACAATTACAATTTTCAGATATCATACAACTTTGCCCTACCATTCGAGAGCATACCTGATGACCTCGTTCCCCTCACAGCACATTTCAAGCAACTCCTTACAATAGCTTCTCAGCAGCAACCGTTACTCCTCTATCTAGACTCAGTAGACCAGCTTACTGGAATAGGGACTGAGAACAACAAGGTGTCTTGGCTACCGACGCGACTGCCGCCATATTGTAAGGTAAAATGACTGCTTATGACTTATCCATACTTAGTATTCATCGTTCCCCTGCCCTAACCCCGCTCTAAGTATGGTCGGCATAACATGTTTTTCACTTCCATTCTCTCCTATCATTCGTCAACTCTAGCGCTACTCCTTATGTATACATGTCATACTTCATTTAATCCAACCATCTATTTTAAGGGATCTCCTTCTAGTCAAATATCCATCCACATTCACTTTTTACATTACTTTCATCACTTCTTATTACATGTCAATACCATTTTAATCTTGCACTTCTCGTCTTTTATACAATGGGCGCAAATTTCAGACTTCCCATTTTAGAGCCATATCTTATTACATCAAGTAATAAGCCTCAATAATTATTTAATATCATTATTAGATTATAGTGACTTGCGCGTGTGAAGAAGCAAATCCTGAAGTATCAAAGGAATATGATGTACTCCGGAGGATGATTGATTCTGAAGAGAACTTCCTGGAAGTGACGGCTTTGGGTGAAGACTTGGCTATGCAGGTTTTGAAGTTAGTTTTGTTGATATTATAGTCGTTCTAAATTATTATTAAATTTTTAATTTCTCTGTCGCTTTTCACTACAAAGAATGATTCAATTATTCTTCTGCCCTTATAACATTCTAAACGAGCTCGCCACAACATGTATTTCGCTTCCATTCTCTCCTATTATTCGTCGAATTTGACGCTACTCCATTTACATGCATCATACTTCATACAATCCATCTAATTATTTTGCAGCCTCCCTTTAGTCACATATCGATATATATATATATATTCATATTTACTTGATTTTCATCTTTCCTCATCATATGTCCATCTTAATCTTGCACTTGTCGTCTTTTCTTTCATTTAGACGAAAGAATATTTATTTCTTTGTTATATTTGCTTGTGCTATACTTGTACATTAAAATGCCAACGTATGCCAATTTTGTTTATTCATAACCAATCACTCCTCTTCTTGATAGTATAAAAAGATGTTTCAAAGACCCAAATGTTAGTTATTTGCCATTTCATGAACGTAAAAGTTTTTCGTCTAATTTCAGGCTTTGGATGGGTTCAGCTGCAAGAGACCTCAGCAATTACCAATGGCGTTTGGTTTCCAATGCGATAGGTCAATGTTCCTTGCCAATCTTCGTCAAATTAGTTTTTGCTGAGGTAACACTTTATTTATATCAATCGTCATTTCTATATTGTTCAAATTATGGGTCAACTTTAATTTTATGATTGGCTTTACTTTAATTTTGAATAAAAAATTAAACAAATAAAACAAATAAATAAAGAAATCTATTATAAACATGAAAACTCAATTTCAAATGCTCCAAGATCCATAAAAAAGTACTATTTACGATTTAACCTTTTTATTTCTACAGTATCATATAGATATTCCATATCATAATGATATCAAAATTTTTATCTATCTAAAAGTGACAATTTCAGTGAAATTTGTTAAAAAAATTATATCTACACAGGTTTGTAGGTGGCGCAGTTACACCAAGCCTCAAGATACTCACTTAGCATCAACAGTTATGGACTCTATTATGATGCTTTTTGAAAGAATTGAAAAACAGGTAACATGAAATGATCCCATTGAAATTGCACCAAGTAATCTTATTTTTAAAACTTTGGCTGCCTAAAAATTACATCACATGGGCTTAGAGCTACTCTTCGACATTGCAAAAGATAGCAAAAACAAAATTTGTAACTAATTATAAGAGTTATATTTTGAAAGTACAAGTAGGTACATTAATTTAAGTCTATCTATATTATTCGGAAATACATACTGTTACGTATAGGGGATGAGGATTTGGATGATAATACCTGTTAAAAACACTTTATTCAGCTTTTCACTACAAAATAAATACTTACAGTCTCTTTGTAGTCCGTTGTTCAATAACAAAGCGAGGTCACTATTATTTCACTTTTATTTTCACTTCTTAATTCGCTCTTGATCGCTATTCGCAAACCGACTGTCAAGGCGCACGATACCTCCGCATATTTATCGAATGAACCGATTTCGACAATGTTCGCGAATGTTAGTTGGTCCTAGCAGGGATACCGAATAGGATTCGTAAACAAAGTGAATGTTCCAGAGAACCAGCGCCAAGCGAATCCAAACTCTATGACAAATAACTTACGAACTCTTTTTGCATATTCCTAAACTTCCCCCTTCCAACCTGAACTCTATCACATACGCAACTCTTTTCGCATGTTCGTAAAAATACGTTAATTAACTCAAAATGGTTTCAGCACGGGAGGCTGTTAGTCTTTCATGCCTTAGCTTACATTACCGCAGCACGGAGTGGCCTTTCTGAAACTGAACTTGAGGATTTGATCTCGCTGGACGACAAAGTTTTGGATGACGTTTATCAATATCATCTTCCGCCCGTCAGAAGAATACCGCCATTGTTGTGGACCAGGTATGAAACACGATCAATAATCAACTTTATGCATATTCTGACTTCTATATTCTGACGATGCTTCGGTTACGGAGCGAAATGATTGCTGAGATCAGTATGTCTCCAATGATTCAGAAAAGAAAGTTTAATTACTCTGTCACTTACACTTATATCCTATATAGTGTATTATATAATATATTGTTGAAATTGTGACAGTGAATATAAGCATGCTAGTGTAGTGTGGTTGTTAATTGTGCTTGCCTTTTACAAATCTTGCATTACATAGATTTCTTTTAATGGCGTATTATATCAAAATAATTGTATAATTGCTTTTATATTATGGAATTCCGCAAACTAACGCCTATATCTATTAATAATTTGACCGAACATTAATATTCGCAGTTTCATTAAATAATTCAAATTGAAATACAAAATATTCTTTATTCACGTAAACTTGTAAACAAGTGCTTTAGAATCGTTAACTGTACTGCTAACTGCTGTTTCTTAAAGCTTTTCCTAAAGACTATCTAATCATATACTAACCCTCAACGTCATTTTAGCAATGTTTTACTGCTGTGATAGCCCAGCGGTGTGACCATGCGACTCTTTCGAGGGGAACACGAGTTCAAACCCGGGCAGGCACCAATGAGTTTTTCTATTAAAACTCATGTGTCTAATTGATAATTGCAATTTATCACACGCTTTTCGGTGAAGGACAACATCGTGAGGAAATCTGCATATCTTTAAAGAGTTCTGTTGATATGTGTAACCTACCAATCCGCATTGGAGCAGCGTGGCAGGTCTTAGCTCCAACCCTTCTCTCCAGAAACGGAGAGAGGAGGCCTATTCTCAACAGTGGGATTGTGATAGGCCGCTATTTTCCTTTTTTTTACTGATGTAATGGCAAAGCTAAAATCGTTAGAATATTATACCCAAAAAGACCTTTGTACATTTGCAAGGCGCAAAGCAGGAACCGCAAGCTTATGTCGGTTCCTACTTTGTTTATGCATCCTCAATTTTTTTGTAATTATGTATATTCTTATATTATAATATTGTCTTTCTATGCCATTTACAACAGGTTCGTTTCCTTTCAGAATTCGCAACGATCTCCCAAATTATCTCTCCGAACGCGAAGCAGACGGTGTTTCCGTTATGAACTGGTACCATAGACAGTTCCGTGACACGGCTCGAGAGAGATATTTCAAAAATATGAACATGGCTATGTATTTTCACTCTATGATTGCTGACTATTACTTAGGTTAGAATATCCACAATATCAGAATAAATACTTCTGCTAAGAAACATAATAGCTTAGTTTCTCTGTTATTTTTATGATTTGCTCTATTTCATTAATACTGACTTAAGATATGTATCAATACTAATCAGCTTGTTGTAATCTATTATATTCTATATTATTTTAGGTATATGGGGTGGTGGTATCCCTAAGCCGTTTAAATATACCGAGATACAGCGTCATAGGTTTAACCTCGCAGATAAAGAAGGCATAGCCGATAGGAAGGTGCCTTTACAACCCTTGGTCTTCACCTCTGCTGATGGCTCTACGAAGAGATATAATTTAAGAAAGGTGATTATTAATCGATTATTAAATGGTAATAATTGAGTCTAATCTATAACTATATTATGAATGGGAAAGTCTGTCTATTACGTTTCTAAGGTTAATCCGCTAAAGCAATATTGATGACATATGGAACAATTAAAGCTTGTATAATTAGCTCACAAAAGTATTGGCAGAATTTATTTTGCTATTTTGCATTTTTAAAGTTTTTCCATTTGTTAAGAAAATCTATGTAATGCTAAGTGTAGGAAGCAAACCTTTCTCATACCTTATAAGAAAGAAGAAAGAAAGAAGATATTTAATTGAAATGTAAAGATAATAATTGAGGAACGGATTTGTTGTGTCGATGATAGAGTGGCTCACAGAACGGTTACAGCCAATCTTCAGTAGTGAAGAGGCACGAAAAGAACTTATTCATATTGTTAATTATGTAAAATTTCTTATTTTCAGTTCGGTGAACTTCCATTTCATCTGGTTCGCTCGAAACGTTTCACAGATCTCTACGCCGAGGTACTTTTTAACTACGAATGGCTTCACGCTAAACTAAACTGTTGTCCGTTACAAGCGGTGCTGGCTGATTTCGAAGATGCCAAGCAGCATGTCAACAAAGATGCTGTCAGGTTCGATATAACAATATTCAACAACTTGCAATATCTGAACTTCCTAAAGAATATCCAAGTATCATTTTGACTCTGATACTTTGTAAACACCGTTGGCTACGATCTGTCTACCAAATTATAATCATTGCACTTTGTTTAACTTTAACAAGTCAGTGTAAAACAAGACTTCACTTTTTAATAATTTGATTGAATATATTTTAGGGAACTAATGCTCGTTGCTGATGCATTGCGTCTCGGAGGTGCGATCCTAGGAGCATACCCTGATATGCTGGCTCCTCAGTTGGTCGGAAGATTGCTACCAGAAGCATCTCACAATCCGGCAGTTTCGTCTCTGCTACAGCAATGCCATGGTAAAGGAAAGAATCACTGTGCTTTGTTACCTTCTCATCATTGTCTTCACACTCCTGGCGGGCCTTTAAAGGTAGGCAATTCATGTCAAAATTGGTATTTATTCACAAGTGACCGCCATTTTTAAATTATTTTTGTATTATCTTTCAGTATTCTTTAGAGGGCCATCAGTTTGCCGTGTTTGGTTTTCGTTTAAGCTCAGACAAGCGCTACGTTGTTTCAATATCAAGCAGGGTTATATCCTGGGATTTGTCTACTTCAGATCTAGCAAGAGATCTGTGTCCGCAACTTGAAGGAATAATGCAAAATCTTGAGCTGTCACCGGATAATAAATGGGCAGCGGCATCAACAAATAACTCTGTTGTAAGTAAGCTAAACCAATGGGTAATCTCAAAAGCATATTACTTAATAATTAATTTCAAATTATAAAATAATAATTTCATTCAAATTAAATGCACTGTATAATAGAAACTATACATATGCTAACTATATATATATATATATATATATATATATAGTGCATGTATTTTTATGTGTTCCTAGAAAAATATTATATAACTAAACTAGACTAAATTAATATTTTAACGTACGTACGTGCGTGTGTGCGTGTAAATGTTCAGTAGTACATTTGTTAATTTTGAATTTTATGCTTTTTAGATTAGTCTGTAATTATAAATAGTTATTTTTTGTTTCAGTCTATACTTTTAAATATGCTGACGAGTGAATACGTTACTATAGAGAATCCATTAGATGAAGGTAAGTCTTTCTTATTTTTATATTTATAAAATTCATGGGCCTTATTTATACAACAATGATAGGTTGTTTTTAACTAGCTGTGCGTGTGGCTTTACTCGCGTCGAAATCTGTATGTCCAAAGTTTTTTTTTTACTATTAAATGGTTAAGCTAACAAACGCATTAATTTATTTAAGGATTGATACTGAACAGAAGAAAGCAGTCTCGAAAGTTCTTTTTCCTTAGTTACTAGTTAAACCATATATCATATATATTTTGATACGAGATCTGGTGTTGATAATAAAAATAAGGCACTTCGGGCACATAAACAATTAAACTTATCTCATTGTTCTAACAACGCCAACCAAAGCTGTGCCAACAACGGCTTCGCCCGCGTGGAATTAAGTAATTTACGAAGCTTCTCCCGAATTTTCGAAATTTTGAACGTAAAACTACTTATTGTGAGTTAACCGTAAGAGATAAAGACATGGACTTTTTTGTAGTAATTTTATGACTCTACAATTCTTTACTACATTACTTTAGCGTATCTCTGCTTGTTTACGCAGCGCACGCGACTAAAGCTTCCAGCAAGCAAGTTTTTTATCAACTGCGTTTTTTAACAACTCTTCAACATAATTTTCATAATACCGATATGTCCTATTTACCTGAACTATCCAGAAGTATTTCACTATCTTTTGGTGAAAACCGTACAAAAATCCGTTCAGTAGATTTTGAGAAAATCGATTACATACAGACAGACAGCTTTTTGGGACTTTGTTTTATAATAAGTATAGATTCATATTGATAATATTTCAGGTGAAACAGTAAGAGGTGTATTTGCTCTTAACCACCATATGTTTATTTATGGTCCAAACTCCTGGGTACAATACAATATGAGAGGGGAACATGAGGATACAAAGTTGGCTCCAGAAACCGCACCATATGACGATGTTCCTTGGGAGATATTATGTGAGTTTTAAATATTATGGAGCATTGAAAATGTTTTTACTCTTAGTTATTGAATTTCGCTCAGGTATACCAGGTATATTAGGTACTTTAGATATTATTGCTTATTCAAGAATATTAATGGTTCATAATGATAAGACAAAGATTTTAGAAGCCTATCCCGTTCCCTTTGTTAAACTCACTTGTAAATAATACATGCAAATCGATGATGATCTAGTTACCAATCATCATCATCATCATTAATTGGTAATAGATCATCAATATTGACGGTATATTGCTAATTTATCATTTTTTCAGCTAACTAATAGAACTGTTACTTGTCAGCTAACAAAATATCTTTTACGAGTTTACAATTGGAACTTACTTACTTATACACTAAAACCTCTATTTGTTTTCGCTCCTACTTATGTGGAACCAACTTCAACCAATGTCTTATTATGGGTGGTTTCCAGTTTCTACTTGTTTGTTTCATTGATCTACTTTTGTTTTTCTTTTACATCTTTTTTATGATTCATAATTTGTTTTTTAGAAATAAAGTTTGAGCTGCTAGTGACCTCTTGTCAAGCGTTGTAATTTTTATCATTATCATCATGATGTTTACTAACATAAAAAGGATGTCTGTCACTAAACTAAGTAATCCACACTCTGGTCTTTTTAACGACATTCTTACATTTAATAAGGTTTATTTGTCTTGATTTATATATACAATAAAATATCTTCAAGAGAGTGTACGCATATATGATTTATCATTTTATCAGCAATGGACTTTCGGGATCTCGAAAACCTAGTATTAGTGATGTGGAGTGGTGATCTCGATGATGACAGGCTACTGGTGCACTTTTGCAAATCTGGAGAATGGAAACAGCCTTTGCGGTGTAGGGGAGCCATTACATTCAACAAACACTGGACCAGAATATACACTAGCGATCCTGAGAGGGGATATCAGGTATTTCAGTTTTTTAAATACAATTTATCACAAGAACACGTAGGTCAACCGTTCATTTCAATGAAACCAAACCAATGTTTCCCAAAAAAAAAATTAAAAGATGAAAATAAAAATTAATTTGACAATCCCACTTTATAGTCTTTACTTATGCATCAAAATTCAGAACCATAAAGAAATAAAATTATAGAGAGATAGAGCTATAACAAAATTAGATTCATAAGATACTTATATACACAGTTCGAAGAACCAGGGCTGTTGGGGTCCCATAGTGCTAAAATGGCGACTCCGCTCCGAAAAACGTAGTGAAAGCAGAACCCAACCTTATTAGGTGGACGGACGACCTCAAAAAGGTCGCGGGAATACGCTCGATCCAGGCGGCACATGATCGTGAATTAGTTGATGAGAGAGATAGTTCGTAATAAATCATAAAGTAACAAAGATTTTTTAACAGACCTCAGTCTGCCTTTTCTTTACTAAAACACAGGGTCACATTCGGTCACAGGTTGGTATATTTTAGATTTTCTTTTTCTACCACCAAACCAGCAAATGACTCTGATGCAATTTTGACCGTATCTTCTCTTTAGCGCCGCCTATAAGTAGTAAACAGTTGCAAAATACTACTATAGCTTCAGTATTTTATAATTAAAAGTTTGCATGATCACTTGACACAAGCTCTATATATACATACAATACTAACTTAGATTTCAGTATATGAATTAGAAGAAGAGAAATCATCTTGGCAGAAGGTAGAAGAACTCCATCATCTCGAAACCGATACTGCTGAGGCGATGCTCCAGTTAAAAAGAGGCAAAAAAGATCGCATGTTACTGGGTAAACTGTGTTCAATATAACAAATGTGTCGATTCACCACCTATTTTGACCTATTAGAAATCGATTTTACAGTAATCAAAATTTTGTTAATTATAATAAGTAATTTTCAATGACAGTATTCAAAATTAGATCGCATAATTTTTGATTGGTGGGTGGCGAGGAGTGGGAGTTATTTTAATCATGTCTAGATGACAGCATCAGTCGATTCTATCGCGCTAATATTTGTCCTTTATAATTACCATAAGAATGGGCTCACCACAAGACTAGTGTCACAGTCCGATTCAGTCCTCCAAACGTCACTTTATGTCGGGCTTTACAAGAGGCACCCTTATGGCGATGCTCCCAGAATGTTAAGAGCCTCGCTCTCCAAGTTTTACACTCCCGACGATGCTTTTTGCTCATTTTCCCGATGACGCTGTAAAAGCCTCGTTATAAATAAGTAAATGATTTTTAGAAGCAGGCGTTACTTTGCGGAATTCTATATTACAGAAACTATAACAGAACTACTTTGCTATAATCAGCGCGGGTTAAGCAAATGCATGCAAAGCTAATGTGAATGAAACAGGCAAAATTCACTTACCTAACACATTGAGGACAAGTCACCACATGCATACTTAGACTCCTCCACCAGCAACAATGCTTACAAGCAACACACACAACCACCACTAAAATCTCGACGATCGATCTGCCCCGAAATCGAAGGATAGGCTCCACGACAAAATCGTAATGCATTACGATTACATGCAATACAATTTTGTCGTGAAACTTATAGCAAAGTAGTTCTATTATAGTTTCTATAAATAAGTAAATTTACCCTTCTTATGAGGGTTAGAGTAGTTTTAATTTGATTTGTACGTCTTTCATTCATGTTACCAATCTTTAGGAATAGTACAGAAGTTATATTACTGATAACGCAAAGCAGTTACTTAAGAATATTCAGATCACTAAAGAGAACTATGAGCTTGAGTGGAATACGTTGATGTAGAGATATGATATCAGCAGAAAACTCTGTTAGAAATAGTTTTTATCGTCAAACACTAACATTTTAGAAAAAATAATGCCTGAGCATCATGTTATTTAGTTTCTGAATATACGGTGTCACTTTAAAAGTTTTTTTAATTATTTTTATCGACATATTTTAACAGCTACAACAACATACAGCTTTGTCGTCTGGGATTTCAATAATGTCATACCAAGAGGTAATCATGAAGGAGAAAAGAAAGAAGATGAGAATAATGATAAGAAAGAAGAAGAGGAAGTAAGTAATTCTATGTTATTTAGAGTTTAAATTTTGACTTGTTTATCACAAATTTTACTACAGATAAGTCGTTTTTAGGAAGAAAAGCAAGACACAGTACCAGAAAAGGATTTGCGATTTGAAGGGATTGTACTGAAGTTGCCTCATACCATCAGGAATATATCGACAAAAATGACTTTGTCAAATTCGTTTATGATTAGCAAAAACAATACGTATGCGGTTGCAGGAGTGAGGTCTATATATTTCAATATAAGTGTACCACAATAAAATATAGAACGTAGTCTTCAAATTTTCACTTTAATTTTAGAAAAAATCTTTATGTATGGAGTCTTGAGACAACCAAACTGATCAAAGTGCTGGACGCCCATTTTGGAAGAATCGTTCAACTTGAACCTCTAACCGTAGGGACATGGAACAATGTGATCACCTCCTCAATTGATAGGACCGTTAAAATATGGAACATTGACAACATTTTTGAACAAGTCCATAAGATTGACAGACAAGAGTTACCTATTGATTCGATCAGGTAGGTAGTACCTTTTCTAAAGAGAATAGGTAAAAGTAACAACATTTGTAAAGGTAACAAAATAAAAATCAACCAAAGTTACAACTTATACGATTTTACTGTCTCGGAAGCCACTCAAAAATGGCTGACTACGGCTTATCTTGAAGCATCCTCTTTTTGAGCGGTAGGTGATATCGTACGGTTGAAGTCACATCCTATTCATTTTGGCACTCTGGAGGCGATTATTGGCCTCTTGGCTTAGGCTTGGCAATGGCGCTCAACTTTCTTGGCTCGTCTTAGGTTTCAGGTTGGGCTGGTGCATCAAATGACGAGGTGTAACAGTATAATATAAATATTGGTATTTACCAGTATATTAGACAATACTGTGTAAAACAATTATCAGTTTGTCCTTCCGTACCAGTAGCATTTGTAATGAGCTATGATGAGTTTCAGCTACATGTTCTATTTCAGTTTACTTTATTAATCTTAAAAAATAGGTCATATTACCAAAATATACTATGTTCTTTTACTGATTTTCATCGATATGGTTCTAAAAATCGAGAAATACAAAATAAAAATAATAATAATAATACTTTATTTATTTATTTAGGTGAAACCCATAATTTTAAGAGAACCAATAAACACATACTCATAATAATGTACAAATTTGTAATTAAAAAAAAACATTAAATCTTAATAATAACAACAATAAAAAAAACAAAGATGGGTCGAGATCCAATGAGTCATCATCTATACTGAACTGTCCAATCACCCGAATGATTAAAAAAAAAGAGTAACCAAAAAAGAACCCATAAATTTTTACCCTTCACCTATTTATTAATTTTCAGTCTAGCAAGGGATCAACAGTTAGCAGTTACAGTGACCAGAAGTTGCTGGGGACTATGGGACACCAGCACGGGAAAGCTGCTGGCTCAGCTTGCAGATGCGCCTCTTGGGGCTATCGTAACCCATGCAATCATCACTCCTACTGGAGACAATGTTGTTACAGCGGAGTCTGGAAATATTGTCATTTGGGATACTCCTGACAAACAGGCATAAATTATTCATTATTTCTAAAAGATTTTAGCTTTTTGTACTTTATTGTACTGACTTACACGAAAATAGTATTTTATTCTAAGCATCGTTATAGGATATATTTGAATTATGAGAATTATTTTATATATTAATACGTTTAAGAGCCATTTGTATATATCTGAAAATTACAAAAATATCTGATTTTTAACATTCAATGACCATAATTTTTATAAGAACTAAATTGGAACTGATTTAGTTATTTCCTCAGAAGTTAATCTTTAATAAGAACTCCAATAAAGTAAAAAATGTGATCAATCTGATAATTTTAAGACGAAAGAAGCTGATGAACATATTGTTAAACCATATTTTAACAACTTTCATTTTGGACCTTACCTTCCTTTACGTACTTGTTATATAAGTAGATGAACTAGTTCTATAATCACTTCAACTAAAACTTAAAGAAATTAGAAACAATGCAATGATACAAATCAATTAATATTTTCTACGGATATAACTCAGGTTGTATTCAAAGAAGAGCAAAAAGGCGTAAAGCAGCTTCTGCTTCTAGAAGATGGTACAAAACTGATTACAATTTCAATGAAAGTTGCTACTGACAACGTTGACAATATGGCTATAGCTCACTTAGTGACCCGAACTATTCCTGGTTAGTTGGATTTCTTATTTTACTGAAAAAAAGCAAATTTATGTTTGAATAATCGCTGTCATGGTGAATTACGATCAAAATATAATATACTTCTTTTTCTGCTTCATTTGATAGACTTTTGCCGTTGCAATCTGTCTTGAATGAAGAATACTTGAAAAATCAGGATATTCCCTGCTATTATATTGTGCCACTTGAATCTAACAGTAACTTGCTTTTCTTTTTATTGGATGTGTACCAACATTAAATCGTTTGGTGTGGAATCGCTATTTGGATTGAAAAGTCTGGTCTGATGACTTCTCATGTAATTCTCTTACATAGTTCCTTCACTTATTCCAGTCATTAATTCATCCAATTATGTCATTTAATCTAATAATAGCATCTCATTTATTATAATATCATCAATCTAATAATAATAGCAGCATATTCGAGATAAAGAGTTCAGGTCAATCAAGTTTTAATTTAATCTTTTAAATTCGTAAGAAGACAAATTTTTAGATAAGTTATTCCATTACATGAAAGTTTGAAAAGGAACTTTCAGAATAGTTCCAGTAGGTGAAAGTTTGGAAAGACACTTTGACAATAACAATACGTATTTTAGATGGGGAAAGAATTTATACTGTAGACTATGAAGTCAGAGGTACAGGATACAGAGCCGCAGTGGTGTCAGCTGATGAGCACCATGTTGTTGCTCCCGGTATGGATAAATCTTCTAGAGAGTGCCTACACGTGTTCCATGCGAGGACTGGTGCTAGATTACATAGGTAAAAATCAGCATTGATTATTGAGTTGAGTAGTTAACTTTGGAGTAGTTGAGACAGCGAATGCTTTCTTAAATCAACATAATTGGGATATTACCTTTCCTGTGTTGTATTTGTTAAAGCATTGCAATTTATAGTGATGTAATTCAAACTAATTTCTTGAATATCATTACTTTTGCTTTATGTACCAATCTACAATTATTAAAATTAGTCTTTGGCTGGTGATGGAAAGTTGTTGTTGTTGTTATTGGGTGTTGGAAAACTAAATGATTACCAAAATCACGATCTAGATGTAATTTTACCCAAACGAATTTCTTGAATATCATTACTTTTGCTTTATGTACCAATCTACAATTATTAGAATTAGTCTTTGGCTGGTGATCGAAAGTTGTTGTTGTTGTTATTGGGTGTTGGAAAACTAAATGATTATCAAAATCACGATCTAAATAGTCTTTAGATTAAAAAATAGTAACATCAAATCATTACAAATAAAATAATTTCTATCATTTTTATATTAAATTGATCGATAAACCCAACTATTTAATATGTCTAAACCATAAAAGTAATTGTTAATTACAATTTACTGAGTTTGTTATTACAGAATCCCTATCAAGAACAGTGGAGTTAAGGATATGCAGTCAATTGTGGCTTTGCCGCACAAACCGCATTGGGTTGCAGTCATAGGAAACGATAAGGCTGGCATATTGGATATCAAAACGAAGAGACATGTCAGGTAATTTAATGTATCTTTCAAGTTATTTATATAAATATTATAAAATCTTATTCTTTTTTAATTCAGATTTGTCCCCCGTTGGAACGGTGCTTGCACACGTGATGGTAAGACTGGTCTTTGTGCTCCCTCCCGAGGAGGTCTGGACCTTATTGAGTTGAAACGTGGTACATCAGTCCAACAACTGATATCCAGAGCTGCGGAGGGTGTATTCTCCATAATAACAATGTTCAGTTCTACAGACCAGTACGTTTTCTACTATCACAGTGGCAGGAAAACTCTAAGAGTGTTTAGGTGAGTCAATGATGAACTTACGTTAATCAACCTTAAGGTTTCCTACTTCATTGTTGAGGTGATAGAGATGTTGTTCTATCTCTCTTACTCAATAAAACCCTACCTATAGATAGGGGCTCGAATTGTACATATCGACTGTGAACCGGCAATATTATGTCCTCAATCTTAAGCCAAATCACTTTTTAACGGTATTGGGTACTGCCCATCATATACCGTATCAACATGTATAATCTAATGTGTTTTACGTGTTTTCTTCTTCCCGAAAAGTTGTCAAAAATAAGATAGGACAATTTGCCAGTTCACAGTCGATATAGATCGTAATTTTTTTTAAACATATACTATGTGTCTTGCAATTAAGAAAATAATTACTTATTAAACAAGCAACATTTTTGCCGGTGAAAACCAGGTCTCCATTTTCGAACATCACATGATTCAACATGATTTTTTGTTATATTCTTGATAGCATGATGATTAGCGTAAATTTATTTTACTTTTGGTCACCCTATTGTTGACTTCGACTCTGACTGGTCTGGCTTCGACGGTACCCTCAGCACAGCGAAGTTAATAAGCCTTGGCGATCTATTTCAAACATTGTTTATTTTTGACTGAGCGTTTATATTCTCCCTCTTGTTTGGGATTATATATTCGTACCTTATTCATAGTTTATATTGATGTCATCACCTCAATAACTCTCAGTAGCAAATTTAATTTTCCGTTGTGACCAAAATTATATGTATTTGTTTATCAAAATCACTTGTATAAAATGTTCTGTCATGTTTTTTTTAAATTAATAATTTTGTAATTGGTTTACAAAGTAAGAGCACGAACAAAATATCCAACCCATGAAGCGTTCTTTTCCAGAACTGTGGACGGCAAAGCCATAGCAGAATATAGGGCTCCCGCTGAAGTGACTGGTGTGGCCAGTGCACATGGGGGAACAGCAGTGGCCATTGCTTCTCAAGATGGCTGTCTTACTGTACTTAACATTGTAGATCCTTACGTATAGAAATCCAGAAACTGCCTGATTTAACACAATATATAATCATAATATAATTTAACTATAGAGAATCATCACAACAGTTTAAAAGAGCAC
Organism: Morpho deidamia; assembly: GCA_947086505.1. NCBI lineage: Eukaryota > Metazoa > Arthropoda > Insecta > Lepidoptera > Nymphalidae > Morpho > Morpho deidamia. The sequence goes on from CAMTZC010000008.1 coordinate 11,007,006, forward strand.
AAAAAACCAGTTAGACCATCAAAAGCCTAACTCCCAGAGCACTTGAGAGTGATTGCATTAATAAAAATAATTTTACAAAGCACAGTATAGCAAAACATCTTTAAAAAATTATGTTTTAGCGTGATTTATTAGGAATTAATGATGTAAATCTCGAAATTCTTAGCTCATTTCTAGAAATATATACAAATCAAACTTATAACATGCAAAATATTACTGAGATTTGCTTTTAAACAAGCAATAATAGACGATTTTTATTTATTACTAGCTTTTAAACGCAACTTCGTTCGTGTGGAATAAAGTCTTAATATTTGAGTAAACTGTAACACATTAATTATGGTTAAAGTGGGTTAACCTTAAAAGCTAGACATATGCTGTCGCTGACTTTTAATACGAACTTTTAGAGGGGAACAATTTTGTAATACATGATTTTTGACGGTGAATTTGAACGGTGAAAGTTATCTTTCACCGTTTACTTAGCGCACGCAAGGAAAGCTTTAAATTCTGCCGTTTCTGAAAATATTTTCTATTGCTACTCCTCTCCTAGTCATTTTAGCGTGATGGTATATAGCCTATAGCCTTCTTCGATAAATGGCCTATCTTACAGTCAAAGAATTTTCCAAATCGGTTCAGTAGTTCATGAGATTAGCGCGTTCAAACAATCAAACAAACAAACAAACAAACAAACAAACAAACAAACAAACAAACAAACAAACAAACAAACAAACAAACAAACAAACAAATAAACAAACATACTCTTCAGCTTTATATATTAGCATAGATATAGATGATGGTAGTATACTTAGAATTAGAACCTACAGGTCATTTATTGCAAAAGAGACAAAATTCTAGTACAAAAGATACTGTGATGAGTAAAGATTTATCATATTTAAACACAAAAGACGACACAAAACAGGTTTGTTACCTTTTATAGAATTAGGCGTTACTTTGCGGAGATCCATAATATAAAAGTAATAATAAAATTATTTTGATATAATCCGCGATACATCGCGGATCTACATTGTATCGCGGATTATAGCAAAATAATTTTATTATTACCGTTTGTAGGTTTGATACCACTTATACCAAAAAAAATTGACAAATTAGAACTATTTTGAAAATTATTTTAAATAGAACAATGAAAAAAGAATACGTTCAGATATATTTTTTTATATTTAATCTATAAATAATTGTCATATATATTTATAATTTATTTATTAAAAATATGATTTAGGTCTTGGTTATATCAAAAATACTTCATATAATATGAGTTTATCATGTTAGTCAAAAGTTAAAAGTGGTTGATTTGAAGTTCATTATTTATTAATAAAAATTTTAAGTGCACCAAAGCTTGAACATATTTTCAAGTAAAGTTTCGTTTAGTTTATATGCCCCTTACGCATTAAGTGGCCAGATCGCCGCGGCCAACAAAATTTTTCGTGACATACGCAAGTGCGTGTACTAGGTGGCCAGTGGCTAGCGTCCACGTATTGAGCGCCAGGCCATATGCCATGGAATATCGCCCACACGCAGCCAATGGCCGTTTATTTCGTATGATATAGATATAGGTTAGGTACCGACTTTGAATCGCATTCCAATTGAATCGTTTTTTAAAAGTTGATGGTAGGCATACAGGATGGCGTTTGGTTGCTACGTCGCCGCAGAAGAATTGAGATGATGTGCGGCATGGCCGCTTAATGCGCGGTGTCACTAAAAGGCCTTTAAAGGTTGTTTTGCGCTTGACAATTTTAAAACTTAATTGTGTAAGCTAAATTTAGTACTTAGTGTAGTGTTTTCTTATAAAAACTCAAATATAGTTTAATAGTAAACTTATCATCAATTTTAAGGATTAAGGAATGGGCTGTGATACATATCGATGTTACTGTGTGTGGTTGAGTAAAATAGACCACCCTCTTTCTTACCGAGAGGTCTTAAAATACGACTAAGGTAAGTTGACGTCAGGCAGGCGGCCAGTCATAAAAGAGTGGGATAAGGGCAGGAGGATGATAATAATATGAATATTTATCAAAAGTACAACATTGGCGTTTCTTGTCTTCTATGTAAAACAGGTGGCATCTTGTAGCACCTATATCTAATGTTAAGTTAAACATATAAATGTAGATGAAGACAATGAATAAAAATAATTTAAAAACGATGTCTTATTATTTGATTTATTAATATTCTATTTTTAATCGATTCAATATGTGATCAACAGGTTTCATTTAGTGCAAAAACCTTCATTAAGCCCTAATTATACACTGTCACAGCACTATCCTTATAGATCTTGTCTTTTCTTTAATTAATAATTGATCTTGATTTTGCTTATTGTGAAATTGTTAAAGTAGACAGTTTTTTACATGAACATTTAAAGGTTTCTGATTTGATTTTAAACAATATTTATTAATAATAGCTTTACTAATACTAAATACCCACGATTTCAACTGAAACTTTGAACTTGTATGAACGTGTGTTTTTTCTCTATTTAACATGAAAATTAGAATTTTTAATGCCACATTTTAAACTAGTGTATATGCTTCAATTATACCAAATTTTACTAATATTACGATAGTGTATCAACTTAACAGCTTTACATAAAGATAATGTTTTCATAAATATTTTAGTATTAATTAACATTGGAACATTTCTTTGGGGCACTATAACAAAACTACTTTGCTATAATCTGCACGGGTTAAGCGAATGCATGCAAAGCTAGTGTGTATGAAGCAGGCAAAATCTACGAACCTTATACATGCAGGACAAGCCACCACACGCATCCCAAGGCCCCTCCACCAGCAACAAAGCACACAAGCAGCACACACACCCACCACCACAACAATCTCGACGATCGTTTCGCTCCGAAACCGAAGCATCATCAGGAGGATAGGCTCCACGACAAAATCGTAATGCGCCGTTAGATTTTGTCTGCTTCATATACATTAGCTTTGCATGCATTCGCTTAACCCGTACGGATTATAGCGAAGTAGTTTCGTTATAGTGCCTGTAATATGGAATTCCGCAAAGTAACGCCTGCTTCTATAAATCATTTCTTTGGGGCATTATGAGTCCAATGAGAGTAACCTTAACATCTATGCCAAATAATCGGTAACCTGGTACTTCTGTTACTTTAATTTTATAGTTGCAAAATAATTTGTACATGGCTTCTGATTTCGTCTAAAAATAAAACAGGGTACTAAAGGAATAAAAATGTTTCAATTTAATATTTTATTACAAGCTAAAATTCATATTCTGATACGTATATGTATATTTTCGCAACCGCGATCCCACCGAACTGTCCTCGGCTGTACAACTCCATAGACAACTCTAGCTCTATACTCTGCAGACCTTGAAGCGGTCGTACCAAGGACATCACTGCTTGGTTCGCTGTTTGTACTAACCTGGAATAAATTAAATTTGTATCCATCAGCATCAGCATAGCAGCGTTTTAAAGGAAGTTACACCAGCGCGTACTTTTTTTTTACAAATTACATCTAACACTTTACAGTTTACTTTCTTCATATCCATAAGCCTTGCCGACTTGTCTGGATATTGCACATTCCTCTAAACTATTACTTATCTGAATACACATAAATTATTACCTTATACATAGTACCTTATACTAATCCCACCTTTAGGGCAGTATTTTGACTTTACCGACATTTCATCTATAAAATTAGGCGCTACTTAACTCCATAAGTATAACTATCATATTCAATTCAATTCTAAATATTCTTAATTCAAGTAAACTTGTAAACAAGTGCTTTTGAATCATCAACTCTATTGCATACATAAGTATGTATATAATATTATTTTGCTATAATCCGCTATATAAACGATAATTTATATAATACTTGCTCATATTTTTCACTAATTAACTAATTTGTACTTCACTAATTACAGATTTTATGTATCTTTGAACCTCCAAGCATATAATAAATGCTCGTTGCCGACGTCTCAGTTTCCGCTTGAGGTATAGTCAAAGACCATATTTCAGGTCTTAATCTTTTTTAATTTTATAAAGAAATACCTATATGGGACATTTACACAGAAGGCTGTCCTTACCCAAAGTATAGACTTATATAATTTTAAATACATATATACATACAGACTCAAAGAACCAACAAATTCTAAATAGAGAATGTTAGTCTTCGGCGGAAATCGAACCGAGCAATATGCATTAAATCAATCACCATTGCCAGGATCTAAGCTTCATCATGATTCATAGTTAATTAATAATTCATTAATTCCTCGCCAACAATAGCACTTAATATTTTACAAAAGAGCGTCACTGTATGTGGCGTTGTCTTTAATTTTAAACATATTACCCCATATGATGTTATAAAAAGCTTCCAAACAATTCAATTAAATAAAACGGAAGACCTATGGGGAATGTCAGTACGGACAATTCAGAATATCATTGATGTCCTTGCGTCTCATCTATCTCAAATTTTCAATAAAACTGTAGATTTAGGTATATTTCCAGATCTCATGAAACATAGTAAATTAGTTCCTCTGTTTAAATCTGGAGATAAAAAAGATCCAAACAATTACAAGACCAATTTCAATACTACCAGCTTTTAGTAAAATCTTTGAAAAAATCATGCTTAATCAACTGCTCGATCATTTCAATTCGAATAAATTACTTCATTCAGAGCAGTATGGTTTTACAAAGGGTAGATCCACAACTGATGCGGGTGCAAGATTAATGAAACATGTTTTTAATGCTTGGGAGAAGTTCCAGAACGCCCTAGGTGTTTTCTGTGACCTATCAAAGGCATTTGATTGTGTTCAGCATGAGACTCTCTTGCGAAAACTAAGCCATTATGGGGTAAAAGGTACTGCACTTAACCTAATTGCCTCATATCTTAGTAATAGAATTCAAAAAGTATGTGTAAATAATGTAAAGTCATCCGGTTCAAAGACGAAAATGGGTATGCCCCAAGGCTCTATTCTCGGTCCCTTCCTGTTTTTAATATATCGCATTGGTTTGCAATAAATAATTTGATATTAAATACAAATAAGACTAAGTGTTTAGAATTCGCATTGCCTAATGCTGAAAAATTAGTACATACAGTAAAAATTAATAATGAAATAGTAAAAACAGAAGAATTAGCCGTCTTTCTGGGAGTTACCTTGGATATAAAGCTGCAATGGGGACCCCATATAACGAATCTTTGTGGTAAACTTAGCTCCGCTGCTTATGCCATTAGGAAGATTAGGCAATTAGCTGATATTGAAACAGCAAGACTTGTCTATTTTTCTTATTTTCATAGCATCATGGCATACGGTATCTTGCTGTGGGGTAAAGCAGCTGATATCCAAAAAATATTTGTTTTACAAAAGCGAGCTGTTCGTGCGATTTATAATATGAAACCACGTGACTCGCTTCGTGATAAATTTAAAGAAATAGGTATTCTTACTGTAGCTTCACAATACATTTATAATAATATAGTGTTTGTGAAACAAAATATACATCTTTTTAATAAAAAAAGCGATATTAGTAATAGGCAAACTAGGAACCGAAATAAATTAATAATACCAAGGCTATGGCTTCAGAAAGTACGTAGATCGTTTGTGGGCTTCGGTATACTTTTTTATAATAAAATTCCTCAATCAATTTTGGACTTGCCTTTACACAAGTTCAAAAAAGCAATTAAAGAGACTCTCATTAATAAAGCTTACTATAATGTTGAAGACTATGTCAATGATAAGAAAGCTTGGAACTAAATTGCGACCAGCTACGTACTAGACGATATTATAATATAAGTTTGTTAACAATAGTCAATACAAAACTGTAATATTTATTTTTTAAAAGAGTGACCGCCGAGTTTCTTGCTGGTTCTTCTCGGTTAGAGCACCTTTCCGAACCAGTTGTAGCTTCAATTTAATTTTAATTTGACGATTCAAAAGTGCTTGTAATAGGCCAATTTGAATAAAGACTTATTTGAATTTGAATTTGAATTTGAATAGTTCCAGTTAACCATGTACATTCGATGGTTATACTTACAAAAATGAATTAATATCCGCCTTCTCTTTAACGGAAGGTGGAGCGTCAACATTTACAACCTTCAACTCGAAACGCATCTTCGCCCCTGGCCACGCTGGACCTCTCATAGTGAAGAGGTCCACCTGAAGTGGGAAATGAGACATTATAATAATGAATAAGAGAATAAACTTAGAGAAGAGACTTAGAGGGTGACTTAGAAAGATTTTACATATTTGTGTGTATATTGTCCAATATTCATGCTGGTGCTGTTGATTTTCTCTTATCATGTGAAATTAGAATATTATTTTATCAGAAAAACCCATTATGAGCATCACCGTCCTCGAGGACAGTTACAACGATTATGTCAAGCACCGACAAAAATCCTGATAGTGCTCCAGCACTATTGGTGGTGAAGCTAAAGTAAAGTTGTAAAAAATTACACATGCAGAAGCTCTGTGATTCGGAGTGCCCTTAATCAGCAGTGAGACCTCTCAAAGAAAATTATTAAGCTCCTAACCTTAGCTTAAACTTAGTGACTAAGCTTTACTGACCTTCGACTCCGGTATATACAGGTTAGATACGAAAGTGATGAAATTGTAAGAATAGGTGCTCGGCTGATGCGCACATTCCCAATCAGAAGCTGGACAGGTCCTTTCTATTTTCGAGCACCGGCTGAAATTTAAGACAGCGTATACTATACAGCGTACTACGTACGTAAATACTATGTATCTAGTTCACAAAAATATATTAACCGGCATAGATCGCACTGAGATTTCTCGTCTTAACAATGATGATCTGTAGTGCCCTACTACGAAAAACCAAAGAACTTTTGCGAGATGAGGGGATGAGTATTGAAATAATAACGCTTTATAAAATGTACGGATTCAAAAACACTTACTGTCTACTTTGTAACTGATATCCGTAGGGGCAGGTAATTTTGTGACAGCGGTAGCTGCCTCTGGTATTCAAGCAAACATCACTGGAGCCCTCGTACTGCGCCCCTTGGGAACAAGGCGCTTCACCAGTCTCACACTCGTCGATATCTAAAAGGATATTTTGTTAGTTCTAAATGATTTATAATAAAAAAGAAAAATCAGTATCAAATGTACCAAAGATGAATAGGAGCGCAGAAATGACCGCTAGAGCACACCTCGCTTCAGTTGCTACTCAAAATGATAGCGTGTCTTGTTTATTAACGTTATTATTAATCCTTACCAATGCAACTCTTCTTGTCTTCGGAGAGTCTATACCCAGCTGGGCAGGAGCATCGATAGCTGCCCGGCTCGTTGTGACAGCGGCCGACGCAGATATGTTTGTTTTTGAACTCCGTACACTCGTCGATGTCATAGCAGGTTCTGAAACAAAGTCACTTTATTCTTGATCCAATGTTATATAGTCCATTACATGAAAATACAACAGAATTTATCATTTTGTTCTTGAAAACAAGCAACTTAAAACACCAAAGGACACTAAATTTAAAAAATATTTCGGACAGTAGGTAGTAGGTAGGTAGTAGTAATAAGAAAACTACAGTTGTTTTTTAGTGAAAATTCATCAATGCTCGACGACTTTTACAATGCTTTGCCAGTAACACTGGGCCTCATAATTGTATACTTCAGATTCAGTTAACAAGGAAAATTTTCGAGCTATCTCTGACTGTAGTAGAAATACAGTCACCACGGGTGAAACTTTTGTCCTAATTTCAATACTTACTTACAACTTGGAAGTCATAATAAAACATCGTTTCATGGGGTATAAATGGCACACAGTAATGCATTCACGCATTCACTTCCTGCATGCTTTTGTTTTCTGAACCCTACCTATTATCAGGGTTAAGCCTGTAACCTCGGTGGCAAGAGCAGCGATATCCACCCCAGACGTTGTTACAACGTTGTTGGCAAAGCGATCCTGGTCGAGACTCGGAACACTCATCCACGTCAACGCATACCTAGAAACAGAGCAATTTAATGAAGAATGAATAACGAATTGACATATCTTTTTATACATACACAACTCTGAGACGTTACTCTATCAAACAATAGATTCGATCTACCATTCGATACTGATTCAGAGATTTTTACTCAAACGTGGAAATCTATATTTTACAATCTTTTATCGCATAAACCTAATGACTGCCTGCGATCTTTGTGATGTCGTCTATACCAAAGGGTATTTAGATTATTGGTTGATCTATCGCCTCTCTATGATCTTTTCGATTATCTTTCTTAATGATGTCTCTTCATGATCTTACCTTTTCATTGACTGGAGCTGATCGGAACCCTTCATGGCATCGACATTGGTAGGAACCTATTGTGTTAATGCAATCTGCGTTTTGTGAACAAATAGGCTGAAATACAAATGAAAATTTCATATTATTATAAAAATAATGAAAATAAATATATACTTTACGTAATTATAAATTAGTAATCAGATTTTTCCTATTTGTAAATTTTCGACACATAAGGAAATCAGACGAACGTTTATCGTATTTTTTAAAAGTAAGTATTAATTTTAGGTCGTTCGGTATTAAGATGATATGATGATGATGATGGGGCCACAGAAAATACATTTATACTCAAATTTCAATTAACACACGTGTACAAGCAAAAACACAAACACAACTAAAAACGGTCTGTTATTTTACTTCTATTCCAAACTAGTAGCCGCGACTTTGTTTGCTAAAAGTAACGTCAATTATACAATGTGTGTATCTCTTCTCTTTCCAAAAGAAAGTCGCAAATCCCGGGGTATAAACTTTACTTGTGTCGTATTTCATTTCTATTGATTGAGCAGATTTACCGTGAAAGCATTTCACGGTAAATCCACGAAGTGGACTGATGACCTCAAAAAGGGTGCGAGGGGTGAGTTTCCAGCAGTACAAGATCGTGTAGTGATTTAAAGAGATATACGTTCAGTAGAATGTCCATTGGTTATAGAAGAAGATTCTTACCATATTGCCACCTAAGGCACACTCATCAACATCCTCACACTGGTGATCCCCAATCCACCTGTGACCCACGGGACAGCTGCAGGTGTATCCGCCGTGGAGATTGGTGCAGACCTGGAGTGGACCGCATTGAGCTTCTCCCGTCGCACACTCGTCTATATCTTTTATATAATGAACATAAAAATAATTCCTAAGATAATACTGACGAAATGCTACTGTCGGTCTGTCCGTCTGTTGAATAAAAATTCCTGTTTTACTTTAGGGATAAAGATACATTACTATTAAACGAAGTCGCCTGTACAACTTGTAGTTTATACTTTGAAATGTCAACCATGCCAAATGTTTTTATTCGTATAATTTTAAATTTAAACATGAAGAAAATGGTTTTTTTTTATAGCAAGTCGTCGAAGTCAATCGATATTCACAGGTCAGCCAACACAGTTTTTGTGTCTCAATTTCTTATGTATGTATATCCATCAGTCTCCTACCCTTATCCTACTCTAAGTTGAATCGATACAATATGATTTAATCTTTCTATCATTCGTCAACTCGGACGCTAGTCCTTTTATTTGCATATCATTCTTAACACAAAAAAAATTTACCTTTTTACAGTCTCCTTCTAGTCATACAAGTATATCCATCCACATACATTTTCAATTCGGTTACATGACTTTCATCCGGTCTCATCACTCAGTGATGAGTGATTTAGTCTGAATTAAAAAATATATATATAAAAATTACATGGATTTACCTTCACAAGTGTTATCAATGCCGAGTCTTGTTCCCCATGGACATTGGAACACAGTTCCCCTGTCTTCCACCTTTGTGATCTCAGGTTCACCCAACGTCTTGGTTCCTCTTGGGCCCGGAATGATTTCGTTTGGATCAGCTGGAGGGTACGCTATAAAAAGTAGTAACATAGTTTTAGTACCCGACTCTATCGCCAAAGGAACTTCGCTTAAACGGACAATAAATGGTAATTAGTGACTAAGACTTGAGGCTGGTAAACATCTATTCCAAAATTAAGGCATTTATTAATTTATATATCTACTACTGACCCAAAAATTAGGCTTGTAAATGCCTACTACTGACTCAAGAAAGTAGAAAAGGATATGGACTACTATGTACTTAACTCTGTTCTAATGTGGAATGACAGATGATGTGGTTACACAGAAAGCCGAAATTCTTTAGGCATGTTTTTAGACAGATTTTCACACGATCTTTCCCTTCATCATAAACCCCTTTAGCGAATTGAAAATATCAAGTACATAGAGGTTTTTGAGGAATTAGTAATGTTTAAATTTGTTAATCTTTCGGTAAAGTTGACGGAGTTTAAACCTAACATAATTCTCTTAAACCTCAAAATTCCCAAGTCTTAAGAAGGCTTCTCCGTAATATTTTACTTAAACTTAGAAAAATGGAATTCTTATGATTGGAAATTGTTGTTGTCATAGAGACAGAAATTGTAATATAAAGTAGGTAAGGTATTTCTGCAGGTTTCAAAAGAGAAAGTTATCTATGTTATGTTTTTTCCAAGCTAGACACATGTCAAGAACTTAAGTGAACAAGATGTGACTTAAGTAGAAAAAGCATATATTACAAGCTTACCCGGCTCATTCCTGTATCCCGGTGGGAATTGCCCTTTTTTCCTGATGGGAACACATCTATGTCTCTCGGGATCCAGAACCCACCTCGGTGGACACTTGCATTGGAATCCACCGTCAGTATTCACACAAATCTCCGCGGCTGCACAATTTGCCTGGCCATTTGTGCATTCGTTTACATCTATTAACACAAAAAAGTAACGACGTTACTATCCCACCGATAGGCAAGGGAGGCCTACTCCCTCCTTTTTTGGAGAGGAAGGTTTATAACATAAACATCCGTTGATATACAGCTACAGACTATTTTTATTATATATTGCCCAATACCATATTTTACTACTGTAACCCACCCAACTTAAGCACTTTAATTATTAATTGACAATTGAATTGGACAAACCTACAATATTAGACCTAACGAACACTACCTTCACACTGTCCAGTTTCAACGTTAAGATGGTAGCCCACATCGCAATTGTTTCTCGGTCTAAATGTTCTTGTAGGCAAGCGATGGTCCTCGTATCCCCAAAAATAGCCTGAAAATATGAATAATAATAATAAAAATAATAATAAATAATAACCGTGTAAGCAGTGTTTAGTTGCTTAACATATTATACCTAAACATATCTACCAATAATATCTTTAAAATTCGAGATTTCAAATTCAAAATGTTCATTCTTCAAATGAACTTGTAGCAAGTGGTGGTTCACAAAATTGTCCCTGCGGACTTTTAAGAGTAAAAAAAAACTCAGCTATTGCTTTTTCAAAATATTATTCTTAGTACATTTACGTCATATAAATTATAAAACATATAATTCAATCCATTAATGGAACGAAAATAATATGTGATATAATGAATCGAATCTCTACGCATTTTGATTTCAATCAAGCAATCAATGTTTTTATTAGTAAATTGTGTTACAGTTATCCATTATATTATTACTTCCATATGTTTCAAATAAATGTTCACGAAAACAAAATGTAATCAAAATATGAGTTAAAATTACTACTACAAGTTTGACACTGAAGAATAAGTTTTTATTAAAGAAAATAGCATAAATGAAGAGATATTGAAATTATACGTAGCATTTAAATTATACATAGATCTTTTATAGAGACATAAAGATAATATCTATATGAAATAAACTAGGAGAAGCGACTGATAATAAAAACAATGTTAAGTCATACTTATGAAATCTAAAAATTACTTTTTTTAGTAGAAGACGTTGTTGGTGCTGGTGTAGTAGTTGTAGTCGTCGTAGTAGTAGTGCTACTAGTAGTTGATGTAGATGTGGATGTTGAAGTCGATGAAGTCGTAAAGCTGATAGGAGTACAAGCCATTGACACAAGATCTCTTCTAAATCCGACAGCACAATCACATAAATAACCTCCCATTGTGTTGCGACATGATTCAGTCAGTCCCGAACAACTGTGACGATTTGTAGCGCATTCATCAATGTCTGAAATAAAATTCAACCACGATCTGTTAGTATACTGCTTAGGAAATCAATGGTATCTTAACAACAGGCCTTTATTACTTATTTCAATAATATTAGGCTAAAAAATGTATCCTTGTCTGAAACAAGTGGACAGTATTCAATTCATTATTTAGTCTCAGAACAACCTTTGGAGCAATAAAAAAAAATTAAAGATGCGCATTTCCTGCTTCAAAACATCAAAGAAATACGTGATTAATAAATAATGACAGCTCCATAATTCATATAAGTACTTTGCTTAATGGAATAGAAAAAAATATATACCAATGGTTTTGTAAGAATGTAAATTTTACGTTTGTGTCATAAATTTGAACATGTAAATGCATATTTGTAATAAGAAAATCAAATATGATTTTTAAAAATTCTACAATAAACATGTATTATATTATTACTAAAATGACATATTGAAGAAAAACGTAAAAAAACAACAATATTTTGCCTCGTATACAACATAAGAGAAACAGAGTTTTCTAATTCTTATCCAACCAACGGACGACTGCAGAAAGGTGTATTCAAAAGATTTCAACACCACACAACTGTATGCAGCCTCGATTCTACAGCTACCTGCGCTGAATTTATGATAGTCTGTCTAAAAATGTAATGTTTACCAAGATTGACTTTACTATGCACAGCGGATTATCACTATGATATCTAATATACTTCATTACATACCAAAACAAGCTCCGTATTCATTCAATTCAAAACCTTTCATACATTCTATTGGTTTCTCGTTTATCGTGGTCCATGGGGTTTTTGGGAAACTTTCTGTGTCCACTAGCACTGAACCATCATGATTTCTATCACCATTTTCAGTATCTCGACCAACACTTACATACACCCCATAAGGTGAAGTAGGGTATTCCGGAATTGGGCGATATGTAGTTTCGGTTACTTTAGGATATACAACCGGGATATTATTATCTATCTCTGGCACAAGTCGTTCGGTTGTGGGTTCGTAATAACTCGGCTCCTTCGGTACATTTGGTACTGGTTCTTGTGGTTGAGAATATATAGCTGTTGGAGGAGTTTCTTGATTTACATTCTGGAATGGATATTCAGGCTGTAATGATGGTTCCGTATTGTAATAATTTATCTTCGGTTCTTGAATTTGAGGTCGTATTGTAGATTGACGTTCTGTTTTTCCATAAGTTGGTTGATATTCAGATGAATTTGGTGATTCAACTTCGTTTATACTGTTTGTTTCTTCTTTTTTGGAAGGTTCCGTAGGCTGAGGTTCAGATTTTTCGTAATTTGATTGAAATGGATATTCGGACGGCTTTGTTGATTCATATCTATGAATATCTTTTTCTGGTTCTTGTACTTTTGGTTTTTCTGTAACTTTGGGGTCGAAATATTCATAAGTTGGTTGATATGGATATTCAGGATTCGGTGATTCAGGTGATTCTACTGCTGGTAATTCTGGTTTCTTAGTTTCTGGTTCCTGTGAAATCTTATTAAAATCTATAACGTTGTTATCCGGGTTTTCTTGTTCTTCTTTTACTGTGCGCTTTTCTGAACTCGAATCTGTGGATATTGCTTTAGGAGTTGTTTGCGGTGTTTCAGTTGCAGTTGATGCAGCAATAGTTGTGGTAATAATTTCAACCACAGTTGTATTAGATGTTTCTTCCTCAACTTCTTCTCTAAAACAGATAAACTTTTTTTGTTTATTCAAAGCAAAAATATATTTCAACAAATTATTACCCATCAATAATTATAATACGATAAATGATAGCATTATGTCTTATGGTATATTGCTGTGGGGTAAATGCGCGGATAGTGAAAAAAATTTCGTATTACAAAAAAGAGCCATACGTGACATCTACAATTTAAGTCTTCGTGATTCCCTGCGAAGGAAGTTTAAGGAAATAGGTATTCTAACATTTGCTTCACAGTATATTTTAAATAACGTAATTTATGTACGTAAAACTATAAAGAATTATAAAACGATAGGTGATGTATATAATAGACAAAGTAGGAACCGACATAAGCTTGCGACTCCTGCTTTGCGCCTAGTAAAAGTACGTAAATCGTTTATGGGTTTGGGTATAAGATTCTATAATATTAGGTCCTTACATATGAAATTGGCGTTTTCTATGGGAGGAACATAAAGTCGTTTTTTTTTTAATGAAATATATTTAATTAATCAAAGTATGTACCATTGCTATGTATGCACTTTTGCCATCTCATAGGTAGTTCATTGATCCCCTTACTAAAAAAACCATTCGGGCGGGAATCAATAAAATCTTTGAAGGCGGTTTGGACTGCCCCATCGGAGTTGAATTTTTTTCCTTGCAAGTAGTTATCCAAATTGCGAAAAAAATGGTAATCTGTTGGAGCAAGGACCGGAGAGTACGGTGGATGTCTAAGACATTCTAATTGAAGCTCCTCTGATTTGGTAGCCGTCTGTTGTGCAGTGTGTGGTCTAGCGTTGTCCTGAAGCAGCAGTGGCCTAGAGCGATTGACCAGCCTCGGTTGTTTAGCAGCTAGCTTTTCCATCATGGTTTGCAGTTGCTGACAATAGATATCTGCCGTAATCATCTGGCCAGATTTAAGAAAGCTGTAGTGAACGACACCGGCACTAGTCCACCAAACACTTACAAGCAACTTTTTTTAGTCAATTTTCGCTTAGGGCAGGATTTAGCTAGTTCGCCAGAGTCCAGCCATTGCGATGAGCGCTTCCGATTATCGTAGAGGATCCACTTTTCATTACAGGTAATGATTCGATTTAAAATTCCTTCATTATTGTGCCGGTTGAGTAACGTAACGCAGCAGTCGACGCGCGTTTGTCGGTTTGCTTCACTCAATTCATGAGGTACCCACCTTTCAAGCTTTTTTACCTTCCCAATTTGCTTCAAGTGGATTAGAATAGTTTTATCACTAACACCGGAGCCTGCAGCTAACTCGGACGTGGTTTGCGATGGATCCGCTTCCACAATAGCCTTCAATTCTTCATTATCAACTTTGGTCTCCGGCCGTCCACGAGGCTTGTTCTGCAGGTCGAAATTTCCAGAACGAAAACGTTGGAACCAAAAACGCACTGTGTTTTCTTTTGCGACACCGTCACCATACACATCATTAATCCTTCGAGCCGTTTCTGCAGCACTGGTGCCACGGTGGAACTCATACTCGTAAATAACGCGATATTTCATGTTTTCCATTTTGTAAACAGAGTGACACAAAGAAAAAAAACAAAAGAAGAAAAAACAAATGAATTAGGGGGTTTGAAACACAAATGCATGAGTAAATAGCTGTATGAATTTGAATTTGGAATTCCTAACCATAAAGGTAATATTTGAGATCAAAGTGGCCAGTACGACAAAACGCCAATTTCATATGTAAGGACCTAATATAATTCCGAAATCAATTTTGGTCATGCCATTACAGCAGTTTAAAAACGCTGTTAATAAGAGGCTGATACAGAAAGCTTGAAGAAATGAAGATTACTTAGATGATAAGGATGTGTGGATATAGGTGCACTTCTACTCTGTACAAGACAGTAATAAATAAATGTAACTAGTTCTAAGATTTATATTTTAAAAAGAGCAACCGCCGAGTTTCTTGCTGGCTCTTCTCGGTAGGAACAGCTTTCCGAACCAGCAGTAAAGTTGACGATTCAAAAGCCCTTGTTTACAAGTTTACTTGAATAAAGAATATTTTGAATTTGAATTTGAATTTGAATAGAAGTGAGGTTTATCTATTTATTTATTTCTTTATTTTACATACATAATGTTAGAAAAGAGAAAAAAAAATAGCACATGTTCAAAGGCGGGCTTATCCCTAAAAGGGATCTCTTCCAGTCAACCTTTTCTGTCTATCAGCTATTAAAGCTCTGAAGTAGATATAGTAAGAGTTAAAATACGCTGGCAACTGGCCACCTAGTGCGCGCATTTGCGTCGCGGAAGAATTAGTTGGGCGAGGCGACTTAGCCCGGCCTGGCCACGTAATGCGCGAGCCCATTAAAACTTCTTTATCACTTCCACAATAATTGTACAAAATACTAATTTCTTACTCTGAGTCATAGTAGTAATCATATATTGGAGGCGGCCGTTTATTACATCGAAATGATCCTGGTATATTGAAACATTGATATTCGGGTCCCGCTCTGTCACAATTGTGTATGCCAAGGGCGCATTCATCGATATCTAAATAAGACAAGTAAAAATTTAATGATTCTTTAAATTATTGAACTGTCAAAGACAGCAATTTTTTTTTGTTCTCTTTTACGAGTAAGTACTAGAAAAGAGAACAGGAATTTAATAACATTTTTTTGGTTTATAATCTTGACAAAAGGTTTTAGTCTAATAATGTCAACAAGTTTGATTGGAGTATGGAGTAGAAGCCGATGAAAACAATTGATCAACTCGAGAATAGAGTCTAGCCAGGACCACGATCTTCAGTCAAGAAGAAACGACCAAAGAGTGATGGAGTAAAAACTGCAGTCTAGTAATTTTGCATGGTATCTTTTAATTTAATCTAACACACTTTACTTAAAGAGACGTGGTAAACATACTAAGAGGTTCAAATAAGTCAAGAAAATTATCTATTAGGTAAAGATAAAATGACTTCATCTGATGCTTGCTTGTATTGGCACCTGTCACTTGTCACTTAAGCATATATTTTCGATTTAAACGAATGACGGTTAACAATGAACTAACTATATAACTTTGGATACTAACCTTCGCAAGTGCTTGAAGAATGTTGAAGAGTATAACCAGTGCCGCAAGATAAGAATCTAACGCAAAGAAAAGATCCAACCGTGTTATCACATCGTTGCGTTTCAGGGACACAGTTATTTTGATCAGTGGCACATTCATTTATGTCTGAAACGATTAATATGTTATTTATTTAAAATGCTATAGAAGATTAACCAAACAATCCAACAGTTCGCAAAAAAAATTCCTATGATAAATGTGTTTATTTCAATCATTCATCAAGCGAAAGAATCAATCAGAATCAAGATTGTCAATCAATAAAAGATCAACGTTTACTCAGTAATCAATTTTAAGGTCAATAAAGTTTAGGTTGAAGGGAAATAATACAATCTTATAGTCTTTGATTCCAAATTAAAGAAGTCTTATGTAAAAACATTAAAAAATGCACAAAAATTAAATTTGTGAAGCTGTAAAAATCTACAAAACATTTAAACTATAACATTTAGTAAGCTACGTCCTTATCGATCCCAAATAATCATTTACTGCAATCTACTACAGCAGTGACAATATTTCAACCAACGTTACCTATACAAGCGCCCGTGGTGCTGTCTAATTCGAAGCCAAGCTTGCACCGGCACTCGTGACTTCCATTCGTGTTGATGCAATTTTGATATTGGTCACACAGGTGTGTCCCTTGAGCACATTCGTCGATATCTAGAAATTTGAATGCATTAGTTAAATGTAAGATGATTATGCAGTCTTTGGAATATTCTATAATTCTTGGGCAATGAATTAAACCGAACTTGGCCTTAAATTTGTAAGCACGCATGAATTGACAATTGTCTTGGAAAGCGCGCTGAAACGCACCTTTCATCAAGTAACCGAAAATTATTTCTCTTTTGTATGAAAGGCGAGCAGGTAGTTCAGTTCTAAGTTGGAATTTAGAGCGCTTAACATTTGAACGAAAGCCGAATGTCGAACGCAAGCATTATTGTCTACTGGATTTTCTATTTTTATTTGTTATTTATTGTCCATCTACAATCGTCACTTACAATAAACGTCTTCAACCGCGATTTACATTACATTCGAACCCCAGTTTCTGTCCTGTTATTGCATTCTTACCTTCACATACATTCGTTGTTGGATTCCTTCTCATACCATCTGGACAGTCTTTGTTGTTTGTCCTAAAGAAGCAACAAACATTTAAGACAAAATAGTAAGTAATCTTCATCAAGTTAAGAAAAAAATATTTATGTCGCTATAATACACCTATTTAATTACTTTTATTCACTCCTTTCGATTTAAGTATCACTTTCTAAATTTTCATTCTTGATTCTTATATACTAGCATATTATAAACTCATCATAGATAAAAAAATGCTTCAATTCTTAATTTTTTTAATAATATTCATTGAAATAATAAAAGTATAGAATTTTAGTAGGAATATTATGTTACCTAGGATCTACTTTGGGTTTACAGTCATATTCTCCGGGTACATTAACACAGATTTGATCTTCACGGCATATATCTTGACCATCGTCGCATTCATTGATATCTAGAACAGTTTAGAGCAAAATAAAAGAAAATTCATGTATTCATAGATCGCAATGAGAGTACTATAATATAAAATGCTAAATGCAAAAAAGATAATTAATGTGAAGATCTCAACGCACGCATAGATGCAGACTTATAAAGAAGTAAGATTGAAATAACTTAAGAGTTTTTTTATTGTTTGTTTACTACTATTAGTATTGGTAATGATAAAAAGAATGGAAGCTTAAATTACTGAGAACAAAATTATGATTAAATTTTCATACCTTCACATTTATTAGTAATAGAATTTGTTTTAAATCCAGGTGGGCAGTGCTTGGAGCCTTTATCCTGGCAATGAAATGAACCGCGTGTGTTTATACAAAACTGGGATATTTTGTTACAATCATCTTTACGCATACTGCATTCATCAATATCTAAAACCAATTAAAAAAATTTTTGATAAATAAACGCGAAACTGAAGTACCTCACTAAAATAGCGCCTTTAAACTGCCCCAACATTGATTTGAAACTCAGAAAACAGTAAAAACTAATAAATGAATTTTAGTTAGTTTTAAATCCACGATAAACTGCATTGTGAAGAAAGCACTGACTAAAATGAATATTAAGAATTAACTTATCTAGTAGAATTAACAAAAATTAAAACAATTGAATGCGATATAATAAAAAACAAGATTTTTGCTTCAGAATCTGTAACAATAATAAATATCATTTAACAATGTGTTCAATTAATACTTTCACCTCTTCAAAATTAATAAAGTGTTGTTAATGTGAACAAATCAAGCTCAAAATGTCCGCTTTAAGAATTGCTCTCTATACCTTCACATTCCTCATTTGAGCCGCTAACAAAGCCAGGTGGACACCGATCCTCCATCGGCGTTTTAGGTTTATTGTTCAAATTGACAGGATCACCGGAAACACCACCACATTTGTAACCTCCTATCGTGTTTTCACATAGGTAGCTTGGACATGGCGGATTGGGCAAGTTACATTCGTTTATATCTGTCAAAACAATATATTTGATAATCATAATTGTATGAAATAAAAGGAGCACAATTCTATAGAAAATCACAAGATATTAAAACAGAATGAAAAATATTAACGACTAAATTTTATACTATTACAATAAACTTTAGTAAAGTCAAATCGTCACACGTGTTGCATCGTAGCTGGTTTTCCGAATCGTGTTTTGGTCCAAGAATAAAGCATCAAAAAAGGCTACGCCAATTTTATTAGGATCGGCCTTGGATTTTTTGGATATAGTTTTCGGAAATGTCTAATAGATTTTAGAATAAAAGTTTAGTTACATGAATAATTATTATAACAATATTGGCCTTCTCTCTTACCATCACATGCTGTGTTTTGAAGATTTTTTGTGAACCCTGGAGGACAGGAGCCTTTTTCTACATTATTCTTGGGTTTCTTCATCGGAATACACTTGTATGATCCGAGAATATTATAGCATTGTGTGTTCGGAAGACACACCGGTGAATCCAGAACACACTCGTTGATATCTGCAAAGGGTGGAAAAAGTCTGAAATCGAGTCCAGTGACGTTAATGAAAGCTCTTGGTTATTATTTTTTGACAGCCGCCTCGTAATCAGAGAACTGATTACTCTTAAGTGTTATAAACATCTTGTAAACGTAAAAAATGTAATGCTAATAAGCCTATAGAACTATAATATTGTTGCTCAAAAAGCCTAAAATCAACGTGAATATTACCTTGCAGAAGATGATGAATTTTTTTGGCGTGCAGGTCGAAAACCTGATCATGACCGTTAAAAATTATTTGTCCCAGTTAATTAAAAATTAACTAATTAATCTTAATATTACTATCAATATTAAAATAATCTTTAGTATCGATACAATTGAGTAACGAAGTACGAGCAACGATCTAAGGATGCTTAAATATTTATTGATAGGTTTTAAAGTCCTTAAATTTTCCGTACCTTCACAGGACTTTCCGTCAGCCATAAGTTGGTAGCCTCTTCTACATGAACACTTCACTTGAATTCCATTATCGTTGCATTTATGTTGACACGGATTGTATGGTTTGCATCGGTTTTTAACCACCTGCATAAAGAATAAAGCATGACAAATATTAATTAATTTAAATAATTTTCCCAGAAACTGGGTGCTTAGCGAAACGATGTTAACTTTAATTATGTTTGAATGCATAAAAAGTTGAAAATTTTCTTTTCTGGTCATCATCATTAAATACATTTTTTGTTTTTTAAGTTTCTATTCGACATTCTCTATTGATTTTAGATCACTCTATGTCTAAAATTTTATCTTCTATCTTTTACTTTATCTAAGATATTATTTAGCGAAAGCTGAAATAAACTATTACATTCTTTGTATGTGTTTTTTAGCTCCACAAATTAACGTTTAAATTAAACAACCCTCAAAAATGTCCTCGAACCTGACAAATAAATTTGTTGTTATGTTTGTAAGTATTTGCTATCTTTTAGTAGTAAATAAATAAATAACTAAATAATATTAATAAATAAAAATCTTTACACAACCATATTTTATATATTTTTACACACATAATCTCTAATATAGACAAGGTTCCCTGTTTTAACTGCTTTCTGCCTGAGTTCTCTATTTATCAACCTAAGGAAAAGTAGGCTAAGTAGGATAATGAACTTAGCGCTGTTTATCAATTCGCGATCTATGCGTCGCTTCCACGCTTTACTTCTACGGCAACTTATCAATTATTAGGATTCCAATTTTACAATTCTATTATAGCGGAAAAAAAACAAAAGCTATAATACCTCTCTGCAATTCCTTCCATCTGGCATCAGCATGAAACCCGGATTGCACTGACACTTATATGACCCAGGAATTGGTATGCAATGATGGGCACACAGTTCATTCGGCGCGTATTCCTCACATACCGACGGTAACATTGACAGATCTATAAGTAAATACATTTTCACATATTGTTACTTACATAACAACTAGTAAACTTTGTATATTGGAACTCTGCAAAGCATTATATCTTTTATTATTTTTAGATTATGGTATCTGTCTGTAAAATCTTGGGAATGATTTTCTGTACAGTTCTTATTAAAAGATTGCAATTATTGAGGAAGGTAACAGTACACTTTCCGGACGGGCCAAATCGATTTTGTTTGGACTTCGACTGGAGGACAGGGGAGGTTGCAGAGGGCTTTATGATACACTGATTTCCATGAGGGCGAAATAAAATATATTTCTATTCTATTCTTCATTTATAGCAATGATTCTTCTTAATTCTCTTTTATGGTTTATGGTTGAAGTGCTGGAGAGTGATATCTTTCATCGTGAATAAAAACAATTTACAGGCAGAAGATGGTCTTATGCACTTACCAGGTTTTGCTTTCTTCGATATCGTTACTGCATTCGTACTCGATGTGTTGCTTACGTTTTCAGCAACATTCTAAGACATTCAAAATTAATATATTTTTAAATTATATTGGAATATAATTTTGTACTTTGTAGAAGTTGTAAATAGTCATGATGATCATTCATTCTAAATCATTAATTCTTACATATTATATAGTTGCAATAGTTAAACGGCGAGACGGTTGGGCTCTTTCGGAGGTCACGGGTTTCCAGGAAATTAGGCCAATTTCGGACAGGCACCAATGAGTTTTTATACAAAAACTTATGTTCCTAATTAATATTTGTAATTTTTCAGAAGCTGTTTGTTGAAGAAAAACATCGTGAAGAAATTTGCATATCTTTGGAGATATCTGTAACTTACCGATTCCCAATTCGTCTAACGTACTAAAATTTCATCATTGCTGTCATTTGCGCCTTAACGCTCCTGATAAAAAAAAACCACAAATGTAATTTGAATTTTTCCGGGGTAATACATTGTTTTTCACCTTGCAACATTGAGCAAAAGCGTCACCAGCCAACAGTTGTTCAGCACTCCTGCCGCGGACCATTGCTGTGCACGAACTGGCTCCACGAGTTTTGCCAATCGCCACGCCCGACATACACTGGTCACAGCATTTCTAAAATTTTGATTGACATCTGACAGTTGCCCTCGTTAGAGAATAGACGAGAATTGCAAAATTAATATGGTATGAACATATGATCAGGACGAATGAAAATCATGTTACTAAACGAATAAATATTAATGTAGATGGATATTTGACTAGAGGGAAAAAAGAGGTGGTTGGATTGTGTGAAGTATAACATTTAATAAAAGTTGTAGCACCAGAATTGACGAATGATAGGAGAGAAATGAAGAGAAAACATATTGTACCGACCACACTTAGAGTGATATAAAGACAGCAGAGTCATGGAAAAACTTAAGATTCATAAAAATTTTGGCCAATGTTTACTATTTGTAATGTTAGGATGAGTGCTTATGCACCGCACAAATATATTCATTATTTTGGTGACGGAAAACAGCCTCAAGACTTGGAACTGCGGTGGAAATGACCAAATCTGGCAAGCGGTGAGAGTGTGCATCTCTAATCGAGAATTACATATTTATGCCGTTCACACTTGAGACCCTAGGGCCATGAAGTCAAAGTGCATAATCAGCCAGCATTATTGAGAAAATTTATCTTGGGCATGATTTGTGTAGTACTAGCGTGTAAATAATTTAAGATAGACATAACTTAATATATTTTCGTTGTTAATTAATGATTCCTTTTATTAACTACTAGCTTTTAAGCGCAACTTCGTTCGCGTGGGCTGCAGTCTTATTATTTGAGTAAAAAATAAAACATATTAATTATGGTTAAAGTTGGTTAATCTTGCCGTTGCCGTTTTCGCAATATTTTTTATTGCTGCTCCTGTCCGATTCATCTTACCGTGATGTTATATAGCCTATAGCCTTTTTCGATAAATGTACTATCTTACACTCAAAGAATTTTAAAAATCAATCTAGTAGTTCCTGAGATTAGCGCGTTTAAACAATCAATCAAACTAACAAACTCTTCAAATTTATATATTAGTATAGATTCACACGATTTTAATGCGTATTAAATCTATTATCGAAATATACATACATTCTTGATTTGACTCTGCTCTTATATATAATATTCCGAAAATGAATACAATCACAGTTTTTGGATTTAAATGGAAATAGATTCGAAACCAACGACGTTTACCTATGCAGTTTAAAGGTGAACAATAACTATTTTATTTTATGTTTGCAAGACACAAATACTTATATTATTTAATGCGAAAGTATGTTTTTATGACACGTTGTCACGGAGTGCTTTTCATTTGTTCACATTTTTCCCATATGAACTTTAAGTATACCAAATCGTACTATATTAAGTCGATATTGTCGAGGTATTAACTGGCCAGTTGGCACAGTGGGCAGTGACCGAGCCTTCAGCTCAGCGGTTCGTGGGTTAGATTCCCACCGAGGGCCATATATGTATAATATATTTACCAGTTGTCTGTCAACCATAACACAAGTAACACTTGTAACTTACGTACTTTGAGGACGGACGACCTTGTCCCATATATATGTTATTTGGTCGAGTAGACTACTAATATTTTTATCTATCTTTCTTTATATAAATCAAATTTACTTAATCAAACACAACTTTAATGAAATTATGGTGGTAGCTTTAATAGGTTTAACAAAGAAAAGAAAGATAAGCCGTTTTTGGGTTATGATAAGGTAATCTCAATAATTTGCATCATAAGTACGTTGGTGTCTTATTACGAAGAGTTAGACAATAATTTCTTTATACTGATATTTTACTTTTGCAAATGTAAATTTTTTTAACATGAGATAATTACACACACGGTTCTCCATCCCTAAAGTAACTTAATACTTGTGTTGTAAGAGACAGACAAGTGGTACTACATATATAATTTTATATAAATACACCCAGACTCGGACAACCAACTATTTGTTTTAAGGAAACTTTGCCCTCAGCGGTAATCGAACCCGCAACCCAAAGAGCTGAGACAGGGTCACTGTCACCTGATCCAACGTGCCAATCGTAATCATTTGATCATCGCACTGAACGGGTGTGGAATAGTCTTCCAGGATTTGTCCTTCAGTCCATAATAAGGGTAATTGTAAAGAGTTTATTTACATCTGGGCAAGCACCTACTTTAGTAATGCTAAGTGTTTGAATCAGGAAACGTTCACATACTTTATACATCCAGGACGAGTCACTACACGTATCACAAAACGCCGGCACTACCAACAACCACACAAGAACTACATACATTCACTACTACATTACATACATACATACATTCTCCTGCCCTTATCCCACTCTAAGTGGGGCGGCACAACATGTTAAAACATGTTGTCACATGATTTGGCTACGTATTTTACGACCGGCCGCCTGCCTGACGTCAACTTACCTTAGTCGCCTTTTACGACACCTCGGTAAGAAATGAGGGTGGTCAAATCTATGCAGCCGGATACCACACGGCACATACCTTAGTCGCCTCTTACGACACCTCGGTAAGAAAGGAGGGTGGTCAATTCTATTCTGCCGTATACCACATTCACTACTACAATCAAAAAATATATGTAATGCCAAATGTAGAGTGTCTCACTCTACATTTAGCATTATATATATTTTCTATTTTCTTAATCCCTCTTCTTCTTCTTCATCAACCGATGGAAGTCCACTGCTGGATATAGGTCTCTTCACGGGATCTCCACAGCACAAGATGTGCCGCTTGGATCCAGCGCAAAGTGACACCTATTTCTATAAATTACAAGTATAATATAGCTCATTAAAATACGTGATTTTTTTTTGTAAAATGAATGTAAAATGTAATATTCTTAAAATATAGAGTGAATATATAATTTTAAGTATCGTGATAAAAAAAAACATGTATAGTACCCGGCATTAAATAATGCACATCGATGTTTAGAACGAAACAGCCGGCCAGTTCGGTTTCGTAGACGCTATCACTATCACACACGGGTTCGTCAGTCTGTGCGACAGAGACGATGCTCTATGAAGCAGAATCTAGCCAATTTCTCTCTCTAAGCCTCGATGTGCATTATTTATTGCCTGCTACTATATATGGAAAGCCAAAAATTTTTTTTAAAGATTGTCCTTATACTTACTTTTGCAGAGTCCTTTGTTGAAGCGCAACTTTTAGAATTCCTAGCCATCTCAACGCCGACTTCACAGTCTACTTTCTTTCTGAAAACAATAAAATAACCATATCATTACATATAATAAACCCATCTGTTTGTCATTGTTTAGAATCATTAAATTCCCAAAAAATATTTTACTACTAAGAATTGTTTTGTTAGCTTATTTACGTATTTAACGGATTGTTTCGATGAAATTTGCGGTATGTTTATCATAATTCTCATGACCTTATTTATTTCAAAACATAATTTGTTTTGACCCATTTTATAAATACACTATTTTATTTATATACTTGTTTTCCTTACAATACTGACTTCATTTCCATAGTGGGTATTTGGCCTTGGTTAAAGATATATTTATCCTTGGCACTTATGGATTAACGAAAAATTAATTCAATTTATAATTTATAGAAGCTTATTCTATTGTTTAAAGAACTTGTACCGTGCTGAATTCTATAGTACAAAAGTCACTATTGTCCTGCTCTTATCCCACTCTAAGTGAGGTCGGCACAACATATATTAACCGTGTTGTAATGCGATTTAGCTAGGTATTTTACGACCGGCGGCCTGCCTGACGTCAACTTAACAGAGTTGCCTTTTACGACACCACGATAAGAAATGAGGGTGGTCTATTCTACTCAGCCGGATACCACACGGATAGAAATTTAAAAGCTTATTATTGCTATTATAAAAATACAGTTTTAGAAAAATTCTGTTAAAAATTAATCGGTGGCCGATCGTAAAATACGTAGCCAAATCATGTGACATCATGTAAGGTCATGACCTTACCTCACGACCACTCAGAGTGGGATAAGGCCAGGAGGAGGATGATGAAGCTTTGAAATTTCATTTCAGGACAAAGAGCATTAAATCAGTCTTTGATAGTTATATAAATAATTAAAATAAGAAATTTGGAGTCGCAAATTTTTGGTCTTTGTTATAAAATTTTTCCTCTTGAATATAATATTTTTTACCAATGGCTTAGTGGCATTACTTAAAGTAGCGGCCTGTTACAATCCCACTCCTGGGAATAGGCCTGCCCCCTCCGTTTCTAGAGAGAAAGGTTGGAGCTAAGACCTACCACGCTGCTCCAATGCGGATTGGTAGGTTACACATATCTCCATAATTCTCTAGAAATATGCAGATTTCCTCACGATGTTTTCCTTCACCGAAAAAGGTGTGATAAATTGCAATTATCAATTAAACACATGAGTTTTAATAGAAAAACTCATTGGTGCCTGCCCGGGTTTGAACTCGTGTTCCCCTCGGAAGAGTCGCTCGGTCTCACCGCTGGGCAGCTAGGCTGGGCGCTCGGCATCACATCTCTTGGCATTACTTGACGCTGCATAAGTTTTGGAAACTTTTATAATTAATTATATTTCGACGCTAGCTGGTATAACACCAACCAATACCCGGTTCTCAAATTAGTCCACACGCAACCCTAGCATGTTCAAATGTTTTTTAATCGACAGAAACAAATTTAACCACAGATTTGACAGTGCCTTTAATTTAATGTTTATTTAGCTGTGGGGGCTCCACTCGACACGTTTTTTCAGGACAAATCCCGTTTTTTCATATGATTAGGCTTACTATAAATATTGTATAAGTTTATCTCCTTCTTTCATTACCATGCAACGTCCGTGCTGATGAACTAACGAGACCTCAGCTCACAATTACTGATATAAAATCAATTCAAATATACCGCATGTTCTCATAATAGCAAACTAAAGTTAAAGCCTTCTGGTCGTGACGAAAATGACGTCAGAAACTATTACAACTCTTCTAATTGTAGCTATAATATATCTATTTTATCCACTTATCATATTGTAGTTGCAATATATTTTTTTAATTCGTTGAATTAATAATAAATATGTTATAGGGTGAACTAAATATTATCAAATTTTATCCCAATCAGCTCTCTTTTTGTGAAATCATTTTTTATTATAAAAAGTAAAGTAACAGCCTGTTACTACCACACTGCTAAACGTAGGCCTCCTATCCGTTTTCTTTTTGGTAGAAGGGTTGGAGCTACCTACCAATGCGGATTGGTAGGCTACACATATCCCCAGAATTCTTTAGAGATGTGCAGGTTTCCTCGCGGTATTTTCTTCCCCAAGAAGCGTGTGATTAATTGCAATCATCAATTAGACTCATAAGTTGTAACAGATAAACTCATTAGTGCCCGCCCGGGGCTTAAAACCGTGACCCTCTTAAAAGAGTCACTCAATCTAGGCTATCACAGCTACTTCTTACTGTCCTTCTTTCTTCTTTCTTATAATACCATAAGTAATATAAAATAAGTGATAACTTTAAAAAACAATATGGGATACTTTTGAGTCTCTTTATGTAAAGGTTAAGACGCTAGAATTGTATTGTATTTCATTTTTCATTAACTAGGTTAACAATATTGATCAGTAAAACTTTTAAGGACGAAATATGATGCATTTTCATTTACAATAAATAATAAAAAAGCAGTCTCCCTAAACTATTTAATTTCCCTTTTCATGGCTACCCTACACAAAATACGAAACCGATCGTTCTCCTAATGAACACGAGGCTATAAATAAAAAGCATAATAACAAGAGTTTAAATAACGTTGATTTATTATACCTCAACTCCCGCTTGACATCTTTAAATCGACGAGCAAAACCGGTTTTGAATATCTCATATACAACTAAATAGTGCACGTGACTTTGTTCAAGAAGAATTGTTCAATAAATCCCTTTTGAAGGCCACTTTTTACAAAAGTATATATCGGAAAAGAAAGTGATTGGATAAGAAATATAAGATAATATGGGAGTATAGTTTGAGATAAAGACGTAGAGGTTTTTTTCCAACGAATTTTTCGTCCCGAAATCGAAGCACTGTCAGTAGATAGACATGGCTGAAAACCATATTCAAATGCAAATTCAAAATATACTTTATTAAAGCAATCTTGTAAATAAGTGCTATTGAATCGTCAACTCTACTGTTGGTTCTGAAAACTGTTCCTACCGAGAAGAGCCAGCAAGAAACTCGACGGTTTTTTTTCAAAGTATAATTCTTATTACTAGTTACATTTAGTCATTACTATTTTATATAGGGTCGTAAATAAATATATCCACGCATTCTTATCGTTTAAGTGATCCTCAATAATATAGTTGGCTTTCCGTATTAACATTTTTTTTAATACTGTTTTTAAACTGCTGTAATGACAACGTTAAAATCGATTGCGAAATTTTATTATAGTATCTTATACCCAACAATCGTTTCGCCCCGTAACCGAAGCATCATCAGGACATAGACTTCACGACAAAATCGCAAAGCGATTTTGCCGTGGAGTCTATTGTTGAGTTTGTGATAGTGAACGTGTGTAGTGCTTGTGTATTGTGGTGGAAGTGGTGGAGGTTTGTGCATGTGTTTTTACGAATCCTGCACGTATCGGGTATGAAAATACAGATAGTCCACTATACATTTAACACTATATATATTTTCTATTTACTGTATCGCGGATTATAGCAAAATAATTTTATTATTACTTTTGTATTAAGGATCTCCGCAAAGTAACGCCTGATTCTATAAATTATTCCTTAGACATATTTTTTTATCGCGGATTATAGCTGTGATAGCCCAACGGCGAGACCGTGCGACTCTTTCGAGAGGGTCACGTCTTCAAACACTGTTGCAGAAACCAAAGAGTTTTTCTTTTTATTTTCATTACTTCTGTATAATTTGTTAGCCCTGGCTAATTTATTACTTTTCTATAATGATTTGCCCGTTGACACAGTTTGCAGTGTCCCTGATTTCAGCTCCGCGGCTGGCGAGTTCGATTCCTGCCGAGGGAAATCATTTTCTATAAACTATTTGTTGGTTCTTCGAGCTTGGGTGTATATTTGTATTAAAGAATGTATTTGAAATTATATATGTTGTATATCTACCAGTCGTCTGTCACGCATTACACAAGTATTAAGTTACTTACTTTGGGGACGGACGACCGTGTGTGTAAATGTAAAATATTTATTTATTATGTTAAGTTAAATAGCGACAAAATTGACTCACGTAAAATATTCCTTGCAACACTGATCCATGGCGAAGATGCACAGCGTTCCAAACGTGGAAGGCACATCTGGTGGTATTGATGAGGAGCAGTCTTCAGCTGAGTGGTTCCGCGCGTACGTTGTGCCCTGGTTGCAGCACAACTGGGTGATTTCCGACATTTGGTCTGCAAGAGATCCTGGAATAGCCAGAAATAAGACTTACCATTTATACGACTAATAAGACCAGAAATAAGGTGAAGGACCTTTATCATTCTTCTGCCCTTACCTAACTCTAAGTGGGATCGGCACAACATTTTTTTACTGCTCTTATATGATTTGGCTAGGTATTTTACCGGTAAGAGGCCGGAAATTGGGTCAAACTTGCAAGATTCGACCTTCACATACAAACAATAAATAAAAGCTTTAGATAAATAAAGGAAATACATCTTTTCTTTCTTTATATATTTCATTATCACATAACACGTGCGTGAATGTAGAATCTCTATCAAACTGTAGTGTTTTGTACCTATTTAATATTTGCTTACTGATAATTCGTAAGCCATACTTGATAAAGTGATTTTCTAGAACAAAACTTAGTATAGATTTTCCTGAGAGATAAATAGGTTTTGCAAAACAACTGTTACGCTTTGGTAATTTAAAAGTAGATGAATTCGATTTCTGGTTAAGTATTTATACTAATAATTTATAGAATAAGCGTTACTTTGCGGAGATCTTTGCGCAGTGGGTAGTGGACCCTACCTTGAGCTCCGCGGGTCGCGGGTTCGATGCCCGCCGAGGGCCAACATTTTCTATAAACAATTTGTGGCTCTTCGAGCCTTAGTGTGTATTTTATTTAAGTATGTATTTAAAATTATATATATAGTATGTCTACCAGTTGTCCGTCAGCCATAACACAAGTATTAAGTTACTTTTGGGACTGATGACCATGTGTGTAAGTGTCCCATATATTTATATTTATATATGTATTTATAATCCGAGATTAAGTAAATAGAAAATATGTTTATATAATGTTTAATGCAATTTAAATTACGTTTTCATACTTGATACATGCAGAAATCAAAACAAATCGCGATTTTGTCATGGAATCTATCTCCTGATGAAACAAATGCGGGGTGAAACGATTATTGTGTCTGTGATAGTGAACGTGTGTAGTGCTTATGTATTGTGGTGGCAGTGGTGGGTTTGTGCATATGTTTTTTCGAATCCTGTATCTATCAGGTATGAAAAGCGGATAGTCCACTTTAAATTTAACATATATACTTTATACTTAGTACAGCAGTAGTAAGTAGTGTATTATATGTGATGGACAAATGGTAGATATATATGTTTTAAATACATACGTAAATTCATATACTCATTCTAAACACGCATTGTCATCGAGACTTGACGGTATGTAAAATTCCAGCTCAATCGGACACCGGGAAGTGAGTCAAATTTAACTTGCAAGATTACACCTTCACATTCAAGCTTTTAGCAATCGGGATCCTCAGAGAGCGGAGAAAGGACCTAAGCTTTCGGTAGTTATCAATACAGACTGAGGAACCTCCTCACAATACGTGCTGTCTCTAGCAATACCAGCTTCAGTATCCTACGCTTTAATCAAAAACTAAGCGAGAGCCTCTTGAGATATTGATCGAGGCTGTTCGCGATAAGACCGAATTTTTATTATTATTGCAATAACTTGCATTTTTTCTCTTATAATTCAAATTTCAAATTCAAACATTTTTCAAGAAAACTTGTGAAGTGCTTTTGAATCGTCAACTCTACTTTTCGGAATATTGTTCCTACCGAAAAGAGCCAGCAAGAAACTCGGCGGTTACTCTTTTCAAAGTATAATTCTTAACGCTAGTTAGATTTTAGTCATGATTGTCTTGTACAGGGTCGAAGAATAGCTTTGTCCACGCATTCTTACCGTCTAAGTAATCCTCAATAGTATAGTAGGCTTTCTCTTTTAGCTTGATTTAAATATTTTTTTAAACTGCTATAATGACAAAGCTAAAATCGATTGCGGAATTTTATTATAGAAACATATACTCTAACCCACAAATGCCGAACTTTTGCAAGGCGCAAAGCAGGAACCGCAAGCTTATATCGATTCCTACTCTGTCTATTATATCCATCGCCAATATTTTTAGTTAATTCTTATGAACTAAATTTATAAATACTTACCATGAGCAAACCGTAATGGCAGCATAAACAAACACACAAACAACCACATTATCACCTGTATACAAACAATAAAGAAATGTCACGAAATAATTTATTTGATCACTTATCGCGCCATTTCTATTAGACACTATAAGTTAGAAAGAGATGGCCTAACACAGGAATTTCATATTGTATAATTAAGTTTTAATTAACGATCTACCGTCGGATTTCAATATTATTTATATTACTTTGTGGTTCCTTCGCAGGAGACCGCCGTCCATGCGTACGCGACGCAATCTATTTCGGTCGCCGTCTACCGCGGCCGTCTCAGTCTTGTCAAAGAATAAAGTTTCAGATATGTTCATATTTTACACACTTTATATTAGTTGCACATGTATATGCCGTGTGGTATCCGGCTGAGTAGAATAGACCACCCTCTTTCTTACCGCGGTGTCGTAAAATACGACTAGGGTAAGTTGACGTCTGGCAGACGCGACCGGTAGTAAAATACGTTACCAAATCATGTGACGACATGTTTATGTTGTGGCGACCCCACTTGGAGTGAGATAAGAGTAGGAGGACGTTGATGATTAGTTGCACATGTATCTAAATAAATAATTCATTTGAATTCGATTTTAGACCCACTGAGTGGAAAAATTTAATTGAACCTTCCTGCTTATTCAGACATTTCTGACAATGGTGACAAAAACAAGTAAATAATTTTACGAGTATAATTTGTGAAATAAATAGACATATTTAAAACTGCCGCGATTCATACTTATTATTATATAAATAAAGTACTAGTGCACACAGGTGTAACGCAGATAAATTTATATTCTATTATTTAATGTATTCTTAAAAGACAATGGAAAGCAAGGAATCTATTTAAGTAGGCATAAAGTTAAGTTTTACAACCGCTTCTGTCTTGTTTTAATCTATATCCCTTCTACAAGATAAAGTCTGCAACGCGAGAAGCTGCAGGACGATTTATTGAATGCCTCATGGCAGTAGGGCTTTAATGAGAGATCTTTTAACTTTCAAAAGAGGTTTCTTTTGAAAGTAGAGCATTCAAAAGAACCTGTTTCAAGAAAGTTCAATGCTAAAATTTTGATAAAATATATTTGTTTAGTTAAAGTTAATTTATTCAATCGTTCGCTGAGTGGTATCCGGTTAAGTAGAATAGACCACCCTCATTTCTTGCCGAGGTGTCGTACAAAGCGATTAAGGGAAGTTGACCCGCCGTGTGGTATCCGGCTGAATAGAATAGACCACCCTCATTCTCACCGATGCGTCGTAAAAGGTGACGAAGGTAAGTTGACGTCAGGCAGGCGGCCGATCGTACAATAACTAGACAAAACGTGTAACAATATATTTATAACACATTGTGCCGACCCAGAGTGAGATGCCTTATCTCTTGGTGGAGAATGATGAATTAAAGTCTTTAAATTATATGAATTTAAAATATTAGGCAATATAAAACAAAAATCTCCGTTATTCTCAGTATATAAAAAAGAAGATAGAAAAATGTGATATGAACGTTCTGGTCAATCCTAATTTGAAATTAATAATAACCCCTTAACAATTAAGTCCGAAGTTTTACCTTGTTTTTTCTTAATAATGATAGCAAATTCAAATAACCAATATTTATTTTACATATATTATACATTTTGAATTCGACTTTGAATTTGTCGCAACTCAAGATAATATCCCGTCGATCCTATAACTAGAAAGTTCACTATACAAATACACGCAGTCTGTTATCAGTCTATATTTGTTGACGTTATCTCATTCTACGAAGCACTTTTGCCAATACGAGTCGGTTCTGTTTGTTTCATTAATAAAGCTAAGAACGATCCGCGACTTCGCTCGTAATATTT
The DNA here is from genome assembly GCA_947086505.1 of Morpho deidamia. NCBI lineage: Eukaryota > Metazoa > Arthropoda > Insecta > Lepidoptera > Nymphalidae > Morpho > Morpho deidamia. The sequence continues at coordinate 11,040,388 of CAMTZC010000008.1, forward strand.
ATAGAATATTGTTATGGGGTAAATTTGCGGATATTGAAACACAAATTTTAGTATAAAAAAGTGGAATTTACAAATTAAGCTCGCGTGATTCTTTGCAAGAAAGTTTAAGGAAATAGGTTACATTTATAGAATTAGGCGTTATTTTGCGGGGATCCATTATACAAAGGTAATCATAAAATTATTTTGCTATAGTCCGCGATAAAATAAATATAAAGTGTATATTATGCTAAATGTAGAGTGGACTATCCGTTCTCATAACTGATACATGCAGGATTCGTAAAAACACATGCAAAAACCTTCGCCACCGCCACGACAATATACAAGCACTTCACACGTTCACTATCACAAATTCAACATTCGTTACGGCCCGCAACCGAAGCATCATCAGATAGACTCCTCGTCAAAATTACAAAGCGAAATTTTTACATTGGCTTCGCGGTATATTAATAGTTTAATTTTTCTAAATAAGTCTTTACATAATTACAAAAAATTGGCGATATATAAATAAAAGACAAAGTAGGAACCGACATAATCTTGCAGCTCTTGCTTTGCGCCAAGCAAAAGTACGCAAATCGTTTGTGGGTTCGGATATAATCTATGATAAATTTCCGCAATCAATTTTAGCTCTGTCATTGATACAACAGTTCAAAAATAATGTTTAAAGTAGGCTGATACAGAAAGCCTACTATATTGTTTACATAGATGATGACGAATGCGTGGATTCAGTCTACTGTTTCGTTATAAGCATTATATTTTGAAAAGAACAATCGCCGCGTTTCTTGCTGGCTCTTCTCGGTAGGAACAGCTTTCTGAACCAGCAGTAGAATTGAAGATTCAAAAGCATTTCTTTGCAGTTTAACTAGAGTTAAGCAGAATAATTAGAGTTTGACTTTGAGAAATAGAATTCAAGTGTTTCCGTGACAAAGAGTGTTGTATTACTTGGATACATTGTTTAATGTGTTATTTAGAGGTGATGGAACGATTTGCCATCTCCATTTTATAGTCTTGCCTTATTAACTACATTCAAACAAATTTTCATTTCCAAATTCATATTTACAATTTATCACACGGTTTTCACTTCTATAATAAAATTACGCAATCCGTATTAGACTTGTCTACAGAAAAGTTTAAACTAAGTGTAAGAAATATATCTATACGTAAACATAATACACAATTGAAGATTGTTTAAATGATAAAATGCTTGGATTTGAAAATCCTTTCAGCTTCATATAAAACTGCGGTTTAGTAATGTAAATTGAAAATATTTAAAAGATTGACCGCCGAGTTTCTTGCTGGTTCTTCTCGGTAAGAGCAACATTCCAAACCAGTGGTAGCTTCATTAATCATATCGATCCTTGACAATTCAAAAGCGATTTAATAAGCTTATTTGAATAAAGATTATTTTGATTTGAGGATTTCGGAGAAGGAACTCCTAGTTTGTGAAGCTAGCAAATGCATCACCGTGCCGTCGTGCATTCACATATAAAGAAAGCAAAATGTCTACAGTTCATGGAAGGTATCCATATCGTTTATTTCTGTCTGAACAAACGGAATGTGAACCCGCGACCTCTGTTTTTACCTTATTGTAAGATCCAAGGTGAGGTGTATGTATATGGCAAGTTGCTGAGCGAAGTAAGTATATAATTTCATGATTCAAAACAGGCCTTTATGGTTAACTAAATCTTCTGAAGAATTTATAGAATTTGACGTTCTTTTGCGGAGATCCATAATACAAAAGTAATATCATTCATTATCATTCTCCTGCCCTTATCCCACTCTAAGTGGGAACGGCCCAACATGTTACAAACATGCTGTCACATGATTTGGCTACGTATTTCACGATTTTACTGACGTTAACTTTACCTTAGTCGCCTTTTACGACACCACGGCAAGGAAATGAGGGTGGTTTATTCCATGCAGACGGATACCACACAGCACATACCTTAGTCGCCTCTTATGACACCTCGGTAGGTCTCGATAAGTAAGAGAGTGGTCTATTCTATTCTACCGGATACCACACGGCGTATAATAATAAAATTATTTTGGTATATTCCGCGATAAAGTAAATAGAAAATGCATGATGCCCTGATAAATTTCCAATTCGGTAAAACACATGCACCATTATATTATACTACACAAGCACCGCAAACATTCACTATCATAATCTCAAAAATCAACCGAACTCGTTTTAATAATTTACGAAATCGCAAAGCTCGCATACTTTTGCGATTTCGTCGTGGACTCTGATGATGATGGGTTACGGGTCGTTGGCTACCCATGACAATACTTGACATACTATTATTATTTTTATATCAAATCTTACATCACGGATATAATTAATGCGTAAGTCTGTATGTTATGCTATCACGGCTAAACCGATGGAATAATATTGATGAAATTCATTACAATTGAAGGCTATATATTTGCCTGCAAGACATATATAATAATATAGATAGAAAAAATAAAACATAAATAGAAAAAAATCTTGTTTAGATTTTTAAGACTAAATAAAAAACAAAGTACATCATTTTTATTTTAACACTAAAAATGAGGCGAGCTAAGTTGCGAGTAAATGTAATTTTATATCCTTAAAATATTAAAAAAAATCGAACACCCAAGTTGATTATTACATAATCGATGTTCCTTAAAATCGATTATTATTCGAAACACACTTCGGCCTTCACCGAGAGAATCGACAATAAAATTCAACAGAATATATACTGAATTAAAATTTACGTACAGTTCACATGTTATTGCATATTAATAGGTGTATTATTTATACATATTATAAAACAAAGTCCCCCAAAAGCTGGTCAGTCTTGGGATATCAAGTTGTTATTAAAAGAAACAATAACAGAACTACTTTGCTATAATCCGCACGGGTTAAGCGAATGCATGCAAAGCTAATGTGTATGAAGCAGGCAAAATTCACGTACCTTACACATGCAGGACAAGTCACCACATGCATCCTAAGACGCCATCAGCAACAATGCACACAAGCAATACACAACCACCACCAAAATCTCGACGATGAATACACGTTACACGATGTGAATACACATGGAGTTGCTTGCTTTAAGTTGGTATTTAAAATCATATATGTAGTATACCTACCAATTGTCCGTCACTCGTAACGCAAGGATTAAGTAACTTATTTTGGGGACGGACCAGAGTGTGTGTAAGTGTCCCATGTATTTATTTATTTATTATTATTATTACTATTCTCGCACTGGACAAATGTGTTTACCTGTGTGCCCTGCCGTGGGATATCGATTTTTTATTAAAAAAGAACTAAGTTATCTTAACGGGGCATTACAAATGCAATACGTAGGCGAAATTAGGCCAAGCGCGTATAGAAAAAAATATATATGCCGATAAGACACCTACATAAAAGTTATGATCTCCATACTAATATAAGCGAAAATATGTTTGTCTGTTATGATTTCATAATTAATACACTGCACCAATTTTTATAGTATTTTGATCCATAAGGCTTAAATAATCTACCATAGCAGGTACATGTTACATATTATTATTAATACTATCATAATATAACAATTACCGATTTAACATAGTAACAATATTTCTTGGACTTTTTAGGCAATTATCATTTTTATTATTATTATACTTTTTGATGAGCTGTGATAGCCCAGCGGTGAGACCGTGCGACTCTTTCGAAGGGAACACGAGTGAAACCCGGGCAGGCACCAATGCGTTTTTCTATTACAACTCATGTGTCTAATTTATAATTGCAATTTATCATACGCTTTTCGGTGAAGGAAAACATAATGAGGAAACCTGCATATCTCTAGAGAATTCTGGAGATATGAGTAACCTACCAATTCGCATTGGAGCAGCGTGGTAGGTCTTAGCTCCAACCCTTTTCTCCAGAAACGGAGAGAGGAGGCCTATTCCCAGCAGTGAGATTGTAACAGGCCGCTACCTTATACTTTTTGACTTATTTTTAGTTTTGACTTTTTTTACAAGCTTTTAATTTGATGGATGATGTAATAGTAACATATTTAAGACCTAAGAATATAAGACAATGTTGAACGCCTGTAATTAATAATTATAGCAGTACTAGAATTAATATGTGTTAATGGCTAATGTGTATATATTGTATCGTTGACGTACAAATAAATAAATAATTAATAGATATAGAAATCCCCTTTTCCTTTCTGGAAAAAAAAGAACACATAATTTCGGGGTATTTCAACACCTTTGACGTTTCCGAACTAGTGGTAGCTTTACTAATAATTTGTCTACTCGAAAGTACTTGTAAAGACCAACTTGAATAAAGATTATTTTGACTTTGAATTTGATTGCCGTTTTGCTGATTAGCATGTGCTTGTTCTACATAGTTGAGTACCATCTTTGTAATGTCGGTAGCGGAAATAGTTAAACAGCATTTGTGTTGGAATGTTAGAAAAAGCTGTGATAGTCTGTGAGAGCGGATAACTCTCTAGAGACGATCATGGGTTCAAACCCCGGGCACCAATGAGTTTTTCTGTTAAAACTTATGTGTCTAATTGGTAATTTCAATTTATCACACATACCAATGCGCATTGGAGCAGCGTGGTCTTGGCTCCAATCCTTCTCTCCAAAAAAGGAGGCCTATGCCCAGCACTGGAATAGTAACAGGCCGTTACTTTCTTTTTACTTATTTGTGTAATTGTTTAATACTGGATATTGTGTTCGAATCTGAGAGTACTGAGAAAGAGAGAGAAATGGAGTTCTTAAGTTATCAGTAGCGTAAATAAAATGCGTATAAATGGCAGAGAAGAATGTTTTTAGTGTTAAACTTTTCTTTATTTTTTACTATCTGGTTCGAAAGCGTGTTTTTTAGTTTTATTTAACTATTTATTTTTTAATTTATACGGTCCATTTAAAAATGTTTTTTAGTGTATTTTCACCAGTTCTTGATAAGTGAACAAAGTTTGTATTACAGTTATCCGCTCAAATTGGGTCAAAATTAAGTAACTATGAGTCTGTACATACATACAGCTGAAACCAGATGCTCGGTGAGAACAACATTCCGAATCATTTGTAGCTTCATTAATCATATTGATCCTTGATAATTGAAAAATACTCAAAGAGCTTATTTTAGCAAAGATCGTTTTGATTTTATTAGGTTGAAAAGTAATATAAAATGTGTTAAAGGAAACAAAGTTGCAAGCTATTCACTAGTTTAAAGTCGGATCGTGACATCAACGTACAGTAACACCCATCAATATTACAGCCTAGCACCAAGGCGAACGGTTACATCACCTTGCAAAAGGCATTGTTTAATTTATTATTTACGTGGAAACGCTAAAATTGGCCGAAAAAGGTGTTAACACCTACTACGCATATATATTGTTCGGCAAACAGGCAGCGTTTTATAAAACAATATATTGAGAAACAGGTCAATTATGAATGAATAAATTAATAAATGCTTTATTTACTACTGCGATACAAGAAAACAATGAAATTCAAATTCAAAATATTCAAGTAAACATGTAAACAAGTGATTTTGAATGGTCTACTGCTGGTGCGGAGCCTGCAAGAAACCCGGCGGTTGCTCTTTTCAAATATATAAGTCCCATTACTAGTTACATTTAGTCATCGCTGTCTTGTACAGGGGCGAAGAGTAGCTTTGTCCACGCGTGCTTATCTAAGTAATCCTCAATTTCTTTTGTTGCTTTCTGCAGTTGCTTTCTGTATTAGCCTTTTTTAAATAGTGTTTTTAAACTTTAATGGCAAAGCTTAAAATTGATTTCGGAATTTTTTATACAATCTTATACCCTTACGTACGACTTACGTACTTTTGCAAGGCACAAAGGAGAAACCGCAAGCTTATGTCGCCTTTGTTCAATGCATCGCCAATCAATATAAAAGTTACATTAGATAAAAAGTAACAATATTTTAAGGCTATCGGCACTCTGCACTCACGTATTGCAGTATTAAAAAAGGTCAAACTCAGCACAAATTCCGCAGATATCCCTGAGCGTCGGTATTCTGTCTAAACCGGCGAGTAACGCATGAGCTCGCAACTTCCACAGCTCCATTGCAATAAAGTTAAATAAATACACATCTTACGTGTTATAAGAGGTAAGACGCACATCTTCGAAAAGTGATAAAGCTAAAACAAAGCTTTCTGTTTGACTTATGCTTTAATATGTACACGTTTTAAAATCAATAAGGAGCTGGTTATCTTTGGTAATGTGAGTTTCGCCGTCAAAATTGAATTATTATGCAACCAGCAGAGTTATCAGGACAATATTGCAATGCACTAGCTTTTTATCTCTCATATTTATGATGTCACGGGTTTAAAACTAATATGGAAACGCGTAAAATATTAAACCTCTAAGGTTTCCATACTGCTGAGCATAGGCCTCCTCTCTCAGTTTTTGGAGCTAAGATAGGTCATAGCTCCAAAAACTGAGAGAGGAGGAGCTGCCTGGTAGGCCAGGCAGCTCCATTTCAAATTGATAGGTTACACATATTCCCTAAAAGTCTCTAGAGATATGCAGGTTTCCTCACAATTTTTTACTTCACCGAAAAGCGCGTATTAAAACTAAAACTTATGTGCCTAATTGATAATTGCAATTTATCAAACACGTTTCGGATTCCAGACATTGCAGAAATGTGTGTCACCTACCTATCCGCATTTGAGCGGCGTGGTAGGTCTAAGCTAAAACCCTTCTCTCCATATAAGAAGAGAGGTCCAATGCTCAGCTGTGGGATAGTTATGCGACGGACTGGGCTATCACAGCTTAATTGATTGAATATTAATTAACAATTATAAATTTACTGTGGGTTCCAGTAGAAAACTTAGAATCGTCAATGTAGCGAACTATGCTGGCGTAATATGTACGTGACCTAACATACACTAAAGCTTAAGCTTACATGACCAATGACCATGACTTAATCTCGCACTCTTCAATTTTTCTACCTTTTCAAACTTCGCCTGATATACTCATTTCGTATTCTATCGAATCTTTTCACATCACACATCCATCTTAAAATTCTCATCTCATTTGCATGCATCTCTTTCATCCTTTTCTTTTATTGCCCAACATTACATACATTACGACAGGTCCAATAACCGTTTTCTAAATTTTCCTCTTAAGTTAAAAGGAACTTAAATATATTTTGTATAATAAAAATACTTTCTTCCTATCTATTTGTTTATTCGATTTGTATAATTTATAATGATATTATATTAAAAAATAAAGTACAAGTGATAATACTTAAACTAAAAATAATATTAACCGCCTATAGTTTAAAAATATTCAGAGACAATATGTTATATTTATACGTAGTGGCTTTTTGTAAATTCATTTTAATACGTGAAATCAGAAAAATCCGTTAAATCTTTTACTTCAATTAGTTTTGTATCATTCAAATATTATTATGGTTATTAAAAGAAATCTTTGTAATGTAATATATTAATATAATGTATTAATTTTAAGGAATTTTATAAATTGTACTATTTACTATGTTCAAATTAATTAAAATAATAGGTATATATTTTTGTATATATTTGGGCAATATTGCCTTTTTTAATGTATTATATCGTTTTCTTTCTTGCTACATATTATATAATAATTTCATTAAACTACTTTGATTATACATAAACTTAAAAGCAATTTGGCAACAATTTCAATGATATATAAATATTAATGATTATATGTTTTTAACTCTAATTTCTTAACGATACTACTTGTCGCTTACGTATAATATTTGTTATATTAAATTGACGATATAAATAGACATCGATATAAGAAAATGATTGAACACGCTTAGTTTTTTGGAAATCCACACATTCCTTTATAATATGTATATATATTACGATTTGTTAATATAATTTGAGTTAAACAAAGAGTTTTATATGAGTTATACAAATATCACTTATAATAATAGGGATAAATACAATGTAAAAATATTTTCAAATATATTCAAAGATAGGCCAACGTTCAATATAAATCTACAGTATATTGTTTTTCAAAACTTTTAATTCTGATTGGTCTTTGATAATAGAATTACTTTTAGCGACAATATTTAATAGTAAGTAAGTCAGTTAATATTGGTCTTCCGTACGAATTTTTTAATTTGATGAAAATGGCGTATATTATGTTGTAACTTAAAACTATAAATTAATAATCTATTAAAGCTAATAAACCAAAGATTAAAATACAGACATTATCAGTCTCCCTTAAAATATAAGAAGAAATATCGTTTAACACAAATATCATAAGACAATATAATTTATATTTAGTCTATAGAGAGGGCAATTTAAAGAAAATATTAGAACAAATTATATAAGAAACAAGATAATTAATTGATTTTTTACTTTACGTTAATGTAACTCAGAATTGTTTTATATTATGTTATTATTAGATTTTACATTATTATTTGTGATAGCAATACATAAATGGTATAATATATAATTAAACTATTCAAAAAACTGAATAAATATGTCGTTTATATTAATTCTAAAGATGTCCTTCGTTTTACTTGTTGCTTTTTTGCTGTACGAATATCAAATGGCACTGTCATTAAATATTATGTCATTACATAACTGAAATCCAACAGAAGTGTATAATATAGAATTGTATAAATATTATTTCTGAATTTATACTGCCTTTGTTTGCTGTATGAATGTTTTACTAGCATTAAATGTTATGTAATTACGTAAGTGAAACCCATTAAAAGTGTAATATATATAAATGAAAATATTATTTCTTAGTATTTTCTTCCTTCATTTGCTGTGCGAATATCAAATATTTCACTGATATTAAATATTCTTTCATTACATAAATATCATCCAACAGAAATGTATAATATAGAAGTGTATAAATGATTATATTATCTTACAATATTTCCTTTATCCTGCCTCATCTACATCTACTTATTTAACAACATTAATAGATTTATACAACCGCGTCTTATAGCGTTTTACTTGTAACTATACTTATATTTAAAATGATACTTATATGTTAAAGAGTTCTAAATTGAAATAATTTTAAATATACCTTCATAAACTAAATTTCTCTATAAATATGTTGGAACTTTATTAATTATGCTCTAAAATTATGTTCCTTTTTTTATGAAATTTCTTTGGCATAATTATTAACATACTCGTAAGTGCAATTTAATATTGTCTTATAATTGATTAATTGAAAATGGGATTAACTATAGTTTATTACATAATATTACTATGTAAAGTATTGACTACATGGAAGACGACAAGAACCATACAGTTAACTTATAAACTATTATACATGCATTTAACTAACATCAATACAGCGTACAGATTGTATGAACACACGTGAACGCGCGCCCAAAATTATTTACTAGAAGTCAAAAATTCATGAGACTAAAACAGAGTCATTTATTCAATTAATTCCTATTAATAAAACAATAATTCCTAATAATAAATCAATTAATTACTAATAATAAGTCCATTAATGTATAAACCAAGTAAATGTTTATAATATGTCATACTAAATTTATTCTAGGTAAGCACTTAATAATGTCAAAATTGTGCGCGATGTTTTAAGGATATTATCATCTGATATTCTTAGAGTCTATTACAGTTCCAATCTCTCACCAAATGAGATTAGACAGTTTTAAGCAGATGCATGCTTAGCTTGCTCTTCCGCTTGCATCTTAGTGCGTAGAGATGGGACGTCTTCGGGAATCCGTACGATTGTGTTGAATTTCTGGAATCAAAGATTTGTTTTATCGGTTTGTAACTATCTTACTGCTGGGCAAAAGGTCAACCTAGTTATAAACAACGTCACAGTGATAAGTAGACTAAAGAAAAAAAGTGGGAATCTTATATTCTATTCAAAAAAGTAAACTTGGATATTTCGGCCGTATTATGAGAAATCCCAAATATGAATTGCTGCATCTGATCGTACAAGGAAAATTTAGGGAAGGCAAAGACGAAGGAGATTATCCTGGCTAAAAAACCTACGCCAGTGTTTTGGCAAATGCACCTGTTATTTATTTCGAGTCGCGGCATCAAAAGTTCAGATTGCCTTAATGATCGCCAAACTTCGCAAGAAGATGGTACCCTAAGAAGAAAAAAAGTTATATACAGAATACACTTCTGTATTGGGAGGACAAATATCATTATGTAACAGAGTGCCAGACATAAGTGTTATTATACATTTATTATCCAGCGATCTACTACTTCATTGTCCACTCTCGGGCACTATTGTACTGTTCCACTGTCGGGCGTAAGCCTCCTCTCTCCTTTTGGAGATGGATTGTTTTTAGAATGATGATATAATTTTGTTATAAGTTGCTTTTAGATCTCCTAGACCTCCTATCTATGAATAGAGTTGAAAATGGAGACCACGCTGCTCCATTGCAGATTGGCGGCTTAGACATCCGAGGAATTATAAAAAAATATGCAAGTTTCCTATCGTTGTGATTGACTAAAACGAGAATTTTAATACTCTCACTATTCTCTCTAATATGAATTTTCATATAAATAGTAACATACAAATAATTTATATTCAGACTCCTGATTATTCATTTATCAATATTCATGTGAATTCAAAAATAAAACAACATATTAAAAATTGTATGTTACCTCCATTTTGGTTCCGGGTGTCGCTCTCCATAAATATATCATATATCCAGGAATGCAAAGCATAGATGACAGCGCGGTAAACCAGCCAAAAGCATGGGACCACCATGGATACTCGTAGTTCATGTATTTAATAGGTTTCCATTGAACAAGATTGAAGATGAACACGCTCTGTAAATAAAAGAAAACCGATGAGCAGAATAAAAAAAAAATTATAAAAATGCATTAGAATAAAATTTCATGTTTACACGATTTTTTATAACACTGAAAGTATTTCTAAATTAAACGATTAAGAGTTAAGTTGGTATGATCATGTAATGAGGAGGAATGAAAATTATGTGACCAAAAGTGTTTTAAATTTGAATGTCCATGGATATATGATTAGTGACATGATTTGCATTTAAAGGAGAACCGCCAGAGTTAACAAATGATAGAAGACGCGAGATGAAAACATATTGTGCCGACCACACTTAGAGTGGGATAAGGGTAGGAGAATGATGAACTTGAATAGTGGAGGATCAATAATACTAATGAAGCTACCAGTGGTTCGAAATGTTGCTCTTACCGAGAAGAAACTCGGCAGTCAATATAAATATTTTCAATTTACATTACTAAACCGCAGTCCTGTATGAAGCTTAAAGGATTTTCAAATCACAGCTTTGTGATTTTGCAAATTGTAAATTGCAAATTGTGTAATATTCTTTACGTTGAAGCATATTCTAACAATTAATTCAATTCTTACTGTAATAGTCTAATATCGATTGAATGATGAAATTGTTAGCCACTGTAACTGAAAATCAAACATGCTTCTTTCAATTCAGGTATATTATACTGCATATTTAGCATCTTCGTTTAGTAATAACACGTGACAGGATCTTTCCATAATCGAAAAACTGTGATAATTTATATGGCTAATAGAAAATACAATATATTGAACTTTATGGGTCGTAGCTATTTGCGTTTACAGTTAGTAATAAGTTGACAAGGTTATATTAACTGTATTGTAAGTATCAATAAATATATTGATTGTATAACATTCAAATATCGGAAGTCAATATTATAATTCACTAGTGGTAACCGCAACTTCTTTAACTTATGCGTTTAAGTACTTGCAATGCAATTATTTGGAAATTGCATTGGCTTTAATTGTGCCAAAACTGTCAATATTAACAGTAACAGACAGACGGTCTTTCATATTTATAATATTGTTATGGATTTTAATGTTTGTAAAAACATTATGAACTAGAAATTATAGAAATGATTAAAAAATTATAATGGCATATAAAAAAACTAAACTTACGATGCAAATCGCGGGCGTGAAGCCAACCCAGCAGAACTTCCACCAGATCGTAGGATAATATCCGATCATTTCTTTGATTCCATCATAAAAACGATTGACGCCGAATGCCCAGGAAATAGACACGCACTCAAAGAATATGAGGAAGAGAAGGCAAAATCCGGAGACTGCGTACGAGTCCAGTATTTGGAAAACATACATGCCACCCTGCAAATATATTGAAACTTTATATCTCCAAGAAATTGCTACATAAATATCTTCTAATGGGGACAGGGATTAAAATAGGGGCTACTGTTGCATAAATAAGTAGAATAAAAGTATCTTAGAATCTCTTCAAAGATATTACAAATTATTGAATTAGTTGACACGGTAAACACAATACTGACTCTACATTAAAAAATACAATAATATTAGATATTAAACGTAAATTACTAAAGCTTCTTTACCACTTTTGACATTGGTAACCTTACCATCATCATTATGATGTTAAGGTTTACAAAATTCGACTCTATTGATGACCATATTGTTGGATTATACACTCTTAAGTATCTATTAGTGATATTTTTCTTATAAAAAAACTTCCTTACGCTAGATACCGTAAAAACTAAAATAACAAACAATTGTTTTAATGTTTAGATATCAATTTTAAATTCGTCTTTAATTTTTACAGCCGTTTAATAATCCTACAACGTGACATAATCCTACATTACTTTTTGTACTATTCCAGCATGACTAGCAAGATTTAAATCTTTTGCATCTATAATATCAACAGCATCAGTGTCATTCAAAATCAATATGACACTATACTATAAATTGGCTTTGAGTGCTTGTTACCTCAGAAATACACGACAATCCAACCAGGTACGATATAACGCAGGTGATAGCAATGAATATTTCCTTTCTTCGTCTCAACAGTTTAGGCCACTCGTCGATCACTGCAGTTATGAAGCCTTCCATGGTACAAAATTGACTGTCCAATCCAATGAGGAGGAGCATGAAGAAAAATAGGCAGGACCATAGCGGCGCACCTGGTAGTTGAAGAACAGCAGATGGATACGCCAAGAAAGCTAATCCAGGCCCTAAAATTAGTGATATTTTATTAAATTGAATTCAAACATCTATAAAAATTTGAAGTAAATCCATTAATACTAATATGCATACAATCATCATAAATGCGACAGTCTGTAAAGCTTTAACAGTTAATTGTTGGAGCAATTTTGTTGAAATTAGATTCAAATGATGTTTGTATGCCGGGTTAACATATATTTTTAGATAATTTCGTTACTAAATCTAATATTCATAACACATACAATCGATTATCTGGAATTGTGATAAAGGATTATAAACGAGTTGATGTATTACGAATTTTCTTCATAATTTTGCCAATAAAATCCCTAATTAGCGGAAAATACGGATCTATATTCAAAAAGATTTTATTTATAATATTTAATATAAAATCTATATGATTCGTTATAAAGCACACATCAACAATATCTTCGATATCAAGCATAGTTTATAAGGCTCTAATAACGAAAGACTGTTACTAAATACAATATAGAAACAATATAAAATATGAATAAAAGTGCCGTGTGGTATCCAGCTGAGTATAATAGACCACCATTATTTCTTACCGAGTTGTCGTTAAATACGACTAAGGTTGACGTTAAAGTTGACGTCAGGTAGCCAAATCATGTTACAACATGTTTGTAACATGTTGTGCCGACCTCACTTAGAGTGGGATAAGGGCAGGAGGATAATGATGATAAAATATGAATAACAGATTATTACCTGATGCGGCTACTTCAGCGACTGGCCTTTGTTGCTCATGAGCCATGAAGCCGACGACCGAAAAAATTACGAAACCAGCAAACATTGATGTACTGGAGTTTACTGAGCAAACTATTAAAGCATCTCTGAAAAAAAAATATTATAAGAAACTAAAAAGTGAAAGGTAAATTAGTTATATAGTTAATGGCGAGTAAAAATTATAAAAATGTTTGAATTCAATGAAATTAAACTAGATAATATTGATCAAAATAGAAATAACTACTCTGCTAATCAAAGAAATGTCAGATAATTTGGATAGGTTTAAGCAAAAAAATTTACAATGCTAAGAACCGATGAGCTTTTCGGTCCTAAGGGTTAACTCGCACCTGACAATGTAGTATTAGTAGACTCACTAGAAGGACAAATGATCTCAAAAATTTCAGAGAGAGTAGCTGGATTCAAGCGGCACAAGATCTTATGGAGGTTAAATAGAAATGGAAGATATTTTGATTCGAACAGTACTATTTCCATCATATTTTTTTTGCGATATCAATTTAGAATACTTTATGTCAGTTAAGAATGAATGAACTTACTTGTATACATTGTTAGTGAATTTGTTGTAACTTCCCAAGGCCACTAGAGTACCCAATCCAAGACCATACGAGAAAAAGATTTGCGTCACTGCATCTATCCAAACTTCGGATTCAAGTAACTTGGACATGTTTGGCATCACGTAGAACTTGATGCCTTCTATAGCTCCAGGTAATGTTATACCTGAAAACACCAATTTCATTTCATCATTTGCCTAACTTTATTTACTACTTTAGAAAAGATAACAATGTCAAATTAACTATCTTTGGCCCGTTATAAACATTATAGTGAAATATGAATTTCAAACAAGCAATAGATATCGAAGAAGAATAAATATTCTGAGGTAAGCTAAAAAATTAAATGAATATTTGAGAAAGTAGAACAAAACATTATTTTTATGAAAGTTTATGAAAGTATTTTAATATTAACTAAACTGAAAATGTTGGGTACAATACAAACATCGAATGAGATATATAATAGATAATAATCGACGGACATGTATTTAAATCCATCACATATCATAAACTTTATCTAATTTATACATTCCACCATAAAAAGCTGAAAATATACCTTTTAAAAAGTTGTAATTTACCCAAACTCAAACACAATACGAATAAAATGGCAAAAAAATGAGCTTAATTGTAATATAAATCCATAGTAAGTTATAGTTCAAGCAATTTGGAATAGAATTCTGAGATCTGTATATAATTTTTTTATATAATTTTTATGATAATCAACGAAATTTTGTCACCATTTCATCAAACCAAAAACTTACCTCTAATAAGTAAGACAGTGAGCAAGAAATAGGGGAACAGGGCAGTGAAATAAACAACTTTGCCAGTCCACCTCACACCCTTCCAGATGCAAAAGTAGCAAAGCACCCAAACTAGTAACAAAGTTCCAGCAAGTTCCCAACGGATGTTACCGATATTTTCGATGCCGCTCGAAATTTGCAGGGCTCGGCGCCTAAAAACAAGAAGTAGGATAAAGAATTTGTTTATTATTTAAATACAATATTCAATAGCTTAAACCTTACATATAGAGTAGTTTCAGTCAATTTGAAATTACTATTCAAAAGTTAATAAATAAATAAATCAAACGTATTATAAATATTTTAAATCGTAATAGAAGATATGCCGATTCTAATTAATCTTGATAACTGACTAAGAAAAATAGACTACATTCATAAGTATTCTTACCACTTTGACCTGTAGACCTTTTGACCTTTGTCTTCTAATGGTCTGAAACCTTTATAGGTTTCAGACCATTAGAAGAACAAAAAAAATTACGAAATCAAAACCAAATGTAATTGAATTCAATACAAGTTTGGATTCTATCCAAGTTATAAATTTGATACTATGGTTCTATCCAAGATCACAATATAATTTTAAATGATTAAAGTATTTATATTTTTAGAAATTATCATAATATTTACAGTACTCACTCCCAAAACTCTTTGACGGGATCAGATAAAATAGCTTTGCTAATATTTTTCCCATTCAGTGTGCAGAAAGTTGTCATATCAAAATCAGACCAGCAAGTAAGGTTTTTTCTGTCGTACGGATTTACGCATGTTTCTGTATTCCAATAATTGTCACATGTACGCCAAGGGACATCTAGAAATTAAAAAAATAAGAATCACATCTCTTTATATAACTCAAGTGAATTGTCCAATTTTAACATAAAACTATATTCTAAGTTTAGGGCTTAGCTAACCCACTAACTATAACTACATTCACGCTATAGATTATAGTCATCTTGCCTACTTTTTTAAAACAGTAATTTTTTATCTGATGTTGTTTCTAATAAATTTGCACCTCTATATAGTATTAATATAATGTTGTCCAGAATTCAACCTTGAAGCACACCCATTACTGCAGATGATCCGATTCGTGGCACGAAATTTTTTTTGCACACATTATCACATTCGCATTAATTTCAGATAACAATAATACTTGAAGTGAGTTTAGAACATCTCAGATTAAAAAAAAAACAAAAATCGCATTAAAAAGAAGCATCGTATCAAAAAAAATCAATAATTACTAGGGCAGTTCAGCAACTGCCCTAGTAATGCCCTAATAATGCTATTTCAGCAAATAGCATTATACTATGTAATATAAGACTTAATAAAACAATAAATCTCTAATAATAAGTGTAACTCACCAGATCTCATAGACATGAAAAAGTAAAAGATAGCCCAAGCGAGAATCACGATGTAATAAACGTTCATCCAACAAGACATCACTGCGGCCGCGTATCCAATACCTACAAAATAATAAATATTATGTGATGGAAATCATGAATATGTTAAATGTATATAAAACTATGTTTCAAACTAACCGAATTGATTAATGTTTCAAAAATAATAGTAGGCATATACATAATAACAGATTTACGTTTTATAACTTTAATTGTAGCATCGAAGGCAAAATATATTTTTTTAATGGTGTTGAAATAATACATATAACTTCAAAATCAATACAATTGTATGATTTATAGTTATATATATTTGTGTTATTTATACTATTTTTATGTATGGTATGTTTTCTAGGTACGTTAATTTTATATAAATTAAGAATTGACTAAACATTTAATCGAATATAATACAACCTCTATTAGATGTCAAAAAATTGATGTTAACAATAATTTATAGAATAATGTGTTACTTTTCGAAGGTATGTGTTACTTTCCATAATGCAGAAGTAATGAAAATATTATAAATCGCGCATTATTGCAAAATAATATTTTCATTTGATCTTTACAAAGATCAAATTAATTTACTAAAATTACTTGTTAATTCAACAGAGAAATAAATTTTAACAGATGTAAAATATCGCAAGATTTAAGTTACGGAAGTTACTGATTTTTTGGTCAACGTTACCAACCTTTGAAAATAGGTGCAATCTTAAACACTCCCAGACCGCCGATCGTCAACATCTGGCCCATTGCTAGCTCCATAAAGAACATCGGGATCCCAGCAAGGAACAAGGTGAGGAAATAAGGAATAAGGAAAGCACCACCACCATTCTTGTAACAGAGGTAAGGGAAACGCCAGACATTGCCGAGCCCTATAGCGAGACCTACAACTGACAGAATGAAATCCAACTTGCTAGCCCATGAACCTCGCTCAGGTAAATCGGACTTAGTCGCCGCATCGCTGAAAGAAAACAAATAACCATAACCATAATGATATGTATATTTCCAACAGCATTCATTTGTTCTCACTTTTTGAATCAATCAGTTCTTTCGACAATTTTTCTCTGCAACATTTTTGTTATTATTAAACTTATTTTTCGATTGTTCTATCCAAACAAGCGCGTTGTTTTTTGTAATGTTATCATCACAATCTGTACCTATCCACTGTTGGACATAGGTCTTTCCACTTTTTTATAACGTAATCATCGCCAAGAAATGAAATACTTACCTAACTGTAAACGTGTATATCATGCAAAATGTCACAGTGTGTACATTGTTGTTAATCAATATAATATACAATAACAATAACATAAGCTTTTACCCAATAATTATTTTTATTAAATTCAATAAGTTTTTTTAAAAGACGACAACCAAATTATACGATAAACTATGTAGTTTCTTCTTAGCTACAAAAGACGTAAGGCTTATTTATTTATAAAAGTATCCATTACCGTACGAGTATTAACTACTCAATCATTATGATGCAAAAGATAAACTTAACATTTCTAAAGTGAATTGCGAAAGTTATCCTCTACCTTATTAATAACCTCCTATTTCGAAAAAGAAGTTTTGACGACAAGAAAATATTCTTTTAAAGCATTCAAATCTTCTATCACTACTATCTTAATCGCGAACACTTTAAAAATCTTCACTTATTGGTTATTATTTTGTATGAATAATTATATTAATTTCATTTGAAGTTGTTTTATTTCTTTCATTACTCAGTATTTTAGTATTAATAAGCTCTTTAATTTCATTTTAAGTTTTTCTATTTCATTTGTTATTTAGTACTTTAGTATTAATAAGCTCTTCAATTTCATTTTAAGTTTTTTAATTTCATTCGTTATTTACTATTTTGGTATTAATAGGCTCTTTAATTTAATTTTTAGTTTTTCTATTTCATTTGTAATTTACTATTTTAATTCTATAATTTCATTTGAAGTTTTATGATGTCCTTACCTTTTGCTACTTACTCCTTGAACACTCAGTTCGATTTCATCACCACGACCATCGTTTTTTGTGTCCATCTTTGTCTTTTTTTCTTGAACCCTTTCCAAAGCTCTTTCCAAACTTCAACGTCTCTTGTTTCCCTCACCAGTTAACTTATATCAGTTAATGGTGCCGTAACATTTTTCTAGAAGTACGGAGACTAGATCAGTATGGCAAACTGAAAAACTAGCTGGAAGGGAAAATAAAAAACTAACGTTAGCAAAAATGTCTTTTACGTATAAGTTGCTATGCAGATCTTATACAACCTACTTTCCTGTGAAAGTGAAATGAAAATTGGTTAAGCCGATCTGGAGAATATGATATTAACCAAAACTTTTCAAAAAGAAAAATTCGCTTAGTAGATTTTGAGAAAATCGCATACAAATTCAGACAGCTTTTGGACTTTGATTATATCTATAATCATCTGTTTTATAATATAATTATTCTATAGAATGTTCAAAGACTAGGTTTCGTTTTATACAGACTTATATATTTTTTACTTTGTTCACAGTAAGTTTTATGTTTATTCCAGCAAATATGAATAAATTTTTTTAGCAATATTTTAAATCCCACATTGAAATCCTATTTATCCACATATCCAAATATAAAATTATTTAGAAGTTGACTGAATAATACAGCGTAATATATAGTGGACTATCCGGTTGCACTACAAACCTTCACCACCGCCACCACAATACACAATTACTACACACACATTCACTACCACAAACTCAACAATAGTTTCGCCCCGCAACCATAGCATCATCAGGAGGTAGACTCCACGACATAATTGCAACGTTATATTTTATATTTCTTATTTACTTTGTGTAATGTGTAAGTGCGATCAACAAGAGTTTGTCACATAAGCAACCAAATGATCAGCAAAATAGCATTGTTGATTGATATAAATGGTATCTATCGGGCAAATTGAATAACGAGCGTTGATGTTTTAGATAGATCTGGACTGGCAGTGCCCTCCCGATCCGGAAGTATTTATACTGGAACTATATAACCGTAATACTAAATCAGTAGTGTAACTCGGCAGGACAAAATATATATTAGGGTGGACAAAAAATATTTTTTGATCATTTTTGAGTCTAGAAATGTTTGAATACTTCTAGGGACTCCCTTATACCCCTTCCCTCCCTTTAACTGGTTCGGAAAGCTGCTCTAACCGAGGAGGACCAGTTAGAAACTCGGCAATCACTGTTTTCAAAAATAAATATTTCCATATAGTATTTGTAATTGTTCACAAATCAAAAATTATAATATAATCTAGTGCGACTTAACTTATCTTCTGGTCTGACCATATTTCATTCCTTGGTATTGGATTTTACAATAAAATTCCGCAATCCATAGACCAGTCTACAGAAAAGTTTAAATTAAGTGTAAGAGATATGCTTATACGTAAAGGATATTACAAAATGGAAGATTATTTGGATGATAAAATGCCTGGATTTGAAAATCCTCTCAGCTTCATACAAGACTGCGGTTGAATGCAAAATTTGAAATGTATAAGAGTTTGAATGCCGAGTTTCTTGCTGGTTCTTCTCGGTAAGAGCAACATTCCGAATCAGTTATAGGTTCATTAATCATGTTGATCCTTGACGATTCAAAAGTCCTCGAAAGAGCTTAGTTGAATAAAAATTAGTTTGATTTGATAGTTACATACATAAAATTTTCTTAGACTGTGGTTATATTATTGTTAAATATAGAAGCAACTGAGCTGTGATAGCCCAGCGGTGAGACCGTGCGACTCTTTCGAGGGGAATACGAGTTCAAACCCGGGCAGGCACCAATGAGTTTTTCTATTAAAACTCATGTGTCTAATTGATAATTGCAATTTATCATACGCTTTTCGGTGAAGGAAAACATCGTGAGGAAACCTGCATATCTCTAAAGAATTCTAGGGATATGTGTAACCTACCAATCCGCATTGGAGCAGCGTGGTAGGTCTTAGCTCCAACCCTTCTCTCCAGAAACGGAGAGAGGAGGCCCTATGCCCAGCAGTGGGATTGTAACGGGCCGTTACTTTACTTTACTATAGAAGCAACCACCCGAAGTTTTGCAAGAACACAATCAACACACAAAAGATGGTATAAGATGACAAAAAAAACACTTACAATAAACACACAGCACTACAACGTACACTATAAAACACTCGCACACAAAAACATCATACACGAAGCACGATAAGCGTTTCCGAACGTCCAAACGTCAAACACAGCAATATGGCGGCGGAATATTTGACAGGAGCGTGTTGTCCCGCCACAT
Source organism: Morpho deidamia (assembly GCA_947086505.1). Taxonomy (NCBI): domain Eukaryota; kingdom Metazoa; phylum Arthropoda; class Insecta; order Lepidoptera; family Nymphalidae; genus Morpho; species Morpho deidamia. The sequence goes on from CAMTZC010000008.1 coordinate 11,061,087, forward strand.
GCTTGGTCGCGAATGTGGTTCCATTGGATACCATCGCACCCACAACGATATGATGTGGACCCTCCAACTGTCAGTCGTTGAAAGAATTTATGAGCATCGCTCGTTCTGCGATTCGACCCTCCGGAAGGTGTTACGATCGGACGGGAGTTGATTCGGTGGCATTGCTAGATAAATTGAACGGCGATTGTTACTTCTGCGAACCCATTCTATCGTTAACTAGCGTTCCACAAGTGGCCACGCGATGCGGTTTCTGTCTAGTTTTGACTCGAAACAAAACTATTATTGATACTTCAAAAAAAATCTCTAATCGCTACCAAACTATACACGATTTTTTTTTTCGAACTGACTGTATGCTGTTAGCCCTAATGGCTTTTACAGCGTCACCGGACGGGACGGGCGAGCGCAGAAGCATCGCCGAGGTTGCGAAATGCAGGGAGTAGAGCGCAGAAGCTCTACTTAAGTCGGGGAACGTCGTCCTAAGGGTGCCTCCTGTGAGGCCGGACCACGGCTTAGGGCGACGTGTAGTGGAGGACTGATGGTGTGACTTAGATTAGTCATTGCGGCGTCGGAAGGGGACTATACACGATTATTCACTAGCTCAGTCCAAAGATCGACTGGCCCGTTGGCGTAGTGGATAGTGACCCTGCCTTCAATTCCGCGGGTCATGGGTTCGATTCCCGCCGAAGACCAACGTTTTCTATAAAAAAAAGTTGTTGGTTCTTCGAGCATGGGTGTATATTTGTATTTAAGTATGTATTTATAATGTAAATATAATTATATATGTAGAATATCTACCATTTTTCCGTCACCCATAACACAAGTATTAAGTTACTTACTTTGGGTTCGGACAACCGTGTCTGTCAGTGTCCCATATATTTATTTATATTTATTATTATTTTATTAAAGATCGTCTGAAAATTTTATTAGAACTGGTCCAGCTGTTTCGAGTCTATAGGAACATACGTACTTTCTCTTTTCTATACATATATAGATCCTCATTTATCATAAATTTTAAGCATTAACTTAGTAGACTGAACACATCACGTCTGCATCAAAATCAGTAGCCGCTCAAAGAAGGCAGACCTACTTGTTCAGACCACCGAATAGATAGTTTTTTTAGACGACATCTAAAAAAACTATTAACAAAAGCCGCTGGTTCAAAATCGTACTTCAGAAATTCCTTTAAATGTGATTCAGCCAAAACAAAACTAACGCTGTAGTACAACTTACGAATTCCGCCTTTAAAAAATAAGGAGTTCTAACACTAGTTAAAAATGTTGGTCCATTTGTACTTTGTATTGCATGTGTATCAATGACCAAAAGTCTGGTAACAAAGAAATCTCTAGTATTTTGGCTACTTCATGAGGAACGCTAAATGTGAATGGCTGCGGCTTGAACCAGCCGAAATCCAAGGAAAACGAAGCGTGAGTTATTCAGGGCAATGGTATCGGAACTCCAAATTGTTTTAATGATGGCCGAATGAAAGAAAATGGCACCATAAAAAGTATTACTTTTCTAAAAATGGCGGTGATTTCTTCTAATCTCTTAAGTAAATTGTACACTTTAAGTTTTTCCAAAACTATAGAATACAAAATATAAAATCCTTTGTAAGTTTGGTGACTTTTAAAACATATTCTATGAATTCTAGTAATTCTATAATTTACTGTTATAGTATCAAAATTTGATTTATTAACGTTTTTATCACCTGATAATATAGAATAACACAAATAATTTTAATTTTTTTCAGATAAAAGTTAAAAGATAAAAGTTCTTATACAACTTTTATCTAATAAAAGTTCAGTTAGATATAAAAAAATTTGGCAATCCATACTTAATGATTTCCAAAAATTTTTAACTTTCATTTTGTCACTAATTTAAATATACATATTGAAATGATTGATTAGGATCATCGCAAAACGAAATGGAATAAGTTAATTTGGCAATAACAAAGATTATCAAATAAATAAATGAAAATTTATTTGATTAACAATGTTTTACTTACCTTTGTTTTGCATGCTACATAAATAGTAATAAATAATTTATAATAGTCAACAAACATCGTTGCATGGTCTTTAATTTATCTTAATTTAAACAAATTCAAAATAATCGTTATGCATATTAGCACTTTCGAAGCGTTAAATTATGTTAAAATTTCACTAGTTCAGAAGAGTGTTCTTACCGAGAAGAACCATAAAGAAATTCATCGCTCTCTTCATAAATAACAACAAAACATATATCATTTTTTCAAATAAGCTAACAATACCGCCTAGTGCGTAGTTGGTTGCAATACAAATCAAATCTTTCTTATCGTTAACATAATTTTCAATAGTAAAATAACCTTTTTTAAAACTTAAATGCTTTTCCGAGCTTATGCATAGGGTATATAAGAGAAAAGTGTCAATTAAACTCACGATTTCCCGCCTTGAATGACGAACTGTCCTCAAAAACAATTTCGAGACCTTCCCCGTTGGTCTCCTGACGTAGACAAAGGACGATTTTGGGATGAAAAAGATCCTGTGTTCCACGCATGCGTACAGCATCCACCCTACCACCATTTCCCTCAAAATTTTCCATTAGGATATTCATTTTACATAGTACAGCAAGGACGATTGCTCTCCAGGAATATAACTAACTTAAAAACGGAATGACTAGGTTGTAAGAATAAATCGTACCAAACTCCAAATTGGCCCAATCAAACTACAAATATACAAATTGTTTTGATTCACCAACTCTAATATTCCAAAAAATGGCACGTAAGGAAAAGAACCAGTAAGTTGCTTAGCGGTTGAACTTTTTCAAAATAATTCTTATATTTTCATAATGACATTACGTCAATTAATTTAATTTAGGAGCATTTTTAAATCCACGCATTTAAATTTAAAAATGCGTGGTTTTAAAAAACTTTCCGTGTACGTGTGTGTGGAATCTTGCAAATTAGATTTGACCCACTTTGCGGTGTCCGATTGAGGTGAAATTTTACATACTGGTCCATATTTATGTAAGCATAACCTAATGATGTTGCCAAGATTGGCTTCTGGCGAGGGAACTCCTCAACGGTCAACGTGAAATTTTTATAAAAAGTTTTTTTTTACTTTAAACAAAGCTGTGGTAGCCCAGCGGTAAGACCGTGTGACTCTCTAGAGACGATCATGGGTTCAAACCCCTGGCACCAATGAGCTTTTTTAACTTCTTATTAATTAAATAATCCTCGATTACACATTTCCCAAAAAACCAATGTCAATGCATATTTCATTTTGATCTTCTCTTTAACCGCATAGTACAGGATGAATATTTATTAATTTATTCATATCAGTCGACAGCGTTTTAATATAAACAGGCGATTTAAATCTGCCAACCTTAAGTCATGTCACAATCCCTCAACACTAAATATTCACAGTTTTTTTAGTGTTACAATCAATAGCTCCTCATATCAGTCAAGCGCCATAACTGCCAGCCAAACCAAAGGCTTAGAAAATGTCGCTCATCTGTAGTTAAGAATAAAAATGTTTAAAAGTAGTCGCCATATGTAAAATCGTATGTCCTATCAACATTGTTTTTAATTTAACTCAAAATGGCGGCGTAAAATTTAATAATAATCATAATACCAGTATAGAGTTTTTCACCTTTACACGAACAACAAGGTTCTTATTAAATTAGCCATATTTTGTATTAATTTATCCGCTTTGGAATGATATGCTTCGTTACTTATATGCGCATCAACGTACGTATTTTGCGTATGGTAATATAATATCCGAAACGTGCTTTAGCTTGTTTTAGAAACGTTAACGTAAACGTTATGTTACAAATATATTGCATTTTAAACACAGTTTATTTTTAAGTCTCTGATACCTTGATTTTCGTTAATCTTATTTGTTTTAGTTTTATAAAAAAGGATAATTTTAATAAATAAATATAAATATATGGGACACTTACACACACGGTTGTGCATCCCCAAAGTAAGTAACTTAATACTTGTGTTATGGGTGACAGACAACTGGTAAATATACTACGTATATAGTTTTAAATACATACTTGAATACAAATATACACCCAGGCTCGAAGAACCAACAAATTGTTTAAAGAAAATGTTGGCCCTCGGCAGGAATCGAATCCGCGACCCGCGGAGTTGAAGGCAGGCTCACTACCCAACGGCTAAAGGGCCAGTCAAAATTCAATAAATAAGAAACTTTTTCACAAAATATAAATATATTATTTTCAACAAACAGCGCACCAAGCGGAATTGAATCAAATGGCGTCCCATCTCTCCACTACACTAATCTCCTCACCTCTCCTCAACTCTTCTCACATCTCCACACCATAGTAAAGTAACAGCCTGTTACTATGCCCACTGCTCTGCTAAGGTCTCCTCTCTCCGTTTTTGGAGAGAACGGTTGGAGCTAAGACCTACCACGCTGCTCCAACACGGATTGGTAGGTATCTCCACACCATAAACATCCTTTTTCTTCTTTAACATATATTTATCATCAGTAAACTGACCGATAAGATTGAAACACAATGCTTCATTTATAATTCCGTTCGCTCAATTTGACTTATTTTCTGAGTATATTCACTTTGACAATGGAGAGTTAATTTACTTTCAAAACATTATGATTTCAAACACCGTCTGCAGTAAATTTCTCTCATTTATTTATTAATTAAGTTATTATTCGTTCTAAACAAAAGTAGTTAAGTGAATGTTTCAATTTATATTTCGTATTATCGTTTAGAAAATGGCTGCCATTCGCGATTTCCTGCCAAACGTCATCGACAACAGAATCGCAAACTTAGTAATGGCGGCAAACACTCTGATTTCATAAAAGCCTCAAGCTCGCTTACTATTTAAAGGAGTTTTAACCTTACTGAAATATGGAAAAGATTTTTTTTTAATAGGCCTAACTGTGTTCAAAGTTTAATAACATTTCGTTAATTTTATTGCTTAATGGTATACGGAAAACGTACTTTATGGTGTTTAAATTTCAGTTCATTTTTAAATCACAATTATATCGTACCCAACCTAACAATAATGAAAATATCGCGACTGAAGACTACTTTACCCGCATATATAACATTTTATTTACCTTGTACTTTCTATATTCCTTTGCTTTGCGCCTTGCAAAAGTATGTAAGTCGTTTGTGGGTTTGGGTATAAGATTCTATAACATAATTCCGCAATCTACTTTAACTTTACCATTACAACAGTTTGAAAATACTATTTAAAAAAGACTAATACAGAAAGCGTACTATACTATTGAGGATTACTTAGACGATAACAATGTGTGGATATAGCTACACTTCGACCATACTTCATACATACAAGACATTAATAACTATATGTAATTAGTAACATGAATTATTTTTTAAAAAGAGCAAGCGCCGAGTTTCTTGCCGGCTTTTCTTGGTAGGAACAGCTTTCAACAATATTCAAAATTTTAAATTCAGAATACTCTTTATTCAAGTAAATTTCAGTGCTTTTGAATCGTCAACTCTTCTGCTGGTTGGGAAAGAGGTTCCTACCGAGAGGAGCCAGCAAGAAAATCGGCGGTTGCTCTTTTCAAAATAATTGTCATAACTAGTTCCATTTAGTAATTACTATTTTGTACATGATCGAAGTGTAGCTATATCCATTACAAAGGATAACCTTCATCATCACAAGAGAAGATCACCAGAGACAATGTCGAAGGGCTCAGAATTCCTACGATCTGTTTACTATAGGATGTGAAACACGACACTGCAAGTGGGGCGCGCGTCCCACGGGAGCAGCGCGACTTCCCGCCCGTGCGGATGTTCTCAGATCCGGTGCTGCACATGACATTGCGTGCGAAGATATGTCCGCTAATATACCTGACAGTTAATGTCTTTGACAGTGATTCGCTACGAGAGAAGTTTAAGGAAATAGGTATTCGTACATTCAAAGTATATGCAATTTCACCTTTGTATATAAGAAAATATATAATTATGAAAAGATTGGCAATGTATATAAAGCGACAAAGTAAGCTTGCGATTTTGGCTTTGTGCCATACAAAAGTACGTAAGTCATTTGTGGGTTTGGGTAAAAGATCTATAATCAAATTCCGCAATCTATTCTAGCTTTACCATTGCAACAGTTTAAAAACACTATCAAAAAAGGCTAATACAGGAAGCCTACTATACTGTTGAGTATTACTTTGACGATAAGAATGCGTGGACATAGCTACTCTTCGACCCTTTACAAGACAGTAATGACTAAATGAAATTAGTGATAAGAATTTATACTTTGAAAAGAGTAACTTCTTTTCGGTTATAGCACCTTTCCAAACCAGTCATAGCTTTGTTGTAATTTGACGATTCAAAAGTGCTTGTAAAGGCCAATTTAAGTAAAGATATTTTGAATTTGAATATAAATCTATATCGGGACAGATTTCACGAATACATTCTCATGTGTAGCACCATTTAGGTCGTGCGTTTGTACGCTCGCACCTCTCGGGAAGTGGTTAGAACAGATATGACACAGGCACACTTCCCTCACTTCCTGGTGGGATTTTAGGGCGTGAAATAGCCCTAAATGTCATGCCCTCAAAAATCCTCGCTAGTTCTTATCGACTTAAAAGTTACACGACTTAAATATCTAATACCTTCAAACGGGATATACTTTTATATAGTACTAGCATACTAACTAGCAATGCGCCGCGTTTTCACCCGCGTAAATGCCAATCTCGTGGTAGTAGAAAGTTTACTAAGTCAGAAAATAGATTTAATTTTGTAAAAGTTTGGTCCTGGGAATTATCAATAGTTAAGGCAGAGGAAATTTTTAACCGAATGTATTCATAGGTACACAAATACGATACGCTACAATTTTTATGGCATTATTTTCTCTACATTGACATTTTAAAATTCGTTACATATTTTGATTGGAATGTCCGATTTTAATAATTTAAAAAGTATTTTACAGGCATTGAAACAGTTTTTAATAAAATATCATTTAGTGGGATAAGGATTAATATGAAGATGTAAATATTATGGTTTGATTATTTTCGCCACTTTTATCAACTTTTACAATGTAGAAAAATAGTTAGTTATATTGGAAAAACTATAATAGTTAGACATATGGTAATGCGGACTTTTGTATCGATATTGATACGTTCTATAATACTGTAGAACATTTTTTGTTCTATCATCAATAGTACAATCAAAATTTACAATAATATCAATAGCGCACGCGATGAAAGATTTTTACGACTTAATTTTTCACACCTTATTACAATTTTGTTAGGAATCCCTATTTTATTGAAAATATTATAAAGCCTATGTTGCTCAGTGAAGAAGCAGCTTTCCAATGGTGAAATAATTTTTGAAATCAGCTCAGTAGTTTTTGCGTGAAAACGTTACAAACATACTAATCTTTCCTCTTTATAATATTAAGTATAGATAGTATATATAGGCTAGCTGACCTAGCAAACGTTTTGCCATATAAACTATTTCTAGCGAATTTCTGCCGTATAATATACAAAATGCCTATGATATTATATATCATTGCCTAATGAAAACTGCTAAAATACATGCTAAAATATTGCTCTATAATCACCTAAAAAATATTTTACAAAATCAATCGCAATCGCTGCCTTGCGATTTTGTCGTGCAGTCTATGTCCTCATGATACTTCAGTTGCGGGGCGACACGATTGTTGAGTTTGTGATAGGGAACATGTGTAGTGCTTTAGTATTGTAGTGGCAATTGTAATGTGTTTTAAAGAATCCTGCATATGATTTATAGAAGCAGGCGTTACTTTGCGGAATTCCATATTACAGGCACTATAACTAAACTACTTCGCTATAGTCCGCACGGGTCAAGCGAATGCATGCAAAGCTAATGTGCATGAAGCAGGCAAAATCTACGAACCTTACACATGCAGGACAAGCCACCACACGCACCCCAAGACTCCTCCACCAGCAACAAATCACACAAGCAGCACACACACCCACCACCACAACAATCTCGACGATCGTTTCGCTCCGAAACCGAAGCATCACCAGGAGGATAGGCTCCACGACAAAATCGTCCTGCATATATCTCGTATAAACACGAATAGTCCACTCTACATTTAGCATTAGCCCTGTTTTCTTTATCGCGGACTATAGAAAAATAATTTTATTATTACTTTTTTATTATGGATATCCGCAAAGTATCGGATAATTGTATAAATTAGTCATTTGCAAAATTGTAATAGCTCAGTTGGGTAATCAGGGGGACTCGGAATTAGAAAACCACGGTTTCGAGTCCAGATGTTTTTTTTTCCAAGTTCACACATAAAATCATCTATCTTCACGATACAAACTATTAAAAAAAACCTAAATGTATTCTTGCTCTTCAAAGTCATGTCTCTTTAACAAGTCTCTTCAACAAGAGTTTTGTAGATGCTACGCTCCGCTTTATTGCAATGAGTCACAAAATATCTTTTTTGAATTAGGTCACTTTAATACTAAGCGTGAGATATATAAGCACATCTTCTAAAAAAATATCGTATAGAGCTCGGTCATCCGGGTATTTTTATTTTAAATGCATTTACTCATATTCTTTATGAAATGATATAAAAGTTATGATAGAGCTTTTTGTTGCTGTAGTCCGCTTTTTTCAAGAGAATCTGTGTAATACTAACGAAGCAGGCAACGTTCACATACCTTATACATGCAGGATCAGTTATAACACGTATCACAAAATGCCGCCATCAACAACACACCACACAAGCACTACACACACTCACTACAACAACGATCATTGCCCCATAACCGAAGTATCATTAGGAAGATAGGCTCTACGAAAAAAAACCCGATATAAAATGATATGAGACGGATAGTCATCTAATATATACAAATGAATGTTACAGACATACAGACAATATGTTGTTTATAGACTCCGTAACGGCAGCACCGATTTTAGTGAAATTTTCAGCCAGTCTTTAGAATGACCCAGCGGATGATCCTGTAAAGTTTGATGGCGGTCGGAGATTTTTTTATAACTGTCAATGGCAGTTTTTTAAATACTTATATTAACTCTAAACCAAGCCTAGCAGGCTGGGTATGCTTGTAAAATATAAAAGGTGATTCTACGCTGATGGTAGAATAAAAAGTGACAGACCATAAATAAGGATATTTTCCGAGAGAATAGGGGTATTGTATTACATTGGTTTTTATGTTAAGGTAAATGTCGTATTGTGCTGAGGATTTTGATGGCTTATGTTAGACTTTAATATATGTATGGGAATAGATTGGAAAATTGTGAACATGAATCTAAATTATATAGTAGCTAAAAGATAATATGGTTAATACGGGTATATAAGAAATATGTGTTGAGCTATGAGCCGTGTGGTATCCGGCTGACATATACCCTCGTTACTTATCGAGGTGTCGTAAAATCGTTGAGTAGAATAGACCACCCTCTTTTCTTACCGAGGTGTCGTAAAAGGCGACTAAATTAAGTTGATGTCAGACGAGCGACCGGTCGTAAAATACCTAGTCAAATCATGTGACAAAATGTTTTAAACATGTTGTGCCGACCCCAATTAGAGTGAGATAAGGGCAGGGAATGATGATGATAATATATATATGGATTTTAACTTCTATCATGGTCAAGCTTTGCCATTACAGCAGTTACAGTAGTATGAAAACAATGTTAAAAAGATATTGATACAGAAAGCCTACTTACTGTTGAGGATTACTTAGACATAAGGTTGCGTGGATATAGCTACTTTTCGACCCTGTACGAGACAGTAGTAACTATATGTATCTAGTAATAAGAATTATTCTTTGAAAAGAGCAACCGCCGAGTTTCAGGCTGGCTCTTATCGGTGGGAACAGCTTTCCGAACCAGCAGTAGATGTAGACGATTCAAAAGCACTTTTTACAAGTTTACGTAAATAAAGAGTATTTTGAATTTGAATTCATTTGCATGCACTCTCCTTTCATCCGTCTTTTTCATAGCTCAAAATTCTGATTCTTACAAAACGGCTTAGATAGCTGTGCCTATTAACTTTTGAAATAAGATAATGCATAGAAAAGAAAATATTAATACGCATGAATATCAAGAATCATTCTGTTTTGCTAAATTTTTTTTAAAGGTAATAAAGTCTCATCATCATTCTCCTGCCCTTGTCCCACTCTAAGTGGGGTCGGCACAACATGTTACAAACATGTTGTCACATGATTTCGCTACTTATTTTACGACCCGCCGCCTGCCTGACGTCAACTTACCTTAGTCGACTTTTACACCTCGGAAACAAATGAGGGTGGTCTATTCTATACAGCTGGATACCACACGGCACATACCTTAGTCGCCTCTTACGAAAGCTCGGTAAGAAAGGAGGGTGGTCTATTCTATTCTGCCGGATACCACACGGTGTTTAAAGGAAATAAAGTTTATGGGCTGGAATATGTGTTGCGCCTTGATCCTCCTTTCAAGAGAAAATGGGTCATAGGATCGATAGGGGCCTTCAAAGTTCTCCCTTTGCGTTAAGCCGGGTAACCATCGTCATACATATTCAAAACCTTAGTATCACTTGTTGACGTTAAGTTAAATTTTGTGTTAGTTGTTTATTAATTGATTCACATAAATGTAAAACTATTATATATCTTCTGTTGGTTTTTCTCATTTCACTTGAGATGCCCATATTTTTTCTCGAAGGCATACTTTTGCGTATATAAACTTCCAATGGCATAAGTGCTCATATCGTAAGAATCGATTTATACAAGCAAGCGTTACTATACGGAATTCCATATTACAGAAACTATAACAATAGGCTTACCATGAACTTTTAGACAACGATTCAATTCAAAGTCAGTACCTAAATCCAACCGCTTTCTTTTCGTACCATTAAATATGTTTGAAAAGGACAACGTTATTTGAACTATAGATAACTCTACTACTCTACTAACTGTCTCTTTTACTCAAATGTTTTTAGGACGCATTCCGAATGCTCATTCGGCAACGACTTAAAGTGTGCGTCTTTAAGACGTCATGGTATGAAAAAGCAAAACAATTTAGTTTATGTCTTCAATTGAGTCGCAATAAGTGTTCATGGGAGGCCTGCAGAACGACTTTGCTATAATCTGCGTGCGTTAAGCGAATGTATGTAATGCTAAGTGTATGTAGCAGGCAAAATTCACATACCTTACACGTGTAGGACAAGTCACCACACGTATCAGGAGGATAGGCTCCACGATGGCATTACGATTTTGTCGTATCCTGGAGCCTATCCTGATGATGCTTCGGTTCGGGGAAACGGCCGTAGAGATTTTGGTGGCGGTTGTTGTATTGCGTATGCATTGTAGCTGGTGGAAGCGTCTTTGGATACGTGTAGTGACTTGCCCTACATGTGTAAGGTACGTAAATTTTGCCTGCTTCATGCACTTAGCATTACATACATTCGCTTGAAACACGCGGATTATAGGAAAGTAGTTAGTTCCGTTATAAGAATCGATTAAAAATCTTATTTACAACTAATATAAGGTTTGATAAAAAAATAATTATATCTTAGCTATGCCCGCGTCGAAATACACGTTTCTAGAAAGAATTCCAGGATATATAGTAGCCTTTATGTTGCGCCATAACCTCTTTATTCTTCCAGTGGAAGTCCCATCAAAAATTGGTACAGTAGTTAATGTTCTATTTACCTACACCTTCCTCAAATAATGTGCTATCTCTTAGTTAAAACAGTACTAGAATCCGGTCAGTAGATTTTGAGAAAATCCTTTTTTCTGGGCCTTTGTTTTATATGTATACATGTCGATTATTAACATGGATGGGAAAAATGGGAGAAAATAATGGAAAAGGGCGACTGTCGCTTTTATATCGATGTAAATTAGGTGGGTAGGTACTGCCAAAGTTGTCTCCTGCGATAGTTTTCTACAAAAACGAAATAATTTATAGAATTAGGTGTTACTTTGTGGAGATCCATAATACAAAAGTAATAGTAAAATTATTTTGCTATAATCCGCGATAAAGTAAATAGAAAATAGTATATTGTGCTCCGTTTTTATACCTGATACATGCAGGATTGGCAAAAACATACGCACTTCAAACCTCTAACAACGCCACCACGACAAAATCGCAAAGTAAATTTTGTCGTGGTCTATCAAATCGCAGTGTAACTTTGCAAGTTTGTCCTTGAGTCTATCACATAGCAAAGTGACTTTGCGATTTTGTCGTTGAGTCTATGAAATCGATAAAATAACAATGCAATTTTGTCATTTTATCGTGTAGTGTATCAAATCGCAAAGCGACTTTGCATTTTAGTCGTAGGGTCTATCTCCTGATGAAGCTTCGGTTGCAAGGCGAAACGATTGTAGAGTTTGTGATAGTGAACGTGTGTAGCGCTCGTGTGTTGCGGTAGCGGTGGTTGGGGTTTGTGCATGTGTTTTTATGAACCCTGCATGTATCAGGTTCAACATTCGTCTCCACTTAAGAATCAAGGTGTTGAACAATGTGTCATGCCCGTGCTCACCTATGGAACGGAAACCATGACGTTTACGAAAAAATCAGCGGAAAAGTTTAGGGTTGCGCAGAGAGGCATGGAGAGAACAATGCTTCATATCACGTTAAAAACTCGTTACTCGTACTCGTTCATATTCGTTAAAAACTCTATAAGAAAAATTCTTGTAAATGGTTGACTACCTTTAAAGAAATTTTTTTTTAAACTTATTATATTTATTATTATTATTAGTCTAGTTATTATTGTTATTTGCTATTTTATTTTTTTATTTGCTATCTTGACATTTTGATTTTTTTGTAATGAGAACTTATTATATATTTGTTTTTTTGACATTTTGATGCTTTAATATGTTTGACATAATTTAATATTCCAATTGTACTGTATTTTTTTAAGCATGTTGTGTCCACCTTTAATTAGGGTAGCATTAGACCTTGCATATGCATGTAATAATAATTAAGTTTGACAATTACTGTATACTCCGTTGGCGGACCTATAGAATAAATAAATAAATAAATAAATATCACTCTGCGGGACCGGAAACGGAATAGTTGGATAAGAGATAAGACCAAGATTAGAGACGTCATGGCTGTGATTGCTAAGAAAAGGTGGACATGGGCGGGTCACATTGGAAGAATGGACTCAACACGGTGGACCAAAAGAGTTCTCGAATGGAGACCCAGAGCCGACAAAAGAGGGCGTGGCAGACCAACACAGCGCTGGGTTGATGATGTCAGGCGACACGGCGGCCGGGACTGGATGAAACGGGCACAAAACCGCCAGGAGTGGAAAGAGAGGGAAGAGGCGATGGTGGCCTTTTCTCAGTCCAGGAGTGGACTGAGAAAAGGCCACCATGATGATGATGATGTATCAGGTATGAAGCATGTAACACATAGTCCACTCTACATTTCTTTTTACTTTACCGCGGACAAAATGATTTTATTATAACTTTTAACTTTACCGCGGACTATAACAAAATGATTTTATTATTACGTTTGTAAATAAAAATTAGTAAACGCAAACAAAACATTAAAATAAAAGACAATTTAATTCTTTCACAGTTTATTATACAGTTTTGATCGTTATGTCGTTAGGTCGTTATTTAACTGAACGTGTTTTTTGGGTCGCCCATCTCTCGTTAGTTTTAGATGGACCAATTTGACGTGAGTTCCCAGGATACTCGCCTGACTGAACTGGGCGGGGCATTTCGTACACATATACGGCCTTTCTCCAGTATGCGTTAGTATATGAGACTTCCGAGTTGCTTCACGCTGGAATATAAGTTAACTAACAAAATTTGGTAAACCCCTTTTTTCCAGTTTTAAGTGGTACTCTGTGGGGGTTTGGTTTACGCCCAACTTGAGGTGTGGTGTTGGAAAATCCTACCAATCTAGCTAGCTGGTTAGCTGTACGGTGAAACCGTTCGACTCTATAGAGACGATCATGGGCTTAAGACCCGAGAAGGCAACAATGATTTAAAGAAAAACAAAGATTTTTCTGTTGTTCCTTATGTGTCTAATTGAAAATTGCAATTTATCACACGCTTTTCGGTAAAGGAAAACATCGTGAGGAAACCTGCATATCTCTAGAGAGTTCTGGGGATATGTGTAACCTACCAATCCGCATTGGAGCAGCGTGGCAGGTATTAGCTCCAACCCTTCTCTCCAGAAAGGGAGAGGAGGCCCTATGCCTAGCAGAGGAATAGAAACGGCCGTTACTTTACCAATCTATATTGTAGTGTATGTGAATTTTGCAAAAGATCCGTTTGAAAGCGGCCATAAAGTACCAAACGATCATTCCTTTAATATTGTTGAATGTTTCAAATCTGCTTCAAATAAGTTTGAGGGGAAATCAATGGTGGGGGTATAACTATTTGTATATAAGACTGCTTGTTTGGATGTTGTTTGCGGTACATTAGGATTTTGTCGTGGAGCCTATCTTTTTGGTGATGCTTCGGTAATAGGGCGAAACAATGATTCAAGACAGAAATAAAACGAGATTTTGAGAAAATCAATAACATAAAGACAGACAGATTTTGAAGAGTTCGTTTGTTTGTTTGAGCGCGGTAATCTCAGAAACTACAGGAACGATTTTTAAAATTATTTGAGTGTAAGATAGTCCATTTATCGATAAAATCACGCTAAGATGAATAGGAGAGCAGCAGCAATAAAAAATATTGCGAAAACGGCAAAATTTAAAGCTTTCTTTGCGTGCGCTAAGTAAACGGTGAAAGTTATTCAAAAATCAAGTACTACAAAATTGTTAACCTAAAAGTTTAAAATAAAAATCCGCAACAGCACATGTCTAGCTTTTAAGGTTAACCCGCTTCAACCATAATTATTATAAGTATTACGGTTGACTCAAATAAAAAGACTGCAGTCCACGCAAACGAATTCTTCTGTGGATTCTTAGTCCATCACTGGCAACACTTGAGAGATTTAGTTCTTAATTCCTGGCAATACTTACGGCAAAAACTTTGTCACACAGCGGACAAGGATATTTCAAAGGTCGCTTGTGGCCTTCGTGGGTGAAACGCTTGTGTTCTCTTAACGACCAAGTGTTGACGTACGCCTAGAAAATGTTTTTTAAGGTTTTAACCAACTTGCCGTGTATGTATGTGAAGGTGGAGTCTTGCAAGTTAAATTTGACCCACTTCCCGGGGTGCGATTGGGCTGAAATTTTACATACTGATCCAGTCCCGATTACAATGTCCTATCATATTCTAGTTTTACCCGGTCATAATTACCTTTTCAATTTATATCTCGCCCGATCACATTCACCTATTCATGTTATATCTATCATCTATTAATGTTATATCTCACCCGATCACATTCATCTATTCATGTTATATCTCACCCGATCACATTCATCTATTCGTTTTATATCTCATCCGATCACATTCATCTATAAGTGTTATATCTCACCCGATCACATTCATCTATTAATGTTATATCTCGCCGATCACATTCATTTATTTATATTATATCTCCCCTGATCACACTCATCTATTAATGTTATATCTCACCCGATCACATTCATCTATTAATGTTATATCTCACCCGATCACATTCATCTATTAATGTTATATCTCCCCTGATCACATTCATCTATTAATGTTATATCTCACCCGATCACATTCATCTATTAATGTTATATCTCATCCGATCACATTCATCTATTAATGTTATATCTCACCCGATCACATTCATCTATTCATGTTATATCTTACCCGATCACATTCATCTATTAATGTTATATCTCACCCGATCACATTCATCTATTAATGTTATATCTCATCCGATCACATTCATCTATTAATGTTATATCTTATCCGATCACATTCATCTATTAATGTTATATCTCGCCCGATCACATTCATTTATTTATATTATATCTCCCCTGATCACATTCATCTATTAATGTTATATCTCATCCGATCACATTCATCTATTCATGTTATATCTCACCCGATCACATTCATCTATTCATGTTATATCTCACCCGATCACATTCATCTATTAATGTTATATCTCATCCGATCAAATTCATCTATTCACGTTATATCTCACCCGATCACATTCATCTATTAATGTTATATCTCATCCGATCACATTCATCTATTAATGTTAATTTCACCCGATCACATTCATCTATTAATGTTATATCTCGCCCAATCACATTCATTTATTTATATTATATCTCCCCTGATCACATTCACCTATTAATGTTATATCTCACCCGATCACATTCATCTATTAATGTTATATCTCATCCGATCACATTCATCTAATAATGTTATATCTCATCCGATCACATTCATCTATTAATGTTATATCTCACCCGATCACATTCATCTATTAATGTTATATCTCATCCGATCACTTTCATCTATTAATGTTATATCTCATCCGATCACATTCATCTATTAATGTTATATCTCATCCGATCACATTCATCTATTAATGTTATATCTCATCCGATCACATTCATCTATTAATGTTATATCTCACCCGATCACATTCATCTCTTCCTGTCTCATTCATATCCCTGTCTTACCCGATCACATTTATCGCACTGATATGGCTTGATGTTCAGATGGACCCTGTTTAAATGCCGCTCGAGATCTCTTCTGACGCCGAACCGCTTCTCGCATTGCTTGCAACAGTACCTTATTGAAGAAAAAATTAGTAATCTATTACGTTTATTCATCGATGGACGTTACTGGGCTTAAGTTATTGGTATGGTTATTAAGTTATTAAGTCATTTAAATTAAATTTAGCTTATTATCAATATTAAATTACATTTTAATCAATTCAAATAATCACTATTATCTATTATTTTATTCATTTATTTTTCAACTTTAATCTATGTATAGTGTTTCGTTATTTTTATTTTTCTTCCTTCCTTTTTTTTCCATCATCAATTTTTTTTTTCTTTTCATTTTCTTTTTGTTACTCATAGGTTGGCTGGTAGAGATCCCTGTTAGGGACAAGTCCGCCTTTTGTTTATACAATAAAGATAAATAAATAAAAATAAATAAATAAGTTATAGTTAAGTTATATAACAGTCTGAAAAAGAAAACTTCGACAGAATTAACACCAGTGATATTCTATATCTAAAAAATGGAAATTATGTTTGTTAGACTCTCTGAAACTCGAAAATAGAAACCGATTTGGCTAATTTTAGTATTGATATAAATTTAAAAGTCCAAAGAGGGCTTGAAAGGTCGGAAAATATGAAGAAAATATATCAAAAATAGTAGAATCAATCATATTATTTTCCCATACAAACTGTTCGTACCTGTCGAAAAGGTAGCGTTTTAAATGAAGACGTAAGACTCATTCAAGGTTAGGTTGATTTTTTCCGAGATTATTAACTTATACAAAACAAAAACTTAAACTAAAACCTGTCTCGTGAACCACTCTGTCCATTGGTGAGTGTACGAAAGTCCGTTTAGTATTTATTGCGTTTATTGCGAACAGTAAGACAGGAATCGTTTTATACTAATCGTAATATGAACATTACATCGCTATAATTAAATACATACGGCTGTTCCAAATAATTGACGTGTGGGGAAGCTCTTTTGAGATGCTGTTTCAACGCACCATCAGATTTGAAACCTCTGGAACAAGTTTAGACAGCATTATTAACTTGAAGTGATCCCTTTTATTACATTTAATGAAATCATATCATATAATTGTATGCAGTACGAACTCTTTTTGTATCTATTCATGTTATATCTCAACCGATCACATTCATCTATTCGTGTTATATCTCACCCGATCACACTCATCTATTAATGTTATATCTCATCCGATTACATTCATCTATTAATGTTATATCTCACCCGATTACATTAATCTATTAATGTTATATCTCGCCCGAACACATTCATCTATTCATATTATATCTCACCTGATCACACTCATCTATTAATGTTATATCTCGCCCGAACACATTCATCTATTCATATTATATCTCACCTGATCACACTCATCTATTAATGTTATATCTCATCCGATCACATTCATCTATTAATGTTACAAAAAGAGTTCGTAATGTAATATATAATAAAGATCAAATTGGACGGGGACAGTATACGAACGTGTAAAAAGTGTTCTTAAACTGAACGTCATAGGGTTGAAATTCACTTGACGCTAATTTTCTGCAACATTCAGGCTGTTTACGAAAAGGTTGTTTACAAAGGTTTCTTTCTTCTTTGAAAGGTTCATTGCGTCTTGCAAAAGTACGTAAATCATTTGTGGGTTTGGATATAAGATTCTATAATAAAATTCCACAATCTACGTTTGCCATTACGGCAGTTTAAAAATACTATTTAAAAAAGGCTAATACTCAAAGCCTACTATACTATTGAGGATTACTTAGGCGATAAGAATGCGTCGATATAGCTACTCTTCGACCCTGTACAAGTCAATAATGACTATATGTAACTAGTAATAAGAATTATTCTTTGAAAAGAGCAACCGCCGAGTTTCTTCTCGGTAGGAACAGCTTCCCGAACAAGCACTAGAGTTGACGATTCAAAAGCACTTGTTTACAAGTTTACATATATTATAATTTGAATTTAATTTAAACCTTTCTTTAGACTGATGACTATGGATTGCGGAACTTAAATGTTTAAATACCCCCATTATTATTGATTAATTAATTAATTATTATCCTCACCTATCACACTCGACGCAATAATAGTCCCTCCGAATAGAGTGCTTGGTCATATGATACTTGAGCTGGGAAGGTGCTTTAAACCCAGCACCGCATTCCTGACAGATGTGGTTCCTGAACGTATGTTCCGGTACATCCGTGGAATGTTTTCTAGAAGAATCGTATATAAATTAATGATTTCCGCGATTTCGTTCGCTACGAGATTATTAAAATACCCTCAATCGTGCAATTTGACTGTCCCGTTCCCGTAGGTGACAGCGGCCCTCAGCTATGCGAATCACGAGTTCGATTCCCGCCGACAGCCAACATGTTCCATAAACAATTTGTTAGTTCTTTCATTCCAGGTGTATATATCGGATACTTAGTATTAAAGTGACCGAATTCAAAATTAGACTTAATTGAGTTAGATACATTGTAATTATTTCAAGCTAGTGTTTCCTTGCTCTCCCAAGTTATGGAGCTGTTTAACTCACGAATTTTGTAAGCTACATTAAGGCTTTATTGCAATTTGACACAAGACAACTTTTTTTTAGTTAGGTCACTTTAATACTAAACGTGCGATACGGCTGTAATATAAAAGTTATGACATCAAAAGTAGCTATACTCACAACATTATATGGCCTTTCAGACTCTCTTGATTGACGTAAGTCTTTTGACAGTATTTGCATTTCGCCCTTTTCTTACTTTTGTGTGCGTATGCTATATGTTTCCTTAGAGATACTTGTCTTCTAAAATAATAATATCAAAAATAGAACATATCTAAGTAATTGTTAGCCGTGTGGTATCCGGCAGAATAGAATAGACTACCCTCCTTTTTACCGAGGTGTCGTAAGAGTCGACTAAGGTTAGTGTCATGTGGTATCCGACTGCCTAGAATAAATCATCCACATTTCTTACCGAGCTGTCGTAAGAGTCGACTAAGGTAAGTGTCATGTGGTATCCGACTGCCTAGAATAAATCATCCACATTTCTTACCGAGCTGTCGTAAGAGGCGACTAAGGTAAGTGTCATGTGGTATCCGACTGCCTAGAATAAATCATCCACATTTCTTACGGAGCTGTCGTAAGAGGCGACTAAGGTAAGTGTCATGTGGTATCCGACTGCCTAGAATAAATCATCCACATTTCTTACGGAGCTGTCGTAAGAGGCGACTAAGGTAAGTGTCATGTGGTATCCAACTGCCTAGAATAAATCATCCACATTTCTTACGGAGCTGTCGTAAGAGGCGACTAAGGTTAGTGTCATGTGGTATCCGACTGCCTAGAATAAATCATCCACATTTCTTACGGAGCTGTCGTAAGAGGCGACTAAGGTAAGTGTCATGTGGTATCCGACTGCCTAGAATAAATCATCCACATTTCTTACGGAGCTGTCGTAAGAGGCGACTAAGGTAAGTGTCATGTGGTATCCGACTGCCTAGAATAAATCATCCACATTTCTTACCGAGCTGTCGTAAGAGGCGACTAAGGTAAGTGTCATGTGGTATCCGACTGCCTAGAATAAATCATCCACATTTCTTACGGAGCTGTCGTAAGAGGCGACTAAGGTAAGTGTCATGTGGTATCCGACTGCCTAGAATAAATCATCCACATTTCTTACCGAGGTGTCGTAAGAGGCGACTAAGGTAAGTGCCGTGTGATATCCGTTTGTAACATGTAGTGCCGACCCCACTTAGAGTGGGATAAGGGCAGGAGAATGATTATGGGAACATATCTAGCTGACCGCAAAGCTGTCTGTCTGTATGTGATCGATTTTCGAAAAAACTACTGAACGGATTTTTGTACGGTTTCCACCAAAAGATTTCATTTTTTGAGAAATGTTCATAGTATAATGTATATCCTCCGGAATGACTAAACAGAGTTTGATGAGACTTGTCATCGGCATTCGGCACTGTATAAGAATCTCAGCACTGTCTCACTTGGATGATGACACAAATAAAGACTATGCCAGTTAGAAGTCGTTTATTAACAAAATGTGTAAAACCTATATACAGTCATAAAATAAACTTCGTAGCGCGATATTATAAACCGGATTGCAGACAATACGCCATCTATCGGACAATAGCAAAACCTCTTAACAAACCATTGATTTACAAAATTCTTTACATGTACTGTAGCAATCCGATAGATGGCATTGACTGTTTCTATGTATGGTGTTTATACAGGCACAGTTATTTACGTGTATTTTCATTATTTCCGTATTATGGACCACCGCAAAGTAACCCCTAACTGTATGAATTATTTGAACAATACTCACTTAAACATTTTCGTGCATTGTGAACATTTGTACTGAAACGTTTCTTGTAAGTGAAAGGCGGTATAATGGTCCTTAATGGTCAATCTATTGATACGGGTCAACCCACATTCTCCACATTTGTATCTTCTGTAAAAAAAAACAATTGAAAACAAATTTCCTTCCCCCATCCCACTTCTGAGAATTATTTTTTTTAAAGAGAAGGATTGGAGCTGCATACCACGCTGCTCCAATGCGGATTGGGATTGGTAGGTTACACATATCCCCAGAATTCTCTAGAGATATGCAGGTTTCCTCACGATGTTTTCCTTAACCGAAAAACGTGTGATAAATTTCAATTATCAATTAGGCACATGTTTTAATAGAAAAACTCGTTGGTGCCTGCCCGGGGTTTGAACCCATTATCGTTTCGAAAGATCGCAGGGTCTCACCGCTAGGTTATCACAACTGAAAAAAGTATAATATTCGAAATTTCAGTAAAAAAAAATTAATACGTTATTGACTTGTTTAAAAACTTACAGTTCATGGTATTTCTGATGGCTCAACAGTTTGTCCATGGTGTTCATTCTACGCTTGCATATATCGCACTCATATTCCCCCATGACCTTAGAAGATAATGATATAAAGTTGATATGTGACATCTATACTTATTATAAAGTCTCCGAAAACTGCCTGTATGTGATCATCACCCTCCTACCCTTATCCCACTCTGAGTGGGTCGGCACAACATGTTTTTAACATGTTGTTACATGATTTGGCTAGTTACTTCACAACCGGTTGCCTGCCTGAAGTCAACTTACCTTAATCGCCTTTTACATCTCGGTAAGAAATAAAAGTGGTCTATCTACTCATCCGGATACCACACGGCATTTATGTCTGTATGTGATCAATTTTCAGAAAATTTACTGAACGGATTTTTATAAGGTTTTAACGAACAGGTAGTGCAATTCTTCCGGAAGGTTTAGATTTAAATACATTACAGTTTTATGTAAATTGTGTTTAAGAGATCGATTGTAAAAAAAACTCATCTGACTTACCTAAACCAACAGATATACACTAATGGTCTAGAGAATTGTAGATCTACAAAATACTGCAAAAAAGCCCGCGACAGCATGTCTCTATCTCTTATGGTAATACACACATATAACGAATAACTACTTTTATGTTCAAAATTTCAATTTGGGAAAAATATTGTGACACTGATTTCCAGGCGGACGAAGACGCAAGCACAACTTGTATATAATATAATAAATATTTCTAGGGAATTCCTAGTGTAAATTATCAAAAAAAAATTGACCAAAAATAACAAAAAAAATGTAAGGAGCGGACAACCTAACAGGGCGAGACCATTGTTAAGATTGTGGCAGTGAATGTGTGCAGTGCGTTTGTATTATTATATTATTTGTGGCGGGTAGTGCATGTGTGTTTACGAATTCCACATATGTCAGATTTGAGAACCAATACTACACGCTACATATAGCATTACATATATTTTATTTTATCACGAATTATAGTAAAATAACACTTTCATTACTTTTGTATTATGGACGTCTACAGGTAACTTCTAATTATATAAGTTAAATAAGTTCTAGCTTTTTTCTGTTTCTTTCTTAAGAAGTCTGAACCAGGTTCAAACTAGACTCTAAGCTTACCTTGCTATGACTTTCCATATGTTTCTCGAATGTATCTTTAAAATTGAACCCCTTTATACAGTATTCACATTTGTATGTACAGTTCTTATATTTCGGATCCTCTTGCATTTTTATCCTTTCTTTCATGCACTGTTCTCTAGTTATACGTACGACTTTTATTATTCTATCTGAAAATACATAAGAATTTATGTAAAAGTAAAATAACGGCCTGCTACTATCCTACAGCTGGGCATAGATGGGCATCTGTCAATTTTTGGAGAGAAGGACCAATCCTTCTAGCTCCAAAGCTAAGACTTATCACGCTACTCCACTGCGGATTGGTTACACATATCCCCAGAATTCTATACTGATATGCAGGTCACCTAGCGATGTTTTCCTTCACAAAAGTAAAGAACGGCCTGTTACTATCCCACAACTGGGATAGTAACAGGCATAGGCGGATGTTACTATGGAGAGAAGGGTTGGAGCTAAGACCTACCACGCTGCTCCAATGCGGTAGGTTACATCCACAGAATTCTCTAGAGATACAGGTTTCCTCACGATGTTTCTTCACAGAAAAGCGTGTGTAGAAATATAATCGATCAAGACACCGCGGTCTGGGAGCTACCATTCCCAGAGCACCCACCCCAAACCGTAATAGACATCCCTCAGTTCACCTACTTCACGTGTGCAGTACTTGTGTATTGTGGTGACGGTGGTGGAGGTTTCTGCATATGTTTTTACGAGCCCTGCATCTATCGGGTATAAACCGTATAGTCCACCCTACATTTAGCATTATATATATCTTCTATTTACTTTTTTTTTAAAAGTAAAGTAGCGGCCTATTACAATTCCACTGCTGGGAATAGGCCTCCTCTCTCCGTTTCTGGAGAGTAAGGTTGGAGCTAAGACCTACCACGCTGCTCCAATGCGGATTGGTAGGTTACACATAACAACAGAATTCTCTAGAGATATGCAGGTTTCCTCACGATGTTTTCCTTCACCGAAAGCGAAGACAGATGAGTTTTAATAGAAAAACTCATTGGTGTCTGCCCGGGTTTGAACTCGTGTTCTCCTCGAAAGAGTCGCACGGTCTCACCGCTGGGCTATCACAGATCTGCCTATTTACTTTATCGTTGAATAATTTAATTATTACTTTAGTATTATGGATCTCCGCAAAGTAATGCCTAATTCTATTAAGTTTGTATAAGTATTTGTCAAGCAGTTACCTTTCTTCTCTTTTAACCCATTTTCTTGATATGTTATTACGTCTTTTGCTTTACGTCGGAGTTTACTTCTCCTTAACGTTTTCCTTAACTGTTTTAGGTTGATATTTTCTAACATTTCCGTGTTTTCTTCTTTTAAATCATCTAATATATAATCGTCTTCACCTTTGATGAACGTATCATGGTAATCTGTAAGAAATCATCATCATCCTTCTGCCCTTATCCCACTGTAAGTGGGGGTCGGCACGACATGTTACAATGTTTGTAACATGTTGTCATGTTGTCACATGATTTGGCTTCGTATTTTAGGACCGGCCATCTGCCTAACATAAACTTACCTTAGTCGTATTTTACGAAACCAGGATAACGAAAATGAGTGTTTTATTCTACTCAGCCGGATACCTTACTATATGCAGGTTGTTAGCAACCATACGACGCTAATTTTAATTTAAGGTACCTACACACCTCAGCACCTTCTATAAAAAAATCAGTAGATTCACTAAAGTATTTTAGTCACAGGAACTATTTACGTTTTTCTTTTAAAAAAAAACGTTTTATAGAGATACACACCATTCCAACCTTGGTCTATAAACTAAATATGGTACAATTAAACAGGTGCAGATGCAAGGGAGACAAAACTACAATGTTATTGTTTCTCCTGTTCTTTGAACAAGCGTGCCATGCCAGATCAGTTAACCAAGTTCTCAATTGAATTCTAATGATTTTTTTGTAAAATATTTTTTTTAAAAAAAACAAATTGAAAAAGATTGATTTATTCCAAAGTTATCATATACATTTGTTCGATCTTTGCTTAATATTGGTGGCTCGTAATACAAAACTTTACTGCATCCATTTTGTATGTCTATCATCGTATGACACTTGACTCACAGACATTCTAAGGATGACATGTTGTCGTCTCTGAGAGGTGTGTGCATGCTGGTACGTTATCGTCTCTCTGTGAGCTGTGTGCATTTCCAAAAAATTAGTGTTGTCCCTAACTAAGTGAAGAGTGCTGCGCCAAGTCCACATCCAGCTAGTGCGCCGTACGTCCAGCAACAGATAGAGATCTGGCCAGAGGTCCATTCAGGGTGAATGAGGATAAAAATGTTGGTGTGGTTATATTACTCACTGATTTAGGCAAAGATCTGCATATCATTCACGCTAACATGCAGTCCACTAGCCAGCATAATTACTATTAAGATTGGTGTGACGTTCACAACAATGTTTAAGTGATCAGTGGATTAATTTAATGTCATATCTTCTATCCCCTGTATACTAAAATTACCTTTAAAAAGTCAACATTGAACTTACCAGTATCATCAATATATTCACCATCCAAATATTCAAGAGCTTTCTCTTCTTTAAATTCCAATTTCACTTCAATATCTTTATTTTTTTGAGTGCTGTATATTATTGAGAAATTTTGCTCTAAGTCTTCATTTTCTTTTGTTAATTCTATATGCACCAATGATACTGTTGATAAATTGACCAATGGATGAGGTTGATGTCTGTATTCAATAGTTGAAGCTTCAGTCTACAAGATTAATAAGTTAATTGTTAACAGGGCAGCACATGCTTATTCAAATAAAAATTATTCTTTATTCAACAAACAACAAGCTTTTACAAGATCTTGTCAATTATCAAATTATAATGAAGCTACCAGTGAGTCATAAAGCAGACTTACTGAGAACAAGCATCAAGAAATTAAGTATGTAACATATAATTATTTAACTCATCAAAAAAGCTCAATTTCAATGTTGATTTTTATTTCAATTGACAAATTCAATGTTATCCTGACAATGTCACCTGTTTTAACCTACCAGTCACTTTAATAAACCTAATAATATTATTAAAAAGGATGCTTATTAGGTCTTCAACTGTAAATCAGGTTTATATAATATCTCCGATCTTGCCATTGCACACATAAGTACTCAGTCATAGATATAAAGCCAAGTGCTACTTACATTTTTGAAGTTTTCTAAGTATATTTGATTACTTTGTACATTTTGTATAAAACTTTCACTTCGTTGTGCAAATTTCTTACACATATGGCACAAGCTTAAAGTATCCACCTAGAAATAAAAAAACTTGTAAGTAAACCTTATAAAGTAATAAAAGTAAATTAACAGCCTTTTATCCCACAGCTGGGTATATACCTTAGCTGGAGAAGATTGATATATACAGGGGATTAGGGATATTTCATAAGGACTTAAAACAGACGTACAGTTTTCCTCACAAAATATTCCATCTACGAAAGGTCTATAACAATTATTTTTAATATCAAATAATTATAATGTTACTATCTACGCCTCACGTTAATTCCAGCTTCGAACAAGTCTATGTAAATTGGAAAGTCCAAAAAAAATTACATTACTTAGTTCAGTCTTTTACAATAATTTATTTTAACTAACAAGTGAGTATTACCTGAAATATAGCCTTCAATGGTTCGCTATGAAATTTATATGTATATGAAGGCACATCTTCTATGTGGCTTAAACATCCTAAACAATACTGGAAGGCCTCTCCACAAGTATCCATTTTTAGAATTTTTACTTTTATTACATCTTTTTTAAATACAAGTAAAATACAGTGCGCGAAAAGTAGACATTGCGTATTTTTTTTATAGTGCGTCTACAGACATAAAGCAAATAACAATAGCATAGTATGTAATATGGTATGTACTATTTGTCTGTGGAGGTCTGTTTGACAATTTATATTTGGATGCGTTCAATCGAAAACTAAATTGCTACTGAGTCATGAACGAATTTAATTGTCACTAAGACGGAATAATATATATTTTGTTGTTATATTATGTTGTTAACGTGGTCTTTATCAAAGGACAAAACTGATTAATAGAAAAAGGTTAAACTATTTAATTCAAATACAGTCAAATACAGACTAAGGATATTATAGAAATAACAAGAAGGAATAACTTTTGAGAAAATTGCTAATTTATTGAATAAGCGTCAAGGAAAAATATCGTTGTTATAATATATTCAAGTACATTTATGTATTCTATTATTAAGATTGATTTTTGCTTTGTGCACATCAATTTCGTATTTTCCACGTTCATGTATTTGTATTATAGGTTGTTTTCTATCTAATTCGTAATTTCAAGTGATGCATTTTGTCATAGTGGTTTCAAATAATGGCACTTTATACTTTCAAATAATATAATCTAATTATATTATATTATTCATAGTATACGAAGTTCTGGCCAAACAATTTCTGTTATTTCGGGAAATCGAACCCTCGAATTTTTTCACCCATCGTTAATTTTGATATTTATTCCCAACGTGTTCGTAACGTACACGTCAGTTTTTAAATTCATAATTAAAACACAATATAGATCTTTATTATGTAGATACTAGGGACGGAGGTTTATGTTGTGTCGGTGAATCTTCAATAATGACTGAAGTGCATATCTTTTGATGAGCCGACAGCTTTAGCTTAGATGAGAATGATTTTTCACACTTGTCACACTTGTTCTTGCAGTCAGTATGGCAACTGTAAAAAAAGCTTTAGTTTCACATATCTTCCAAAGTTTTGGTCGTTTAATCAATAAACTACCGCTATATTATATTAACACAATAACACCTAAAAATCTATACTTATTATAAAACGTCTCAAAAAAGTCCCCAAAAGCTGTCTCTCTGTATGTGATTGATTTTCTCAAAATTTACTGAATTGATTTCTCTACGGTGTTTATTAAAAGGTACTGCAATTTTTCTGGATGATTTAGGTTAATAGCACATCAAGGTTTTATGTAAATTGTGTTGGAAAGTTCGCGCGGTTGTAAAAAATCTCACCTGTTCAGAGAATGTCGCGTGCGCTGCATATCAACAGACATACACTAAAGTAATGTATTAGAGAATTGTAGATCTACAAAAATGCTACAAAAAGTCCGCGACAGCATGTCTCTATCTCTTACGGTTAACTCACAATAACTACGTTTACGTTTGAAATTTCAATTAGATTTCTCTTTTCACAAAGCGATCGTGTCGATTTTGGCGGTGGTTGTGTGAATTGCTTGTGTGCTTTGATGCTGGTGGAGGTGTCTTAGGATACATGTGGTGACTTGTCCTGCATGTGTAAGGTACTTGAATTTAGCCTGTACGCGGATTATAGCAAAGTTGTTCTGTTATAGTTTCTGTAATATGTAATGCCGCAAAGTAAAACCTGCTTCTATAAATAACTTATCAACATATTCATGCCTTGTCAGTATATAACCGTTTAATCATAGACAACACTAAGGACAATTATCTGTGGTTTTATAGTGCAAAGTTAAATTATAAATTTCTATATAAATGAAAAAAAAAGAAATTAGTGGAAGTTCTTGACACTCACTTCTTCAAATGACGTAGCAGAGTGTCGTTCCTAGTGAACATCCTGTCACACATACTGCACAGATAGCGTTTGCCGGTGTGGGTTTGTTCGTGTACTTTCAATGTGAACTTCTTCTGGAAGGATTTATTACAAAAGCTGGAAAAGGGATTGGGTTTAAATTGTTTTAGTTCAAAATATAAATCAATTGGAACCTCTCCCAAATATTTCACTCCAATTTTATTTTTAAAGAACATTTACGAGTCCGGCTTGTAGGACCAAAAATGTACAGCCTGATTTGAACTTTATCAATTCTCTTCGTCAATATACAATCTTTAGATTAGATTGATATATAATATTATATAGATCTCCGTAAAGTAACGCCCGATGATATAAATTATACAAGTATTATATTGATAAGAGCCACTTCCGAGTTTTCATCCTGGCTCTTCTCGGTAGGAACACCTTTCCGAGCCAGCAATAGAGTTGACGATTCAAAAGCAAGTTGACAAGTTTCCTTGAATAAAAAACATTTTGAATTTGACAGCTATAATACTTACCTACAAGAAAAAGGTTTAATTTGCAGATGCACCGCCCTTTTATGATTCTTCAATTGGTGGGTGTCTCTTACAACTTTCCCACAAATATCACAGAGTGTGGGCTTAGTTACAACGATACCGTGGCTTTGCTAAAAAACACATGAACATATTGTTGTGTAAAGTAGTGCTAAAGATTGTTCAGTCATCATTCTCCTGCCCTTATCCCACTCTTAAGTGGGGTCGGCACATGTTATAAACATAGTGTCATATGATTCGGCTACGTATTTTACGACCGGCCGCCTGCCTGACGTCAACTTACCATTAGTCATTTTTTACGACCCCTCGGTAATAAAGAGGGTGGTCTATTCTACTCAACCGGATACCACACGGCGAGTCGACTTACCTTAGTCGCCTTTTACGACACTTCTAGTGAACGTGAAATATGTCTTTTTTTGTATTTTTTATTGCAATGCGCTTGATTTTCTGTCATTGTTGAAGATTTTTACATATTGTTATACCGAATTATGAATAGTACCTTCAGATGCAAGTTGAGACTGTTTTTGGAGTCACATGGCATGAAGCATTGCTTGCAGACCCAAGGTTTCCGGCCTGAAGACTGCGGATGCACGTTGCTCTTATGGGTCATGAGGTATCTGTTCATTTATAATGGACCTACATTTTTTATATCTTTAAAAAA
Source organism: Morpho deidamia (assembly GCA_947086505.1). NCBI lineage: Eukaryota > Metazoa > Arthropoda > Insecta > Lepidoptera > Nymphalidae > Morpho > Morpho deidamia. The sequence continues at coordinate 11,090,396 of CAMTZC010000008.1, forward strand.
AATTACCGTGCAAGGATGGTCACCCAGGTACTACTTACTTATGCAAATGGAATGTTTTACCACACAGTTCGCAAGAAAACGGCTTGACATCGTTATGTACATTTTGATGCTGTTGGTACCACGTCTTCACTTGGAAACCCTTGCCACATGTCTGACATTTATACTAAAAAGTGAAATAATGGACTTTGAATATCTCTTTAATATATATTAAAAAGGATGGCGATGTAAATAATAGACAAAGTAGGAATCGACATAAGCTTGCGATTCCTGCTTTGCGCCTTGCAAAAGTACTAAGTCGTTTGTGGGTTTGGGTGTAAAACTCTATGATAAAATTCCACAAACTACTTTAACTTTACCATTACAGCAGTTTAAAAATACTATTGGAAAAAGGCTAATTCAGAAAGCCTACTGTACTATTGAGGATTACTTAGACGTGACGAAGAACATTAAATTGTAAAAAAGTGAATAATTGCGTATGTTGTTTCCCAAGTTCGGCAAAAATGACTTTAAAAAAAACACCTATAACCTTTTTCAATCAATTCGGCGTTACTTTGCGAAGATCCATAATCCTCAACGTAAATAATGTAAATAAGTAATTATAAAATAATTTTCCTGTAAATCGCGATAAAGTAAATAGGAAATTATATATAATGCTAAATGAGTGGACTATTCGTTTTCATAACCGATTCGGGACGAAACGATTGTTGAGTTTGTGATAGTGCACGTGTGTAGTGTTTTGGCGGTGGTGGTTTGTGTATATGTTTTCACGAATCCTTCATGTATTGGTTATGGAAACAGATAGGCCACTCTAATTACTTTATCGCGGATTATAGCAAAATTATTTTATAATTAGTTTGTTCTATAATTTTTTTTTATAATAAACATGAAAATACTTGTTCTAGATCTCGCTTCTCCATAGCAAAAGGTAAGTTATCTTTAACCTATTGAATGAGCGTGTATGAATTGGTTTTATGTGGTGTGTGCGTGTGTGTGTGTGCGTGTGTGCGTGTGTGCTTGCGTATAAATACACACAATCACCTTACCTTATATTCTTTCCTATGGCGTTTCTCGTGGTCCATCACAACATGCTTGTGAACAGATTTATAACCACAGTTGTAGGTACAAGAGTACATCTCACCTGTATGCATCTTACCATGTGCAACTATTATGGATGCTGTCTGATATGTTTTACCTACAAGCAATATAGTTAACATTATTGTTAGCATTATTGAAAACTATATATTAATTGAAAATTCATCTTTGTTTTACTGTGAAGAAAATAACTCTTGTAAAACAGTCATCAGTTGTAAAAGATGTCCAACTATCAGAATGTAATCAGTTCAGACAAAAAATTATAAAGTAAAGTATAAATTTGATAAATATTCTCCTGCCCTTATCCCACTCTAAGTGGGTGGGCACGACATATTTTTTACATGTTGTTACATTTAGCTAATTTTTGAACTTACCTGAGTCACCTTTTACGACACCTCGGTAAGAAATTAGGGTGATCTATTCTACTCAGCCGGATAACACACTGGGATGCTTCCCAGTCGCCTATTACGAGTTCATGTAAGAAATTAGGGTGATCTAATGTACTCAGCAAAATATAAAAAGTATAAAAGTGTAGTGGGGAGCCGCTGGATCCAAACGGCACAGAACCGTATGGTGTGGAGTACCCTTAAGGAGACCTATGTCCAGCAGTGGACGTCAATCGGTTGAACAAGAAGAAGAAGATAAAAGTGTATAATAAAATATAATAAAATTCGCCATGTGCTTTGGTGTCTGCTTGGTGAAGAAAAAACTGCTTAGCAAAATAAATTACATCCTGCATGACCTGCATATCTCTAGAAAATTCTAGGGATTGGTTCAGTATGGTAGGTCTTAGCTCCAACTTTTCTCTCCAAAAAAATGGGAGAAAAGGTGTATATGCTCAGAAGTGTGCTGGATTCAAGCAGTAAAAATCATGTGGTGTGGAGATCCTGTGAACATTTTTGTCCAGCAGTGGACAAATCCATGAGTTGACAAAGAAGAAGAGTGGTAATAGACAGTTACTTTATTTTTTCCTTTTTTTAATTAACGTTTTTACAATCAGTAAAATAAATTTCACTCACCACATAATTTACACAAATATGGCCTCTTATCTATATGACTTTTGATATGTCTGTCAATATACTTTTTATGTTTGTACCTCTTATAGCACCTATCACATTTATAACTTACACTACCATCAGTCTCTATAACAGATTTGTACTTTACAGGTTTTATTTGGTCATTAAGGTCTTTATTATTCTTATTAAACCTCTCCAGCTCAATATGTTGATAATGTCTAAGCAGTTCTAATTGATTATTAAACATTTCAAAACATGTAAGACACATAAACTTTTTTATTACATCAACTTTAACTATCACATTCTCTGTTACTTTACTCTTATTCTCCTTTATAACTGATAATGGTATGTCATCTCCAGGACCATAAAACGGTTCAATTTGATTGAGAATATTCAAGTTTTCTTTACTTATATCATTTACTTTATCTATAATTTCACTATTAGCATGCTGACACTCATTTTTATCTTTTGTTTTCATTTTTAATTTGACTAAAGGCAATTCATTTGTCTTCAAGTTTTCATTGAAGCTTAAACCATTGTCCTCACACTCAGAATCGTCTTGTTTAATGCTATCTAGATATTTATCTCTTGATGTATTAATTCTTTGCTTTAGCATGACTTCATTCTGGCTTATTTGTTGATGGAAAGCATAAATATCATGTACTGTATTGACACAAGGGTAACAGATCTTTCTTGGTAAATCCACACATAAAGATATCTGGAAACAGATTTTATGTGTTTAAAACTTGATATACAAAAGATAAAAATTAAACCCTAAAACTTATCCCTAACATGCAGTCACAGTTATCTGGACATATCACCATTACGCTACAAATTTACAATTATAACTTTTAACATAGTACAAAAGTAATAATAAGTAAAGTTACACCTAATTCTATAAATTATTTAACATAGTAGCTAAAAAGAAATATTGAAACCAATACTTGTAGCTTTAACAGTTACAACACATAATCCTTATTTAAGGTTCAAGTTTAAATTCAAAATATTTTTTTAATATTTATATACTTCAACTGTTACAAATCATTTCGCTCTTTAAAGTAAATAATATACATACATGATGAGAAAGACAAACTGACAGTTTATTTAAAACATCACAACCTTCCCATATCTCTTCCACAATCTCAGGAGACTCATTTAAGCATAATCTGCATGTATTTTCAGTCATTTTCATAGCCTAATCGAATTTTTATATTATACTAGAGCTAATATTATCTTAAATTATTTATAATATCGTTACAGAAAAAAACCACAGTTAGCATTGCTCGTTATTGTTGTGCTTGATTTTATTATCGGATGTCTCATAGTTTTACAATAATGAACATAATCTTTGTTTTTTGATGCAGCCAATATTAATCTTGGTTGGCTTTTGTTTGTTTATGGCTTGTTGTTTTATTATTTCATTCATTTGTTATTATAATAAACAACTGTCTTTGCTTACATAGACTAACTTAAATAGAAGGTACTAGTAGACTTGTGTAGTTCGCGAACGAATCAGTTCGAAAGAATCACTCCCACAGACGAACGACGGGAATCGAGTCCCATATTTCCCGCTTCATCGTTCGTTAGTTCGTGATTCATGAGCCGTGATTTGGTACAGAATCAAGAAAAGTGACGTCAACCGAACTCATGTTGTCTCGCTCACAATCGCAAGGAACTCGTATCTGCCGCTCGCTCATCGAATTGTATGCCGTGACTACTTACTGTTAGGGATGTCAAAATATAATAGATTATTTAATCAAAATAATTGTTCTTTAATAAGAAATTATTTAAACATTAAAAATCGATTATTTTAATGGATTTTGCTAATTACGCTCATTTTATTCTTTGAATGACCCCCTTATTCTTGTTTTTTAAGATTGGAAATGCGGTGTTTGATGAAACCAAAGTAACCAAAACACATATTAATCGAATTTCGCAAACAGCACATCTATTAATTTTTATTCGTAGTTGTCCATTTTATTAGTCTTTACTCTAATTATTCTTTAAAAAAAGCAAATTTTTAAAAAGTCAGAAAAAAAGGACTATTAAATAACAAATTATTTCCTTTCGAGTTAATAGATTTACAAATCGATTTATTTTGAAAGAAGAAATTCTTTCTTAATTTAAAAAAAAATATTTGTTAATCGATCTAGCTAGGTTTTATTATTAGAAAACATTTTATTCTTGGCTCTGAAAAACTGCTACAATATAATTAGAATATAAAGGTCCTTAAATTCGTATCTTATATATTCTTCTAAAAACAATTTGGATTATTTTATTTTACGTATGATTTATATATAGAATTGATATTATGTTAAATATATAAATAAATATATAAAGATAAGGTTACTTGATTATTTTCCAGATTAAAAAAAATATATAAAAGGGTCCTTTTAATCACTACCTAAAAAACATATTTTATGAAAATTCATAGCTTTATGCTATTTTTAGTGCTATAATTTTAATTAAATTTACAGCCTTTAAGAATCTTGTCATAGCAAGAGCAGTATAAAACAAGCGATTTCAATATTAGGCAGATCGTTCGCTAATTATAAAACGGCTCCTGCGGTGAAGAGTCGAGAATTTGTAACGACACGCGAATTGCGAACGAACGAACGAAAGGAATCACCTAGTTTGTTTAGGCGCGAAGAATCAAAGGAATCATTCTCAGCTGCGAACGATTACGCCCAAGGCTAATTTGTAATGTCACACGAGTCGCGAACGAACGAACGAAAGGAATCACCTAGTTCGTTTAGGCGCGAAGAATCAAAAGAATCATTTCCAGTTGCGAACGATTACGCCCAAGGCTAGGTACTAGGTAGAGGTGTTATGAATATATTCGTAATAGGTATATGGAATATAATACAGCCCACGTAATACCGTATTATGATACGCGATATAAAAGTAACCTGTTACGAGATAATAGTCAAATAATAGCTGTACAAAATAATAGGGTCCATATCGGTCGCCGTGTGCGTGGCGATCGCCGGAGCACTACCTATTCCGCTTAATAATAGGGACTATTCCGTAACAGGCTAATACGGTAATACCCGTATTTAGAACTTCAGTAGTAGCGAGTCGCCAACTGTGAGCGAGAAATCGGTATTTATTAAATACGTGTCAGGCTCTGTTTGAATGCGCCTTAGGATGGTTACTAAGTAAGTAAGCAATGTACAAGTGTACACTACGATAATCTATTGTAATAAACTAATATTGAATATTGTAATGTAATAATATATAATATTGTAAAAAGAAATTATATTTTGTTACATACGCACGTCGGGTTTTATGTTAACGCGCATTTGTACTATTAAAATTTATAATATATAATAAATAAGTATAAAATGTGATCACATTTCGGATCGTCGAACAAGGCTAAAAGCTGAAAAATGAAACAATTGATGTTTTTAAATGTAAATGTGTAATATGAGACAAGTTAACAATATTTTTAAATGATTAATCTTTCATATACATAACCACATATAAAAACTATGATTACTTATCAATTATTGTACATAAGGTGATTAACTTTTTAAATACGCCAATATAAACACCGTTGACAGTGCTAAGCCTGTAAAAAGTTTGAAGGAAAATTTAATCACCGTCTCACACAAATAATATGTCACGTCACGGAATAAATGTAATCATGCGATTACTATAATAGTCAGTGAAAAAATAATACATCATATTTTATCACTGACTATTATTTGCCTATTACCAATTAATATGTCACGTAACGGAATAGGCATGATTACTATAAAAGCAAGTGAAAAAATAATACATCATATTTTATCACTGACTATTATTTGCCTATTACCAAATAATATGTCACGTCACGGAATAGGCATGATTACTATAATAGCCAGTGAAAAATTACATCATATTTTATCACTGACTAATATTTGCTTATTACCAAATAATAGGTATGATACCCTAATATGAGAAACCTATTATATCACATAATAGGATTATTCAAATATCATCTTAATATAACACCCTTAGTACTAGGTAGCAGCTTACATTACCACAGACTAGTTTTCATTATCACAGATTTAAATAACCTAATGTCATGTTACCCCTCGTACGCACGGGCGTAATAATTACGTCACGTTAAAATTCCACCATAGGCGTTATAAGAAGTATCGTATGGTATATTCAGCTTAACGCCCTCGCCCTAACGACTAAAATGGAACACTGCACGATAAAAATAAGTCGCGATATAAATACGCTGTCCTGTGAACAGATACCTGGATACCCATTTGTTTCAATTCGTCGTAATTTTTACGCGCGATAAAATTCATCCCGTGCTAACGAGGGGTTATTATAGTATATTATATGCACCGCAAATACTGCACATAGATGCACACACTTACAAATAACACACAGAATAAACTCAGAGTCGTCATTCTCCGCCCTTATCCCACTCTAAGTGGGGTCGACTCTATCACTTTGAGATCTACTTAATGGTGAATAAAACACATTTAATATATAATATAATTTATTTTATTTACAAATCGTCTACATCATCAGGTAAAAACCGCACGTCGGGATCATTACTAAGACGACCACGCAATCCGGCTATTGTAATACGTCCACGCGTTGTACGGGACATTATAACCACCAAAATCAAACTGACACATGACAACGCTCCTACTATAGTTAAAGCTACTTTCCAACCATTACTACTGCCGTTTTGTCCGGAATCTGAAACATAAAATAATATTGTAACTCGCCATCTGTAGCTACAATACCTTTAAGGTTGTCACATATTCATGATTCATAAAGTATGTTTTGTGAAAGTTGTCACGTTGTTAATATGCAAATAGATTTTTTTACTTTCGTTTTTTACTTACTTAGACAAAAAAGCAATGCAAACAATGTTTGCTTACTATGCAGTTGCTTATATTTTATAGTTATTATACTCCGCCCCTACCCTATTCTAGTACAATATCTCTATGTTATATCCTCATTACTAGGCAATCATTACATCATTAGTGAAATTTTACAACCCCTGTCTAAAAGGTCTGAAATTTTGGACGAAAAATCTAATTTGCCGAATACTGTCAGCTGAATTTACAATGATAGACTGAGCGACTGAACTTATTTTTATGTAGGGCGTAATTGTTGTTTCTTACAAAAATGATAATGAAAGTTTTATTCGCGCTGAAGTATAAATTTCCCTAATAAAATACTCTTAGTAAGGTTTTATAAGCGCGCATTAAGTTGCGCAAGTCTGACAAGCATAATTATAATATTCATCCTTAAATTACCTTTTTTATTTGAATTTCCAATCCTTCTAGTTTCAATGATTTGTTCTTTTTGCTTCTTATCTACTAATTCGTGATAAACATTATGATTTTCTATAGTTCTTGAGGTTGATCTTTTTGTGGTCACTATAACTGATGCTGATTCTGTATATTTTAATGTTGATGTCGATTTTATTGTTGTTGGTGCTTTTGTAGTGTGAGCTTCTACAGACTTAGATCCTACAGTTGTTGTGGTTGTTATTTTTGTGGATGTCGTTTTAAACGGGGTTCTAAGCGTCGTTGTTGGTTTAAGGGTGGTTGTTGTTGTGGATTTAGGTGTTGTGGTAGGCCGAGGTGTTGTTGTGGTAGGTCTAGGTGTTACTGTGGTTGGTTTTCGTGTCGTTGTGGTAGGTTTGGGTGTTGTTGTGGTACTTGTGGATGAGGTCGATGAGGTGGACGAGTCTGTTGAAACAGCAACTAGCCTCTGCGTGACCGGTGCTGTGTCATCTGGTGAATTCGCTGGGAGCATATCGTCAGAGATTGTTGTATCTGTAAAAGAACAATTAAAATTATGCTTTTGTAAGAGACATTACGAAATATCCTATTATAATTGTGAATAATTGCACAGGCCGTCCATGTGCTTATGGACAGATGAAAATAAAAGAAAACAGTTCCTTAAAAGGAATGTCTGGTTTGGTTTTTGGATCTCTCATGCCTCATGCCTTTAAAATTAACCTAAATCTGGGATCTCTTAATAAAGACGTTAGATATACAGATGCTTTTCTACTCAAGGCGCCTTTGGACGAGAATAAAATAATTTAATCCAATTCCTACGGCACAAATCCAGGTTGGACTGGGATTTTTGATTGATGTTAAAATGTTAAGTTAAAGTGATCATATTTGCATACCCATTTCTTGGTACTACACTGAAAACCAACAATTGTAACACTTTTTTGTAAGTTTGTAAGTATATAATGCAAAAATAAATGAATTTAAATTTGGATTTGGACGGCGGACGGGAAGAAGAGGTGCGCGGGATGGTCAAGGCGTACGTGACCATGGTGCGAGGCGTCGCGACTTACTTCCTTCACTTTCATCAAATTTTGCGTTAGCAATCCACTCCATTGTACAATTACAACTAATTGTACAAATAATCATTAAAACATTTATGCCAAAAAAACACTTTTTATGTTCCTGTATTGAACAATAAGTACTTACCAGATATAAAGAGACATATATCGAAAAAGTCCGGGCAGCAAGTACCATCAATTACACAAGCGGTCGTACACCCGCATGGTGGTTTCTTGACATACTTGTCCTTATGACATCGACCCGTACACGACTCCACTGAAAATAAATATAATTCTGAATCACTACGTTTTTAAAGCGTAAAATAATAAGGCAGCAGAATACGTCGAAGTGCTAGAGGCATCGTTTCGAAGGGTAGAATGATTATTTTGCAGAAAAGCTGATCCTTTTATAAATAATATGTTAGCTGATCAAAACATACAAGAGTTTTCAATTAGCTTATTATCCCAATATTGCGACTCAGTAGATTTAGCAAATCATTCGTTGGTCTTAGTATTCGTTTTTACAGTAAAATTCCGCATTCTATTGTCATTGACTTGCCTATAAAAAAGTTTAAATTATGTATACGAAATATGCATAACGTAAAGAATATTACCCAACTGTAGATTAATATGAATAATAAAATTAAAAAAGTATATTACGTTGGTAAGGTATTGGGGATGGTGTAGAAGCGGCCTTTTTTGCTGTTGTGCAATTCTCCCCCTGGAGAATAGCGACGTCGTCAATAGCTATGTCGCTTGTAAATCCAGTACCTCGGATACCTTCTATCACTATCTGTAAACAATAGTTTTAAGGATACATTATACGCTAAATAGTTCGAAGCTAGTCTTTCCTACACTTGTGTAACAGACACAAAAAAGGTGGAATAGGAAATAGTCAAATGACAATCTGCGTTGTTGTTAATACCGGAAACGAGGTTCTTGAGTGATCAATAGCGAGGGTAGGGACTTTTTATGTGAGTGGGGATTGCCTTAAATAGTAAGACTTGACGTAATGACAGCGATTCTGCCGAGATTCTGTCGATTGTCGTCGTGAACGTAATCTCTAGTAAAATTGTATTTTTGAGTTGATTAGTGAAGCCAAGCTGAAAGCAAATAGTGAATTAATACAAGTTTAATAGTGAGAAAGTGAAGATGTTCCACCAAGACCCAAGATCTTCTGGGCTCGTTTTACCTGTGTATCAGATGGCGAAAAAAAAAAACCTTCAGTTTTCCGTTTAATATACCACCTATTTAGTTTTCCTGAACTGAGAATATCAAATCTATTCAAAATGATCTTAATTCAAGTAAGCTTTTGCAAGCACTTTTGAATTGTCAAGGATCATTTGGATTTAATTAAGCTACAATTAGTTCGGAATGTTGCTCTTACCGAGAAGAACCAGCAAGAAACTCGGCGGTCAATCTTTCAAATATTTTTTATTTTCATTATTAACTGCAGACTTGTATGAAGCTAAAAGGATTTTCCAATCCAAGCATTTTTATCTTCATTTCTGTAATATGCTTTAAGTAATTTTCTTACACTTCATTTAAACTTTTCTGTAGATAAGTTTAATATGGATTGCGGAATATAATTGTAGAGAATTTTTTTTAGACTACAAATTATACAAATTTTTCAAGGTCACTTTCTTTGCTAATATGATTATATAGTATATATTTTTTAAGCAACCGTGCATATTTTTCTAACCAACAATGAAAGTTAGTAGTGTAGATATTTGTATTACACAACGTAAACAAATAATTGATAATATAGCCTTACGAGACTACTTTATGTCGATAATAAAGATTATGGAATTTTATTGTATAAGCGAATATCGACAATATAAAGAGAGTATTAAGTACAATACTCAATTAACACTTAATACACTAACTTATTTCTCAAACAAACCTGGAAGTTGTCATTGAACTGAGTCAATGTTGACACTGAATCATACCAGAAGTTACCCAGGCTTCCCCATTTCTCGAATAGAATATATTTACTCTTCTCTTCATCGCTGAGATGAACTAATGGTTCGAGGGAAACATTATCAGGTTTTTGGTACACACGGAGGCCGCCGACTGTTCTGTAATATAAATTCAAGCTTTTTAATTTTTAAACGAATGTAGCTCATAATATATAAGTAACGCTTTTGAAGTAAAGTATTGACTTTCTTGTGAAGGATTGGAGCCTAAACCCAAACTTCCAATAAGGAAATATTTAAAATTTCCTTAAGTTCTGACGACAAACGATAAAGATAAATATTAAAAAAAATTCAACGTACTTATTGTCACTTAAATATCCAAGCTACATCAAATTTCAAAGTATCCTCAATCATCATCATCCTCCTTATGCCATCCACCATCGTGCCCTTATTTCACTCTGAGTGGAGTCGGCATAACAAGTTACAAACATGTTGTCACATGATTTAGCTCCGTATTTGATTGGCCGCCTGCCTGACGTCAACTTACCTTAGTCGTATTTTACGACCCCTCGGTAAAAAAAGGGTGGTCTATTCTCCTTAACCGGATACCACACGGTGGGTTAAATTACTTTAGTCGCCTTTTGCCACCCCTCGATAAGAAATGAGGGTGGTCTATTCTACTCAGCCGGATACCAGACGCCGGGTCGATTTACCTTAGTCGCCTTTTACGATTCCTCGTTAAGAAAATGTGGGTGGTTTATTCTACTCAGCCCAATACCATACGAGATATTTGAAAAATCTTCAATCATAACACGCAAATAATAATATTTTATCATTTACAACAATTAGGTCATAAACATAATCAATCATTCCTATTAAATCGCTTGTATTTATTGCATTTTTCCACCCACCTGCCATACATATGGTAGGAAAATGAGAAACACCCATCATCCGCCAGAGTGCGGTCGTAAATTGGAGATATAAAACGGGCTGTGTCGTTTATTTCCCTCGCCGAGCTTTCTATATACATGTAGTAACCTGCAAAGGTAGAACATTAATACTATAGACTAACCGTTTAACTGATACCAGGCCTGTGGGGTAGAGATCTTTCATTCTAAAAGTGCACGCCCCTGCAATGTCTTTACTCACTTATATCAGTCGAGCCATTAGTTGACCTTTAAGTGCGCGAATGAGTCGAGTCACTTTGAAATTGTTGCGCGCACACATATACAATAGTACAGTCAATATTTTCTCTCACACATTAAAATAATGTAATTGTGTAATTGTAATGGTGGAGGGGCGTGCACTTTTAGAATGAAAGATCTCTACAAAGGTAGGACGAAAACGGAGGCTGAAGTAGGTACGAACAGACACCTCCTGTATATCATTCTCGCCGCTCGCATCTTCCTCAGTCACCGTTCTTGTCACACCTCTGCACCTTACACCTCGCAGGTGAAGTCTGAGTAAAACGGTTAGCCTATAAATCCATTCTTTTTTCTATCTCAATCAATGAACGTCCACTGCTCCAATATATTATAAAAGAAATAATAATTTGATGATAACAAAACAGCGGCAATGACGCTCTTGTCTCTTTAAATCTATCATCGAATCGTTTCATCGTGCTTAACTAAATTAAATATATATCACAAATTTGTAGTTTAATTGCAGTGTAACAGCAGTTTAATTGTAGACACCAACCCGGCATCCTCCACAAGATAACTTTAAAATCTCAACATTGATATTATACTCAATATTCATTCATTTTGATAGAGTTTACGATTTAAAAGCACTTGTTTGCAAGTTTACTTGCATAAAGAATATTTTAAATTTGAATTTAAATTAAGAATTTAATGAACCCTCTCACTCATACCCATTCTATCGTAGTGACGCATTTCATGCGATCTTCACGCAAGCAAACAAGCTAGATCTTTTGGTGTAGAAATACCTTAAACAGACTGACGTCCAACATACATACACCTATGTCCATAAACGGACCAACGCCGGTCTCCAACTCTCTTCAACAGATTTTTCAAGAGATTTTTATTAATCCGAGATATTTGTGTTTCGTAGACTATTTAAACCAGTGCTTTTCAAATATTTTTAACTCAATTCCAAAATGCTCAGAAATTTAGTCTAACCTAACCTAAGCCCAAGAAATTCTCCATCTTTATTTTTTTAACCAAATAATGCTTAAGTTGAGTTATTTATGATGTTTCATTAAAAATAATTTACGCCATAGTCTGGATGCTATTTTACGTAACACATATAGTATTTATTAGAAATTCGTTATGCTTTCCACCGCCCCCAAATTTGTATGCTAACCAATAATGCTTGACGATTCAATCATCCCCTTTGCCTCATAGCCACATGAGTGGCACCGTTTCCTCCAAAACGATTATGGTGCAATCCTTACCAGTTCCTTCAGGTCCATGAGTGTGATCAAAAGAGGGTCCAGTTTCTAAAAAGGAGCTCGGTGTCCTATAGGTATGCCTTAGCCAATCGAAATCGTGTAGGTCATCCTGCGCCCAACCGCAGAGGCCCTTTTCAAAGTCGCAGCTTAAAGCACTTTCGTTTTTTGTACCTTGAAAGATATTTTCCATTAAAAAATAACCTGGCAGTCCTCGTTAAAGTAAAAATCTACTTAATGTATTTTTTACAGTTTTCTCCAATAAACCGAGGAATGCACGGAGAAAGTGATAGCGGTGATTCGGTTACACGATATTAAATGTTGTTAAACGATTTGTAAAAGCTTTTTAAACTTGACTCGTTTAATTTATATTGGTTGAAATAGTCGTAGTATAATAATTGTTGAAAAAAAATAAAGTAACAATAAAATTAATTTGATCCGCGCGACTTGTAGATATATATGTACAACTTCACGTTGATAGAATCGAACCTAATCAAAAGAGGCTAGTAAAAAAATAGTATTTCGATTTAAAGCTTCTAATTATTTAGAGTCGTACAAAGACAAACTTGAATATTTAAAAATTAAGTCACTGGCTATCCGAAAATCTATACTAGACATCATATTTCTCCATAAAATTTTCAATAGAAAATCCTTACTTCCTTACTAATATTATAAATGCGAAAGTCTGTCTGTCTGTCTGTGTCGTTTTCACGGCTAATCCGCCGAACGAATATTGATGAAATTTGGCAGAATTGCTCCTTATAAACCGGGGTAACATATAGGCTATAGAAATCCTGTTAATTCAACAGGAATAAAATGACGTTCAAAACACCATCTATAATAAACATAATAAGTTATTTTAGTTTACAATTTGTCATAGTTACTAATATATTAACGGCCTGGAATCGAGCCCTTTAAGTCCAATCTGTAGAGGTGAGAGTTTTTATATTATTCGATTTCTGTGTACTAGGTAAATGTAATTATTTATAAATTTGACAGCTATTACAACGTATAATAAATATAAGTAATACGCGTTATTTACTAAAATAAATAAACTATGCTTACGAAAACACGATAAATCTCTATGTCGTCCCGAAATGTTACAGCCGATTGTGAGTGAGTATAGTGAGTACAGAAATGCAACTCCGGAAAATATACTCTTAATATGAATGGCGTTTCACTTCTCGCTTTCATTATTTTGAGCCTAGAACTTTCAAAAGTTCAATTCAGCATGTATCCGAAGATTACAGCAGATTGTGATCTTTACACTCAAATGCGAAATTCGAAGATATTCACTCAATGTAAAGAGCAATTAACTGCATATCACCGTTGTCATTCAAAAATAAAAGCTTAAAAAACGGTATCAAAACAAGACTCATATTAGTCCGTGATCATCACACCGATAAGCGGGCTTCGGAAACGTACGCACAAAATGAGGCAGTTATGTGCGAATCGCATACGCCATTCGCCTTTTGCAGTCAATATTAGCTAAAGGTAAATTAGCACACGTGTATATTTTTATCTAAATGGTTGAGTCTACAAATACAAGATTCAAGCTTCAAAATCGTACAAAAAGTACAAAAATTCGAGTAACTTAATTTTTACTCTCTTAGGGATTGCAATTCATAAAAGGATTAACTAGATATTATATTATTTTTGAAAGTAAAGTAATGGTAATGTCATCATATTCCAGTTGGATTAACAGGATTTCTACAGCTTTTATATTACCATTTATTGCATCAAATTTCATCGATATTGGTTCAGCTGATTTGCCGTGAAAAAGTAACAGACAGACTTTCGCATTTACTTTTCGTATTACTTACTTTTGTTGTAAGTTAAATTTATCCAGTACACAGAAAACAAAATATGAAAACTTTTTTTAAATAACAGATTAGACTTAGCCTTAAAGGACTTGATTCCAGGCCGGCAGATTAGTAAGAAACTTTGACACATTGTGAATAACAAAAAAACTTTTAATGTTGATAATAGATGGCGTTTTTAAATGCATCCCATGCCTGTCGTATAAGCATTAATTGTCCCAAATTTTTTACTCTTTCACAGGAAAGCCGCTGAACCAATATCGATGAAATTTGGAAAAATTATTCCTTATATACCGGGATAACATATAGTCTATAGAAATCCTGTTAATTCTACAGGAATAGTATCTCACTCAACACACTCAACTGCGAACTTAGGAGACATTCAGTTAATATAAAAAGCAATTAAATGCATATCACCATTGTCATTCAAAGTTTAAAGCTTCAAAAACGGTATAAAATCGTAAAGCAAGACTCATAGCAGTCCGTGATCATCACACCGATATGCGGGCTTCGGAAACACGCAAAATGAGGGGCAGTTAAGTACGAATTGCATTCGCCATTCGCCTTTTGAAGGCAATTTTAGCTAACATTAAATTAGCACACGTTTTTTTTTATTCAAAAGGGTCTGTCTACAAAGACAAGATTCAAGCTTAAAGATTGGAAAAAAGGTACAAAGATTCAATTAACTTAATTGAACCCTCATAGGGAGTGCAATTCCAAAAATGATTCACGACATATTGTATTATTTATGAAAGTAAAGTAATGGTAATGTCATCGTATTCCTGTTGCATTTACAAAATTTCTATCGCCTTTATGTTACCCTGTGTTAAAAAAGCTGATTGTGCCGAATTTTATCGATATCGTGTACCAATACGATCTCGCGTGAAAACGCAACAGACAGGCGGATTTTCGCATTTACTTTTTTGTATTACTTATTACATTAATTTTACATTTTAATCGCTCAGTTAAATTTATTCAGTAAATAGAAATATTAAAACTTTATAATATATTAAAACCTTTTTTAAATAACTCTTTCGATGTAAGTCAAATAGCGTGATATATATAACCTTCTTCAAATTACAGATGTAACTTTGATAGGTTGATAATAGATGGCGTTAACTAATTTCGTGCTATTCCTGTTAAATTAACAGAATTTCTAGAACCTTTATCATAGCTTATAAGTTACTCTGATGACGAGTATAAACATTAATTGTGCCAAATTTCATTGATGATGGTTTGTGAGCAGTATTTTATATAAATAGTAAAGATTATGCTAAAAAGTTATCACACTAATGTTTAGAATTTTTGTGAAAAAAATTATAGCATATTTTTAATTTTATCAGAAGGCCCAATAGACACATTAACAGATAAACTGAAAGATGCTGCTGCCCACTTAGAGAGGTTTTATATTTTTTTTATGGTTTTGTTCGAATCTTTCCAGTGCAAATTAATATCTTTGCTAAATAATAGTAATGTCATGAAGGAAATCTTATTTAATATGGACTTTCGAGTAGCGTAATAAATGCAATAGGAACTGCTATTTAACCCCCCCGGATCGATCTGATTTTTTTGATGGAGATATTTGCAGGGTTGGATAGCGATAGAAGCTACTGAGTATTACAGGACTACGGTCCACGCGGACGAAATCGCGGGTAAAAGCTAGTAGATGATAATCCACAGTTAAGTAGGTTTAGTATTAATGTACCTCGAAAACCTCCTCGCGTTCCATGTCAATTCTTTAAGACCAAGTTTGCTAGAACGAAACTGGGCCAAAATACAACAATATCTTGTATCTCGTGCTATATAATAGCTGCATAAAGGACACATTATCACCGGATATAGCCTGCGATTGGTTTTCATCTTTTATGAAAAAATATACTAAAATTGTAATTTGAGCCTTAACTATTCTGAATTTATAATTTCTTTAAAGTTGTTTTTTTATGTTTTCATGATTCTCTAGTGTTTAAAGCAACTAAAGTATCGGCCTGTTAAGTGACGGTTTGGAACTAAGAACTATCATGCCGCTCCAATGCGGATTGATATATTACACATATCCTTAGAATTATCTAGAGATATGCAGGCTTCCTCTCAATGTTTTCCTTCACCGAAAAGAATGTGATGATTTGCAATTATCAATTAGTTTGAGTTTAAACTCGTGACCCCCTCGAAAGAGTCACGCGGATTCACCGCTGGCTACAGCTAACGTATAGGATATAAAAATTTCCTTTCACAATTGAGAGTATTTTAATACTAATGTTGACGCGGCTACAATAACTATAACAATATATATCAATCTTACTTACTGGCACATGCAGGAGCCGTGGCATTCCACGATTTGCCGTCACAGAAGATAACTCTCGAGCCAATGAGTTTATAGTTGGGTAAGCAAAAATATATCACCCACGCGCCGTTTCTGCTATCCATAGATAACCCATTTTGAACTTTTGGTATTTCGCACCCGGCACCTGAAAAAAAATTATATAACGATTTTCATGAAATTTAGTATGTGGGGGTTTCCGGAAGTGATAAATCGATCTAGCTAGGTTTTATTTTATAAAAATTGTCGTTTTATCCTTATTTTCAGGCATTGAAAAACTAAAATATAAATTTAATATTAAGGTTAATTTTGCTGTCATCTGTAAGGATGTTATAGCTCAGTGGGGAACGAACGGACTAAAGAAGTGAAAACTTTGTGATACCTTGGGGTATCACATGTCTTTTTGATCTTGTTTCATTGCATTTTTTATATCTTTAAAAAATTACCATCAAGGCTAGGTACTAAACCAAGTATTAAACGTAAATGTAGGTTTTAAACTTATCAAAGACAATTGTTATAATTTTATACGCCAACGAATTGCAGTGCGAGTCAATCTGGTAGTCAAATGGGTATTAAGCTATATTTTAGCCTAAAATGTGCCATATTATAATTGAGAGAAAGCAAATGAGGGTGTATCTATGTCTCTCTTTGTTATGTATTTAGACAAATATGGGTTGTACGAGTTTCATCTTCCCTCTCATTATTCCCTATCATTCGTAGGCATTTCTATGGATTCTCTACTCTAAGAATAATAACTATTTAGCACATACACCCTATTTTTTTCAAAAATGTTTTATATAATTACTTACGAACACAGACCGGTAGAGGCGCATCCCAATCACCATCTTTGCACGTCGCGTACCTGTTTCCAACCAGCTCGAACCTCGGCAGGCATGAAAATTTGACTATCATGGACCTTTGCCTCACGCGTACCCTGCCGTGATCGAGCCTAGGTATCACACACGCTCTCCCGCCGCCAGATGACATATAGTAATCTGGAAGAACAGATACAAAATACTGTAATATATAAAAGTAGGTTTTACTTGTAGGAATACAAAACCTAATTTATATTTACAGTTTAACAGACAATTTTCAATGACGGAAAAGAGCTGTGAGAAAACATCGTCCTCAGAATCATGTGTTTTGCGGCAAGTAGCTTTAAACCCCCAACCATTTTTTAAGGAACAAAGGAGACCTTTGTCTTGCAATATCGTAAGCGCTACGATAGTTGTTGTTAGTATACTTCACTGTTACGGCTTACTGGCGAGATCGTCATTCATTGGAAACCCATCGTTCATTGCTGTTTCCCACTGCATTATATTCTTATCAGTTGAATCGGCAATGGTATTGTTGGATTTTGCATTCTTTACTGTAAAATCGTCACTCTCAATTACGAAACCATCACCTATCGGCTCCGTGAAATACACTAGATCTTTATCAATTGGATCATCAATCGTTTTATAAAATTTTGCGTTTTTCACTGCAAGATCGTCACTTATAGTTAAGATTCCATCGCCTATAAGTTCATCGTACTGTCCTAGCGTTTTAATAAGTGATAATCAATCGTATTATGTGACTTTACGTTTTACACGGCAAGATCGTCATTTTTAATTAAAATCCATCGCTTATGGGTTCATCGTTCTAAAGTATCACACTAAGCTAGTTCCTTTTCAATAAAATCATCACTCATATCATCAGACTATGCGTTGTAGCAAGATCACGACTCTTATTTAGGAATTCATCATCTATAGATTCATCGCACTGGCCTCTTGTTTTGGAATCCATCACTTAGAGATTCATCGCAATGCGCTAAGTCTTAATCAATTGGATCATCAATAGTACTATCAGAATTTTCGTTTGTCGCAGTAAGATCGTCAGTCTCAATTAGGAATTTATCACCTATGGGTTCAGTTGAGATCATCGACCTATCAATCGAAGTTAAGAAGCATTGGACAATCCCACATTTCCAACGGAAAAACACATTAAAGGTCGTTTTTTTCTCACACCAGAAGTCGCCGAAGGTTCCGCCCACGCATGCAAAACGGAAGTCCGACACGAGGCAGACCATCAAGAGCGCGTCCGGCTGATAAAGTTTAATTATTGCACGTTACAAATAAGTTTATACTCTTTTATAGCCAGTATGTTTATAACAATTTCTACATTTTTTCTAGAGTAGATTTGTATACAGTGGATTTATTTTGTATTTTCGGGAGTTTACTGGCTAACACGTACATTTGCAACATCGGCCATTTACGCCATATTTATTATTTATATATTTATTTATTACGGCCACGCGTGCTCAACCTATCAGAATTATTATTAAGTCATTATAAATAAATAATTATAATATAATTGACTTATTTAGAATGAATTTATTTATAATCAATTAAGTGTCATAGTTTATTAATCTATCAAACAAAGATTGTACAGGGTAGTAGCAACCCGTACATCTTTGTGGTCCACCGAGCCAGATCTGAGTTAAGTTAGTCCTAAGTTTTTATTTTGCGATAACTAAGATTACAATATCAATTATATTTAATATTTTTTTGAATTAGGGCTTAGTTGTTGTATAATATAAAAATATTAACTATATATACTATACTAGCTTTTGCCCGCGGCTTCGCTCATATGGTCTGCCAAATTAAGATTAGTTACAGATCATTTTAAATATTTATTTTTCTAATATTGCTGAAAATATTTTTATTTAATTACTCGTCGTCATCTAAAGTTTCAGATGTCTAACTTCAAAACTGCCGGATTTCATACAATCTTCGCGCGTTGCGCATATAAGGCGCTCTATCACGCTCCATTCAGTAAATCTTATCGAGATAACTTTCAAACTATTCAGCCAAATTACTTATTGTGAAAGACAAAGTTTACCTACATAAAATACTTAAAGCGACAAATGTATTCATTGTTATAAGTGTTTGATAAATATACTAAAATGTGAATTGTAAAACAGTTACAAATTTATTCAATTTAACTCATTTGATCGCGTAGAGACACACCAAGCATAGCTCACTCCAACGCCCGCTGAGTGACTCTGAGTATTCTTATGAGACCCTTAGTCAGCGATATTTAATACAAAATGCTTAAATTAATAACTTATTTCAGTTGATACGAATTAATACTGCGACTAAATTTCTTTCCAATTTACTCATTATTCGATATCCATGTTCTTAAAATTTAGAAAAGGTAGGTAGTAAGTTATCCTTAAAAGACAGATAGATTGGTACAGCTTGTGAATAACATGAAATTAAATAATACAGTTACTATTGTACCTTATTAAACCACATGTAAACGGCCACAAGGAAAACCTCTGCACAAATAGATTAATGATTAACGCGTAAAGAAATTCCCATTCTACAATATAATAACACCTTAATTAATTTACCATGTTATCGTGTGTACAATAGCGAGGTTTGAACAAGTTAAATAACCGATACAGCTTGTCTAAGTTAAAATGGTATGGACATATTCTTCATCAACCAATGGACGTTCGCTGCTGGATCTCCACCCCATACGATATTTCGCCGCTTAGATTCGGCGGCTCGCCATGACATGTATGAGGTCGTCAAACCATAAGGGGAATTATCGACGCTGCGTTTTCCGGTTTGGGGTCACCATTCCAGCATGTTGAAACCCCAACGCCAATCGGTTCTCCATATTATATCCCACCCATCGCCATATAGATAATGCGATGGACATATAGAAAGAAAAACCAGTGGACGTTAGTCTGGGGATTCTCAAAGGAACCATAAGGTAAACGAAAACATAGCTTTGGTAACATTGGTTTGGTCACTAGGTGGATAGACGACCTTAGTAAGTTCACAAATAGTGCATGTTTTCTTAAAAAGCTCAACGATTCGCGTGCTTTTGCTCTTGTATTTTCTTAGAAAAATCTAGGTCTTTTTATTCTATATGTTGACCCGGTATAAAAGCTTCAATTTTGCCAAATTTTATTTCTATAACTCCAGCAGATTAGCTTTGAAAACAGACAGACAGACAGAGTTTCGCATTTATAATATAGTAGCGATTCAGCCACGCGTTGTTATGGCTCAGTTTGGTTTCTTGAAACAAAACAAAACTATCATTGAAAACTCAAAAAATCGCCCCGATCACGACTAAAGAGTGCAGGATTATCCGCTAGATCCATCTAAAAAATGTCTGAAAATTTCATGAAAATCCGCATAGTCATTCGGAGTCTATTAGAAACATACATAAAGTAAAGTAAAGTAACGGCCTGTTACTATCCCACTGCTGGGTATACGCCTCCTCTGACTTACCATGCTGCTCTAATGCGGATTGGTAGGTTGCACATATCCCTAGAATTCTCTAAAGGTTGCAGGCTCACGATGTTTTCCTTCACCGAAAAGCGTATGATAAATTGCATACAGATTAGACACATGAGTTTTTATAACAGAAAATTCATTGGACTTTTTTGGAAGGATCTCACGGTATCAGCCCTGGGCTATCACAACTACATACATACAGAAACATACTTACTTTTATATATAGATTTTTGATTTGGAGTAGACAAGGAAAATTATAAAAATGAAACTCACCAGCATTAAGTGATCCGATCACACACAAAAAGAACAACCAACAAACAAACATTTTAATTATAATATACAATATATAATAATATATTATCTAAAAGTTACGCGGTCACATTTGTGCCTAGCGCCAGTGGCGACATATTTTAAAATAAACGAAATATGTATTCCGCTGAAAAGTTAGTTACAGGGAAGAGTAAACTAATTGTAGATGCGACACATCATTCATTAGCATTCATGTACTAACCGCAATTTATTGCAATATGTACAATTAATTATTATAAAACAGTATGTTTGTGTGTACTTAAGTTTGTACACAAGTTTTACTTCTTTATAACAAAACTAGCTTTTATTCGCAACTTCGTTCACGTGGACCGTTCAGTCTTGGAATACAGTACAGTAGACAGTAGCTTCTGTCACTCACCGACCCTGCAAATACCTCCATCAAAATCAGATCGATCCGGGGGGTTAAGTTGCAATTAATATTAAACTTATTAACAATGGCGGATTCGCCGTGAAACGTAACAGACAGACAGATTTTCGCCTTTATAATATTAGTAAAGATAAGGATGTGTGTTCGTGTGTACTTATGTTTGTATAGAAATTTAGTTTTATAACCAAACGAAACCAAAAAAAATATACCTCGACTGAGAAATGCTCGAAATTTAAAAGAAAACTATAAAATAAGGAAATTAAAATTAAGCCAAAATGATTTTATTTCAAGTAAGCTTTTGCAAGCACTTTTTAATCGTCAAGGTCGTTCGGAATGTTGCTCTTACCGCGAAAAACCGGTAAGAAACTCGGCGGTCAATCTTTTAAACATTTTCACTTTACATTATTAAGCCGCAGTCTTAAAAAGCTTATAAAGCTCTATAAAGCTGACTATCTACTCTTATAAAACTGAAAAAGGATTTTCATATACAGGCATTTTTATTATCCAAATTATCTCAAATTTTGTAATAAGCTTCTCGTATAACCATATTTCTTACATTTAATAAAAACCTTTCTGCAGACTGGTCTAGTAATAGTAATAAAGGAACAATGATTGGATGTCATTAATAGAAATGTAACCAAAATTAAATTCATTATATATTTCTAATATTTGATTTAACACATATTTTAATTCATATATGACGTTTAGTGCTTACTACAGTACATTTAAAATCATCAAATTGAGTAAGCTGACCTGCCAAACAAGTGATACACTCTTAGTCCTGTCTCGTGCCTTACAAAAGTACGTAAATCGTCGTAAAACGTACTTGGACAAGATACCAATCACGAACTATTTACTGAGCTTTCTTGGAAGTAACATTTTCTGAACTAGCTTTTAAAATTAACATTTAAAAAAACTTGTAAAAGTCAATTACAATGAAGTAAGAAGTCAAAATATAGAGCGGTCTTATACACATATAAAAGTAAGATACGGCTTTGACATATTAATTAATGCTATTCATCTTTATTAGTATTGTTAATATTAAATTTTTCCCGATAACAAGCAACGAGTCCGCTTACAAGTAAACGAATCATCTGTCATTTATTTTTTATTTAGTTAGGCACAAAAGCAAGCAAAGGATAACGTCATATCCACATCGAACATAATCATTGTCACAAACAGGATGTGCCTTTGCAGTTATCAGGGGAAGCAGACTTTCCAGTGATATTCTGAATAGTATCAACTACCTACCACATCACAAACGAACAGATTTATACAAAACAGCTAATCTTATCTACCAAACATGTCATAGATAATGACTCATTTCAAAACTAACATTTTTGAGTAATTAGACATTCATTTCTTAATCATGCTTTAGAGATTATGGAGTTTTATTCCTGATCTGGTTAAAACCCTACACAACCCGTTTCTTTAAATTATTACGTGCTTAATAATAACACCGGCACACAAAAAAAAGTGGAAAGTACATATGACCGGACCGACCTTTTTTTTGTTCCACCTTACTGCCTGTAGACGAAGGCACAGGAATACTGGACACATGACGTCTGCACCCTCGTCAGCAGTAGCCGCTCTATGCAGCTTCAATGGATTCAATGGATCGCATTAGCCAACCGACCTAAGGATACGTATTTTGACCCACAGAATTCGAATTTAGGGTACATTCAGTTTGAGCCATACACCCTCAAAATTTCGAAATGCCTTTAACAGATGTATGTACTACATATGAAAATCGGCAGTTCTAGTGATATAAAATGTTGTGTTGAATTTTCTTTCATTGAAAACGAATTATGCTCTTAAACTTATTAAAGGAATGTTAGTAATGCTATTTATATGAAACAAACCGTTCTCATACGTTATACATGAGATAGAGATAGAGATAAGTAACCATATGTCCTATCAAACACCACCACGCTAATCGATTTCCGCCAATTGAAGCCAACTTAAATATTTTATTTATTAACCACCAATTCAAAATCATGTGCAACGAACACGTTGCTCCAGGTTCGATATCCATAGATAGGGTCACTCTTGTTGACAGGTACATTTAGCTAGGGCAGACGCTTGAACTAGGTAAAAACAATTTCGAGTGTGAGATTATGAGAAGAATCCAGCTAGGCTGGGCAGCATTCGGCAAGTTACTTTTATTTTTATTTTTTTATTTATTTATACTTTTATTGTACATCACACAAAAATTTACAACAAGATCGTAATACACTTATTTAAATGTACAAACTGGCGGTCTTATCGCTACATAGCGATCTCTTCCAGACAACCAGGTCGGAGAAAGGACATAGCTTTGGACAATGGGTGTAATATGGAAAACATATAAAAATATATACTGTACAAGTACATACTATATATATATATATATTTATATACTTATATGTACATACAAAAATATATAAAATAAACATACATATAATACATATATATAGTGTCGTCTTACAGATGTGACAGCAAACACAGCGACAAGTTACTGAGATGGTAACATACTCATGGACAAATAGTGCTCTTTAACAACTTACGTCGAATCTTCTCGTCACCCATTCCACAGAGTTTAAAGACAAAAGTATTAAACCAGTGTATCCTACCTGTCATGACTTACGATGCCGAAACATGGACACTAAGATTTAAGGAGGTCCACAAACTTAGTAAAGTCGCTCAGCGGGCTACGGAAAGAGCTGTGCTCGGGGTTTCTCTAAGGGATCATATTCGTAACGAAGTAATCCGTCAGAAAACTAGGGTCACCGACATAGCTCAGCGCATAAGCAAACTGAAGTGGCAATGGGCCGGCTATATCTGTCGAAGAACTGATGATCGTAGGGGTAGACGTGTTCTGGAGTGGAGACCGCGAATCGGAAAACATAGTGTAGGACACCCTGAGACTCGATGGAGCGACGACATACGTAGAACAGCGGCCAGTGGATGGAAGTAAAAAGCCCAGGATCGTGCTAAGTGGCGTAGAATTGGAGAGGCCTATGTCCAGCTGTGGACTGAAGTGGGCTCATGATGATGATGATGATGAACCACCAATTCAAACACATATAAATAGATATGTTGTTTACACATTATAAAATTGGATTTACTCGTCTACTTTCTATCAGCATTTAAGTCACAGACTAGAAAATATTTGTCTCAGGTAATTTAAATTAAATTTAGTAGCATCTACTTATTTTACCAAAAATTAATTATTTATATTTATATTGCATTTATTTATATTGCATCATTTTTTAACATTATGTATATAGTGTTTCGTAATTTTTCTTTTTCTTCCTTCCTTTTTTCATTATCCATTTCACTTCTTGACCTTTTCTTTCTGTTACTGACGGTTGACTGGAAGAGAGATCCCTTTTAGGGATAAGTCCGCCTTTGTACATTTTTTTTTCTTCTTTCTTTTGTATATTATTCTGTATTTACAATAAAGAAACAAATAAATAATAAAGATTTTTAATAACAAGACGTTATTATAATACAATCAAAATAATTTTTTTCAAGTAAGCTTTTGCACTTTGAATCGTCGAGGATCAATTTGATTAATGAAGTTAAAAACTGGTTCTGAATCTTGCTCTTACCAAGAAGAACCAAAAACATTAACCAGCAAGAAACTCGGCGGTAAATCTTGCAAACATTTTCAATTCACATCATTTGCTTTTAGCTGATTTGCATATTCAAACATTGTGTAATATGCTTTCCGTATACGTATATTCGTTACACTTAATTTAAACTATTCTGGAGATAACTTTAATATAGACTGCAGAATTTAATTGTAAAAGCGAAAACCGAGAACAACGAATGAGTTGCTAACTGCACTGAGTCGCGACACAGGAATCATAAGCTTCTTGTGACCTCTCTATTTACATTGGAACAAAAAGGAAGAGAAATTAATAAATTTAAAATTTATAAAAAATGTATTTATTAATTTAAATTCCGTACATTTTTCACACAAAACTTGACTATTGTTTGTGTAGTATAATTATTATGGTATGGTATCGAAATATAGAATAGGAAAGCTTTCTGGAAGTTGAGAAAAAAAAATAGTTTGATTTAAATATAAAGAAAATAAACTATGACGATGGTTAGAATTATTCAATCATCATTTTATCTGTAAGATAAAATATTACAATTTTTGCAAAGGCAGCACCGTTATACAACTGGCAGCACATACCGGAAACGCGGGTTAATTTGAAACAGTGACCTCGATTCTAAACATTACCCCGTTTCCACAATGTCACCCGGCATGGGGGCACAGCCTTCAAGCGTTATCATACGCCACTATCGACCCGCCGCTTTGTTCGCGCTTGCGCGCCATATATGCGGACAGTATGACGTTTGCCTGGAACTCAGTACCACGGATGTCGCGGACGTGTAAATATTACTGAAAATATTGGACGGGAACCAAATTGCCATCTTGCTATGAACGCGAAGCGCGGTGTTTGAATTTCGAATCGAAGAAGGCAAAGGTAAGCTTGAAAAGTCATAGACTACAGATTAAATAGCAATAAATATAAAAAAGGTAAACCAATTAGGTTGTAAGTTATCTTTGTGCTTATATAAGTACATGTGCGCATCATACACATATCTTGACATTAAAAAAGTATTATAAAACATTAAAAAAACATTTTAGCCGTCAAAATATCAATATTAAAAATATTTTACCCTTTCCTAGGACTATAATTAGAAGTCTTAGATAAAGTATTACGTCACGACAGTATTAAAGTGGATTGTATTTGTTATGCAACTTTAATTAGCTGAAACTGCATGCTTTAAGTGTTACCATCAGTAAAAATAACTTTAAAGTTATTTTTAATTATCAAAATTAATTTAAAATTAGTTTTTTAATTTTTTTCAAACTTAGTCACATGGTCTCTGCATGCTTTTAGTGTTACCATCAATAAAGACAACTTCAAAATTATTTTTAATTATCAGAACTGATTTTATAAATATTAAGACCTAACTTTTAAATTTTTTTTTTAAAGCTTAAGCACATGGTTATTGTTCCTTTTGTTACAGCTAACTGGGCTTACGTGATAGGCTTAATTACATCATAAGAGGTTTTACTTAAGACCTCTCACTATACAAGAATAGATGACCTTGTGTGATTTTTCCTAACGAATAGCTTGCTTTTAAGAAGTATTTAAAACCATAGATGGCATATCTTTTATATTTTTATTTAAATAAAATTGTTCTTTCGGAAAACTTCTATTAAAGTAACTTTGTAGACACTGCAAACATTTTGTTTAAAAAAACCATTTTTTTCATATAGTAGTAGCTGGTAAGAATTTAAAATGAATAATAATGTTATTTAATAAAGGATAACTAATATAAAGGATAATTATTCTTTCATCGCGGATTATAGCATGATAATAAGCTGTGATAGCCCAGAGGCGTCATCGTGCGACTCTTTCGAGAGGGTCACGTCTTCAAACCCCGGGCAGGAACCAAGGACTTTTTCTGTTCAATTTCAAAATCACAATATTCCTTATTCATATAAACATTTAATCAAGTGCTTTTGAAACGTCAACATCTACTGCTGGTTCGGAAAGCTGTTCCTACCGAGGAGAGCCAGCAAGAAACTGGAATGTTGCTCTTTTCAAATATAATTCTTATAACTAGTTACATTTAGTCAATACTATCTTGTACAGGGTAGAGGAGTAATAATAAATAATAATAATAAATATATGGGACATTTACACACACGGTCGTCCATCCCCAAAGTAAGTAACTGGTAAATATAGCTATATCCACGCATTCTAATCACCAATATAATCCTCAACAGTATATTAGGCTTTCTGTATCAGCCTCCCTTTACAGTGTTTTTGAACTGCTGTAATGGCAAAGATAAAATTGATTGCGGAATTGTTTGTATTAAGGACAAAGTAAAGTAATGCCTTATTCTATAAATGATCTTTTATTTAGCACTAACTGTGCCAGAGGCTTTACCCGCGTGGAAATCTGTGTGTCACAATTTTATTCCCGAATTAAAGTTTTTAACATAAAAGCAGTTATTGTGAGTCAACGATAAGAGATAGAGACATGCTGTCGCGAACTTATATGGAGCATTTTAATACATCTACAATTCTCTAGTACATTACTTTAGTATATCTGATGGTTTACGCGGCGCACGCGAGTAAATCTCCGAGCAGGCGAGTTTTTTTTACGCCCACGGGAACTCTTTATTTTTTTTTCTTTTAATGTACCTACTATAAACTTAAACCTTCCGGAAGAATTGCACTACCTTTGAGTAAAAGCAGTACAAAAATTGGTTCAGTACATTTTGAGAAAATCAATTACATACAGACGGACAGCTTTTGGGGACTTTGTTTTATAATAGGTACTATCTTGTAAACGCAACTTCGTTCGCGTGGACTGCAGTCTTATTATTTAAATAAACCGTAATACTTATACTAATTACGGTAAAACTGGGTTAATCTTGAAAGCTACACATATGCTGATGACTTTTATTTAGAAATTTTAGAGTTAAACAATTTTGTAGTACATTATTTTTGAATAACTTTCACTGTTTACTTAGCGCACGCAAGGAAAGCTTTCAATTTAGCCGTTTTCGCAATATTTTTTATTGCTGCTTAATTTAAAAAAAAAATTTTAATACTGTCTAGTAGTTCCCGAGATAAGCGCGTTAGAACAATCAAACAAACAAAACTGTTCAGCTTTGTATATTATTAGTATAGGTAGATTTAAAGGGAAAGAGTCACGTTATGATTCCGATAACAACAAATTAGTTAGCGTGTCAAGGCTCAGTGAGCAGTTAATTTGAAGGGGATTTGTTTAACATGATTATACAATTACAAATTAAAGCCGTATTAAGGGCAATTTAGGTGAAAAAGCCCAATGACGTATTATTAAACATATGTATTTGACTGGTTGGTGCATTTGGTCGAGGCCTTCACCTCTACGGGTCGCGGGCTCAATTCCCGACGAGGATCAACCTTTTTTGTACCTTTATACCCCTAATCTTGTTGAACTCTCAAGTAAGTTTGCCTGTAAGGGATTTTATAATGAAAATTCCGCAATCGATTTTGTCTTTGCCACCACAGCAGTTTAAAAACATTGTTAAAATGAGGCTGATACAATAAACCTACTATACTATTGAGATATAGATAATAAGAATGCGTGGATATAGATTCCTCTATCATTACAAGATAGTAATGATCAAATGTAACTAGTTATAAGAACTATATTTAAAAAGAGCAACCACCGAGTTTCTTGCTGGCTCTTCTCGGTAGGAACAGCTTTCCGATCCAGCAGTAGAGTTGACCAGCAGCACTTGTTTATAAGTTTACTTGGATAAAGAATATTTTGAATTTGAATTTGAATTTCTAAGAATTTACTATTAGTAATAAGGCCGCCTTTGCACTACTTACAATTATTAGTAAGATTTTTTGTACTTGTTCTATTTTAGTTTGTGCAATAAAGTATTTTTATTATTATTATTATTATTTCCTAAAAACAAGTTGCTGGCTCTTCGAGTCTGAGTCGATATGTAGACAGCCTATTCTGCCCTTATCCCATTCTTATTGGGTTCGACACATGTTATAAACATGTTTTACTTGCAGGCATTATAACAGAACTACCTCGCTATAATCCGCACGGGTTAAGTGAATGCATGCAAAGCATTTTGCCTGCTTCATACAGATTAATATGAAGCAGGCAAAATTTACGAACCTTAGACATGCAGGACAAGTCACCACACGCACCCCAAGGCTCCTCCACCAGCAACAAAGCACACAAGCAGCACACACAACTACTACCACAATCTCGACGATCGTTTCGCTCCGAAACGTATCGCCTACCCTCCTGATGATGCTTCGGTTAGCTTTGCATGCATTCGCTTAACCCGTGCGGATTATAGCGAGGTAGTTCTCTTACAGTGCCTGTAATATGGAATTCCGCAAAGTAACGCCTGCTTCTATAAAACATGTTTTACTTGATTTGGCTAGGTATTTTACGACGTGACGTCAACTTAACTTAGTCGCCTTTTACGACACCTCGGTAAGAAATGAGGGTGGTCTATTCTACTCGGCCGGATACCAATCGGCACGTCATTTTACCTTAGTCGCTTTTTACGACACCTCGGTAAGAAATGAGGGTGGTCTGTTCTACTCAGCCGAATACTACACGGCGGGTCAACTTACCTTAGTCACCTTTTACGACACCTCGGTAAGAAATGCGGGTGGTCTATTCTACTCAGCCGGATACTACACGGCGATATATATGTAGACACATAGAATTTTAAATACATACTGTATTCAAAATTATATATGTACCCGCAACTTCGCGTGGACTGTAGTCTTGGAATAAACAGTAGCTGTAGATAGACAGTCTCTTACCCTGCAATTATCTCTATCACAAAACCTAAAAATCCTATAAAGTTTGGTTGCCATCGGAGCATTTTTTTAATGATACTTTTGTCTCGAGGGAATATCGAAACCAGGCTGAGCAACGCACACAGCAACGCGTGGCCAGACCGCCAGTAATTTATAAAAGTGGAGATTTCTTTCTGAATTTAATTTAACCACGCCCTTCACCGAAACCATTGTATTTGCCGAATTTTTCCGGGTTTTGCCAGTTTTATTGAATGAGCCATGCTTCAATTAGTTTTGAATTTAATTACTTACCACCCTAGATGCTAACGATAGTAGTTTCGTGACTAAAACACACCCGCTATGACCCGTTATATGTTTGTGTCAAATAATCTATATTATTATAAGCCAAAGTCCCCAAAAGCAGTATGTCTGTAAGTGATCGATTTTTTCAAAATCTACTGAACAGATTTTTGTACGGTTCATTTAAATACACCAATTTCCACGAAGCCGTAATAACTGTTAGTCACAGCTAGTAGGTATTACAATAAAGTCTTTATCCATCGCTCTCGTTTTCTCTTTTTATTTAATGAGACAAGTGTACGAGTTTCCCGCCGTGTGGTATCCGGCTGAGATAGAATAGAACAGACCACCCTCATTCCTTACCGAGGTGTCGTAAAAGGCGACTAAGGTAAGTTGACCCACCGTGTGGTATCCGGTAGAGTAGAAGTCGAATAGAAGTCGTCAAGCAGGCGACCGGTCGTAAAATACGTAGCCAAATCATGTGACAACATGTTAACATGTTGTGCCGACCCCACTTAGAGTGGGATAAGGGCAGGAGGATGATGATGAAGTGTACGTGTAAGTTTCATTTTCTCTCTTTATGTGTTGTGACACTATCACTTACAGATCTACCTATGGCTACCCTAATTTAGTATAATAGCGCTATGCTATCACTACAGTATACATCAGCTCTACTTAAAACACATTGTCATTGGTAACTCGATTTATTCGCGATATGACTCGTATTTTTACATATTAATAAGTATGAATCACGAAAGTTTAAAATCTACCATATCAAATTATAATCAACTAAGTATCGATTAAGTGTCGCAATTTATCAATTAAACATAACAACCAAAGATTGTACAGGGTAGAAACAGCCCTTACAATCTCCCCTTCTTTGAACATGTTCATGTTGTCCAAGTAGGTATAATTTATATTTATTTTATACTTACGTTTTATACAGGGGTTTTACTACTCGTTGAACATGTTGGCTTCGTTAAACATAATGGGCGCCCTATAAAATTAACCGTCTTTATTTTTATTGTTGCGTTGACCTTTATATTAACACGATTACCGAAGAAAATCTAGGTAAATATTTTACCCTCACACAAAGGTTAATAAATGTTTATTTATAATATAACAAAGGAAAGGAAATAGGGACTTTTAGGCCCGGTTGTAATAGTTTGAGGTGTGGCTCTAAAAAGCGGTATATCTTCAAAATAATTAAAAAAATGAGCACAATTTGCAATATGGAAATGGAAAAACCTTTAAAAATGTGCCTGGCACAAATTCAAAATATTCTTTATTCAAGTAAACTTGTAAACAATTGCTTTTGAATCGTCAACTCTACTGCTAGTTTGGAAAGGTGTACCGTTTTTATAATAAAATAACAACCATCAACTAAACTTCACTCTAACACAAACCCTTGGTAAGTGAACAACTCGATAACTTAAAATACTTCCACTTAGGTTCCACTGTATTTTCATTTGTTACTAAATCAACGCCAAGCAAAGTGGCTGGTTATACTCCTCGGTTTTCTGTATAACCTGCCGCAGCGTGAATATGTGGTCTATGGTACTATGCACTTTTCGGAAACCGGCTTGTTCATTGATCACTCAGCAGATCGTGAAATACTTCCGTATGGTTTAGGTAATTAGTACATATATGTAAATTATGTTGAAGAGATCGTGAGTTGTAAAAAAACTTGCTTGCTGGGAGCTTTAGTCGCGTGCGCTGCGTCAACCAGCAGAGATACGTTAAAGTAATGTACTAGAGAATTGTAGATCTATAAAAATACTACAAAAAGTCTTACGGGATAGCATGTCTTTATCTCTTATGGTTAACTCACAATAACTATTTTTATGTTTAAAATTTGAATTCTAGAAAAAAAATGTGACACGCCGATTTTCACGCGGGTGAAGCCGCTGGCACAATTAGTAAAAGTATAAACGTTCAAAACTCTACATATTTAATATTTACTAAATAAACATTGGAAAAGAAAAATACTCGAAAGATATATTAATTTACAATATTTTAATGAACGGAGCACGTTACGTTGCAGACGACCTCAGTCCCCCCTGTCAAAGCTCTTGACGCTAAGCAAGACCCTCGTATACGAACGTATTCTATTACTCCACGGCACGGCTCCATGACATATATATACATATATATGTCGGAGTACTTAGAATTAGAAGGATATAGACAAGATATATTGTTTTAGGATAGGCTATTGATTATAACGTACGGTGAAAACCTACGAAAAAGGCACTAGGATATAAAACAGGAATAGCCGGATCAACAGTTAATTATAATTTTATGTCTTACGAAATATTGTTATGGGGTAAATGCACGGACATTTAAAAAATCGTCACAAAGAGCTTTATATAACTTGTATAGTACCCTATTTTAGAATAATTATTATATTAAAAGGAGGATTATTTGTTAAAGTAGAGAAATGTTAGTCGATAAAGCTCATCAATTTTAATTAGTTTTATAATTTTAATTTTTTTTAATTAGTTCACAAAACTGACATACAATTGAAAAAATCGAATATTCAACATAAGTTGTCGCTTACAATAAATGGTCTTCTTGATGCGAACTTAGCATGCTTACAGGGTACTATACATATTATATTAAAGTAAATTTATATGTAACATTTATATTATATTACAAAATATTATTAATATATAAAAAGTGAAAGTCGTAAAATTTTTAACTTAAATAAATAAATATATAGATCAATAGCGTCTTTTCCTTTTAATGGTATTAACAGAGTCATGGAAGATATCTATATCCACGAACTGCATTCGCAATTGACAACATAAGATACACGGGACTGTGCTGGCCAAGAATTGTCCTCGTTAGTGGCAAATGAAAAGATTTGCGATTGCATGATCGACTACCCTCCCGAGGTACACGCTCGAGAAAGTCTGGTGAATCAATTAGACCACATAAGATGTTTTTTTAAGCTGCGAAATTCATTATCCCATGTGAATAGCGTAATTTCGCGCCTTATTGCATACCACATTCGACTCATCTTTTATTCATAGCATTGCAGCCGACAACGTTATTGTCATTCAAATTCAATTTTAAAGTAAGTACTTAAATGCATTTCACTCCATCGTTCAGCAATTTCGACATTTTTATTTTTTAACAGTATCCATTATTGTTAGTTCTAATAGACTCGATTCCAGACTCGCACGAAATAAATGTGGCATTAAAAAAAGCGGTCGTAAAATAAGTAGCCAAATCACGTGACAATATGTTCATAACGTGTTGTGCCGACCCCACTTACAATGGAATAAGGGCAGGAGGATGATGAATATCATAGAGTTGTTATATTAGAGTAGCGATGCCAGCCAAAAATGTGCGCTATTACAATGAAGAGTAAGAAAATGAAGGTGTATATATCTTTCTCTCTTTTTTATGTTAGACTAAGATAAGTATCCAAGTTTAATCTTCCCTCTCATTATTTGTGTCACTATCATTTACAGGCATGTCTACTCCTCCTCTCCTCTAGTATAATAACTCTATGCCATCACTACATCGAATCAATGCACAATAAATATCTGGGCATCCAATAAATGGCTCGATTTCAGGCAGGAGTTTGTCTCTGACAGCCTACACCGCTTTTTAAAAGCTTTTATTCAACTTTCTATGTATATATTGATTTAATATTTGATAGTTCTCATACTTAAAACATGCAGGATTCAATTCTCAACTACCGCAACCACAATACAAAAGCACTACACACGTTGACTATCATGAACTCAATAATCCAAAAGTAATAATAAAATTATTTTGCTATAATCCGAGATACAGTAAATAGAAAATATATATAGTGTTAAATGTATAGTGGACTATGCGTATTTTCAAACCCGATACATGCAGGATTCGTAAAAGCACATGCACAAACCTCCACCACTTCCACCACAATACACAAGCACTACACACGTTCACTATCACAAACTCAACAATCGTTTCGCCCCGCAACCGAAGCATCATCAGGAGATAGACTCCACGAGCAAATCGCAAAGCGAGGCGTCACCCAAGTAAGCAAATTATTATACAAATTGGTTCAACCCCTTTCCATTTATTTTGCCTCCGAACACGTTGTAACATGAAATAAAATCTTGAAGAAACTTGCTTGAACTTACATTTGTATTATGGATCTCCACAAAGTACTGCCTAATTCTATAAATAGTATATTTTAAATTTGATTACTTATTGCATTATTGGGCCGCATAAATCAGAACTACAATTTACATGACCCGTTCAAATAAAGTGCCGGCTTCCTTTGTTTCGGTTCGAGTAGGCACCCTAAAGTCCTACAACCGACGGTATTAAAATATTTACGACCTTTGTCGACTAACAATGGCCGTTCAGTTAAAAATTTGAACGAAGTCACGAGCGTTGTTTATGAATATTTTCTTCAGAAGCGCGAAATGTTTTTGTGCATAATTGTTTACCCATTTAGAGATTTTTTTTTACTCGAACGTATTTTTAATAGGCTTCCTTTTTTCCCGGAAGTTATGATAGAATTATTGCTATATTTCGAGTTTGTCAAGAGAATAACATATATCGCTTGCTAATTATTAAAGTGACCTAATTCAAAAAAGTTGTTTTGTGGCAAATTGCAATAAGGCGTAGACTAGCGCTTAAAAAACTCGTGAGAGTTTGAGAGCCACAAGTTGGAAGGGCAGTAAAACAGTAGTTTTTTCAATAGTTCGATGCGTGCTGTGATAGACGGCATTGAAATAAGGATTACAATGTATCTAACTCAATTAAGCCTAATTTTGAATTAGGTCACTTTAATACGAAACGTGCGATATGCTACGTGTAGGAAGCAGCCAACGTTGACATATCTTATATGTATAAATTCAGAATATTCTTTATTCAAGCAAACATGTAAATAAATGCTTTAGAATCGTCAACTCTACCGCTGGTTCGGAAAGTTGTTCCTACCGAGAAGAGCCAGCAAGAAACTCGGCGGTTACTGTTTTCAAATATAATTTTTACAACTATCTTGTACAGGGTACTCCTCTACCCTGTAGAGTAGCTATATACACGCATTCTTATCATCTATATAATCCTCAATAGTATAGTAGGCATTTTGTATCAGCCTCCCTTTAACAGTGTCTTTAAACTGCTGTAATGGCAAAGATAAAAGTGATTGCGGAATTTTTTTATATACAAATTCAAATTCAAAATATTCTTTATTCGAGTAAACTTGTAAACAAGTACTTTTGAATCGTCAAAATCTACTGCTGGTTCGGATAGCTGTTCCTACCGAGAAGAACCAGCAAGAAACTCGGTGGATACTCCTTTCAAATAAAATTCTTATAACTAGTTACATTTGGTTATTACTATCTTACAAGGTAGAGGAGTAGCTATATCCACACATTCTTATCATCAATATAATCCTCAACAGTATAGTAGGCTTTCTGTATCAGCCTCCCTTTAACAGTGTTTTTAAACTGCTGTAATGGCAAAGATAAAATTGCGGAACTTTATTATAGAATCCTATACCCAAGGTATATAAGGTCCAGTTAACATAGATTTCATAACAAACACGGATTTATAGCAAAATAATTTTATTATAACTTCTAAACTATCAAATTCCGCATAGTAACGCCTGCCTCTCTAAATCCCTTTTCCCATTAAGCAAGGTCGATCTACCGAAAATAAAGCGTAGCGTAACGCGAGTGCTAAAGAGACTCAAAACTTGGAAGAGCAGAGCAATACCACTATTTTTATTTAATAGTCCGTAGCATGATGTCATAAATGTCATTGAAATAAGCAATGTATCTAACTCAATTAAGACTAATTTTAAATTCGGCCACTTTAATACTAAGCTCGTAAGCCGTGTGGTATCCGGCAGAATAGAATAGACCACCCTCATTTCTTACCGAGGTGTCGTAAAAGGCGACTAAGGTAAGTTATAAGGATAATCTTGACGATGTGAATAATGCTTTGTTTCAAATATCTCACTGGTTTACTACAAATAACCTACTTTTAAACGCAAAAAA
Organism: Morpho deidamia; assembly: GCA_947086505.1. Lineage (NCBI taxonomy): Eukaryota > Metazoa > Arthropoda > Insecta > Lepidoptera > Nymphalidae > Morpho > Morpho deidamia. Next base: position 11,126,925 of record CAMTZC010000008.1, read on the forward strand.
GACTAAATACGTAGAGTTTTCACTACTTAATGAAACCAGAGAGGCAAAAAATGTTGTATTAAATAATGAAACATTAAAGAAAGAAGATACAACTGTGTTTTTAGTAATGACCTTGGATATAAAGATCCAATGGGGCCCCCATATATCAAACCTTTGTGGAAAACTTAGTTCCGCGGCCTACGCTGTTAGGAAAATAAGACAATTAGCTGATGTTGAAACAGCAAAACTTGTTTATTTTTCCTATTTTCATAGCATTATGTCATATGGAATCATGCTATGGGGTACAGCGGCTGATATTCACAGGGTCTTCGTTTTACAAAAAAGAGCTATTCGTGGTATTTATAATATGAAACCTCGTGATACTTTAAGGGAGAAATTCAAAGAAATAGGCGTCATGACTGTAGCTTCTCAATATATCTATAGTAATATACTATTTGTAAGAAACAATATTCACCTTTATAGTAAGAATAGTGATAGATACGACAGACACACTAGAAACCGGAATAAACTAATGACGCCAAGGTTGCGCCTCCAAAAGGTGCGAAAATCATTTGTCGGTCTCGGTACACGTTTTTATAATAAAATTCCTCAACATTATCTAGACTTGCCTTTACACAAGTTTAGAAATTATCTTAAAACGATGCTGCTACATAAAGCTTACTATACAATTGAAGATTATTTGAGTGATAGTAGCATATCTTAACTGCAGTCAGCTACGCACCAAGCTGCAACGATTATTTGTAACCATCAATCAAATTGTAAAAAAATATATATTTAAAAAAAAAAGGCCGCCGAGTTTCTTGCTGGTTCTTCTCGGTAGGAGCAAACTTCCGAATCAGTGGTACAGTGGGATACCCCACTTACAGTGGGATAAGGGCAGGAGAATGATGATGATGATGACTTTAATACTAAGCGTTAAATATATATGTGTATTCCATTCGTCTGACGCCCATAATACAAGTATTAAGTTACTTCGAGGACGGACGACCGTATATGTAAATGGCATAAAGTATGCCATTTACATATACGGTCGTCTTTCGGTCGGCTTTCCAGTTAACATTAAATCGTTAAAAGTTATATTAAACTTTACGGTTAGGTATAAAACACGCACAGGGTTAACTACAGCTACATAATTGTTCCAAGGTTGCCATTGTTAAATAAAAACTTGATAATGAAAAGTTTGAAAATGGCGTACACTGTGAGATATTAGAAAAATGAAACAATATCGCAAAAGTAATATTAAAATTATTTTGATAAAATCTAAAATGTGATAAGGTAAATAGGAAATATATATAAAATGCTAAAAGTAAAGTGGACTTTTTAATACCTGGATCATGCAGCATTCGTTTAAACACATGCACAAACCTTCACCACCGCCACCGCAATACACAAGCACTACACACGTTCACTATCACAAACTCAACAATCGTTTCGCCCCGCAACCGAAGCATCATATGGAAATAGACTCCACGACACGAGACGTTATCGCGGATTATAGCAAAAAAAATTTACTATTACTTTTGTATTTTGGACCTTCGCAAAGTAACGCCTAATTATATTAATTATTTGAAGCAATATCAAATTAATTTGCATGTTGTAAACTAATCGGAAATGGTCAAATGAATTTGTGTGTTTTGGCGCGTGCGTGCGTGCAAATGTGTGTACGAGTTAGTGTGTCTTTGTACCGCTTTCACGCAATGACTAAATGAATTTTGGTGAAATTTTCCATACATTAAGGTTTTCAGTAAGGAAATCATTATTCGCCTGCCCTTATTCCACTTTAAATGGGGTCGGCACGTTGTATAAACAATTTGTTACATGTTTTGGCTAGTTATTTTACGACCGGCCGCCAGCTTGACATCAACTTACCTTAGTCGCCTTTTTACGACACCTCGGTAAGAAATGAGGATGGTCTATTCTATTCTGCCGGATATCACACAGCACTTAGCTTAGTCGCCTTGTACGACACCTCGGTAAGAAATGAGAATGGCTCATTTTACTCAACCGGATATCGCACAGCACTAACCTTAGTCACATTTTACGATACCTCGGTAAGAAATGAGGTTGGTCTATTCTACTCAGCGGATATCGCACGGCAATTACCTTAATCGCCTTTTACGACACCATAGTAAGAAATGAGGTTGGCCTGTTCTACTCAGGCAGATACCAAACAGGGAGTCAACTTACCTTAGTCGCCTTTTACGACACCTTGCTGAGTAGTGATATATGTATGTAGGTGGTATATTCTACTCAGCCGGATACTACACGAGGGGAATACGACATAATTCAGCGTAATATTTGTGTTTTGATTTTCCTTTTACAAGTACTAGTTTAAAATAACCAAGTCTCATTCATATTAATTGTTCCAGAAGCAGCAACATGATCGATCCAAGCTCCTCTGAGGAAGATAGCGATGACGAACATAAGAAACAACCGACCAAATTACCAGGTATGATGATCGTCCAAACTGCTTTACATTCCCAGTTAGACATTTATCTCTTTAAGATAATTCCATATCTTGTGTTGTCCATTAAAATCATACAGCTTTTAAAACTTTCTGAACTTCCTGCTTTGCGCTACAAAACTACGTGAGTACGGTTTGGGAATAAAATTCTATAATTACGCAATCTATTTTAGCTTTGCCAGTATATCAGTTTTAAAAAAACTATTAATAGGAGGCTTATGCAGAAAGCCTTAGCCTCGACTCCGTAACATTTATGTCTCTTCTCTACACTATACTTTTTCATCCTAATATAGTTCTCTATCTTAAAGAGTCCTTTGCTCTACTGTGCTCGAACTCTCTTCCTTGTGTTACTCTTCGTTCGCAAACCGATAACAGACTTAATACGCCGGCTAGTAATTCCAAAGTATATAGGGAGTCTTTTACAGTAAAAGCTGAGAAACTGTGGAATGTACTTCCACGGCATATAAGATATTCAAAATATTTAGGAATTTTTAAACATCGCTTAAAGAAGCTTCGGGAGACCTCTCTTGTATTATTAGAATTACCCTCATATAATTACTATTCGTGATAAGAGCAACCACTGAGTTTCTTGCCAGTTCTCAGTAGATGACTGCGTTCCGTAATAGTGGTAGAATCTTTCTGTGATAATTCTAAATTATTATTAACTTAACTTGCCATGACTTGTTCAGCCTGTTCCATATGTCATAGCTATACGCTTATCTTTTGTGTTGATGTATTTTTTGCAGCATTTTCTACATCCATAATACCCACTTCTATAAATTATACTTTTATAAAATTCAATACTTTCATGTAACTAGAGATCATCATCATCATCATCCCTATTTCAATCCAAAAACCAACCTGTATTCGTTTGAATCTTTAGATTTTTTGAAGCGATACCGCGATTTGGCAGCGTTCCAAAGTTACGTAAGCCAATCTACTTACTGAGTATACTATATGAGACTAATATATGCTAAGTGCTTTCAAGCTTATTGGGCATATTTGAGTTTTGATTAATAATGAGAGCTCTACTCGGGTCACTACCCGAGTAGAGCTCTCATTATTAAAGGAAAATGGTGAAACTGTGTGATAAAAATTTATAGGCTAATTTGTATTTTCAATGTATGACGCAACTTTGTTTCGATAACATTTCTGCATTTGTTTCACCCGTTATTCCGCATTAGAAAAACACGGTAGGCCTAAGCTGCAATCCTTTAGTCCACAAGGAAGGTCGTACGACCAACGACTTGACCAAACCGTACCTGCCTATAATACGAGTACTATGCATTTACAATTTACGTCCGCGTGTTTCCCTGCGAGAGATTCCTTTTATTGTTAGCCTTTATATGACATAATTCGTGGAAACTTTATTGTATATATATATTTTTACTAGCTATTAATTCTTATTACGTAAAAATTTTTCCCCTTCATTAAATAAAATATAATCAGTGCAAACGAAGTCAAATGTGAGACTATCTGAAACAAGTCAAGTTCAAAAAGCTTTTGACAATATTTCATATCCCTACTGTTGACCGTTGAAGTCATTAATAAACATTATTATAATCGGAACTGGACCAGTATGTCAAATTTCATATATATGATATATGATCAAATTTAACTTGCAAGATTCCTCCTCCACATACATACACGGCAATTTAAATAAAAGCTTTTATAAAGCTACCAGTCTGTCCGTGCATCATCTCCACAGGACGTATTTGTTCTTTATCTATCATTTTCCTGGCAAACAATAGGCATTTGTCTTTCCTTGTATCCCATCGCGTGAGTGATATTCCGTATTTTAAGCCTATGAATCAGAAGAGAGGTTAATTTTTTAATAAAGTGCAATACGATGAAAGTAAAGTACTGGCCTGTTTAATTCACGTATCTGGGCAAAAGTTTTATCGCTATTTAATAGAGAATGGTTGGATCTCAAATCCAATTCACTGTACCAATGTCTTATTCTTATTTTTTACCGACGCTGCGTTTTCCGGTGCGATGTCGCCATTCCATCACCTTAAGACCCTTAATGCCGAGAAATTCTACGTATTACGTACCCCGCCCATTGCATCTTCAACTTCGCGTCACGATGAGCTATGCCGGTTACTCTAGTTTTTCTACGGATGTCCTCATTTCAGATACTCTGAGCATAGCTCGCTCCACCACCCACTCAGCCTTTCAGGGCCTTGTTCGGCCCATAGTCAGCGACAAAAAATTAAACCATTTTGTGATGTGATTTGGCAATGTATTTTACGGCTGGTCGCCTGCCTGACGTGGCCTTTTACGACACCTTGGTAAGAAATGAGAATGGTCTATTCAACTCAGCCGGATGTCACACGGCGCCGGCCTGCTTAATTCACGTAGCTGGGAAAAAGTGTAAGTTCTTTTTTTAAAAGAAAATGGTTGGACCTTGATATCAATACAATTCCAATGTGGATTGGTAAATTACATAATTCACAAGGACTCTTCAGACACATGAACAATAAATGTTACTCGACTTTTTTCGATTCCAACATATACTTATAATATGAAATCATACAAACATCAACAAATCATCGTTAGATTGTATGAAAACCGTGAATCGATAAAGCAAAGGGGTGTTTCATCATTCATAGAAAAGCCAATAACTGCTGTTTCCGCTGATTCGAAGGCCATCGGCGATACGACTTCCTGTATTTAGTCATATTAAATTGGAAACCAATTTATTAAAGCGATATTTTAATAATCACAAATAAATAATTTTTTCCTAACACGAATGGTCCCAAGAATGCTGGCAATGTTTCCGCGTTGAATCGCTAAGCTGATTCTTTGTGCGAAAACGAGCCAGCCCTCTTGTCACTTGCAGAGACAATTTACCTATATTTATTTTAGGTTTAAAAATGGATAAAAAAATTAAATTTTGACTCCATTGCCTCAACTGCAAACGGCACAAATATATAATACCCAATGAGAGATGCATACTTTCAGCCATAGATTCAGGCCATTTCCGTTGCAACTCCAGGTCTTGATGCCGTTTCCCTGATATGGGACGAGGCTAACGTATTAACGCATGTCGCGTCTCACATTAAGGCCCGTCCCCTTTCCCAAGGAACCATCGTCATACCGCCTGGTCTCTTGCTATCATCCCGACTTATCCCCGCAGACTTAAGAAGAGCAGGAATATCGATGGTAGCAAAAGATCTATAAACATATCAAAATTCAATTCAATTCAAAATATTCTTTATTCAAGAAAACTTGTAAACAAGTGCTTTTGAATCGTCAACATCTACTGCTGGTTCGGAAAGCTGTTCCTACCGAGAAGAACCAGCAAGAAACTCGGCGGTTGCTCTTTTCCAACAATAATTTTTATCACTAGTTACAAATAGTTATAAATGTCTTGTACAGGGTTGAAGAGAAGCTATATCCACGCATTCTTATCTTCTAGGTAATCTTCAATAGTATAATAGGTTTTCTGAATTAACCTTTTTTTAATAGTATTTCTAAACTGCTGTAATGGTAAAGTTAAAGTAGATTGTGGAATTTTATTATAGAATCTTATACTCAAACCCACAAACGAATTACAAACTTTTGCAACGCGCAAAGCAGGAACCGCAAGTTTATGTCGGTGCCTACTTTGTCTATTATATACATCGCCAATCCTTTTATAATTATTTATATTCATACGTACAAAAATTAAATTACTAAAATATACTGTGAAGCCAATGTAAGAATACCTGTTTCCTTGAACTTCTCTCGCAGGGAATCGCGCGTACTTAAAATGTAAATGCCACGTATGGCTCTTTTTTGTAATACAAAAATTTTTTCAATGTCCGTGCATTTACCCCATAACAATATTCCACTGTTCTTATTCTGTTTCAACATCTGTTATCCGTCTTATCTTTCGGACAGCGTAAGGCGCTGAACTGAGTTTCCCGAGGGTTGTTATGTGCGTGCTCCATTGGAGTTTTGAATCCAAGGTCACTCCCAAAAATACAGTTGTATCTTCCGTTTTTAGTGGCACATTATTAATGAAGAGCTTATTTGCTATTTTAGCAGCATTAGGCAGTGCAAATTCTATACATTTTGTTTTTGTTGAATTCAGTACTAAATTATTTAGCCTGAACCAACAAGCTAATTGCGACAAACCACTATTTACTTCGTCAATATTATCGTCATTTCTATTTACTTTAAATATCAAAGATGTATCATCAGCAAATAGAGTTATATCGCAAATATTATGAATAAAATATGGTAAATCATTTACATACACTAAAAACGGAAAAGGACCAAGGATTGATCCTTGAGGCACACCCATAACTAAGGCCGATCCGGATGACTGCACATCATTAACGCACACTCGATAAATTTACAGTACCTGAGAAAGAAAATTGTTAATTTGGATTACTATAATTTTATATTTTGTTAAATAAATAAATGTTTTTGATTTCTTTGGAGTTATATTTAAATTTTGTTCCACAGTAGTACCTCCAGGCGGGTTAACTGGAGGCCGACCATCAGTTAGAGGCAAACCGGAACTTCCTAGAGGCTCCACAGCTGGTCTTCCAGGTAATTTATTAATCATTACATATTATAATGTGGACTAACGTTCTCAAAAAGCTTCCTAAACGCTGGCAATCCGAATTAGATGGGCAGCGTTTGGGTAGAGAGAATCTGGGAATTATGTTATCTTCCAACCCGCATTGTAGTAGCTTTTTAGCTCCAATCCTTCTCCCCAAAAATGGAGAGGAAACCTATACCCAGAAGTCATAAATTAAAGTTAAAATTCAAAATATTCTTTATTCAAGTAAAGTTGTAAACAAGGGCTTTTGAATCGTCAACTCTACAACCGGTTCGGAAAGCCGTTCCTACCGAGAAGAGCCAGTAAGAAACTCGCCGGTTGCTCTTTTCAAATTATAATTCTTATTACTAGTTACATATAGTTATTAATGTCTTGCACAGGGTCGAAGAGTAGCTATATCCACGCGTTCTTATCCTCAATAGTATAGTTAGTAGGCTTCTGTATTAGACTTTTTTAAATACTGTTTTTAAACTGCTGTAATGGTAAAGTTAAAGTAGAATTTTACTAAAGAATCTTATATCCAAACGCACAAAATAAGTAAAAATTTACATAATATCAGCTACGTCTTGTTACTAGGAATTATTTGTGAAAGCAATTGATTTTATTAAGCCAATTTATTAAAAATGAACGAATACGTCAATATTGATCCTGATTTTCCTGGATGTAGCAAGAGTTGATTATTATCCCAAAACGGCTATTTCCACTTTTCCGATAAATAACGAAGTTTACATTGTGCGAAATTGTGCTTTGCTGAACGTGAATAGACGATATTCGTTTCATGAATCACTATATTCGATAAAAGTTATACCTGCGATTTTTTTAATGTGTAGACACCGGCTCTACTCACGTCTTATTTTATTGGATTAGCCCGACTATTTTCGAGTCCATCCAGAGCCCTTATTCCCTAACATATGTTTTTATCGAAAAACTCTTTGTTATCCGTCTGGTGGATTTCAAATCAAGATGCGAGAGTCACACGGTATCACTGTCTGGCTATGAGAGCTTTTGTTATATGATGAATGAGTAGACATAAATATGGTAATTCAGTATAAACCCACAGGGGCAAGTCCTCTTACGACCGCGCCGCTTGCAGCCCCCCTCCACCCTGCCACCAGGCAAAGGGAGGCGGCTGCACTCGCCCCCCCACAGCACGCGTAAGTATCGCTACTTTCAACTCGGAAAAACCTTTCGTCATTCAAAAGTAATAAGTAATAGTTAATTATAAAAATAAGGGACAAAATATGTGCAGAATTACAATTAGTACTATGAGTATTATGTATATTAGTACATGATAGGAAAGAATGGAATAGAAAACCTATTCTGCCTACCAAAGTTAGGCCTCGTGTCACGGGAGTTTGTATGCCGTGCGTTAAAAAAAGCGTTGAAATGAAACACATTGGTATACAGATATCTGTTCATACAACAGCGTTGTAATTTTTAAAACGCCGCGTATTTTATCAATCAGTGTTCCATTTTAGGCGTTAGGCTTAGGGTTGTAAGCCAAATAGACCATAGGAAACTTATTATTATAAGCATCTATGTAAATTATCCTCTTTTCATTTAGAGGATGTACCCTGAATTGCTAATAATTTTGCTCTAATTATTTCCACGTTTTACTAATGCGAGAGAAGTGACAAGAGTGATTTAAAAACGTTCGTATGGAAAGTTACATAAAGCGATGAAATAAAACGCTTGCGCGGAGTTTTAACGCATCGTATTTTTACCTCCCGTGTGTAAGAGGCCTTAAAACGGGATAAGGGCAGGAGAATTAAGATAAAATTTTAATAGATAAGTATGTAAAATTAATAAATAAATATGGCGCGTTGGGTAGTACTTTATTTGAAAAAAGCTCTTTATATGTAACAATATGAAATTCACACACTTTTAACAATTAACAATTTAAAATAATTACACTGCCGTGTAATTATTCTTGGTTAATGTATACAGACAGGCTATACTCACGTTTTATTTGAGCCCGATTAGTTTCAAGCCCACACGGGGCCCTTATTCGTGAGCTCTTTATGCGACGTTGAGTATAGCCGGTTTCTATACATTTATTTTTATTTAAAAATGCCTTACTACATTTAAAAATAAAATGATCTGAAAGGTTTTTCTCGTAAGTTATGTTTGACCACGTCCATTTCGTCTCATAAAACATTTAAGAGAATTAAGCTAAAGTATGACTATAGAATTTAGAATTGGATTAGACACTTTTTAACTTAAGGTATTATTAGTTAGTTGTTAATCCTTAGATATATAATAGTTTGTGTTAACTGCAGTATATTATAGCGAGTGTATATCGCGTATTTTGGCAAACGAGCAAAAATTGTTCAACATTAATTCTGCTCAATTTTTCGAGTAGATAATTTCAGCTATTAGATTCCTTTGTTCTTCGCTACCTAACTAATGTAACACCAAACCGATCAATTTTTATTTGATTTAATGTTTTGAAAAATTACTAAGCACTGATTACAATTGAGATAGTATAAGATAAACGTATAAAACAAGTAGCGTCAGTTTAATAATATTGCTTGCATAAGCCTTATGAATAAATATGCTTGATGTAGTTAAAATACATTTCTATAGAACTTTCTGAGACTTAATATAGAAGCTAATAGACTCACAACATAACCATAAGTTTACGCACGCTGACACTAAACAGAATAATTATATATTATGCAGAATTATAATTAATTATACAGAAACCAATTGCTTGGCAATGATCTCTATAAATTACATAATGTAGTCATATTAACTGATATCCTGTTATAATAAACTTAAAACTCTATATGTTAAGTTTTAACAGTCCCAAAAACATATCACGTCTTTGCTGGTAACTGAATTATAATGATTAATTTATATTTTACAAGTATATCTAAAATTTCTTCTCGCCGTAGTACCAATTTCAAATTTAAAAAAATTGTGAAAAATTGTTGGCGCTAATTTACAGTTAGTTGTTCTGTCGTCTAAAAGTTAGTCAAAAATATCTATTAAGTTAAAGTTAAAGTTAAAATTGTACTCAGAAACATTTATGATACTGCAATATAAAAAAATAAAATTGGCAGTAATGTGCATTTACATTTTCTGATACAGAAGCCTACTGTACTGTTGAGAATTATATAGATAATAAGAATGCGTGGATATAGCTCCTCTTCAACCCTGTACAAAACAGTAATGCCTAAATGTAACTAATTATGAGGATTATATTTTAAAAAGAGCAACCACGGACTTTTTTTGCTGGCTCTTATCGATAGGTACAGCTTTCCAAATTTAATTTATTTTAAAATTTCAGCAGACAAAATGTATTTTACTAATTATGTAGTTTATCAAAGATTACTGCAAAGCAAGTTTGTTTTTTTTGGGTATTATGTTAAATTTTGAACCGCAAACTAGCGGTGCTTAGATGAAAGTCAGTTTGTGAAAACGAATTTCGCTTACATTGATGACATAATGCGTGCGCGTTTAGATCCTTCTTGCGCAGGACGTCGACGGGCAGCGCAAGCTCCGGGGAAGTACCTGCACCTTCACCAAGCCCATCTGGTACAAGTCACTCAGACAAAGACCAAGATCCCCAGGTAATAAGTCAATGTATCACCTAATATAAATAAAAATGTAATACAAATTACAGACGAACAGCCAGATGACCAATAATCTATTGTTGATCATATAGCTGGTCTTGGTACGTAATTTTCAAAGAAGAATTGGTTTAATAATGATGTTAACTACCTACCATATAATAAATCTTTCAAAATACTTTATCTTCATATCCCTGAAATGTTTAAATGATTTACAAATGTTAACAATTATGTTGCTGTTGATGATAAAAAAAAGGTTTTCTTCGACAATAAAAGTCCTGAATAATAATGAATTAAGTAACGGCCTGTTACTATTCCACTGCTAGGCATAGGCCTCCTCTCTCCGTTTTTTGAAAAGAAGGGTTGGAGCTAAAATCTACAACGCTGCTCCAATGCGGATTGGTAGATTAAACATATCACAAGACATATTTAGAGATGTGCAGGTTTCCTCAAGATGTTTTTCTTCACCGAAAAGCGTGTGATAATTTGTAATTATCAGTTAGACCATAAAGTTTTGTGAACCCTTAAAAATCGAACCCGAAAATAGGTGAACCCATGATCGTCACTAGAGAGTCACACGGCCTCACCGCTGGGCTATCACATCTTAAGCTTAGCTTCTTTGACAATAGTTGAATTATATACATAAATATTTAATCATAGTATCCATTATTGTTAAATTAAATATATCTGTTTGTGTATAGGAGAAAATAGAAAAGCTAGAAGAGGACAAGAAGCGACGTCTTCAACTTTATGTATTCGTTTCACGGTGTATAGCCCATCCGTTTAATGCTAAACAACCGACAGATATGACAAGGAGGCATACAAAATTGACTCCGCATCAACTAGAGACAATACAAGCTAGGTTTCAGGTACGTGAATAGACTGAAATTACGTTAGGTCATTTAATCAAAAAAAAAGTAGGAAAGGTCAACGAATATAAAGAAAGAGCTAATATAATGAGGAAGGATGACAATCATGTGACCAAACAAGGTTTAAATATGAATGTGGTTTGATATGTGACTAGAAGTATGAAAAAGAGATGAATTTATTGTGTGAAGCCATGACATATATAAGAAAAAAGTAGCGGCACAGTTGATAATAGATAGAAGCGAAAAACATGTTGTGCCGACAACATTAAGAGTGGGATAAGGGCAAGAGAAAGATGAGGTAATATGGAAAATAGTATATCCAAAATTTCAAAACGAATAGAAACTCATAAACATTGTTGAATATATTTTAATCGTGTAAATCACAATATATGTATTTCTTTAGGCTTTCTTAAAAGGAGAGACGCAAATCCTGGCTGATGAAGCTTTTCAAAACGCCGTGCAATCATATTACGATGTATTTCTTAAGTCTGAAAGGGTTGAACAAATGGTGAAATCAGGAGCCTGCTCGCATCATGACTTCCGTGAGGTCTTCAGAAATAATATCGAAAAACGAGTCAGGTTGGAAAGACATAAGAGTAGTTTAGCCATTTTGTAGTACATTAATGTTTCTAAAAATAACTTTAACATTCTTATCTAAGGTTTCATTTTCCAATTTCTATCATGTACAATGTATTGTTTAAGAGTGTTTAGATTGTTATTAAAACTCTATTTTCTTACTTTTAGCGTTGCAATATTATCTCTCAGGATATTTTTCTCTTCATCCACATAATTTTTAATACGAATCTCTCGAATGGTTCTCGCAGGTCTTTGCCAGAAATTGATGGACTTAGCAAAGAAACTGTTTTAACCACTTGGCTCGCTAAATTAGATTGCATCATGAAAGGAACGGGTAAGTTAAATGAAGGAATCAAATATTACCAACATTACACAAATTTAAGATATGAGAGTTAGAAGTAACAACGAGACATCAATTCCAACATATAAGGATGAAAAGTAAATAAACCGTATATCTCAATTGATAGAAAGAATTTGTAAATTTGATCTATTATCTCGATTACACTAGATGTACTCAAGTTTATGTACCAATATATACCTTTTAGCTCCCATATCTAGTTCTTAGAGGAATGAAATATTGGATTTGGCATGTCGCAATGTGTGCAAAGCAATGGGTGAAAAAACTGCTTAACTTTGCAAAAAGCCTCTAAATGTGTGTGACTGCGTCATCAGTATTTTCATTTGTCACTGCTAATTACACTCTTTATCGAAAACCTTTAAATTTTACATATTTGACTAATTGATCACAAATAGCTGCAGATTTGAAAACGGACTTGACTACTATGTTAATTGCGAGGTACGTTTTATCACAAAAAAGGACATAAATCTTACAGGACACAAATAAAACCTATTTTTTAATACACTGTGTGTCTCATTATATGTTACTTAGTGTACCCTCTGTGTTGCCTGAACTACTTGTAAATTTACTTGTAATAGGGATGAGGTTGCAAAAAAACTTTTCAATGATTTACAGAAGCAGGCGTTACTTTCCATGTTACAGAAACTTCAACAGAACTACTTTGCTATAACCCGTGCGGATTATAGCAATTTTTTACCTTTTCAAGTTAAAAAAAGACACTTGATATATTTTCTGATTACAGAAGTCAAGTTGCAATCTCCTTCCAAGTACACAAAATTTTAATGATTATGTTATTACCATTAATTATTGCAAATGATTGCTTAATATTTGTTGTATTAGAAAATTAATTTTCCAATTAAATAGCGTATAATAGTAGTTTATGATACTGTTGCATAATAAGGGTTCTTATAACACGAGTGTGGTTTAAAAAAACGAGCCGCAGGCGAGTTTTTTTATAGTGTCACACGAGTGTTATAAGACCAAGTTATGTACAGTATCATACACTACTTTATCTACTCTCATACTATAATACGTAAAACGTACGTTTCCATTCCATGAACTCGAGGTAACATTTAATATAGTTGCTCCTAGATTTCGTCGGCAACAGGTTCACGGTCATGTTTGACGCAGCTTTCAGAATATCCCCGCTCTCAGACATGTTTTTACACAAAAACTAATTTTTTTACATACAAAACTAAACTTCGTTTAAATATTGAAAAGATTTTTTAAATGTCATATATTGGCGCCAAGGCGCAAACATCGATTGCGCATGCGTGTTGCGTCGCCGCGGACCCATTCATTGAAACCTTATTTTTAAGGTGTATCGTTATGATTAAAAAGTTACATTATGATACAGGTGTCCATACAAGACCTGTATCGTAATGAAACTTTTTAATTTTTTATTTTTGTTCTGTACGTAATGTTTGTCATAAGAATTTTGTTTACAGTTTTATAATCTTTGTATTATAGTATCAGAGTAGATAAATGTAGTTAAAACTTGTTTAAAAATTGGTTACAATATAACGTAATCATTAAAGCAATTGCTAATATCAACTGCAAACAATATAATGACATCGTCGTATATTTTAACGACTTCTAAATGTGTCGACCACAAAAATGCATAAACGAAGATTCTTGATTTTACTGAAATGAAATTTTGCATTGTTTGCAGCTTCTGTATGAATGTAATCAGCAACAATTGCAAATAATAGTATGTCAATAATAATATGTCCTTTATTTAATTGGCCATTAAACTTATTAACACTTTAATTTGTTCTGACATTGTGAATTTATGCCGTTGCATTTATTGCTGATTTAACACCGTCAATGACAATCATTGGATGTACCATAATCAAAAATGTGTGTGGCTTGCATCTGTCTCACGTCTGTGTTTCTCTCCCTTTCACACCACCCAGGAATAACAGGTATCGCTTGATACGGTTCATATACCAATTTACTTTGTACTCTGCTTCAGTCTAGTGTCGTTGCTTGTGTTTTGTTATTATCTTTGTAGTTTTTGTGTCCAATCAGCACATAATCAAGCTGGGGCATGATCGGCATTGCATCGCTTGATGTCAACTGTATTTCAGTGTTTGTAACGTGAAGTCATTTACTCATACTCATAAATATTACAACTATATCGCCTTACTACATTATTAAAACGCATTTTATCATCAACACTTTTTTAAATTCACAATACACACGTCAAATTCAAGACTATAATTTTTTAAGTAAAACGACTTGATTTTCCTTCGTAACGGTATTTGTAATTGCTTTATTTTTAATCCAAATAGCTTTTAGAACTTTGTAACAAAGTATCGATAAACTTGAGACTATAAATATGCTGGGAAAGAAATTTGTTAATTCAGTTTTGTAAGGATTCATTTATGATAATTACTTATTTCAAAGAATTTTCTTAAAGGTAATTGTTAGAATTTTTCTTACAGATGAAAAGAAAAGTAAGTTCTTGATTGCAAAACTGATAAAGACGGGAATTGAAATGGTGTTTTCGATATTATAATAGGTGTTTCTTTATTAGGAATACCTGGTGATGACGAATCCAAACGACCATCTAGGGCACAGCAACAAAGCTTGAATGCTGAATGCATTTTGAGCAAGGAACAACTCTACGATATGTTCCAGCAGATCTTGGGCGTGAAGAAGTTTGAACATCAACTGTTGTTTAACGCGCTTCTGGTAAGCATGAATTGTATTTTAATGTATTTGATGTAGATTTATTTATTATTATTTATTACTATAAGGGTTTTATAATTTTTTCTTCTCAACTACTTCAACAGTCTATTTTCTTTTTTTGTCTTACTAGCTGACCCGGTGCCCCGAATAGCAGAAAAAGTATTTAAAAAAAAATCAAAGAATCGAATGTTAGGCGGTGCGAAGTTCATCGTGTCAGCTTAAATATTTTTTTTTATGGATACGGTTTTAAAGGTTACTCTGACCAGAATAAAATTTGTTATTTGCCCTAAACAAATTTTTAAGGTTGAAATTTTAGATTACAAATGTAAAAGATACTTGGTAGTTAATTATTTTGTTAAATATCAAACATTTTATCATCAGCGTGTCAATAAGACATAATGACAACAAATATTGCGCCGATGCTTCTTAAATCTACTTAGAATAAATAAATAAAATCTGATAAAATCTTTCTCCGCCGTGTTGTATCCGGCTGAGTGGAATAGACCACCCTACCCTCGTTTCTTACCGGGGTGTCGTAAAAGGAACTAAGGTAAGTTGCGCCACCGTGAGGTATCCGGCTGAGTAGAATAGATCACCCTCATTTTGGTATCGAGGTATCTTAAAAGGTGACTTAAAGGTAAGTTGATGTCAAGCAGGCGGCCAGTCGTAAAATGACTAGTCAAAACATGTTTAAAACATGTTGTGCCGACTCCTCTTAAAGTGGAATAAGGGCAGGAGAATGACGATGAATCTAATAAAACCTTTCTCAAATATACTCATTTTATAATATAAATTAAGGTAGGATAATAAATCCTCAAGTCGTTACGTCGTTAAACTTTAACCTCGAAAAGCTCATTACTGTTTTACCGCTATAATTTTCTTTATTCTCTCAAAAGCTTAAATCGCCATTCTTTTCGTATTTATTAGCTTTCATGAAATGAAAAATATTAAAACAAAATAATTATGAATGAAACCACAAAATTAAACGCCGCGAGCAATAAAGTTGGAGATTGTTTTCGCATTTCAGGAAAACGAAACTTTATGAAGAACAGCTTTAAACGAAACTTGATCAATTTTCTTGTTGTTGTAAGTTTTGCTTGCGATATGAAAACAATTTCATATACTTTTTCTATATTTATTTTGAAGACCAAATTTGTTTCTAAATTAATACTCAGTTATACTGTGGGCAAGCATATTAATCATTTGCTTTATTATTGCCATTTATTAGTACCGTAAACATTTCGAGTATCTGTATGTATTTTTTTTCTATTAACAAAAAGTATAGACGTATGTTCCTTATAAAATAGGAAACGGCTTTACCGACTTTAATGAAATTTTTAAAAACTCTTTTGATTAATCAAGCGGATAATCCTGTAAAGTTTGGTGGCGATGGCAGAATTTTTTGAACTGTTAATAACAGTTTTGTTTCGAGGGGAAATCGAAACCAGATTAGGCCACTACGATATTACTATACTTAGTGTAGTAAATGTTAAATAAAAAGCAGAGCTGATTGAAAATAATAATAATTAACGTTATGATAGTTCTTGGCAAAGATAGAAAGTAATCAATTCTGCAAAAGAAGTAAGTACTATAATAGTTACATTATTTTAGTTGGATTCGGCTGATGAGCAAGCTGCTGCGATAAGAAGAGAACTTGACGGAAGAATGCAAAAAGTTAACGAAATGGAAAAGGTAAATAAAAAAACCAGAAGTTCTGGTTAGAAAAGAAAGTAAAAGGACAATATTTTACGATAAAAAGAAAATATGTTGGTGCGTAGATAATTAGTGACATATTAAGTGTAAGGCAAACACATAAATATTAGTTGTTATATGAAATGTATTAGTTTCCTTAAAATTATATGATATAAAGAATTATTATAATTAGCTGAAAACACATTTAAAGTCCATCAAGCTAAAAATGTGAAATCATGATTTTGTGAATGTAATAAAAATAAAGTGTCTTTGCAACGAAAATTTGTTATTATGACTCAAATGCTTATTTTTTTCGAGATTACCTTGTTTCTTGATGCACCTATCATTTTTCTCCAAAGCATAGAGATTGCTTTCAGCAATAAAAACGCCTTTGCACGCCTTATATTTCTTTATTCAAGTTTCTTCCCGTATATACTTTTATGTGCGTGCAATAAAGCAT
This sequence comes from Morpho deidamia, assembly GCA_947086505.1. Classification (NCBI taxonomy): domain Eukaryota; kingdom Metazoa; phylum Arthropoda; class Insecta; order Lepidoptera; family Nymphalidae; genus Morpho; species Morpho deidamia. The sequence goes on from CAMTZC010000008.1 coordinate 11,144,168, forward strand.
TTCTATCTATCTTTTCATTAAACAGAACCGCAAGTTAATGCCTAAGTTCGTGTTAAAAGAAATGGAATCATTGTACATCGAGGAGTTGAAATCTTCCATCAACCTGCTGATGGCTAACCTGGAGTCCTTACCCGTGTCAAAGGGTGGTGCTGACTCCAAATACGGTCTTCATAAGATCAAGCGGTATAATCACAGGTCAGTGTCTAAAGAAGTAGTTATAGATGAACTAAACACAATGATGAACTATGAATTATATAAGAACTAAACAAAATAAAACAATAATAAATCTGGTGAAGGCATACGTGGTGGTGATCCAATTTTAATCAACTTTATTACATAGTATTTTCTTAATTTATTAGTTATAGATAAATTCAAATTGTTAAATTATCAAAAAATTGCTATTTAATAAAAATCTTGTTTCACTTATCTATTTCCTGTTTCATAAGAATTATACAAGAATGTTAAAAACTCACAATTGCAATGATCCAAATATATTTAAATATATCAATGCAAATATATTTTTTCTAATCTTAAATAATAAATTTAATAATAAATGCAAAATATATCTTCAATGATTTATGAATTTTGATGCATTCAGAATTATTATCATTTTATAAATTTCGATAATCTATGGGATGGAATAATCAATGGGAACGAATCAATAATTTTCTTTTATAAAGTTAATTTCAATAAGAATAACAATATGTCCAATTGCATTCTTGTAAAATTCGTAATCTTATACTTATTTCAAACAAAGATAATCTAAGATAATAACTTAAACTTTTTCAATAAAATTTCTTTCTATTTTTTCATTTTAATTTTGGTTTTCTGTCCCTGGCACAAAACTGGACGGTAAAAAGGAAGTACAAGTAATGATTCCATCATATGATAATCAGCACGTGTCTTGTTTAGGATACCTAACACCTGCCTGACACTGACAATATTGACGATCCTACCTTTGTCACTGTATAGACCACTGTAGATATAGACCATATAGACAGTAGAGATAGTTTAGATGAAACTAATGAAGATACAATCACGAATAACATACACTGACAAAATTACAATATCTAATTACTAGTATAAGGCGTACAGATAAAATGACATACATATTTATATGTATATACATTATGAGTGAGATTGGTTTGATAGGTGCACTAATGCGCTTAATTCTTGTTTCTTCATCAGTTATGGTTTTGAATAAATGCAATTTATTCAATAATACTTATAATGCACTACGCATGTGGTCTGACAAAAGGTTATCGTTAGTGACAACAAAGGAAAGTAACGCTTTAGATATCAAGATGGTCTTGATAAGCTTTTTCAGTTTCATAAAGATAAAATTTATGATAGTATGATAGCTAGAGAAGTAACAGAAGCTTGAGTATAGATTATAGTGATACACTACATACATAAAGTGATACACTAGAGTATAGTGATACATTAGGATTTGCAATAATATTAACATATATCTAGGCTTATTACGATAAATACATGGCTTCTGTTTAAATTTTGTACCTTTATTTCACATTTGTTTTCTTACACCTTCTTTCTTCTCTTTCTCAATCTTTAACAAAAAGGGAAGAATTTATAAATTGATTTTACTGAAGCTACGAATACAAACGCTTAATGCTTAGGCGCTTCGCTTTATACACATCCCATTTATTAAAACTCTGTACCAGTTAATACTAACTCACCCTTTATATCCCTCAGCGCTTTAGATTTACATAATAGTTTGTACGTGCCAAATTTATTTAACATATTCTATTTGTTATGCTTAATCATTCTTGGTATCGGTGATGGTTCAAATGTATGCCACCTTGTCCCACGGGCCTGTGAATATTATCTCCTTCACACATTTATGTAAATTTGCTTCAAACATGTAAATTTTGCACATTCTAATTAAATTCATACTACATTATTCATATTCTTGTGAATTCCTTCAATGTCAATAATATTAATTAATGTTTTTAATAAATGTAATGATAAAATTAAAATGCACTTTAATGTCGTGTTATGAATTCTTAATAAACTTATTTGGATTAATAATTTTGTCATTCTCAATATTGCTCTAATTTCTTGACGATAACGATTTGCAAAGTTATTAAATTTTTTCATCGGTGGTGGATTATGGGATCAGATCAAATGCTGGTGGACCAGATCCGAGTCCAAGGTTGAGTAAGCAGCTATGTTTCAGATCGCAAGGGTCTCTAGCGAACAAACTGACTGGGGAAGCAGATGGCGGCGACGTTGATACACAGTTAACTAAAATGGATGTAGTTCTAACGTTCCAGATTGAGGTAATAATGGGATCTTAGGTGATAACGGAATATATCTGTCTGAAAGTTACGCCCATTAAAGAAAAGATGAGAATTGCAAAGTTAAGATGGTGTGGACATGTAATGAGGAATGATGAAAGTCATGTGACTTAACGACTGATAAATATGAAAGTGTAAGGATATGTGATACGAAAAGTGATGGATGCAATGTGTGAAGTATGACATTCATATAAAAAGAGTAGCGCCAGAGTTGACGAATGATAGGAGAGAATAGAAGAGAAAAACATGTTATGCTGACCCCACTCTGAGTATTTATTTATTTGTTTGTTTGAAAAGGTTTTTTTTTTACATTTTACACACACGGTCGTCCGTCCCCAATGTAAGTAACTTAATACTTGTGTTATGGGTGACGGATAACTGGTAGATATACTACATATATAAGTTTAAATACATACTTAAATACAAATACACACCCAGGCTCGAAGAACCAATAATTTGTTTATAGAAAATGTTGGCCCTCGGCGGGAATCGAACCCGCGACCCGCGGAGCTGAAGGCAGGGTCACTACCCACAGCGCCAACGGGCCAGTCAGATATGACACGACGTATTAGATAGTGAATTTTTAAGTTTGTTTAATTTTTTAAATTGTTTCAATTACTAACAATATGTGTTAGAGAATCTTCTATGATTTCGCCTAATAGACAAGGATACATTATAGGTGGTTGTAATGGAAGTCAAAGGGTTGAAGTCCTTAGCGCCCAACAGGATAGTCTACTGCACCATGGAAGTGGAAGGTGGGGATAAACTGCAAACCGATCAGGCTGAGGCATCTAAACCAATGTGCGTAATGTATAATACTTAATTTATATATAGCAATATTTTTGAAATATAGCTAGAGATAATTTAAATCGCTAAAATCATTTGGAATTATATTTATAAAAGTACTTAAGTAGTATTAAAAATTTATTATAAAAAATTTATTTAAGGTACTAACATTATAATTTTTAATATAAATTATATATTAATGAAAGAAAGCATTTTCTAATCAGCGATTTATATTAAATTTTTCTTAACCCTAATACAAGGTGGGATACCCAAGGAGACTTTAGTACCACGCAACCTTTGCCAGCTGTTAAAGTGAAGTTATATACAGAAAATCCAGGAGTCCTTGCTCTTGAAGATAAGGAATTGGGCAAAGTAGTATTGAGGCCAACACCTTTGTCTAGCAAGGTATAAATATATTCTCATATGTCAGCTAAACGACCAAATAAATAGACTCATGATAATAATCGATACACACTAGGGCACTTAGATGTTTTAATAGCGACATCGCAGCGTTATACACTGTAGGTTAACTATAAACTAGCTAAAACACCATCGGGGACACGACGCTATGGCGCTTAAATCCGTTGAAATCTAACTCCGAAGGCGGGCGACCATGAGTTAAATAAGAAAAAGAAGACCTAAATATCATTGACCAAAACCACGAGGCAGATGATGTTTAACTAAAAATATTCTTTTGAACGTCCTTCCTTGAGATACGATGTTAAGAGGACATATAATTAGAATCCACGAAGCCAACTTACAAAGGTTTTCAGTTTTGATTTAACTTTCACATTCATTTCATTGCTGTTTTAACTATCCGAGGTTGATTACTGATCAAGAAATTTCACGTTATCTACCATTGTCTTAAGGCCTATCTAAAAAGACTAGATCTTGTTGTGCCCCGCAATTCAACATCTTCAGACCTTAACGTCTAGGCCAATACTGTGTGTACTAACAAATCGTTTTGATATAGGCGCCAGAGTGGCATCGCATGACGGTACCAAAGAATCTGCCCGACCAAGATCTTCGGATCAAGATCGCGTGTCGAATGGATAAGCCGTTGAACATGAAACATTGTGGGTTAGTATTTTTATAAAAAAAAAAAATGTAAAAGATCTGTAGACTATCTAACACGGTGGAGTGATCTCATGAAATCTGTGACGTTTTCTAGTGTAAATTTTTGCTCTCAACTCCGTCATAGATAGAATAGCATTTCGCCATAGATAGAACAGCGATGGTGCAAGAATCGACCACGATATGACGGACACTCTGTTAAGATTGTACGACTAAAAATTTGATAAACTCTAATTGACACAACGTGTAAACTAAACGATTTTTTCAAGCTACGTAATGACGTATGACTGAATTTTTGACCTGATAACGACGCTCCACGTTACTTCTTTTCTAAACGTATAAAAAGCAGTTGTGAAAAATAGCAAGTAAAAGCTGTGATAGCCTAACGGTGAGACCGTGCCTCTCTTTCCGGAAGTTCAGGGGTTCAAACCCCGGGTAGGCACCAATGAGATTTTCTAATAAAACCTATTTGTCTAATTGATAATTGCGATTTATCACACGCTTTTCGGTGAAGGAAAACATCGTAACAAATCTGCATATCTCTAGGGAATTCTGGGGATATGTGTAACCTACCAATCTGAATTGGAGCAGCGTGGTTTGTATAAGTTCTTACCCTTCTCTCCAAAAACGGAGAGAGGCGGCCTATGCCCAGTAGTGGGATATTAAAAGACCGTTACATTCAAAAAGAAAATGTAGCACTCAAATTGTTAAATTATGACAATTCTGTTCTCAGGTACCTCCACGTGATCGGCAAATGTGTCTGGCGCAAGTGGAAGAGACGGTACATGGTGTTGGTGCAAGTGAGCCAATACACGTTCGCACTGTGCTCGTACAAGGACAAGAAATCAGAGCCAGCCGAGATGATGCAACTGGATGGGTTCACAGTTGACTATATCGAGTTGGCCAGTGGTGAGTTAAAATAGGCAAAAAGCTGAAACAAATAATTTTAGTTTGAAGTAGTGTAGATGGATATAGCTATAGCCTGCAAAGTATGGATGGATTGTGTGACGATTGATCTATACTAATATTATAAAGAGGAAAGATTTGTATATTTGTTTGTTTGTTTGTTTGTTTGTATGTATGTTTGTTACGTTTTCACGCAAAAACTACTGGACCGATTTCAAAAATTCTTTCACCATTGGAAAGCTGCTTTTTCACTGAGCAACATAGGCTATAAGTCATTTTCAAAAAAAATAGGGATCCCTAATAAAATTGTAATAACTTGGTAAAAATTTAGTCGTAAACATCTATCATCGCGTGCGCTGCGGAAACTATTGATGATAGAACAAAAAAATGTTCTACAATATTATAGAACGTATCAATATCCACAAAAAGTCCGCGATACCATATGTCTAACTATTATAGTTATGCCAATATAACTACTTTTTTACATTGTAAAAGTTGGTAAAAGTGCCGACAATAATCAAACCATTTTATTCATATCTCTGTATAAATCCTTATCCCATTAAATGATATTTTATGAATAACTGTTTCAATACCTGTAAAATACTTTTTAAATTATTAAAATCCGACATCCCAATCAAAAGATTTTACGAATTTAAGAATGTAAATCGAAATCAAATAATGCCATAACAAACCTAACCTACCGTTATAGCAGGGCCTGCACTTGGTAAGTTAAGTCTTATTCCAAGAATACTAATGATACCCATTTTTTATAATTAAATAATCTACAAAATAAATCTATAGTCCGATTTCGTAGACTTTTCACTACCACGAGATCTGTATGGACGCGGGTGAAACCGCGGGGCTTTGCTAGTATGCTATATATATAGGCGAAAATTGACGAATAATAGAGGAAAATAGAAGATATGGACATTTTGTCCCGACCTCACTTAGAATGGGATAAGGATATATTTAATTTAAAGAGCAAAATTAAATTTAATTTAAATTAAAAAGGCAAAATTAAATGAGAAACGTGTTATTATTTTTTTAATTTCATTAAATTTTTTCAAGAAAAATTTATATACCTCGTTTTTCTCAGCTTCCATATCAAGTTATGAAAAGCAAGTTGCAGATTACATTTCTTTTGCAATAGATCTGCATCTATAACTAAGATTAACATATATATAAAAATTAAAGCACGCAAAAATCAATTTTAAAAGCGAGTATCAATCAAAGCATAACAATATTATTATTACCCGTCTGAAATAAATTCGCTGGTTTATGATTAATCTTAAGTGGAGGTGCATAGAAAATAATACAAAGTTTATAAAAAAGTAGTTTCGCATACAAAATTTTATATATTTAGCTCAGACCAAGTTTGTTTAACCAAGAAGTAATCCAAACTAAACAAATCACATATACAAAAGTTGGTTTATCTGTTCGTCTATCATTATATCTGTCTGTAACGGCTAATTCGCTAGAGCAATATTAATAAAATTTACTTGAATTCAAGCTGGTATACCAGGATAATATGTAAAAAAATACCGTTTTTCTTCTAGAATGAGAAATAAAAATATTGTGTATAATTGAGTGTATATTAACGCCAAAGGGAATGCGAACGAAATCGCAAATACCACTATTTTTTTCGTTTAATATTTTTCTTGAAAATAATAATTTATTGTCAATTTTATTCCTCTCTTTACAGCCCAGCTGATGGTCGGTCAGGGTAAGAAATTATTTAACTCATAAAAAATGTTCCTTTTCCGAAAAGGCCCAACACACAAACCTACGAGACAACAGTATCCAATAATAATAGTATAGTAGGATATCCTTTAATCCTAATTGATCCTTGAAGATTGAAAAGTGCTTGAAAAGATCATTTTGATATACGGAATCAATTAAATTATTAATAACATTTTAAATAAATGATAATCAAGGAAAAGTCCTCTTAGTCAATAGTTATTATAAAACAAAGTCCTCAAAGCTTTCTGTCTGTATGTGACCAATTTACTCTAAATATACTGAACGGATTTTTGTACGGTTTTGACTTAAAGGTTTGAATTCCTCGGAAAAGCTTATCGGTTAGGTTAGTAGTACATTACATTAGAATTCCCGCGGCGTCGGGATTTACGCAAGTAAAAACTTTGTCATACAATGATTTCCACGCGGGCGAAGTCGCAAGCAAAGCTAGTAAATAAATTGTGCGGTCTGCGATTAAATCTTTAATACGTCTGTTATTAAAAATCAACACACTTTAATCACCAACGAACACTACTCAAACGATAACAGTTCTGCTATTGAACCACTGCAACAAACAACAGGTGAGATTTGACTTTTTCCGGTACCGACATATGTGTAACTTATGATATATGTGTAGCACACTTTTCTCTAAACAAAAATGAAGTTGGTATGTTACTCCTCTTAGTGGGCTCACAAAATATATTGTAATTTGAATATATTATTATCCAAATACATATCTGTAATATCTAAAATAGGAGAAAACACCTATTTGAAACTCACTTTTTAACTAGGAATCAAATATGACCCTTCGTCAAATAATTTCTATGTCAGAACTGGAAGGAGCGAAGTATTTTATGAATGCGGTCCGTGATGGTGAATCAGTGCTGATGGGAGTCAGTGATGAGAACGAATGCCATTTGTGGGTCATGGCATTGTATCGAGCTACGGGGCAGAGCCACAAGCCCACTCCTCCCACCACTTCCGATACACATATTAAGATCATGGGAGGTAAGTTAACCACGGTATCCACATATTGACACTGACACCTGGCAGGTTTAAGAGGAAAGAGATGAGAGGAGAGAGGATGGGTATCTCTATTTTATGGACAGTTTGTAAGTTGCGGAGTAGTTGATAAAGGAATCGCATTATTATATTTACGAGTAATAGCATAATTTGACTCCACTGTTTTTAAATGTCTTCATATATAATAAGGTATGCCTCCATCTCGCACGACGCAGACTCCTATTGCAGAGTCACCATTTAAGATACGGAGTAGCTGATAAGGGAAACGACCATATTCTTTTCACACGTCTTTAATACACTCTTTATTATATATTATATAGGCTAAATATTTAATATTATACTAGTTCACACGTAAGTGATATATAAAGCTCCCATGATAATACAAGTTCCTGAGCGAACGCACGCTTGAAGTAGAATGATACTGCAGTGAGTAGACAAGGACTGGATGAGAATAAATCAATCAATTATTTATTAGCAAAATGTGTATATAAAAGATATTAAGTTTAAATACAGAATCTTATGTATTAACCGAAACGGCGTGCATATACTAGAATATTGTTAAGAAACATTAAATTCTACTTTATGAAAATGTTAGTTGGCATAAATATTTTCTTTTATATTATTAAGCATTACATAGATATTTCCGTTATTTACTCATATTAGATTATATAATGAAATTCCGCAGTCAACCTTAGCTTTGCCATAACAGCAGTTAAAAAAATTCTTAAAAGGAGGCTAATACAGAAAGCTTATTTACTATACTGATGAGGATTACTAAAATGATAAGAATGCGTGGGTATAGCTTTTGTTCGACCCTGTAAAAAATAGTTATGATTGATTTTGAAAAGATTTTCTTGCTGGCTCTTCTCGGTAGGAACAGCTATCCGAACCAGCAGTAGAGTTGACGATGCAAAAGAACTTGTTGATTCAAAAGTTTACTTGAATAAAGAATATTTTGAATTTTAATTATGATTGCTTTAGAACAACTTAGAAAAACTTTAAAAGAGACGTTAATAAATATTTAGTAAAAGTAACTTACTACTACAATATCCTTAGGTTATACACATTTTACAACGCTGCTATAACATAGTTACGCTTAATTTAAAATTTCTTTGGGAATATGAAACATTCACAAAATTCATCATTTTTATCGTTAAAAGTGTGTGATGAATTTCATCCGTGCGGGAATTTTAATAAACATTTCAGTTACCGGTTCGCTCAACATACTATACGATTTCGCGTGTGGCAATTTTAGGCTTTTGTGCTGTTAAAACATTTGGAGAGGAATTTCAGCCATTCGAATATTCCGTTCACTCAAAATAGCAGGGCGATATTAAGCCTCAAATCTGTATTGGCGATTGGTTGGCATTTGAATATGAGCCCTTTTTATAAATAACCTGAAATAGTATTTTATAAAAAGTCGTTTGTACTAATAATTTAATCCTATAAGGAACAGTACCAGTTAAGAACAAAACTATTTATGGAAACTCACAGTCTAAACGTTTTGATGCCAATTACCAAATTTGGTGGATGATTATAGCACATTGCTTTTCGCTAGCTCATGGATTTCATTGGTTATAGAAATCTTGATGTTTCTATGATTTTTGTAATAGAGAAGAGAGACTGGGGATAACTTCACTTAAACAAAGAAAGCGTAAATATAACTAAATATAATTAAAATTTCATCAATGTATGGACATCTGATTCAATTTACCTTCTCGTAAAGGAATCTCAGAAGAAATTGATTGAGATGATAAGACGTCGTGAAATTTTACCAAGCGTTTTATTTTCGTAAATATTTTTATGTGCACCTAGATGCGGATAAAGCAAGAAAGCATGGAATGGAAGACTACATCCAAGCAGACCCGTGCCAGTTCGAACATCATCAACTGTTTACTTTGCTACAATCATTTACATTGAAATATCGTCTTCAAGATCCATACTGTTCTTTAGTAAGTATTTTGCACCTTTCGTATACTTCTATACTTAAATTAAATAATAAGCATCTTCATTTTCGTGCTGAAAAGCTGGTTGTGTCATGAATTTACAGGATAGATCAATGTCATTAGTAATACCAAAATTAGTCAATTATCCATTACTTAAATCTGCAAAAATTCAAGATCTACTAGATTCTTATTTTATATGCTAAATGTATACTGGAGTATATCTCCTGATGATGCTTCGGCTGCGGGGCGAAACGATTGTTGAGTTTGTGATACTGAACGTGTGTAGTGCTTGTGTACTGTGGTAGCGGTGGTGACGGTTTGTGCATGTGTTTTAACGAATCCTGCATATATCGGGTATGAAAAAACGGATAGATAGAAATACTATATATACACTTAGCATTATATATTATTATTTTTTCTATTTATTATATTTTTATGTAATTTGATTTAGTCGTCCTCATGGATTAGTAATAACATTTTCGAAGAATAATTCTACGAATTTTTCTGTATTATCCACATTGGCATGGGTTGTTTCTATTGTCTTTTTAATTGAGTACCAGACAACAGTGTTATGAGACAAGTTTTACTGCAATGCTTAAACCTTTTGTGTCGTCATGATTTGATTCAATGGTCTTAATTGGTTTTCCTTATCACACAGGGCTGGTTTTCCCCCGGTCAAGTTTTCGTACTGGACGAATATTGCGCCCGTTATGGCGTGCGAGGATGCTATCGTCACTTATGCTACCTCTCAGACCTTTTGGACGTAGCCGAAAGTGGACAGCAAACTGTTGATCCTACTCTCATGCACTACTCCTTCGCATTCTGTGCCAGCCACGTTCATGGCAACAGGTACGTATGACTAAAACGTTTATTATTAATAGTGATTCTCTTTAAAGTGCTGTTTCTTTTATAATATAAATTATCTTCAAACACTTTGTCAATTATCTGTACATAGTATAGTTATGTTATGATACCCAGCATGTTTGTGCTTTTAGGAAAGCATGTAGGAGATGATTAGTTAATCGAGATCTCTGATTTTATTACAATTGAGTACTATTAGTTTTTCTAACTCCAGAACGTATTCCTTAATATAATCTCTTTGGTAATTCTTTTCCTTATATTTCAACTTACGAACATCCACAGTATTTTGTTATCCGTGAAGTTTGATACTACATACTTATCATTAAGCTTAGCAAAAACATGTTAATCTGTCCTAAGTTCTGGAGTGTTGGTCTATAATGAACTAAAGTGCAAAGCTCATCGCTCAATATATTAATTTTAAAGGAATTGAAGACAGCATTAGAGGGTCGGCTCTCATATGCTGTGTGTTAAATTTGGTACTATAGTACAAAAAACCCCGTGAATTTGGAAAAACTATTTGCTTATGTCCAAGACAAAAGGCCAAGAAAGGACGAAGTATGTGTACGTTAGTTTGAGCAGGTGTTGCAAATTCTTTAATTATTGGTAAATGTTTTCAACGTGTTAGAAAACCAAAACAAGTCGAGGAAAACAGTGAAGAATATGTCAGTAAGGAGATAATGGAATAGAAAAATCGAAAGATGGAGACCGATTTGTACTTGCATGTCACTGTACACGTTGGCAGATATGCCGTGGCATATTAGCAAATACCTTTACTGTGACCAGTTCTCGTTGTGCAATACTAATCCTTAAAAAGTCACACCCTTATTTATAGAAATATTAATGTTGTACGTGTAATGCAAACCTATCACTATGATCTTTCTAACTGTCTAACCCACACTAATCTATCTCTTGGAGGTTGCCATATTGCGAAGTTAAAAATTTATCTGTTATTTTGTATATCTCATTATTCGGATATTGTGACCTTCACACCCTATTTCCTGCTTCAACCCTACTAGAGTAAGCCAGAAACCCTTTCACAGTACGGCCACGTTGCCTGGCAGGCCCGACGGCGTGGGCAGCATTACGGTGCAAGAAAAGGAGAAGTTTGCCGAGGTAAAAGAACGGCTGAAGACGTTGCTTCAGCATCAAATCACGAACTTTAGATACGCATTCCCGTTTGGACGACCTGAAGGAGCGTTGAAGGTAATAGATTTCAGACAAATTATAAAAAAACTGCTTAGTATTGCTGCTGATTTATACTATTTTCGGTACCATACAAAATTTAATGAATGTCATGGACATACGAGAGGTCACAATAAGCTTGTGAATCCTGTGTCGCGACTCAGCAGAGTTAGCAATGCATTCGTTTGTCTCGGTATTTGCTTTTACAATAAAATTCCGCAATCTATGCTAGACCTGCCTACAGAAAGGTTTAAATTGAGTGTAAGAAATATGCTTATACGTAAAGCATATTCAATTGAAGATTATATAAATGATAAAAATGCTTAGATTAGAAAATTCTTTGAGCTTCATACAAGACTGCAGTAAATTGTAAATGTAGGTTAAATATATTTAAAAGATTGAGCGCCAAGTTTCTTACTGGTCTCTCAGTAAGTGCAACATTCCGAGCCAATGGTGGCATCATTAATCATGAGTTATAATGACTTTTGACGATACCAAAAGTGCTTAAAAGTGCTTATTTGAATAAAAATTAATTTGATTTGATAAAATGAAATAATAGTAATTTGGGAAAAGTTGATGTTGAGATGAAGAGAATGTCATCCTTGTCTGAGATGAGTTTTGTGGGTGTATAGATTGTGAGTGACATCTGAATCAGACAGATTTTAAATAAGAATAAGACTAATAACTACTATATACAAATATTGAAATAAAAGGGAAATATAAACAGCAAAGGATGAGCTTGATTTACTAATCGACGTCGAAGCATAGAGGTCCTTACATTAAAGATATATGCGCGTTGCAAATTTTTTAAAATATTTTATTATAGAAGGAAAATGCTATAGAAATCACTATAATATGGAGAGTAATGATGAGGCTTTCAAATTCGCAATTCGTCTTATTTTATCGCGTTCGCCCGACTACTTTCAAGCCCATCCGCTAATCAGTCCTGAGCTATTTATACGGCGTTATCGCGGTGGGAATTGCCAAATTGATAACGCCGAGAGGACGATTTGTATACATAAACTATGAATAATTTCGACGGTAAATTAAATTCAACTAACGATATTTAAACATAAAAAAAAATTGTGATAAAGTACTGATTTTGATTATATTAATTTAACACCGGAACAAATTAAAGGAAATGTATTTAAGATGAAAAAAATCATTTCAGGCGACATTATCTTTGTTAGAGAGAGTGTTGATGAAGGATGTAGTAACACCTGTAGCTCCGGAAGAAGTTCGCGGCTTGATTCAAACGAGTCTAGAAAATGCAGCACTCCTGAATTACACACAACTTAGCCAAAAAGCGAATATCGAAGGTAAAGTAAATCGAAAAAGGGTTGGGTGGTTGTGTGAAGTGAGAATTTATTAGTAACAGCTTCAGCGCGGTGTTATCTGCCTCGGTTTTGTCCGCGTTTATCAAAGATTGATTATTAGGAGCCGGAGGTTCGTCCCTTATTTCATATAGAAGTTTTAAAAAATTAACAATTTTAACTATAATATATTAACACACAGCAATATATATACAATCATCACCAATTAATCTTTAAGAAAAACAATTTTAAAAACCTCAGCTTGGAGCTAACACCTACCACGCTGCTTCAATACGGATTGGTAGGTTACACATATCCCCAGAATTCTCTACAAATATGCAGGTTTCCTTACAATGTTTTCTTTTATCGAAAAGCGTGCAATAAATTGCAAATATTAATTAGATACATGAGTTTTATCAGAAAAAGTCATTGGTGTCCGCCTGGGGCATTAACACGTGAGCTCTTAGAGCTTCTATTTTTAATTTTAAACTTAACAGTAAAGTGGTATGAAGGTACGAAAATCTCGTATTACTAATTTTAATATCGCGTTCTTAACTAAGATAAAAGGGATTAATAATTTAAATTTTGATTAAATGCTGTTTATTATGAAGAAGGAACAAAACGAAGATGAATTTTAATTCTATTATAATTTTTGAATTTTAACTGCCCAGCAGTGAAATAGTAGCAGGTCGTTACTTTACAGTATTATTGTTTTTTACTGATGCAGAGGACCTTCGTGGTGAAACCATGGTCACGCCTGCTAAGAAACTTGAAGACCTTATTCACTTAGCAGAGATCTGTGTAGACCTCCTCCAACAGAATGAAGAGCATTACGCCGAGGTAAATAATTTAATTTTTTTATATTCGTAATATATTTATATTATGCTTGGTTACTGATTTATACACTTTAACTTCTAATATAATTTTATGATTTAGACAATTTTATATTCAAGATAATGAAAATTACATATTTAGAAAATTTTGTTAACTAGATACCGATCAGAGGTATAAATGATCATTTACTATCGAACAAATAGCTCAAATTTGACACATCAAACATGAGATATAAAACTATATTGAATTGTTTTAAGTTTAAGACTACGATTGCATACTCAACTACATGTGAATAATGAAATATTAATGACCGTTATTCAAATAAAGTTATTAGTTAAACAACTCATTATGTGGTACATGATAAAGTACTTGATGAAGAACATGTTGATCAATTTAACAATATCATTATATGATTTGGTACTTTTAGAGTATTCACGAATATATAACGAAGTACAGAATCTTAAATTAATAAGGAGTTGCACTTTCTAACCTATTATTATAATTCGTGTTGACTGTGATGTCGTGGTTGCTTCTGGTAAAACTTTTTAAGCTATCTAAAAGGCCTAGATTTTGCTCCGGTTTTCAAAGTTACTGTTCAATTTGTGCTACAAAGAATAATAACTCGTAGATGAGAGTTATTTTATAAATTTCCTAATTTTTTTACCGACTTCATAAGATAGTTTTGACTTGCAATCGTGTTCTTTAAATTATGTAAAATTTCTAATTGTTAGACTCATTATCGGCAGCAATCATATCACCATCGATTCCTTTGATTAGCCAACTTGATATTTCTGTCTGTCTAATTTACCTATATTATACAAATGACACTTAAAAAGTTTTACCATTATTTGTCAGTGTTTGCTGAGATAGCACCCTATTCTCCTGTCGCTATTAGTGTGGGGAATGTAAGGCAGTATAATTTTTATTATAGTGACAGAATTGAAAACAGTAAGTAGAAAAACATCATAAAAGAAGCTACTATTATAGAGTTATTATTCTAAAGAAGCCTAGATGTGCCATATTACAATAAAGACGAAACATATGAGGGTGATCTATCTGTGTTCTTTTTTTACGTGTGATTAGACAAAGATTAAATATACGAGTTTCATCTTTCCTCTAATTATTTCTTGAGTCACTATCAATTACAGAGGGCTGATGATATAATAAATAGAAAAAAAAAATTTGCCTAAACATAGACATAGACAAATGGAAGGAACCAGAGGAGGCCTATAACCATAACGGAGTCTATGTTTCAAACGAAAACTTATCACACGTAATATAAGCAAATTTACTAATTACTAAGTACATGTGAAATGTAACATAGAAAAATGAAATGAATGGTATTATTATGATTATCACTTACAGGCCTGACTATGAATTCCCTACTCTAGTATTAATAATTCTTCTATTAACACTGATGACTTTTAAAAAGCCATGGCGCAGTTGTAACTTATTATAACAAATGAACGTGACATATTCAATAAATAAATTACTCTCAAGATTTTCTGTTCTGTCAGTATACTATAAAATCCTTTTCCATTTTTAATTGTAACTAATTTCATAGGTATAAAATTTGTTTCGTCCTTCGTAGCATCATGCGATAGACTTTAAACATTAACACTTTGAGCATATGGGTTTGGAATGTTTGTTCTACATTTTCTTATACAAATCAAATAAATTAATGTTCTGCTTTTGATACACGTGTACAAAAACTAACCTGAAGCGGCGTTATCGGTCACAATATTTAGCCTAATACGGCGCAACGACGTAGCTTGAAGAAATAAGAATAGGCTTCAGCCGTTTATACACGTCGTTAAAAGAAAGACATATTTTTGTCGTGTATAAAGGTTGGGTCAATTAGCGTTCATCAAATGTGACCTGTTATAACGTTGCTCGAGGTGTTAGAAATAAAAATAATTTGACTACTTATTTATAATTAGATTTTAATTTTAAGTCTATCGCATTCAAATAATTTCTTAAGTCAAACGTGTGGTGATTTATTTTCGTAATTTATATATTTATATTTTATCTCGCTTTATCCCCGAGCAGATTTTGTTGTTAATTCTATAAACGGTTTATAAACCAATAACAGTATCAGTTTAACCCTTAGAGTGTCAAAATGTATTTGAAAATTTACTTGGGGATATGTACGCTAAGAACTGTATAACTCTTTAATAGTCCATTTCTACTTTATTATTTATCTCTCCGCAGGTTTATAACACAAAACCGGACTCTAGCGGTCAACAAAATGTAACTACTC
This sequence comes from Morpho deidamia, assembly GCA_947086505.1. NCBI lineage: Eukaryota > Metazoa > Arthropoda > Insecta > Lepidoptera > Nymphalidae > Morpho > Morpho deidamia. The sequence goes on from CAMTZC010000008.1 coordinate 11,160,408, forward strand.
ATTTGATTGATTGCTCGGCTGATCGAATCACTTGTCAATTCGTTCACTCGATCTTAATCATTTTCACTCTGATTAATCACTGGTTTTTAAAAGTAGTCACGTGGCGTTATTCTTATAGTTAAACACACTGGCTTGAACGGCGTAGAGTTGATTATAGTAAACAAAAATAAAAAAGCATTGCATGTAATTCTATTAAAGCCATATAATGAAACATGCAATCTATTAAGCCTGGTGGTGATCCTAGTGCTTTAATTAGCTTAATAGCAGCTACAACTTATATCACTTCCATTTTATAACAATCTTGTGCAAACATTAATTCTTCCACATCGATATCTATCTTCAATACACAAACAACAAAATATTTCAAAATTATACGATATATTTTGGGACCAGAAAACAGAAATAACTTTTATGTAGATCTGTTTTGATTGTTTATTAGTAGAAATGTATGCGAGGTTTGTTATAAAAATACCGAGTGTATTTTTATAACAAACGCGGACTTAATATAACTACTAGATGTATTATCGTGTAGGTGTAAGTATAAACTCGTGGGCTTATTAATGATAGACGTTAATATGACTAGCAATTTCTTAGAAGAAACGATATTGTTGTTTGCATTAATTGAGACTCGTCTAGTCATGTTTGATTAAAAAATATTTTTTATAATTATAACTTGAATTTATATGAATTTATAACTATTGGAAATCTTCATTCTCCTGTCCTTATCCTACTCTATGTGAGGTCGGTACAACTTGTTTTAAACATTTTGTTATATGTTTTGGCTAGTCATTTTACGACTAGCCGCCTGTATGACGTCAACTTACCTTATTCGCCTTTTACCACACCTCGGTAAGAAACGGGGGTAATCTATTCTACTCAGCTGCATACACAAGGCGGGTGAAGCTATTGGAAATATAAAATTGTTATTCCCTAATTGCTAAAAGATGAAGGACAAAAGGCATAAATCTGATATTTAACAGTTAATTCCGATAAAATAAACATTAAGAAAGAATCTTAAATTAATAAATGGATAGATATCGATAAATGAAGATGTATCTTAAATTATAATAATATGGGAAATAATGATTATTTAGTTGATGCTGCTGAAAGAAGAAGCCTTTTAAAACTTTTCATTCTAGGCGATCTAAATCCAAAATTTAAAAATGGTCTCAGAGGAACGAAGACATAATCAGAATATAATTGGCACGGAAATGATAATAAAATGTCTGAAATGGAAAGACAATTACGTTACCTTACATAAAAACGTTGTTACATACATTTTACATGTCACTCAATCCATTACTTCACTACAAAATTCGTAATAGTGCTATTTATTTTGCTTCTCTAGAAAGCCACTTACAGTAATGCAAATATTTCCGCAGCTTTTAGATCTTTTTACTAAATTCGAGCAACGTTTACATCTTGATCACTGTATTCTATGTCTTAGTAAACATCGAAATGTAGTTAGTCATTGTTATAAATGTAAATCTATGCATGTTTTATTGTGTATTAACATAAGGACCTAAGTTTCAAAAATCGACGATAAACTGGAGACATCGGATAACAGAAAATAAAAACGGTAGATTTTTTTGAATGGATAAGCTCTATGCACCCTAAAACAACTATAAGATATAAAGAGATTTGATGTTAACGATTAAATTTCTGCTATTTATATTCTCCCATTTCTTTTTTAACGTATTGTCAACGATTGCTAGGTTTAAAATAATTATAGATGTTTGCAACGGATTAACTCGCCATCCGATCTTCTACCAATTGGATTCAGCTACATGCTGCATTTTAACATATCCTACCAATCTAGTAATGTACATAGGTTCTTCAAAATGAGACATGTTTATCTTCATTGCTGTTATTATATCCGCGACACTATTATTTCTATCGATAACTCTGACTTTTTTACTAGTCTCCTCGTTTATATATTATAATCAGTTTATATTCAAATATAAAACGTTCTTCAAGTAAACTTGCAAGCAAGTGCTTTCAAATTATCAATTCTATTGCTAGTTCAGAAAGCTGAGAAGACCTAGCAGGAAACTCAACAATTGCTACTTTCAAAATACATTGCTGACAACTAGTTACATTATGCCATTACTATCTTGTACATGGTGAAAGATTAGCTATATCAGCGCATTTTTATCATATATATCTAATTTTCAACAGTATCATAAGCTTTCTGTATCAGCCTCCTTTTAATAGTTTTTTAAACTACTGTAATGGAAAATATTGATAAGCCATTGAAATAATAATTAGCTAAATCGCTCTGAGAAATAACTTTACTATGATCAGCGACTAAGTTTTGTACATATTTAACCTTTTTTTTTTAAACTCCACTCGTACTTACTCATCATTTTTATTTTACCTTTTTATCTGTATATCTCTTTATCGACGGTCACACTTGTTGTGTACTTTGTTTTATATATGTCTTTGTAAATAACCTATTGAACTATTTTTTGAAAGCTTTATTGATGTCCGCAATAATACATATTTTTTTGCTATCTATCCTTAAAATTTCATTATACAGGCGTTCGCATGGTTCTCTGAACTTCTGGTGGAGCATGCAGAGATTTTTTGGGCGCTCTTCGCCGTAGACATGGACCGCGTGCTCTCTGAACAACCACCTGACACCTGGGACTCATTCCCTCTGTTCCAGATCTTAAATGATTATTTAAGAACAGATGGTAAGATTTAAAATCAATAAACCACTTTATTCGTTATTATTAAAATTTCGCACATAAAACTCATCTTGAACTTTATTTGAAAACTATGAAAGAATGATTGTTTAATCGCTTCCAAGTCAAGCATGAGTGAAATGAAATATTCTCGTACTATATTTATACATAGCAACAACATGTCAAGTAAAAAATGCTTTTATCAAAAACGTCATGTCCCTACTGTTAACCGTTGAGGAGTTCCCTCGTCTGGATCTAATCCTGGCAGCAGCATCAGGTCATGCTTATCATAAACATACATTATCACAAAGACTGAACCAGTATGTAAAATTTCAGCTCAATCGGACACCGGACATTTGGTCAAATTTAACTTTCAACATTCCACCTTCACATACATACTCGGCAAGTTAAATAAAAGCTTTTTAAAAACAAAGCTTAGACAAGACTAAACTTTGTGATTACAATTAAATGAAATTTGGATCCAGCGGCTACCCTCGACCTTTTTGATTCCATCAGCCTACCTTATATGGATCTACCGGCGCTGCTTTTGCCACTGTGGGGTCGTTATTCAAACACATCAGGACCTAAACGCCCATGTGCTGTTCGCACTATGTGCTCTCCTCATCGGCTCTAAAGATACGCATCGTTGAGGTTCTTCTATGGATCTCCTCTTTTCTGATATAATGATTTATATTTTGGTATAATTACGACAAGAGAGCCAAGTTTTCGTTAATGTTACTGACTTATTATTTTCAGATAACTTGAGAAATGGTCGCTTCCACGAGCACTTACGTGACACATTTGCGCCGCTCGTCGTGCGCTATGTAGACCTCATGGAATCCTCAATAGCACAGTCGCTACATAAAGGGTTCGAGAAGGAACGCTGGGAGATCAAAGGGTAAGTTTAGTTTAGTCCAGATAAGTTTCTGACACTGTTAGTACTCATATCGATAATAATATTATAAATGTGAAAGTGTGTCCCTATTTCTGTGTCTGTCTTTCTGTCTATTTATAGACTTGTTGTTCCATTTTAACAGCATATCTGTGAGGCAATATTGATAAAATTTGCCGCAATTGTAAACTGAATTACTGAATTATAGGGTAAAAGAATTTTCTATATTTCACCTTGGAACTAAATAAATAAATAAATATATGGGACATTTACACACACGGTCGTCCATCTATCATTAAAACTATCATTAAACTATTAAATCTAAACTACTATCATTGCACACACCGAGCTGAAACAAAGACCTCACTGAACCATCATTGGGAAATAGATTCCACAATTGACCCCGCAAATGGCTTTGCTATTTTGTGGGTAATCCTCTCTATTTTTAGCATTCCACACATTTTGTCTAATAGCGGATTATAGCAAATTATATTTACTTTTGCATAACGTTAGTACCAATCAGTAAACCTCATTCAATATAAAGTTCCTTTAACAATTTAGTTGTAACCAGATCAAATATAAAAAGTAGGGCCGCGTAATCTTAAATATATAAAATTGAACTAAATAATGGAAATTTCATTGGTTAATGTAATTTCAAATACCAAAAATTCATATCTAGTAACTGATCATAACAATGTTTTTTACTGTCAATCAAAATGAATCTTCCTTCATGGAAACTTCCCCGATTTCTTCCCGAAACTTATTTTACCCACCTGCTTTGAGTGAATTCGATAATTCGTAATATTTCTGATAAATTTTCAGAAATGGCTGTTCAACAAGTGAAGAGTTGTTCTGGAAACTGGACGCTTTACAATCCTTCATTAGAGATCTGCACTGGCCTGAGCCAGAGTTTCGGTCTCATCTCGAGCAACGACTTAAATTGATGGCCAGCGATATGATGGAAACCTGTATTCAGAAAACTGAAGCTTCTTTTCAGGTGAGCCTTAAAATTAGACTTCAAACCATATCATGACTGTATCCTAACGGAAAAAGTATAGCTTCTCTTAAATCTCACTCTTATTTTGTTACTAATGCAAGAATTTTTTTTATTTTCCCAAACGGTCTATATATAGGATAATATAAATAGTGCATAATTGATCAATACACTCCAGTATAATATTGATTTTCATCCATATTGGACTTTCCGCAACACAAGTTTAAATTCAACCGTATACATTGATTTAGCTTAATTCCAAAAAAAGCTTAGTTTTATGAATTTGGGCCCAACATTGTACACCAGTGCATTTTTAAGTATTTTAATTTTTAAGTAAGAATATAGTGTAATAAATAATTTTTAAAAGATACAGGTGACATTTTTGCTTCTTTATTGCCGTAATAGTCTAATAGTAGTAATCAAAATTAAAATTATTTGATTTTATGATAGCCTTGGAATAAAATGAAGAAGAAAATAAAATGTATTTTAGCTAGTATACCACAAGGATTCCTTTTAGGACCAATTTTATTCTCATTATATATAAATGACACATCAATAATTAAACTTGGACATATACATTCGTTGTTGCCATGCCAATATTTAAAGAAAATTTTGTATAAATTACAGGCCTGGCTTAAGAAGAGTGTGACGTTCATGTCTACGGATTACATCTTGCCCGCTGAGATTTGTGCAATGGTCAACGTTGCTTTGGACGCAAAAAATCAGGCCTTGAAGTTATGCGCCGTTGAAGGTGTCGACATCGTAAGTGTCCTTTTATTTTAAATGCCATCATCATCAATCATGCAACCAAAGTGATGTGAACAGAATTCAGTAGTATCTAAAATCATTTTAGTATAAGCATGCAATAAAAAATATTGCTAGATGCTGTTTTCAACCCAAATGCATATTAAAATGTATTTAGAGTACTACTGGCTTTGTTTGATGCTTGATGTAAATTATCCAAGGAATGCGAACTAACACCAAAAAAGATGCAGTTGACAAGATTCTTCGTCTCCATTATAAATATATTAACTTTGATTAATTCTGCATTATTGCAAGAAACAGCCACTGTGTGTTTGAAGATACTGCACAAAATTTTGCACTTATACACTTTTATGATGGAGATGAAGTCAATAAAATACAACTGCTTATCAGATTGGCAAATTTACAAAATCACAACAATTTTCAAAATTAAAATTTGGGTAAACAAAGAGTTAGATCATGTTGAATGCATATACTAATTTTGTTTATTCTAAAATTTTGTAAACAATATAAAAGTAAACTTTTAATTAAAACATTTTTTAAACCGTCCCTAAAACTTTGATTCTGAAATTGCTCGAATTGTATATTAAAAAACAAAATTAGTACGTGAAATAATTATCAAATGATCTGATTCTACAATACAAAAAATTCTTGTCACGGTTAGAATAGAAGCAACTGACATAAATGAATGTAAAAACATTTTTAATACATCTTGTGATGAAAAGCTTTCCGCAACAAGAACAATTAAAATTGTAAATTATAATTCTTAAAACTCAAAAATATAAAATCTCAGCGAGTACAACACTCGTATTTCTGCAAAAAAAAGCTTGCAATGATAAAACACGCCACATGACGCGTGGAATTCTTGCAATTTCTAGTTACCGTAGTGTTATGCCATAAACAGACTTATACAATATATTAATTCACACTTTAGAGTGTGCTATTTACTTATACAAAGGCAGATTTTCAATTTTTTCTGCAGAAACACGATCGTTTAGTAGCATTCTCTTTATATTTTCCAGAAATCTTGACAATCTAGCTAAAACATATCGCACGCTTAGTATTAGAGTGACCTAATTCAAAAAAATTGTGTAGTGGCAAATTGTAATAAATCATAGGGCTTACAAAACTCATAAGTATAAAAGGAATCCATAACTTGGAACAGCAAGGAAACAGTGCTTTTTTCAATAGTTTGTAGCTTGATGTCATAAATTACATTGAAATAAAGATTACAATGCATCTTACTCAACTTAACCTTATTTTGAATTAGGACACTTTTATACTAAGCGTGCGATATGAAGAAATTAAATTTGCTACTCTTGTGTCAGTTGCCTCTTACCGCCTGCATCGAAGCATGGCATGTCGCAAAAAACATTATGCCAACGCATGACAGACACAACCTATAGAAATCACCGAAAAAATCGCACAACACTGTGCTAACATATGCATATAAGTTGAAATGATGGATCCACAAGCTGTTATGTTAGTAGCTCACTAATCTTGTTACATTCGATTGCCAATATAACGTTGATTGACGATATTACCCAGGACATTTTATGTTCAATATAAACGATATGTAAACTTATTACAAGAACAGAAGTTAAAGGCTGCTGGCACTTCTTTTCGAGCCATTCTAGTTTGCAAATCGTTTTAGTTACTATGGCAATCGAATGTGCATTATCATAATGCATTCAACCGCACCTTGTGGCTCCGTCGTGCATGATTTGCAGAAATTGTGAACTCATCGCATTTGTAGTATATCATTTTATTTCGTTGCCTGACATTATGACCATTATGCATGTAATATATTTTGTTGCCGACCGCAATTATTGTTACGTTAAATAATTTGTTTCATTTGCACAAATCTGCAAGTTATGCATGGCGCCCCTTGTTGCCGATCCGTTTTGCGCAAGCTCCAAACGTGTTTGAAGTTTGCGGAAGCTCGGAGTGTGAGTACGAATAAAATTACCATTTGTATGGTACTGGTAAAGTAAAATCAAGGGTAGATTTGCTTGACGCTTTCAATGTTAACACCCGCAATCTCTCACAGTACCAGTACCATGCTAAAATGGATGCCCAGATCGAGGCGTGTCTGCAAGCGATGTCTACGGGGATGACGTCGAGGCTGTCTGCGGTGCTTGAGGCCACGTTGGCCAAGATCGCGCGCTTCGACGAGGGCAGGTGAGTCATCAAGCCGCCACATCCGTCAGCCGCACCGCTTCGGCGCAGCAGCTACGGTCATCGCGTCGGATGGATCATTGGATCGTCGAGTACTAAGTGAGAAATAAAATTAAAAAACCAAACTTTTTTTGTTTCTCTGACTTTAAGTTTCATTGGTTCTTGCAAAATTTATAAAAGCACAAAAGACAAATCAGTTATATTATGATAAACGGTAACTAAATATTTAGTAGTTCTTACTTGCTACTCTTATTTTCGGTACACATTCATGTTTGAGAATAAAATCATTCAATAAATCGATCATGCTCCCATGGTTCATGGTTGCTAGAAAATTCCTAGTATGATTTTCCATATAAATTAAATCTTATAAGTAAAAACGAGAAAAAAGGAAAAAAGAGAGCTGTGATAGCCCAGCGGTGAGACCGTGCGACTCTTTCGAGCGGAACACGAGTTCGAACCCGGGCAGGCACCAATGAGTTTTTCTATTAAAAATCATGTGTCTAATTGATAATTGCAATTTATCACACGCTTTTCGGTGAAGGAAAACATCGTGAGGAAACCTGCATATCTCTAGTCAATTCTGGAGATATGTGTAACCTACCAATCCGCATTGGAGCAGCGTGGTAGGTCTTAGCTCCAATCCTTCTCTCCAGAAATGGAGAGAGGAGGCCTATTCCCAGCAGTGGGATTGTAACAGGCTGCTACTTTAAGTAAAAACAATTTTTTCACTAATCAAATACAATATAGTCATATAGACGTAATTTTCTGTGTTGAATCAAAGAATGACTAGAAATTGAGAAAATTGCTTCAAAGAATAAGTCACACTCACTGAAACTGTTGAAATATTTAATGCATTGTGTTTAGAAATCGTCTATAGATAGAAAATAAAAATTTTGTTATAACACAGTTATGTTATATCAGTTACCTAAGAATAAATTCAAAATGTCTCAGCTTTTTATTTATTCAATTTGATCATCTCATATCACAATTTATAGATTTGTTACTTTGCAATTATTATTATATACTCCTACTCTTAAACCTCTTTTCATCTTTACCTTCTGCAATATGTTTCTTGATCGAATTATTCTATTGTATTTTCTACAATATTATGTATTTCATTTTTTCAACAATTTATTTTTCCTTTCTTTCTAATCTAATTTGCGCATACTGCTAAAATATACATAACAAGTTTTTTCTGACAATAATTAATAAAATCAAATATCATTTAATCAGTCTGTCACACCTTTAGCACTAAGTTCACCATTAACTTACAGATTATCATAAATAATTCTTGGTACTGTCATTATTAATAAACTAATACTAATAAAAAATTCTATTTTGCAGCTTTAATCTTTTTAAATGTATCTATGGTCTTTTCTCTTTTATTTTCTAGGTTGTTATTCTTCTTTCTGTGTCTTTCTGCTAAGGTTCGGAAGTCTTTCGCTCTTATAATCTTGTTAGTTATTCTTTTATTGTCTTTTTATGACGGTTTGGAGGTCTTTCTCTTTGTTATCTTGTTTGTTATTCTTCATTTCAGTCTTTCAGCGGTGGTTTGAAGAGTTTATATTACTATATTAATATATATACAAAATATGTTCACAGTTTAATAGGATCCATCTTGACCATCGCTAACGTTTCGGGCTCCGGGAAAGACATCGGCCAGGGTTACGTGAATTTCATGAGGAACTCTATGGACCAAATTAGATCTAAGGTAATATGAACGTAGCGTGCTAGGCGATGGCAAATCAATTAAAATAAAATCTTAGTTCACTCCACGAAATTTACCGATTGATCATTTATTGATCTTGCCAAAGCCTTCGATAAGGTATGGTATGCGAGTTTACTGTATAAAATTTTAAAACTAGTTATCCCTGCTTAACGCGTAATCATCTTACAACAAACAAATCAAAGATATTTAATTAGTTGTATTTAAGTACGTATTTAAAATTATATATGTATATATTTACCAGTTGTCTCTCACCCATAACACAAGTATTAAGTTACTTTGGAGACGGACGACCGTGTATGTAATTTTCCCATATATTTATTCATTTGTTTTATAAATCGTTAGTACTTTATATAATTGCATAAGAGTTTTTTGATATCATAAACGATTTCGGATTTTCATCTCTGTAGGTAATTTAAAATGTGTTTGTGGAATTAAAGACCACTTATTTCTAAGATTCAGAAATAAATATTAAGAACTCGTATTTACTGTTACTTATGTATGTGATCATTATAAAACTACTGAAACACCATAATTGCAGGCATAAAGTCTGCCCAATATCTATTCAGAACTTTGGGATTGAATTTTGGTTTGAGGATGTTTTGCGTTTGAATTTGTTTTAAGGATCATTGTTCTATTACCTTGTTTAACTGGCCCACATTCTAGGTGACAGATGAGCTCTGGATCCTTCAGTTATTCGAACAGTGGTACGGTGTTCAAGTGAACCTAATAAACAATTGGCTAGCCGAGCGTCCCGCTTTGCATCCTCAGCAAGTTGCCTGCCTCTCTATTGTCCTGAAGGTATGAAGTAAAATTAATTTCCTTCCTTAAATTTCTTCTATAGGATAGTGAGATTTTGCCTTATAAGATCTACATTTATTGTTATAAATGCGAAAGTCCTTCCTTCTATCCGTCAGTCTGTTACACTTTTGCGGCTAATGCGCAAGAGCAAACTCATGAAATTACGATTGAAGCTTATACGGACCCAACATATAGATAAAAAATAGTACCGTATTTCCTTAGATAAAACAAAAAACATAATAAATATGAATATTTTAAAACTACAATTCAATAACTAGTACGTACATATATGTAAATCTTCATCCTCCTGCTCTTATCCCCATCTAAGAGAGGTCAGCACAATATGTTACAAACATGTTGTCACATGATGTGGCTATTTTACGACCGGCCACCGGTCAACTTATCTTAGTCATATTTTACGACCCCTCGGTAAGAAAGAGTGTGGGTCAACGTAATTTTAGAAGATGTTGTCTACATTTACTAAAATAACAATTAACTTTTAAGAAATCAGTTTGCTATAAAACCTGATAATACCTAAGAATCAATAAGGAAAAAAAAGCCTAAAATTTTTTTAGAACAAGAAATATAGTAATTATAATAATAATAATTTACTTTATTAATAATTATAATTATAATAATTGTCAAAATTGTTCGCTCACCTGAATAATTTTTTTGTATATTTTTTTTTGTTTCTCTTTTTTAGTATACTAACCCACTATTTTATGTTTGTGATTCCTTCGCTTAAAAAGATTGAAAGAGAGCACCGTTCAGTGATAAGAACCCCCTTTCCACGCGTTACATTATTATTAGATTCAAAGTTTACTGTAAATTATATCCTCTTATTTATAGTGTAATCTTGTGCAATAAAGATATTTAGCTATCTAAATTAATAATTATTTATCTATCTAAATAATACTGCGCTAGTGTTGATATAAATTCATGAGATTTTTTCCTGTGAAGTATGCATTGGAAATACGATATTTAAAAAAATCGCATTTAAGAATAAATTAAACACACTTATGATTAATAAACAAATTGAATGTCAAAACTTTTCGGTGGAGACATCAATTCTATAAAGCGGCATATTATTACATTCTCTTATTCATAATTATTATTATTCACGTATTATTTTATATATACATATTACATCTCCGTAAAGCTTTTATATCATATAAATTGTACACTGTTATTTATTTAATATTTTATATAATATACACATATATATATATGTATATATATACCGTTATACGTATATATATATATATATATATATATATATATATATATATATATATATATATACGGTACACTGTTGCCATACATTGCCATTTCGGGTTACTGCTGAAAATCAGCGCCTAGGCAGGACATACGCTGAGCTGTGACCTATTCGGTATGGTGTTACAGACAGGTATGTCATTAGTTTAAGTATCTGTTTGTAACACCATATCCTAATAAATGATTATTATTATTATTATGTTATCACTCATTTATTAATATACAAATTCAATTAAATTTTTAAATATTTTATAAAAAAAACATTTAAAAATATAAAAAAATTGGCACCCACGGAGAGCGGAGAGAGAACCCAAGCTCCCGGTGGTTAGGGTTCCAGAGTGAGGAACCTCCTCACTATCCGTGCCGTCTCAAGCAACACTGCCTTCTGTATCCTGCGCTTGATCCAGCAACTAAGCGAGAGCCTCTTGAGATGTTGGTCGAGGCTCTTCGCGATAAGACCATTAACCGATACAACAATCGGAACAATTATTGTTGAATCAATATCCCACATGGCGGTTATCTCATGAGCTAAATCTAAATATTTGGTTAATTTTTCTTTTTCTGCTCGTATGAGATTATCGTCATGCGGGACAGTGATATCAACAATAATTGCCCGACGCGCTGACCGATCCACTAAAACTATATCAGGTTTATTGGCAACAATATACCTGTCAGTAATAATGGATTATTATTATTATTATTATTATTAAAAAAAACGTTGTCGTTTACAGAAAATGTACAGCGATTTCGAGCTGCAAGGCGTCATTGATGACAAGCTTAACTCAAAATCGTACCAGAACGTCGCTGGCCGCATGCACACCGAGGAGGCCACTTGCAGTTTGTTACTGGCTCAACAAGACCAAAGGTAAGAATGTTTCCAACTCAAACAACTTTAAAAATTTATAGAAGCGTTACTTTGCGGAGATCCATAATACCAAAAAAACATTTTTTAATGTTTAAAATGCGACCGCTTGACTGCAATCATGGCTGATTATGAGCGATGGAAAGCGCTTGCCTGTAAGGTGCCTATTAACTCTTGCTTTGAAAGTACCCATATCATCAATGTTAGGAAACATCTATCTTTTCCAACATTGATGCAAGGCAATGAGAGAATTCCATACCCGTGCTGTGCGCAACAGAAGTGACGAAGTGAAACGCTCTGTGCGTCTGTGCGTCAGAGTGGTATGACGTAAGGGTGGAACTCTTCCCGGTGTCTAGCGGTGCGATGATAAAAAGGCATTAGTGGAACAAGGTCATGAAGGACCTGAGCACACTCTCCGAAATATATCCTGTAGAAAACCGATAGATAGGCAACACTGCGCCCATGAATACTGCAAATTGCCAATTCGCGATGAAGGCGGCGAAAGACTTTATCACGGGTTATAACACAATATTTTTTGCTATTACGTCTAATTCTTTAAAGCTAAACAATATATTTATAAACTTTAACTGTTGTCTAATTAAAGTTTCAAGTAAGAGACGTATACGTTAAGTTGATTTGCTGACGTCGCACTTACTTCACTTGCTTTTGGCTAATTCGCTGCCTCAGTGTTTGGTGAAATTTGGCACAGTTACAACTTATACACCAAGGTAACATATATAATATAAAAAAGTATTAAGTTACTTACTTTACGGCCATATTTAATATTATTTTAATATGACTTAAACATTTGCATATAATTTTCCAACAGCGGCGATGATGGAGGTTCTGAAGAAGGCGCTCGCGGTGGAAAATCTAAGTTAGAGACACTAACAGAAGACGCGAAATTGGGCAACGTGACCGCTGTTGTGGGAAAGGTAATAGAAAGTTAACTAGTTTAGTTAAATGGAACCATTAGATTTTGATAAACAGATCAGTCAAATTCAATACCTGAATAGCAGTCTTCGAACAATACGTGTTGCCAGCGATTATACATGGATGGTATAATTGCTGACTATATCTAAGCTCAGAGTCACTCATTAAGCAATAGAGTAAAATAAGTATATCAGTCCATCATCATCATCATCCTTTTTTATGGCGGTATTCCAGTTATGCCGAACTCTTACCGGCTAAAACCTCATGGTGTTCCACCTTACTACCTTGCCGTTATCCTTAAGCGGGTCGGCACAACATGTCACATGATTTGGCTACGTAGTTTACGACCGGCCGCCTGCGTGACGTCAACGTACCTTAGTCGTATTTTACGACCCCTTTGTAAGAAAGAGAGTCGTCTATTCTGCGGGTCGACTTACCTTAGTCGCCTTTTACAACATCTCGGTAAGAAATGAAGGTGGTTTTTACTCAGTCGGATACCACACAGCATCATATCAGTCCAGCAATCAAGATCAATAATCAGGAGAACCAAAGCCAAAATAGCTAAGCGTGTTGCAAAGGCATTGGCAATGAACGGGGCACCTTGTTATAAAAACCCGATGGTCTTGGAACAATGGGGACCCCGCATCGGAAAATGCATCGCAGTTGTGATAGACCTGCGAGGTCAACTTACGACCTTGCAGTGACCCGCTGGATCGTGTGACGTTGGAAAATCTAGAAGAGACCTACGTCCAAAGAGAGCTTTTATCGGTTTTTAAAAATTATCGATTAATATAAAAATCTATTATTTTTACATCCCTATTTCATGTTGCCCCAATGAGGATAAACAATGTTACAGGAATATGGTATATATCAGGTTGCCTCACGATGTTTTCTTTCAAAAGTTCTATCAATACATTACTGCATTATATCAATGCATTTATCCATGGTAAAGCTTTCCGTTATCGGTTTAAAGCCTTACATTTTACACCGCCATCTAGTGTTGGCTAGAAATTCTACTCTACTTGTCCCGAGATGGCGTAGTAACTAGTCTTGTTAAAGTAAATGATGTAAACTGTCACAGATGACGCTTTGAGTAAATGATGAGATTTTAATGAAATTTTATTCAGATAATCTTTAGTATGATCCTGTAAAGTTTGGTTGCGATCGGAGCATCTTTTTAAACGTTGTGTTCTGTTTTGAGGGAAATTCTAAACTAGATAACCACAGCAACACGAAAAGTAGCTGTACGGCGAGTACAGCTACTTTCTAAATAGAATATTATTCGTCCTTATGACTACACAGTTATCGAACGAGACGGGCGAGCACAGAAGCTTCGTTGAGGGCGCTAAATTCGAACAGTAGAGCGCAGAGCAGCTTTCCACGGCTTAGGGCAATGTATAGTGGAGGGCTGGTTGTATGACTGTGATTCATCATCAAACCAAACGTCTGATACGCTTTGAAAAATATTGATGAAATTGAAGCCTTGACTGAGATGCACAGTACATAATTGAAATGATTAAACTTAAGTTGACACGACCTAAGGAGCGGCTATCATAGAATCGTTAATACTAGAGTATGGGATTACTATGGATCCCATACTCTAGTATTAATGTCCGGTAAGTGATAGTGACATAATAAAAAAAGGGAGGGAAGATACTTCATCTTTGTCTAATCACACATAAAAAAGAGAGACGTATAGATTACCCTCATTCGCTTTCTCGTTATTGTAATAGGGCACATTCTAGGCTTCCTACTCTAGTGTTCTAACTCTATAGCGGCTACAGCTTGATAAAAGAATATTTAGACATTGATAGCAGAAAAAATTTCCGCTAATTTCGTGATTGTTATTCCACAGATGGGCAACATGTTCGGGCGTGGGATTGGTGAGCTGTCTACAAAATTAGGCGGGGCGTCATCCTGGTTTTAGCGCTGTGGAAACCACACAATCGAGATCATATTTTCCTTTGCATATATCGATGTAATAAGATGAGGTAATGCCTCAGTTAAAATTCTACTGTGATGTCGATAAAAAGATTATTTACCTTCATTCAATATGGCGGCTATTGAAGTTGGCGTCTTGACATAAGCGATTATAGCTTAATAAAACTAGTGTAAACGAAGTCTAGATTTTATTTTATAAAAAGCTTTATGTACAGTTAGTCACATTACTCATTTGGAGAAAATATCGTGTATCAAAGTCTAGTTCGATAGAAACTACAATACAATGTATAGTCGAGTATCAGTTTTTATTTTTATTTATAAACAATTTCTGCATTAAAATATTCCAAAGGGTTACCATACCCATTAAGAAAATAATTACCTCAGTATGAGGGAAATAATCGTAAAATATAAGGGAATAATTAATAATAAAAAAATATTATTATTCCGCCGTGTGGTATCCGGCAAAATAGAATAGACCACCGTCCTTTTTACTGAGATGTCGTAAGAGGCGACTAAGGTAAGTGCCGTGTGTTATCCGGCTGCGTAGTATAGACTACCCTCATTTCTTACCGAGGTGTCGTAAAAGGCGACTAAGGTAAGTTGACGTCAGGCAGGCGGGCGGTCGTAAAATACGTAGCCAAATCATGAGACAATATGTTTGTAACATGTTGTGCCGACCCCATTTAGAGTGGAATAAGGGCAGGAGAATGATAGAAAAATTATTATTAATTATTCCCTTAAATACAAAATTTTCATGGAATAAAAAAAATATAAACCTTAATTTAGTGGGAAAACGTTACAAATTCTAACGATTTCCCTAGTATTTTTTTATGCCGAATAAATAAAAATATCTATTAGTCTATAATAAATATTTTTATTAATTTTTCGCATCCAAAAATTTGCAAAACTTTTTCGCCGATATAAATATAATTTACAATTGTATTAAACATTTCCATGGTTTCTATTGAAACATACATTAGGTGTGAATATTAAGATTAGTATTTGATAACACGAATGGTATAAAGAAAAATATTATATAGAAAAAAACGTGCATGTATTACAAGATGTTACAATAAGGAAACATATCGCTTTGTGCAAGTATTATGTAATTGAGAACGGCAAAAAATATTTACTTTAATAAATTAATACATACAATAATAAATTAATATATTAATTGAAAGTCGTCGGGAATGTAAGATAAGTTTCGGAAATCGTCTTTATTTATATAGTTAATAAATTTTATTTATCCTCGGCTTCAACTTCTCTAAATTGTTTTTCTCTTTTTCTAAAAACATGTCTGACAGTTTTTTTATTACCAAATTTGTCTTAGAACGCCAGTGTAAAGGCTAGTGTTAATATTTTCCAAATCTATAAATAATAAAAAAATATATTATCTAATCTTAATCAATATAAACTTCTATTTTCATAAATAGAATTCTTCTAATTTTCGAACGTTAGTAATATTATAAAAAATAAAAGCTTTCTGAACATCCTTATCTTCCTGAACGAGTGTTCTTGTATAGATCTGTAGTGCAGTTTTCAGTGCAAATTTTGTCTAAACTATAAAGCAATATTTTTCTAATATAATGACATTACTTAAGCATTGAGTTCTTAATTGTAGCTTAACTTTATCTAAAATAAATATAATCAGAGTAAAAACATTTTTGTAAAAATCAATTTGCCGAAATAAATTATGGCAGAATAAGATGGCATCGATTATAAATAATAAAAGGCGTGTTGCATATTTCACAAAAATGAAATTTTTGTTTAAAAACAGTTTTAACTTAGAAGATTGATATTTTGAAAGCTGTCTAGATTCTAATATAATATTTGACCCTATATTTAGCTCTTTACCTCGAAATAGTTGTCAGATATTTACCTTAAATAAAATACTCTTACATCTACGTATATTTGTTAACAAATATTATTCTTCTACGCTACTTAAAGTACCATCTTTCCAAAACTAGTTGAAAATTTAGAATTAGCCAAATTAAAACTTTAAATAAAGATTAGTAACTGCGCTGGTTCGTCTTAAGAGACAAAGATGGATGACATAAATGGTAGAATTTTCATAAAATTGTTTCATCAATAGTTATTGTTCTAAATACTGACTAAATATTAAAAATATTTTTTTAGAACAAAAATGTTTAAAAAATATATTTTTAGTGTCTATTTCTGTCAGAATTTTTCTTTTATTATTTAATAAATCATTCTTAACAACTAGAGCATTCAATACAAAAACATAATGATAAAAATTACCCGACCACAATATTTTCTAAATCTAAATGAATTTTTATTATATCCAACATTCATAAAAATAATATTTAATCACGATATTTTCACTCTAGCAATACTTACACAGAGCACCCTAAGCACGATACATTTTGTTCTCACTTTCTAATCAATATAAATCAAATGACAGAAATTCTGTAAATATTTAGTTTTTATAATTTATCTTAAAATTATTTAAAAAATTACAAATCTATCTTGCCAGTTGCCATAACATTCTATAAACATACCTTTCACTAAAATATGTATGGCCATAAATAACTAAAACTTTCATTCTGAAATTAATTTGTACATCAGGAAAAACATTTTTATGTATGCATAATCTAGTCTCGTGTGAGTTGACAGTATCATTTGAGAGTATAAAGGTGGTAAAGCTCAATGGAAGGATGTCTAGTGTAAGTGCATTATAAGCCGACTGAAATTACATAGGCCGTAGAATTGCTTGTAAAACTTCACATGGGACGACTCGCGATGGCTTAAGTTTTGACCAAAAAAAATAATTCATAATTAATTTCCACATCGATTTATTTTGTTTGTTTTGCTCTGTAACAATTCAGTACATGTTAAGGTGAATATTTGAACCTTTAATACTAAAGTAACCGTGAATAAACAGCCCAACTATTGAAACAGTCACGTTAAAAATAAAAAATATCAAACAACACGGTTGATTTTTTTAAAACAGTTACATCGTCGCTATTGAATATAATTAAAAATTGAACTATTTCATTCATTAATAACATCAACATCTAGATTACTAACATTATTTTATATGTAGTGTTTTTATAATTTACCATGCTTACCCCATTTTAAATACAGACTATGCGTTAAAGGTAAAATCATACATCAATATTAAAGCACATCGCGAGTACCACGATGATACAATAAATAATATTTACAATAAAATAAAAATGTTTACTGTTCCCTTGTTGTTTCATTATTTCCTTTTTCAATTTGAAAATTTTTCGGACGTTTTAAGGTTATTTATATCTGAAATCTAATGTAACGTAATGATGCACGTAATTAATTTATTTTTCTATATCTGGGATTCACTTTACACTTTCATTGAGGCTAATTGTGCTAATGGGTGTTTCGGGTCAACGATACTACCAGCAAGGATTTCTTGCCACGAAAAAAATAAAACAAACTAACACATTTGATTTACTATGTTACTAAGCAAATTTTTTGCATAGGCCTCATATCCTTGGAAAGAAGTATTGCAGATTAAATCCAGAACACTTTTCCAATGTGCGCAGTTCATACATATAAACACGCATACAAATTAACTACTCAGGGATAATTAGATTTTTATTTTTTTTTAACTTTTATAATAACTCAGCTCAGCTTTATTTACTTATTTACCACCGGCTCTTGAATATGTTGTATAAAGTTTTAATCAAATATATATATTTTTAATTTGTCTAAATTGAGTTCAAAGGAGTTGAGATGTAAAAATAAATACCTGGACTCAGCTAAATAATTTTCAAAGGTTATTTTCAGTCTTACACTTATTTTTTCATTATTCACTAACACAAAATAAAAACATTAAATATTACTTAAAATACGAGTAAACTTAACCAAATGATAATTATTATTATCGTGGCGTAACATTTTCGACATGTAAATCCATAAAATTTGCATCTATAAACCAGATTTATGAATCGTTTTTTATTTTCCTAACTAAGTGCGATACTGATATCTTGAAAGGGCATTGAACCTTGCTTGCTTTCTTTGTTTGCAAGATTGATGAATCTTCAAAGCTTCATTTGTTATTGAAAATGTTCGCTGATGTTTTATTTCAAATTTATTTTTTTAACAAATTAATACGTATTTAACGATTTTAAACATTACATTAATGTTGTGGCTTAGTGACTCGATTAAACTAATTACTTAACAGAAGTAAGAACTAAATATTTGTTAGAAAAATAATGCATAGTTTGATAGCGCTAACGAAGTTTGGGTATTATTTTTCTAAAAAAATTTATTTAATACACTTATTTGAAATACAATTTAATAAATTATTAACTAACGAATAATGATTCTAAATAAAAATTTAAAATAAGATTTTGGATTCTAGTACTTGCATTTTAAATCATTTTACTTATAAAACTAAAATTTCTAATTCTTCAGTGAAACAAAAGTTGTTTTTTAATTTCTCTGCGAGAATGTGATTACGGCCGTTCAGGACCGCAATTCGTGCCAGCGAGAATTTTTAAATATTTGACCTATTATTAGTCACTGCTAATAATAATAAAAGGTAGGTAACGTGAACCTCTTTGCTGGCAAAGAAACAGAAACGGCAAAATGTGGAAAGTAGGAATTTTACAGTAGCAACATTACTATTCACAAAAACCAATGTCTTTGTAATAAATTACTAAGCAATTAATTTATTTTACACGTAATAATATCTCAACTTCATCTTATTTTATATTGTGAACTAAATTTCATTATAGTAAATTTTATCTTTGATCTCTATAATTTTGATGAGGGAGAATCAGTTTATAGGCTGCAACACAGAATATCACAGTTTGACAGAACGCAGTGTAGTGGTGTACGTAGTGAACGTGTGTGTTGTTAAACTGATTTTTTATGTAGTGATTTTTCAAAGAAATGTAAGTTTTGACATAAACTTTTATTTATTCTTATTAAGTTGTTAATTAATAAAAACAAAAACGTGTGCAGTATTCTTTAGGAGGGTAATAATTGGCATCTCTCCCGGAAATGCCAGATAAGTAGGACTGAAAAATAAAAGAAAAAAAGCTTGTGCGGCTATCATCTGTTGCATTACTTGCATTCCATATGCATTACGCGGGCTCTGCTGTAAGTAGGTTCTTTATTATAGTCATTTTGGCGCTAATAATATTACTTTGGAGCATTATTTTCATGAACGGGAATACCGATTCTTAAAATAGCCAAAAGAGAGGATAGACTCGTACATGTATGACTCTAAAATTCATGTTAGTAGGTGAGGGTTAGAATACTTGAAATAAGTGTTTGTTTTACCTTAGCCTATATATTATTCGAAGTTGGAATGTGTTCTAAATTTAAATTACATCATAGTACTCTAAAAAAATATTTTTTTCTTGCTAATGAGTGAAGCATAGAAATACTACTATCGACTAAACGACGAGCGATAAAAAAATATTTTGTAAACAAGAAGTGTAAACAATTTTGAGTTGGGTAAATAAAAAAATATTTTACTTATATACTGATTATTTATGTGGGAAAGAATAATTATTAATGTTACTAAATTTTAAAATAAACTCTCCTTGGGCAAGTTTCATTTGAAGCTTTACTTCTTAAAAATCATAGAAATAATTGTCACTTATAAAAATGTTTTTGACTATAATATTTTATAACAAAGATATTGTTCCTTTAGACTTATTCAATAAATAAGAAGCAATTTCTGAAAAGTAAACCCATTTAATTTCTTTCAACAACTCAGTGCAAATTGACGGTGACAATGTTTTTTTTATATTATTGACCAACTATATAAAGGTATAACTATATAAAATATATTACATGTTACAACCTGTGTTTGAAACATGTAACAATTTACATTACAAATATTATTTTTAAATCTACATATAACAGTTTTATGATTCCAACCATTATGATTGGCATGGAACCCACTGCTTGTGAATTTGAATATAGTGACAGCCAGTTTACAAATCACATACTTAGTATTAAAGTGATGACCTAATTCATATAAGTATTGTGGCAAATTGTACTTAATTGCCTATAAATTTGTGATTTTTAGAGAGAGCCATAACTTAAGAAGAGTAAAACACTAGTTTTTTTTATAGTTGGTAGCATGATGTCATAGATCAAACTCAATTAAACCTAATTTTGAATTCAATCACTTTAATACTCAATGTGTGATATGTAATGTGACAATAATACACATACTGAGGACAGCACTTGCCTAAAGGATAATTTGTGTATCAGTGACTGTGAGCTAAGTGGTAGATAACGGTTCATTAGTGAGGTAAATACATTCTCTGGATTATTTCCAACTTGGTGATAATGATTATGTATAGAGGAAATTAGGTAGTTACCATTAAGACAGTTGGTAATAGAATTGGTTTATTTTCGCTCGTGTTTGTTTTTATTTAGCAATAACTTGCGAGGTTTTGCTTTACTCATCTTATTATCCACCTACTTTCTTATTGGTTTTTCTCAAAGCAAACTTTTGAATCAATGGTAGCTTCGTTAAAAACATGTGATTACTATTATCTATACTTATTATAAAACAAAGTTCCATAAAGCTGTCTGTCTGTATGTAATCGATTTTCTCAAAATGTACTGATTTTTGTACGATTTTCACAAAAAGATAGTGCAATACTTCCGGATAGTTTAGGTAAATAGAACATATCGGTATTATGAAAACTGTGTTGAAGAGATCGCGCGTTTGTTAAAAAACTTGCTTGCTGGGAGCTTTAGTCGCGTCCGCTGCGTAAACCGGCGGAGATACGCTAAAGTAATGTACTAGAGAATTGTAGACCTATAAAAATACTACCAAAAAGTCAGTGATAGGATGTCTCTATCTCTCACGGTTAGCTCACAATAACTATTTTTATGCTCAAAATTTCGAAAATTCGGGAAAAGTTCCGTAATTCAGTGAATTCCACGTCGCAACCATTGCAGTTTATTTTATAATAGTAAAGTAGCGTACACCCAGCATCGGCTTGTTGATGAAAAAAGGTAAAGGAATAATTCGTAATAACTAAATTTAGATGTGATTTCAAAAGCCCGCCAAAAATTCGCTGAAATAAACAAACACTGGAGTTTCACGTTTTGAAACTGATCCAAATTGTAACCCATTAATTTCCTTGCCAAGTTTGTAAGATTTTATTTAACTTTAAAATCGTATTTTAGTATAATATTTAGATAAAGGCAGAGGTGACTTGAGCGTTTAATAGTGACGCGTAACCAAAGATTACAGTGTACATAATGTAACGCGTAACATAATAGGTAAAAGAGCTAGAGGGCTTTTGTAAGGATTTGAATTGGATTGGAAAAATCGTAAATAATAGATTTTTTCTTTCCTTAAAATGAATCGATTTATAAAAAATCGATTAATTCGTACCGAAATAGTTCTAAATTGTAGCTAGCTTTTAAACGCAAGTTCGTTCGCGCGGACCGCTTATTATTTGAGACATATATTAATTATGGTTAAAGTGGGTTAACCTTAAAAGCTAGATATTTGCCGTCGCGAACTTTTGTTAAGATCTTTTAGAGGGGAACAATTTTGTAATACATGAGTTTGAATAACTTTCACCTTTTACTTAGCGCAAGCAAGGAAAGCATAAAATTTTGCCGTTTTCGCAATATTTTTATTGCTGCTCCTCTCCTATTCATCTTAGCGTGATGGTATATAGTTTATAGCCTTCCTCGATAAATGGACTATCTTACATTCAAAGAAGTTTTCAAATCGGTCTAGTAGTTCCTGATATTAGCGCGTTCAAACAAACTCCACAGCTTTATATATTAGTATAGACGTATAGATATAGATTAATTAGAATAAAGATTAATTAATCTCTTGTAAATAGACACAAGATTAAATAAAAAAAGTTATTGGCTCCTGCCGGGGGTTCGAACCCATGATCCTCTAGAGAGTCGCGCGGTCTAACCGCTGGATTATCACACAAAACATACGGCGATTACTGAATCGTGTATTCGCGATAACTGTATTCAAGGACTTTTTTTTTCATGTTTACACACGCAGCGTCTTCCAGAGGTTCCATTTTTCCTACATCGGTCGAAGTTTATCACCGAACCCCCTAAAGCATGTTGACTAGTCCTAGTCATGCTGCAAGCCTTCCACTACATGACACTTAAGCAGTGGTCAGGCCTTAGGAAAACGAGACAAGACACCTTAGGAAGACGTTCCCCGTCGCTAGTAGAGTTTCTGCCCTCTATCATCCTTTTTTCTCATTTTGCAGCCTTGACGATGCTTCCACGCTTGATGACCTTATAAAAGTAATCAACTAACAACAAATCTATACTTACTATAAAACAAACTTCCCAAAAACTGCCTGTCTGTATGTAATCGATTTTCTTGAAATAAACTGAACGGATTTTTGTGAGGTTTTTACTAAAAGATAGTGCAATTCCTCCGAAAGGTTTAGTTGAATAGTACATTACGGTTATATGTACATTGTGTTGAACAAATCGCAAAGTTGTAAACTCACCTGAGGTCTTCGAACTGACTGTATGCTGTTAGCCCTAATGGCTTTTACAGCGTCACCGGGCGGGACCTGAGGTCGCGTAATGCAGAGAGTAGAGCGCAGAAGCTCTACTAGCGTCGGGGAACGTCGTCCTAAGGGTGGCTCCTGTGAGACCAGACCAAGGCTTAGGGCGACGAGTAGTAAAGAGCTGATGTATGACTTTAATTAGTCATTGCGACGTCGGAAGGGTGGGGAGAAGCCACGACCGACCGTCGTCAGAAAACTGGGACCTCGTCTTCGCCGGCGAGGACGCTGTGTGTGTGTATTACATGTTTTTGTAAGCAATATAACAAAACTAACTACTTTGCTATAATCCGCACGGGTTAAGCGAATGCATGCAAAGCCAATGTGTATGAAGCAGGCAAAATCTACGCACCTTATACATGCAGGACAAGCCACCACATGCACCCCAAGGCGCAATTCACCCGCAACAACGTAATGCATTACGATTTTTGTCGTGGAGCCTATACTCCTGATGATGCTTCGGTTTCGGGGCGAAACGATCGTCGAGATTGTGGTGGTGGGTGTGTGTGCTGCTTTTGTGTGCGTTGTTGCTGCTGAATTGCGCCTTGGGGTGCATGTGGTGGCGTAGATTTTGCCTGCTTCATACACATTGGCTTTGCATGCATTCGCTTAACCCGTGCGGATTATAATCCGCACGGGTTAAGCGTAACTAAGCTAACTACTTTGCTATAGCAAAGTAGTTAGTTCTGTTATATTGCTTGTTATATGGAATTCCGCAAAGTAACGCCTGCTTCTATAAAACATGTTTTTGTTTGCGATCGTTATTTGATCGTCAGGGTCATATAGGACGCTTTTTGGACGCCTATATTTTCGGTGGTCATAAGCTAAAGAATTACAGATCTACAAAAACACTACAAAAAGTCGGCGATTGAACGTCTCTATCTCTTATGGTGAACTAATAATAACCTTCTAATATATGATAAATCCTTTATGTTCAAATTTTCAATTAAGTACACTGATTTCCACGTGGGCAAAGCCGCAAGCAGAGCTAGTTCTCTACATAACAGCCCTATCAATAAAGTCGGTATTGTAGTCCGTATGTCAATTGGTTCGATTAGTAACCGCGATTCAATTAGGTCGGTAAACATACATTCCAATCAACATTATTTATTATCTCTTTTATAAATAATTACATCATTTACCACTAACTTGTATGCGAGCTGTTTTAATTTCAACTTTCTAATCTATCTTTATCTATACTTATTATAATACAAAGTCCCCCAAAAGCTGTCTGTCTGTATGTGATCGATTTCGATGTCGCAGTCTCAGAGCTTCGCTACCTTACACAAAATTTTATTTTGAGTAGTTATAATGTAAATTCAATTAATAAATGTATAAATTATGTTTTTACTTTACCTTTTTAACACTAAACTTCACTACAAGTAAAAATTTACACGAAAACAATATCAGGTAAGTAGGGGGTCTACCCAACACGGAAAAACATGTCAAGGGGTACGACACAAAAAAGTTGAAGTTAAGTACATTAGAATTTCCGCGAAGTCGTAATTTACGCAGGAAATATTTTGTTCATACTAATATCCGCGCTGGCGAAGCCCGTATAGAAGAAATCTGCGATATTATTACGTTTTCAAGCCGAATTTTCGCTCGAAATCGTGGGAAATCACGTTGATTTCTATAAATACGTTTTGTGATGCTGCGCTGATCTGCGTTGGCTTGATTTATTCTCACGTTTTGAATTTTTGAGATTGTTCAATGCATAAATACCACAAACTTTTGGATGTGTCAGATATTAGGTGGTTTTTGTAAATGTGATTTATTTATCATATAAATAAGTTAGAGAGTTAGGCGTTGCTTTGCGGATTTCCATAATACAAAAGTAATAATAAAATTATTTTAATAATTAATTCTATAATCTTCGATAATTACAATATATATAAAAATGCGCGATATTTTAGCAAAATAATTTTATTATTACTTTTTTTTTATAGTAGCGGCCTGTTACAATCCCACTGCTGGGTATAGGCCTCTTCTCTCCGTTTCTGGAGAGAAGGGTTGGAGCTAAGACCTACCACGCTGCTCCAATGCGGATTGGTAGGTTACACATATCTCCAGAATTCTCTAGAGATATGCAGGTTTCCTCACGATGTTTTCCTTCGTCGAAAAGCGTGTGATAAATTGCAATTATCAATTAGACACATGAGTTTTAATAGAAAAACTTATTGGTGTCTGCTCGGGTTTGAACTTGTGTTCCCCTCGAAAGACTCGCACGGTCACACCGCTGGGCTATCACAGCTCTTTTTTTTATAAGATAAATATTATTTTACACATCTTCTTGTCTATTTAAACTGATAGACTGTACAAAGTATATCTATGCATACAAGTAATGACAATATTTTTGGACAAAAAAACGCGTATTAGAAACAAATAAATCTATCATTGCATTTGTTCTATGTAGTTTAAATTAAAAATCACAAGTCAAGTTAAAAAAAGCTTTTAATAAAATTTTTTTTGAGGAGTTGCCTCGTCTAGAGCCAATCCTGGCAGCAGCATCAGGTCATGCTCTTCTTAAACATGCATTGTTACGGGACTGAACCCGTATGTAAAATTTCAGCTCAATCGGATATCAGGAAGTGGGTCAAATTTAACTTCCAAGATTCCACCTTCACATACATACACGGCAAGATGAATAAAAGCTTTTAAAAATATATAATATACTAATGTCTTCGAGGACAGAAATCAGTCTCTTACGCCATATTAATTGGTACCTTAAGGATAACAATTGCAACATTTGTTATTTCATTTTGACGAGAAACATTAAAAGGGTTTATTTTAATAATTTATAGAATTAGGCGTTACTTTGTGGAGGTCCATAATACAAAAGTAATAATAACTATAATATATAATCCGCGATGCAGTAAATAGAAAATATATATAGTGTTGAATGTATATTTGATTATCTGTTTTTTCATACCCGTTATATGCAAGATTCGTAAAACACATGCACAAACCTCCACCACTGCCACCACAATACACAAGCACACACGTTCACTATCACAAACTCAACAATCATTTCGCCCCGCAACCGAAGCATCATCAGGAGATAGTCTCAAAGCACGCGCAAAGCTTTGCGGTTTTGTCGTGGAGTCGCTCATCTCCATCGGGTGGCGGGACCCATAAGGGGTTTTTTCCTGATAAAAAAAGGGTTGTCACGCATCTGTCGTTTACAAAAATTTACTTACGCAGAGATCGAAAGCAACAAATAAAAATATCGAGAGCGCAGATCCAAGCAAGTCAGGCGAACAGTGGTGTAATTTTTTGACCTGATTTTCTATGGAATTTAGCGTAAACGCTCTATAAATATGTGAAAACTGTTACAATGCGGTACACGAGTGAGTTCATGACCCATTCTAAAGAACGCGGGTTCATTGACCTCGTCAGTAGATGATTTGCAGTAAAGAGCTAAAATTCAAAATTCCTTTCAGATAGAATTTATAACTATAACGATATTATTATTTTCTTATAATCCAGGATTAGATAAAATCTACATTATTCTAAGTTTAGAGTGTACTATCTATTTTCATACCTTGTATTTGCAGGGTACGTAAAACTGGACCTAATACATAACGAAACGCCACCGCACTGCACGCATTCACTGCCACAATCTCAACAATCATTTCGCACCATAACGGAAGCATCATCAAGAGATAGACTCCATGACACAACCGAAAATTAGTTTCATGAATTCTAATTCGAAAGGAGCAACCGTTTAGTTTCTTTCTAGCTGATCTCAGCAGGAGCAATTTTTCGGACAAGCAGTAGATACTAAAATCATCATTATCCTCCTGCCCTTATCCCATTCTAAGTGGGGTCAACACATCATGTTATAAACATGCACTAGAAACCACCACCATAAAACATTAGCACTGCACACGTTCACTACCACAATCTCAATAATAATTTCATCCTTAATGCGTGAGTTATGAACACTCTATTTTTAGCATTATATAATTTCTCTGATCGCGGTGTATAACAGAATAATTAATTCATCCTCCTCCCCTTATCCCACACTAAGTGGGGTCGACACACACATGTTACAAACATATTGTCACTTAATTTGGCTACGTATTTTACGACCAGCCGCCTGCCTGACGTCAACTTACCTTAGTCGCCTTTTACGACACCTCGGTAATAAATGAGAGTGGTCTATTCTACTCAGCCGGATACCACGCGGCATAAGCAGTAGATATCAAAAGTACTTGCAAAAGTCTCTAATATACAAACTTAAGCGTTTAAGTGCCCTCAATAATGCAACGCGTTTTGTCCCTGTTCCCAAAAGGGGAATTTTTTTATTCCTTCTGTTACCATGGTGTATATATAGGTTTCAATTGTGCCAAGTTTCACCAATATAGGTGCAGCGGATTAATCTGGAAAGACAGACAGTCTTTCACATTTAAAGTAAAAGTACGGATTAGCCAGTCTCATTGAAGGCGGTAATGACATGTTTATGTTTGAGGCGTGTGTCACTCTTGTTATGATTTGGCACACGTTCTAAAATGAATCATGACTCAGTAACAGCTGATCGTGCAATATTATATCTTTGTTACCTGGGACGACCTATATTACTGCAACTTCGAGGTATTATATACCTTTATACGTAACATGCTGTGATAGCCCAGCGGTGAGACCGTGCGACTCTTTCGAGTGGAATACGAGTTCAAACCCACCAATAAGTGAGGCAGGCACCAATGAGTTTTTCTATTAAAACTCATGTGTCTAATTGATAATTGCAATTTATTACACGCTTTTCGGTGAAGGAAAACATCGTGAGGAAACCTGCATATCTCTACAGAATTCTGGAGATATGTATAACCTACCAATCCGCATTGGAGTAGCGTGGTAGGTCTTAGCTCCAACCCTTCCTCTCCAAAAAAGGAGAGAGGAGGCCTATTCCCAGCAGTGGGATTGTAACAGGCCGCTACTTTACTTTTATACGTAACATACCTTAACAACGTAATATCTTTTTTTAAGGAATACAAATTGATGATATAACAAGTATAGATTCCCATAGGAAAACAGTGCTTTTTTATCGAATCAAGCTTACATATCGATCGATTGCGCGATATGTAAGCTTCAATTGCACGAAATTGTATTAATATTGCTTCAGTGGTTTAGCTGTAAAAACACAACATGCAGCTTTTCGCATTTATATAAATGGCGCGCGTTGAAGTTTAACCATAAAGAACAGTAAAAAGTGACCTCATTGTAACTTACGTGTCTTGAGACATAAAACAGTGTCAAAATCTTGTAACTTACGATACTTTCTTTGTTCCGTTCGTATTATGATAACGAATGGCTCACCTTTACAATGTTGATTAAGCAACGACCGTTCTTTGTGACAAGCAGGCGCGTATTGCATTCAATTTATTGCTTTTTTAATTTTTAAACCAACCTTTTATAATAAGGGTTTTAATTATCTGGGTTGCCAGCTATACGTAGGGCTACCAACTTTTTTTACAATAAATAAAGTTACTCTTACAGTATGACTAAGGGGGATCAAAATCAATATCAGAAATAATCTTTATTAAAATAAGCCATTTCAGGCACTTTTGAATCGTCAAGCATCAATATGATTAATGAAGCTACAACTGGTTCGGAATGTTGCTCTTATCAAGAAGAACCAGCAAGAAACAAGCAAAATAAACAAGTCATAAGATGGTTGTATTGTGAGAAGTATGATATGCATATGAAGGAGTAGCACCACAGTTTACGAATGATAGAAGACCACACTTAGAAGGCAGTAGATACCACCTCCACAAGACACCACCACCAACAGCACACAAGCACTACTACAATCTCAATGATCGTTTCGCCCCGTAACCGAAGCATCGTCAGGAGATATGCATTGCTATTTGTGATATGTTTGGTAACTAATCTTGTAACTAATCCGGTAATGGTAAATGTATAAGGCATGAGAACGGTATTGCTTCCTACACTTACCATTACAGAGAGTTTCTTAACACACGCAGATTATAGCAAAATAATTCTACCATAACTTTTCTACTTTAACCAGTGGTCTTTCTAACGCACTCTGAGCAACCGTGAGCTTTCTTATTAATCGCTAAAATATTTGTTTTAGTAGTACATAATTTTCGATGACTCCAAAAATATATTTCGAACTTTATACTCAGAACACAATTTATTCCAATGAATTTGAGTTTATATTTAGCATCGTTTTATTTTATAGCGTAAACGCAAGGCGCGTGAAAATAACTCATTCGAATTTCCCCACGTACTCTGAGCCTGTACTAACATTGGGTTCAACACCCGAAATCCAGGGTAATACGGATGTTTTCGCGAGTGGCGACACTTGCGCACCTGCGAAGATACACTTGCGTATAACATAAGTTTTAAGTTGTTTTGGGGACGGACAATCGTATGTAATTGTCCCATATATTTTTGAGTGAATTTGAGTTTATATTTAGCATCATTTTAATTTATATCGTAAACACAAGGCGTGTGCGAATAACTCAATCGAATTTCGCCACGTACTCTGATCCTGTACTAACATTGGGGTTCAATACCCGAAAACCAGGGTAATTCGATAATTTTCGCAAGTGGCAACAACGGCGCACCTGTGAGATGCGCCGCCGCATGCTCTAATTATACCAGCCGTTATGTCACAATGCGTGCAGATATATAATGCAGCTATACTCGTGTTTCCTGGTAGCATTTAGGTTTATTCGTGTCAGGTAAAATTATGTTTACAGTACGTGGTTTTTAACGACGCGTTTGATACTGCTGACGTTTCGGAATTTTTGTTTAGGCGTAGGTATTGTTTTCGTTTTGTGATCTTAATTCTATAGAAACGGGCCAGTTATTTTCATACAGAAATAAATACTGACTTTTGTTTCCATCTATCTAGTAAATATAAAATTGTGCTTATACACTGTGTAGTCAATTTCAGCTTTGCCATTAAAATTTTGAACTATTAAAAAGAGGCTGATATAGAAAGCTTTCTGTTGATATAGCTATTCTACGACCCTGTACGATATAGTAATGAAAAAAATGTAAATCATCATTCTCTTGTAAAATCGTAGATTAAAGGACGCTCATATGCGGTTTATATTGTCTCTCAGAAAATATATTATTGAACGCTAGTTGACCCGGCTAACGGTTTTTTGTTACATAAATTATTATAGACTTGGCACATCGTGAATAAAAAAACTTTGATAGGTTGACAATAGATGGTGCTTTTCAATGTCATCCTATTCTTGTAAAATTAACAATATTTCTATAATCTATATGTTACCCTGGTGTACAAGAAATATTTGTGCCAAATTTCATCGATATTCGTTCAGCGGATTCGCCATGAAAGAGTAACAAACATACACCCATACACACAAACTTTCGCATTTATAATAGGATTAGTAGGATAGGATTGTTTATAATTAAAGTATAACACCCCACGTGTTATATGATTTTATTTTTAATTAACAATTAAAAAATAGTTTACAATCCTTTAGTTAACAATAAATATGGCTAACGTAAACAGTAATAAATTTGATGAAGCCACCGCCCTAGATATTTAACGCAGTAACTGAAGAGTTCAAAGAGAATCGTGGGCAATTTAAATCAAGTATGCCGGAATGGTATCCGACGGTATCTCACCTGGTCACTTGGCACGTTGCCTTGGTAAAATTAAACGTGTGAAGGGTAAAGGGTGAAGAATCAATTTAGTATTTGTACGTGTCTTGCAAATTCAGACGGAGTGCCGTGTGGTATCCAGCCGAGTAGAATAGACCACCCTCATTTCTTAACAACGTGTTGTGAAACGCAACTAAGGTAAGTGCCGTGTGGTATCCGGCTAGTCGTGAGGGTAGTCTTGAGGATTCTTACCGAGGTATCGTAAAAGGCGACTAAGGCAAATGCCGTGTGGTATCCGGCTGAGTAGAAGAGACCACCCTCATTTTTTACCGACGTGTCGTAAAAGGCAACTAAGATCAGTTGATGTCAGGCGATGTTTTACGACCGACCGCCTGCGGTCGTAAAATAAGTAGCCAAAATATTTAAAAACATGCCGACTAGCCGACCCCACTTACATTTGGATAAGGGCAGTAGGATGATGACATGAATTAGAAAATGAGTAGCGCCAGAGTTGATGAATGATAGAAGATAATCGAAGTGGAAAACATGTTCTGACGATCCCAATTAGAGTGGGATCCTTATCCCACTCTAATTGGATCGCAGTCGCTGTTCATTCATATACCTTTTGTCTTGTTTTCGCCTTCAAAGTAGGTATCTATCTTACGTATACCATATCCTTTTAACCGTTGAATTAGAAATTGTACGCCGCCATTTCATTCTCCGCTTAAATACTGATCTTACGATAGTATATTTCTTCTATCAGTCTTGTTACACTTTTCAGTGTATTTGGGATTTCTGAGTCTAATTTTGACCTTTGACACAAACATGTTTTCTAGCAGTATGTTTCTAGCTGTTAGGTGTTTCAAATACAATCGCCCTCAAATAGTTAGGTTAATAATTAAAAAGACATTGTCGCTGTTAAAGTTGTTGAAAGAGATTAAATGAGCTTACTTTTGAAAAGCTGTGAAAGAGCTGTGATAGCCCAGCGGTGAGACCGCGCGACTCTTTCGAGGAGAACACGAGTTCCAACCCAAAGGCACCAATGAGTTTTTCCGTTAAAATTTGTGTCTAATTGATAATTGCAATTTATCACACGCTTTTCAGTGAAGGAAAACATCGTGAAGAAACCTGCATATCTCTAGAGAATTCTGGAGATATGTGTAACCTACCAGTCCGCATTGGAGCAGCGTGGTAGGTCTTAGCTCCAACCCTTCTCTCCAGAAACCGAGAGAGGAGGACTATTCCCAGCAGTGGGATTGTAACAGGCCGCTACTTTACTTTTTTTTTTAATTTGGAAAAAATTGATTCTTATTTATTGAAAAATAACGTTGTCATACTATAATTTGGGCCCCGCGATGCCCTCTTTCTTAATCGGTGCATGCACGTTCAGCATTAATCTATATTAGAAAGCAATGTTATTGGCTAAAGTAAGCTGAATTAGTTAAAGTGATAAAGCAGACACGGATCTTTTTAACGGAAGTATATCTGTCTTTTCTTTGATCGACTTTGGCTGACCCGATGACTCTTGAAATGGGTCGCGGGGTTGATTCACGCCGAGGGTCGACATTTTCTAAATAACAATTTGTTTTTTCTTCTAATCAGGACGTATATGTAATTCTCATTCGTGTATGTAATTCTTTCATATAAGTATTATTTATTACAAAAAACTATTGTTTTGTTAAACAAAGGTATTTATGGTATTGTCTTTTATATATTTATAAATAAATAAATATATGGGACACGGTCCCACGGTGATCCATCTCCAAAGTAAGTAACTCCATACTTGTGTTATGAGTTACGGAAAACTGGTAAATATACTACATATATAGTTTAAAAAAACATACTTAAATACAAATATACAAAACCAACAAATTGTTTATAGAAAATGTTGGCCTCGGCGGGAATCGAACTCGCGACCCGCACAGTTGAAGACAGGGCCACTACCCACTTCGCCAAAGGGCAAGTCAAGTTTTATATAAAGGTAGATACGCAATAAGTAATCGTGAAAGGAAACAGATGTTTTGTTAAAATATGTAATTTGCAATACATCAATTGGCAATAAACATGCGACAATAAATACCGGAATAATGTAAGAAGGAAGAAAAGTTGCGAAATTATAGTCAATAGCTAATAGCTAAAAAGTCACGTCGCGTAAATATTTAGCATTCATATTAGTGAGAGTTAACATATTATCGAGTAATTGTCAATTACGCGTTATAGTAAGGAAGCCCACGATGCTAAATAGACCCAAGATATACTGAAACTCAAATATAGTATACTACGAAAAATATAGTAAACGAGTAAAATATTATATGAAAAACAAAAGAGAAAAATATGTGTATAAATTTATGGGTGTATGCGTACCCACACATACACCCATAACTTTTAATTACATTAAGTAATTGCTGAAAATCGTAAAATTTTCAAGCATCATAATGACCTGTTGGGTTGCAAAGCTTAGATGTCATAAATAAAAAAAACGTTATATAATGTAAAACTTTCCATTAGTGGGGGGAGCGACTATACATTTTCAAAAATCATCATCCTCCTGCCCTTAGCCCACTCTTAAGTGGGGTCGGCACAACATGTTACATACATGTTGTCACGTGATTTGGCTTATTTTACGACCGGCGGCCTGCCTGACGTCGAATTGCCTTAGTCGTTTTTACGACACCTCGGTAAGAAAGAGGGTGGTCTATTCTACTCAGCCGGATACCACACGGCGGGTCGACTTACCTTAGTCGACTTTTATGACACCTCGGTAAGAAAAGAGGGTGGTCTATTCTACTCGGCCAGATACGGTTGAGTTTTGTGCATGTGTGTTTACGAATCCTTATATGAAATATGCAAACGGATAGTCCACTCTACATTCAGCATTATATATATTTTATATTTACTTTATCGCGGATTATAGCGAAATAATTTTATTATTACTTTTGTATTATGGATCTAAGCAAAGTAACGACTAATTCTATAAATTATGGTAACAATATATAATGGAAAACGGGTATTTCTTATAGTTATGTTGTATAGCTTCAATTGAACCAAATTTCATTAATATTGATCTACCAGATTAGTTAGGTACTAATAACATTCCTATGGATTCATAGTTAGGCTTCCTAGAGTTGAAAACGCTAATCTCTGGTAACTATATGCCTACCATTAGACCACATATAGCACCGTAGTGTATCATAAATTCAAATTCAAAATATACTTTATTCAAGTAAACTTGTAAACAAGTGCTTTTGATTCATCAACTCTACTGTTAGTTAGGAAACCTGTTCCCACCGAGAAGCACGAGCAAGAAACTCGGCGGTTGCTCTTTTCAAAATAATTCTTCTAACTAGTTACATTTAGTCATGTTATCTTGTACAGGGTCGAGCAGTAGCTATATCTACGCATTCTTATCATCTATATAATCCTCAACAGTATAGTAGGATTTCTGTATCGCTAAAATTGCGAAATTTTAATAAATAATCTTATACACAAAGCGCGATAAAAGAAAATATATGCTGAAAAGATGTAGAGTAGTAGATGTAGTATAAATGTAGAGAGTACCATTCGTTCAGTACACTCGAATTTGACTGGCCCGTTAGCGCAGTGGGTAAGGACTCCATCTTCAGCTCCGCGGGTCGCGGGTTTGATTTCCGCCGATGGCCAACATTTCTTATAAACAATTTGTTGGTTCTGCAAGCCTGGGTGTATATTTGTATTTAAGTATGTATATAAAATTATATATGCTGTATATTTACAAGTTGTCCGACATCCATAATACAAGTATTAAGTTACTTACTTTGGGGATGGACAACCGTGTGTGTATGTATCCCATATATTTATTATTTATTTATTTATAAAAAACAAAGAAAAGTACACAAGGGATTGTAGTCTCTTCATTTCGCATTCTATATATTTTGTTTTATCGCGGATTAAAACAAAATAATATTTTCATTTCTTTTTGTATATTAGAATGGAATCATCCCCGTTTTCAAATCAGCTTTTAGAAATCTATACATATGTATGTATGGGGAATTCTTTAGATGTGTGTCTCTTACCGAGGACAAGTTACTGGCATACATTACCATTACCATTAAGGGATATCAACATGCATTCGCAAGCGAAAGCTGCCATAAAAGTAAGAAATTGTCCGTACTAACATTCCGAGGAAAGTCAGCGATAGTGAGAAGTGCAAAAAGGAATGCAAAAAAACTAGAATGCAAAACGCGTCTGCACGCTTTCGCACAAATCGGACCAATTGACAATTGATCGTGCGGAAATGATTTGACCGCGTCAATGTCATATATGGACAATTATAAAAATGGTCTAAAAGTCTGTTATTATCCCACTGCTGGGATAAGACCTTTAATATTGGAGAAAATAATTAGAGCTTGCGAATTTGTAGGTTACAAATCCCAAAAAAACTCTCTAAATAGTTGTAAAAAAAAAGTAAAGTAACGGCCCGTTACAATCCCACTGCTGAGCATAGGGCCTCCTCTCTTCGTTTCTGAAGAGAAGAGTTGGAGCTAAGACTTACCACGCTGCTCCAATGCGGATTGGTAGGTTACACATATCCCTCGAATTCTCTAGATATATGCAGGTTTCCTCACGATATTTTCCTTCACCGAAGAGCGTGTGGTAAATTGCAATTATCCAAGTAGACACATAATAGAAAAACTCATTGGTGCCTGCCCGGGGTTTGAACCCGTGACCACCTCGAAAGAGTCACACGGTCTCACCGCTGGGCTATCACAGCTCATATTAGATAGTTGATGTTAAAAAAATTCGTGATAGCCCAGCGGTAAGACCGTGCTATCCGTAAGATAAGACTCTTTCGAGGGGATAACGAGTTCAAACCCCGGGCATCTATGATTTTTTTCTCTTAAAACTTGAGTGTTAAGTGTTGCAATTTATCGCACGCAAAAAAGAAACGGGGTTATTTAATCTTATATGTTACCCCTTTAATTTTGCCAAATGTTAATAATAGTTCAGCGTGAAAGCGTTACGACTGACAGATTTTCCCATTTATATATATGTATGGATGTTTTGAATAGACTTCGTATTTATTATTATGGCTGGTACACTTTATGGTGTGCAAAAAATGGTGCGCTGTTAAAGCAAATTTTTTCATACAAGGAAGCTATTATAGAAAGGTTTAGTGGCAATCGGAACATCATCATCATCCTCCTGCCCTTATCCCACTCTAAATGGGGTCGACACAACATGTTATAAAACATGTTGTCACATGATTTGGCTGTGTACTTCACGACCTGCCGCCTTTTTTTTACATGAGGAAACCCTTCATGGGTACTGCAATCCGCGGGGGGTCGGTATTACAGTTATGCCGGACTCTTACCGGCTAAAACCTCATGGTGTTCCACCTTACTGCCTGTAGACGAAGGCACAGGAATACTGGACGCATGACGTCTGCACCCTCGTCAGCAGTAGCCGCTCTATGCAGCTTCACCATGTGGGGACGACCGGCCGCCTGCCTGACGTCAACTGACCTTAGTCGCCTTTTACGACACCTCGGTAAGAAAGAGGGTAGTCTATTCTACTCAACCGGATGCCACACGGTGGTCAACGGAATAATTTTTAATTTGACTAACAACTGTTCCGAGGAAAATTCGAATTCAGACTGAGTTACAGCAACGCGTTACTGTACAGTTAGTAATAAAAATGGATGTTTGTCCGTATCTATGTCCTTTGTAGATTCCGAAACGACTCAACCGATTTTAATGAAATTTTAAGACAATCTTTAGAATAACACAGCAAATGATCCTGTCGAGTTTGGTGGCGATCGAAGCATTTTAACTGTTGAGTTCTGTTCTAGTGCTAAATAAAGCTTGCATTACGTTTGATTTCATCAAATACTATTGAAGAGAAAATAGCAAATAAACAGTTTAATATAAAGCCGAGAAATTCCAATGTTATACCACCCACTCGGTCCAAATATACCAACCAGCAAACAACCGTGTACATACTACAAAAACATATATCGACATTGCCGCGTCACTTTATTATATCCCTCCCATAAACACAAGAATAGATAACTTGTGGAGTCTATAAAGGACATACAGACAAACATTCCCTTTTTTATATAAAAAGATAGAATTGTCATCATTATTCATGACTTTTTGCCAGTGTGATGGCAATTTGTGTATCCCATTTTTTTGTGAATGAAAACATCGTGAGAAAAATTGCATATCTCCAGAGAATTCCGAGGATATGTGTTACCTACCAATCCGCATTGGAGCAGCGTGGTAGATCCTAGATCCAATTCTTCTCTTCAAAAACGGAGAGAGGAGGCCTATGCCCAGTAGTGGGATAGTAACAGGTCGGTACCTCAGTACTTTTTTTTATAATAGAAAGAGTATAATAGAAATAAGAGAAAATGTATGTAATGCTAATTACACACATTTTCTGTAATGCTATTTAGTTTTAAATATGAATGTGGATAGATGGATGACAAGAGGGAGGGCGGAAAAAGATGGATAGAAAGATATAAAGGAGTGGCACCAGAGTTGACGAATGATAGAGGATAATGAAAGACTAAAACATATTGTGCCGACCCCATTTAGAGTGGGATAAGGGTAGTGTAGCTTAATGTAGAATGTAATACACTTACTTATCCTCCTGCCCTTATCCCACTGTAATTGGGGTCGGCACAACATTGTACAAACATGTTATCACATGACTTGGCTATTTATTTTACGACCAGCCGCCTGCCTGACGTCAACTTACCTTAGTCGCCTCTTACGACACCTCGGTAAGAAAGGAGGGTGGTCTATTCTACTCAGCCGGATACCACACGGCGGATCGACTTACCTAAGTCACCTTTTACGACACCTCGGTAAGAAATGAGGGTGGTCTATTCTACTCAGTCCGATTCCACACGGCAATGTACTTCACTTACTATCTGTGATCATATCGTATGCAGTAGTACAAACCGCAAAATATTTTATATTTTAAATAATTAAACCTTACAGCAAATATTAAATATTGGCTCAGCTTAACTCAGTTTAACTCCGTTCCCGGTTAATAAGATAAACCGTTCGTGAGCTTGTAACCGTGTTATCTTTAAGACCGCGCATTTAGGACCGTTTATCGCCGTCGCCGTTATAATACCGATGATTTTTGTCGGTCGCTTCTCGAACAATGCAGAGTAATAACGATCTCTATGATGCAGACAT
The DNA here is from genome assembly GCA_947086505.1 of Morpho deidamia. Lineage (NCBI taxonomy): Eukaryota > Metazoa > Arthropoda > Insecta > Lepidoptera > Nymphalidae > Morpho > Morpho deidamia. Next base: position 11,198,791 of record CAMTZC010000008.1, read on the forward strand.
TCTCGAATGTTCATGGACATTTGGTGATTCGTTATAATAATAGTAAATACATGGGACAATTAAACACATGGTCGTCTGCAAAGTAAAGTATAGTACGCGGCAATAAATAATGCACATCGATGCTTAGAGAGAGAAATCGGCTAGATTCTGCTTCATAGAGCATTGTCTCTGTTGCACAGACTGTGACAGTGACAGCGCTCTACGAAACCGAACTGGCCGGCTATTTCGTTCTAAACATCGATGTGCATTTTTTAATGCCGGCTACTATACTTGTGTTACGGGTGAGAGACTTCTTCTTTCTTAACCGATGGACGTCCACTGCTGGACATAAGTCTCTTCATGGGATCTCCACAACACACGATCTTGTGCCTCTTATATCCAGCGTCTCCCCGCGACCTTTTTGAGGTCGTAAGTCCATCGCGTAGGGGGTCTACCAACACTGCCATTTCAGCTTCGCGACACGCTTACCTATATCGGTGACTCTGGTTCTTCTACGGATCTCCTCATTTCTGATTTGATCACTTAGAAACACTCCGAGCATAGCCCGCTTCATCGCTGAGTGACTCTGAACTTTCTTATGAGGCCCATAGTCAGGGATGACGTCTCAGATGCGTAGGTCATCACAGGCAACACGCACTATTCGAAGACTTTGAGTGAAAGACAACTGGTAATATATACATACATATACTTTTAAAGAAATACCGGCGTGTGGTATCCGGCTGAGTAGAATAGACGACCCTCATTTCTTAGCGAGGTGTCGTAATATGCGACTAAGGTAAGTTGACGTCAGGCAGGCGGCCAGTCGTTAAATACCTTGCCAAACCACTTAGAGTGGGATAAGGGCAGGAGAACGATGAGTTTTAAATATATTCTTTAATTCTTATATTAACTGTGATAGTATTACAGGCATTCAGTAGTTTTTATGATAAAGCACAATTAATTTCGGTTCAGTTATCAGAACATTTTTGTACGGTACATAAAGTTGATATACACAGCTAGATTAAAACATTTCATCATCACCTAAAATCTAAATCTATAATCCTAGATTAGATGACCACACGCTGCGTCAGGTAGGGCGTTTTGAGCGAAATCTAATGGCTTCTATAAATACGCTGTGAAAAGTCAACAGGCGGACGAGTCGTCTATTTGTAACGGTCTCCACGCGCACTACAGAATGAGTTGATATTTGAAAATTATAATAAAGAAAATACCATGATATTAAATCCATCCACGCCCGGGTGCAAGTAGTGCTCCCTATATCCTCAATATTGAAACCTGATTGATGAAATTTAGAATAATTGAAACTTATACACCGGGATAAGATATAAGATAAAAAAGTCACGCTTTTCTTCCGAAACGGGGGCAAGACACATATTGCATTATTAAGTGTCACAGGAAGGTTAAGTGGCAGGTGAGATTATAGTCAGAATTAAAATATGAAATTATGAATGTTAAAACAATCAAATGATTATGTTTAATAAATTTTATGGCATGAAAGTATTCAAAGAACAAATTAATATAATTTACTTATTTATTTATTAAAAAAAAATCAAAATTAAATAAGACACTATTATTTTGCGAGTATAGCATTGCAATAGTATGAACTGTGCTGCATATGCCCCACAGTCTTAAAAAACAAAAACACTAAAATGAAAATAAGAATAAAAACATCCTAAAATGTAATTAAAAAGAAAGTGTGCGTGTCTATAAGTTTGGTGTGCGTGGTTTAAAAATTATTTGTTTTAGAAAATAGATATATATTTTGTTGAATATAGAACTTTATGTACATTATCTAATTTTTTATGAACATTGTCACCTAGCACTAGCACGTAGTGGAATTGTAGTCATTCGCTAAAATATCACCTATAGAAAAGTATTTAAGCATTCTCCGCAGTGCGCTCAAGCCTTTCGACTCCATTTTCTCCGCATGTTTTCATTTGATGGCAGAAAAATAGGTATCACGTTACGTGTTTAATTGGAACAAGAGTTATTTATAGACCTATGTAATTTATAGAAGAAGGCATTACTTTGCGGAGATCCATAATACAAAAGTAAAATAATAAAATTATTCTGCTATAGTCCGCGATAAAGTAAATAGAAAATATATATAAAGAGTAAAAAGTAAAGTAGCGGCCTGTTACAATCCCACTGCTGGGAATAGGCCTCCTCTCTCCGTATCCGGAGAGACAGGTTGGAGCTAAGACCTACCACGCTGCTCCAATGCGGATTGGTAGGTTACACATATTCCTAGAATTCTCTAGACATATGCAGGTTTTCCTAACGATGTTTTCCTTCACCGAAAAGCGTGTGATAAATTGCAATTATCAATTAGACACATGAGTTTTAAAAGAAAAAGTCATTGGTGCCTGCCCGGGTTTGAACTCGTGTTCCCCTCGAAAGAGTCGCACGGTCTCACCGTTGGGCTATCACAGCTAAAAATGAAAATATATAGGCAACACTAAATGTATAGTGGACTATCCGTTTTTTATGGCTGAGTGCCCCATGTACTCGCTGGTAAGATGGGAGATATTAGGTAAGGACGAAATTGTAGCTGATGACCTAACAAATATCTCCTTCAGGGATATTATAAGGTTTGTAAAAGCAACAGGAAGGCTAGAGCAGGTGACACTGTCGGGACAACAGTGAAACCCTTGTCCCAACAAGGAGAAATGGGTGGAATAGTCAAGTATTGGAGCTGACCACCCGTCCTGTACCGGCAGGCGTCCCCAAAATTAGATAAGATAAGATCCGTTTTTTCATACCCGATACATGCAGGATTCGTAAAAATACATGCACAAACCTGCACCATTGCCTCCACACAACACACGTTCATTGTGACACGCTCAACAATCGTTTCGCCCTGCAACCAACGCTTAATTCAGTTACAATGTATGTAACTTACTGAATTAAGCAAAATTTTGGATCCGGTCAGTATAATACTAAGTTTGATATATATGAAATGAACTGAGATGAATAAAAAAGTCTTGTCTTGTATTTTTAAGTACTTTCTTTTAAATTTGTGCGTTTGTCAAAGCGTTAGGGAGAGAATTTTAAATAGGAATTCTTACATTAGCTTCACAATATATTTTAAGCACTTTAGTCTTTGTACCACCAACGACACACTACACACATTCAACCCGACAATCTCAACGATCGTTTCGCCCCATAACCGAAGCATCAGGAGATAGGTTCCACAACAAAATCGCAAAGCTTTGCGATCTTTGAGAATGTCCTGGTGAATGTGTGTAGTGCAAAAGCACTACAACACAAGTGTAGTTAACATAAAAATATAAAGTATATAATAGTTAAAGTAGGAACCGACATAAGCTTGCGGCTCATGTTTTGCGCCTTGCAAAAGTACGTGAGTCGTTTGTGGGTTTGGGTATTAGATTCTAAAATAAAATTCCACAATTAATTTTAGCTTTGCTATTACAGCAGTTTAGAAAAAACATAAAGGGAGGCTGTTACAGAAAGCCTACTATACTGTTGACGATTACTTAGATGATAAGAATGCGTGGATATAGCTAATGTTCGGCCCTGTACAAGACATTAATAACTATATGTAACTAGTGATAAAAAATATTGTTTGAAAAGAGCAACCGTCGAGTTTCTTGTTGGTTCTTCTCCGAAGGAACAGCTTTCCTAACCAGCAGTAGAGTTGATGATTCAAAAGCACTTGTTTACAAGTTTACTTCATTAAAAAGTGTCACAGACTTGTGTCACATAGTTTTCCTGACCCATGACCCTAAAGAAGGTTTTTATAAGTTTTTGTTTTCCCAATATTCTTGGCGACATAATTAATAATAAGTTATTAATAATATTAGTAATATGTCGTAACTATTAGTCATCGTGCAATTGTGTATATAATAAATGTAATATTAAATGATATTGAAACAATTGTTGGTTAATTTAAAGCAAACCATACATGATATACATATTTGTAATGGCGCGTCATTTTAAAGTAAATCTATACATATTTATAAAACAAAGTCCCCAAAAACTGTCTGTATGTGATAAATTTTCTCAAAATCTACTGAACCGATTTTTATACGGTTTGTAGTAAAAGGTAGCGCAATTCTTACGGAAGGTTTAGCTAAATACACTACGGTTTTATGTAAAGTGTTGAAGAGGTTACGTAGCTTTAAAAAAAACTTTCTTACGGGGAGATTTATTTGCATGTGCCGCGTAAACCAACAGAGATACACCAAAGCAATGTACTAAAGAATTGTTGACCTATAAATATACTACAAAAAGTTCCGTGATAGCATGTCTCTATCTCTTAAAGTAAACTCACTATCACTCGGGCGAAGCCGCTGGCATAGCTAGTAGATAATATAACAGTCTTACTATTTCATTACAAAACTTTCCACTTTCCTTGGAGATAAAGTTACGACCTGTTACTATCACACTGTTGGGCATAAGCACATCTTCATTTTTGGAGAGATCGGTTATAGTTTAACCAACACGCTGATTCATTGCGTATTGGTAGGTTACACATATCCCCATTAGTTTAAGTGAAAGAAATAAACAAATTTTATTATTTATTATTTATTTATTATCCCCAGAATTCTCCAACGATATGCACAAATGTTTCCCCACGATATTTTCCTTCACCGAAAACCTCGGTAAGACACCGTACGACATCTCGGTAAAAAATTAGGGTGGTCTATTCTACTCAGCCGGATACCACACGGCAGTACTCGAGACTAAAATGCATTTTAAATATTTTTACATATACATGTAAAAAATAAAAATTATAAATATCAAAAAGCCTTGAAATAAAGATTGAGCCCTGCCCAACTGTTATTTTCATCTCACGATGGTTACTAGCGAAACCAAACCCAACCAAAGTAGGAGAACCTGTCTAAATAAGTACAAATAGATCTTTAAACGATTTTACCTCAACCGCATTTCATCTCAAGCCTAACCTTTTACGTCTAACGCTTGAAACTATCTTTAAAAAATAATTGTATTTACCTACTTTTATAAAGCCTACTTTATATATTTTTTACTATTAATACTTGCAATTACTCAATTGTAATTTATAGAAGGCGTTATTTTGCGGTATACCGAATAATACAGAAGTTATGATAGAATTATCTTGCTATAATCAGCGTTTGTTATAATCTATCTAATGCTAAGTGTAAGAAGCAGAAATCGTTCTCATACCTTATACGTATATATGTAGACTTAGTTATAAACAACCACCAACAACACACTACACACATTCAACTCGACAATCTCAACGATCGTTTCGCCCCATATCAGGAGATGAGTTCCACAACAAAATCGCAAAGTTTTGCGATCTTTGAGAACGTCGTGGTAAATGTGTGTAGTGCAAAAGCACTACAACACAAGTTTAGTTTATTAGTGGTGGCGTTGTTTTGTAATAAATTTGGTAATTTAGTCAAGGTATAGAAATGTGATAACAGATCCTGCATGTGCAAAGTATGAGAACGGTTTATTTCTTCTATCACTTAGCATTACATGGTTATTTTCTAAACAAACACGTATTATATCAAAATAATTCTATCTGGTGAGCTTCTTAACAGCTATTCTCGGTAAGAACAACATTCTGAACCAGTTGTAGCTTCGGTAATTAAATTGATTCTTGACGATTTAAAAATTCTTAAAAAAGCATCTTGCAATGAAGAGTTTTTTTTTAGACCAATGGCTACCACAGTCGAGTCCTCCCAGTCCCTAATCCAGTCGGAGTCGAGGGTCCACTACCAGGAGGTGGTGACTGAGACCAGGAAAGTGAAGAAGAGCAAGTCCAGGCGGCATAAAGATGAGGGCTCTATATCAGTGGTGAGTAAATAAAATCTTTTCAATTTAAACACGTGACTAACTGAACTTGTAACTCGAGGAAAATTTTGATTTCCATGGGTTTTGAAATAAAAATGCCATAAACACTTCTACAGAGAAATACGATACGGTCTAAAATATTAAAGTCAATTCATTGATTAAATTTAAACTGTCGTGAGTAGTATCCATAGCTAACAAGTAGACCGCCGGCTATACTGACGTCTTTACCGCACGCTTTTCCCCTTTATCCTTCTCTAAGTAAGGTCGGCGCAACATGTTTTACACATGTTGTTACATAGTTTGGCTAGGTATGTTACGACCGGCCGCCTGCCTGACTTTAATGAGGGTGGTCTATTCTCTTCAGCCGAATACCACACGGCGGTTTTCGGATATATGTAACCTTCCAATCCGAATTGGTATAGCGTGGTAGGTCTTAGCTCCAACTATTCTCTCCGAAAACGGACAGAGGAGTTCTATGCCCATCAATGGGATTATAACAGACCGTTACGTTTTTTTCCTTAATTTATCTATATTTGAATAGTTGAATTTTATCTTTCTGTATGTTTGTGGTCACAAAACTTTAAAACTAAGCAATGAATTGATAGTTATCGGGTCTACCCGACTAGTTTCGAGCCCATCCGGGGCACTTATTCTGTTTCCGCTGCGATAACGTCGTGTATAGAGCTTATGAATAAGTATCCCGGATGGGCTCGAAACTAGTCGGGCTAACCCGATAAAATAAAACGTGAGTATAGCCGGTGTCTACACATTAACTAATTGGTACCTTATCGCTTATATGATTTTAAAATTTTATATTACCTCCGATGATATGAATTACGTAGGACAGCGGGCGGAGGATGGAAGCAGAAAGCCCAGGTTCGGGCTAAGTGGCGTAGAATTGGAGAGGCCTATGTCCAGCAGTGGACTGAAGTGGGCTGATGATGATGATATGAATTGCTTTATCGCGTCGTTTATTTTATTTTAATATCATTATCTTACAAATATAAAATAAATGATAAATAGACGGAAAATATTTATCACTTATTTTTAAGAAAAAAAGAATTTTTGGTCAAAAATATAATTCGAATAATACATTTAAGTACTTTTTGATAGCTCGATTTTGTATATATATTTTTAATAAATATGAGTCGCATGATTTTATGATATTAAAAAAAAATTAAAAAACATATTTTACATAAAAAGAGGTCGACGAGGATGGGATTCGAACCCACGCGTGCAGAGCACATTGGATTAGCAGTCCAACGCCTTAACCACTCGGCCACCTCGTCATGCTGAGCTGTTGCGAAATACGTAATTTAATTTTTTTGTGATTACAAGATTGCAATACGATATTAAATATTGTCAATAGGCTTTTGAAACCTTGATCCTGAAACGAAAAAGAAAGAACTTTGCTTTAATCGTGAAGACCGAGTGACCTTTACCGAGAGCTCGCGGATTCGAGTCCCTACCAATAATTAATGTTTTCTATAAATCCTTATATGCTGAGTTAATTACAATATATCATGAGCTTTTTGGTAAATATTAATATCGTTAGAAATCCATATCTCTCCATATCTTCTTGACTATTCTTGGGATATGCGCCTAACTCGCCTATCCCTATTGGAGCAGCGTAATGGGACTAAGCTCCAATCCTTGCGAAAGAAGAAAGGAAGCCTTCGCCTAGTAGCGGATTAGTGATCATAAACTGATGGACTAACGATTCTTTATATATATTTTTCACCTTCCCTATATTTATGTAGTCAAAACTCGAAAAGTAGTTTACGTGTTAACATAAAATTTTACACTACGTTGGCTATCTATGTAAGAAAGATTTTTACATATAATAGCTGACCGGGAATAAATGCTGCCATATAAATCTTTTGGAAATGTCTATTGTACACTGTACATTATTAAAAAAAAAACAAATTCTATATCTACTGAATATACATATAAAATTTCATAAAAAACGGTCAACTTACATGATACGAGTAATTTAGACATAAGATATATAATTAAAAAGTTCCCGAAAGAACGTTATATATAGACAAGAGTAATAATAAAATTATTTTGCTATAATCCGCGATACAGTAAATAGAAAATGTATGTAGTGCTAAATGCATAGTGGATTATCCGTTTTTTCATACCCGTTACATGCAGGATTCGTAAAAACACATCCACAAACCTCCACCACTGCCACCACAATACACAAGCACTGCACACGTTCACTATCACAAACTCAACAATCGTTTCGCCCCGCAACCGAAGCATCATCTGGGAAATGGACTCCACGACAAAATCGCAAAGCCTTGCGATTTCTAGTTACTATTTTACTTCTTTCTTTTCTATTATTCTTCTATATTACTTTTCTATTTACTGTATCACAGATTATAGCTAAATAATTTTATTATTACTTTTGCATTATGGATCTCCGCAAAATAACGCCTTATTCTATAAATTATTTATATATTGACGTTTATCGAAGCGTGTCTGGGATAAGCTTAGGCCGGCACTTTCAGGGTGGTCTATTCTACTCAGTCGGATACAACACGGCGGGTCAACTTACCTTAGTCGCCTAAGACCTAAGACCTATTAGAAATAAGGTTGGTCTATTCTACCCAGCCGTATAACACACGACGGAGTAAGTAAAGTCAATGAATCAATCTATTGTTCGCAGTCAAAAAGCTCAGAGAAGTTATATAAGAAAATGAAAGCGGCCGACGAGAACCCAACATGCGCTAAATGCGCTAGACCAGTCTACGCCATGGAGAGGATCAAGGCTGAGAGACGCGCCTGGCACAAGGAGTGCTTCAGATGCGTGCAGTGCAATAAGCAACTCACGTGAGTCTTTGAGTTACTCTATTTTCTAGACCTTACGTCTTACTTAGCTCTCACGTCTTTCATAACATTACTGAATGGGATGAGCAAAAGTAGAAGAAGGGTTTACTAAATGAAATACGTAAATAATATTTTGATGCGTACAGTGCAATAAATAACTCATGTGAGTCTGTGAGCTACTCTATCTTATTCATTAAACTATCTCTAATCTTAGCTCCGGAAACTTTCAAAGCATCACTGGGTGAAATAAAATAGAGTGGAGGCTATTATTGAATGAAATATGTGCAATAACTTACACTTGTTAGTCGTTGAGTTACTCTATTTGTCTAATTGTGTCTGGTCTTAGCTCTTAATACTTTAAGAAATCACAACTCGGGTTGAAAAGCCTAGATTGAATGAAATGTGATATAAAATTTTGATGTGTGCAGTGCAATCACTAACTCATGTGAGTCGGTGAGTTGCTCTATTTTATTTTTCCAACTGTCTCTGATCACGAAACACGAAAGAGCTAATCTTTCGTGTTTTATAACATTACTTATTTGGTTGAGAAAGAGTAGAAAAGCTGATTAAATTAGATATGGAAATAACATTTCAATGCAATTACTAACTCACGTGAGTCCGTCAACAACTCTATTTTATTTTTCGAATCGTCTCCAATCTTAGCTCTTGAGACTTTTATAGATAGCATCACTTAAGTGAAATGAGCAAGAGTTTAAGAGCTTATTGAATGAAAGGTGAAAAAAAATTTGATACGTGGAAATTGTGTGAAATTGAAAAGTGCAAAAATACCAAACAGTGGACAATCTGCGAATCGAATAAAATGATAGTCATTCAGGAAACGATGATTGAATGAAATACGGAAAAAAAAATACTTGCAGTGCAATAACTAACTAATATAAGTCGTTGGGTTACTGTATTTTTCGAAATGTCCATGGTCTCAGCTTTTACGTCTTTTATAACATTACTGAGCGGGATAAGCAAGATTCGAAGGATTGACTATATGAAATACGGAAATATAATGTTGATAGGTGAATGATTTATAGAAGCACGCGTTACTTTGCGGAATTCCATATTACAGGCAATATAACAAAAATACTTCGCTATAATCCCCACGGGTTAAGCGAATGCATGCAAAGCTAATGTGTATGAAGCAGGCAAAATTTACGAACCTTACACATGCACAAAATCGCAATTGCGATTTTGTCGTGGAGCATAACGAAACGATCGTTGAGATTGTTGTGGTGGTGGTTGTGTGTGCTGCTTGTGTGCTTTGTTGCTGGTGGCGGAGCCTTGGGGTGCGTGTGGTGGCTTGTCCTGCATGTGTAAGGTTCGTAAATTTTGCCTGCTTCATACACATTAGCTTTGCATGCATTCGCTTTACCCGTGCGGATTATAGCGAGTTAGTTCTGTTATATTGCCTGTAATATGGAATTCCGCAAAGTAACGCCTGCTTCTATAAATCATTCACCTATCAACATTATATTTCCGTATTTCATATAGTCAATCCTTCGAATCTTGCTTATCCCGCTCAGTAATGTTATAAAAGACGTAAAAGCTGAGACCAGGGACAATTCGAAAAATACAGTAACCCAACGACTTATATTAGTTAGTATTGCCTGTTGATAGGTGAAGTGCAATAAGTAACTCGTAAACTTGAGTCGATGAGTGATACTCTATTTTATTTATGAAATTTAGCGACGTTGTTTAATGGTTTCTGTAATACGCAGAGTGGAGACGTACCAGAGCGACCACACGACGCTGTACTGCAAGCCGCACTTCAGACAGCTGTTCGAGCCAAAACCAGTGGACGACGAAGACGAAACGGATGGTGAGTTTATTTCATCTTAAAGACTATATTTACAATTTTTCTATATTAAATTAATGACATTGACAACAAAAATATACAAAAGTAATTATAAAATTATTTTCCTATAATCCGCGATAAAGTAATTAGAAAATATATATAGTGCTAAATGTATAGTGGACTATCCGTTTTCATACCCGATACATGTATGATTCTTAAAAACATGCATCATCCACCATCAGCACGTATTTAACACCGATTTTTACGGGCGAAGTCGCAAGCAAAGCAAGTACACAAATAAAGTAATTTAACTCCTGTAGCTGACTATAGTCCAAACTAAATCTTCTAAGGTCATGAATGAACTAATTCTGAAAGAAATATTTATTACAGCGACGCCCAAGAAACACCAAATGATCATTTGTGAGAGTCAGCCCGTGGAACTGCCACCGGATGTGGTTAGAGGTAAGGATATCACGTCATATCATCCTTTAGCTATAAACCATAAATAAATAAATGGAAAAAGCCTCCCTCTAGTCATATATTTACCACATTTATATTTAATAATCGTTTACTCACATGATTTCTCATGTCCTCATTATGTGTCCATACCATCCCAATCCTGCATCTCTCGTCTTTTCTATGTTGGGCGCAACTTTCAGACTTTTTTTATATACTTTGTTTCGTATTTGATCCAATCTTGTCACACCATACATCCACCATAACATTCTCATCTCATTTGCACGCACTATTCTTTTATCCGTCTTTGGATGTGTTTGTACATTATATATTTATATTGTCTTCTTTATCATCATTATCATCATCTTTATCATCATTCTCCTGCCCATATCCCACTCTAAGTGAGGTCGGCACAACATTTTTTAAGCATGTTGACATGAATTAGCTAGTTGTTTTATGACCCATCGCCTGCCTGTTATCAAATTACCTTAATCGCCTTTTACGACACCTCGGTAAGAAATATGGGTGGTCTATTCTACTCAGCCGGATACGGCGCGTCAACTTACCTTAGTCGCCCTATACGACACCTGGGTAAGAAATGAGGGTAATTTATTCTAATTAGCCGGATACCACACGACGCGTCAACTTACCTTAGTCACCCTTTAAAACACCTGGGCAAGAAATGAGGGTGGTCTATTCTACTCAGCCGGATACCACACGGCCCGTCAACTTACCTTAGTCGCCCTTTACAACACCTGGGTAAGAAATGAGGGTGGTTTATTCTAATTAGCCGGATACCACACGACGCGTCAACTTACCTTAGTCACCCTTTAAAACACCTGGGTAAGAAATGAGCGTGGTCTATTCTACTCAGCCGGATACCACACGGCGCTTCAACTTACCTTAGTCGCCCTTTACGACACCTCGGTAAGAAATGAGGGTGGTTTATTCTAATTAGCCGGATACCATACGGCGCGTCAACTTACCTTAGTCGCCCTTTACGACACCTGGGTAAGAAATGAGGGTGGTCTATTTTACTCAGCCGGATACCATACGGCCCGTCAACTTACCTTAGTCGCCCTTTACGACACCTGGGTAAGAAATGATGGTGGTCTATTTTACTCAGCCGGATACCATACGGCCCGTCAACTTACTTACCTTAGTCGCCCTTTACGACACCTGGGTAAGAAATTAGGGTGGTTTATTCTAATTAGCCGGATACCACACGGCGCGTCAACTTACCTTAGTCGCCCTTTACGACACCTGGGTAAGAAATGAGGGTGGTCTATTTTACTCAGCCGGATACCATACGGCCAGTCAACTTACTTACCTTAGTCGCCCTTTACGACACCTGGGTAAGAAATTAGGGTGGTTTATTCTAATTAGCCGGATACCACACGGCGCGTCAACTTACCTTAGTCGCCCTTTACGACACCTGGGTAAGAAATGAGGGTGGTTTATTCTACTCAGCCGGATACCACACGACGCGTCAACTTACCTTAGTCGCCCTTTACGACACCTGGGTAAGAAATGAGGGTGGTCTATGCTCCTCAGCTGGATACAAAAGGGCGGTTCTGTACATCTCTATATGAACTTTAATTCCAAATCTCCCATTAATCGTGCGCAATTTCGCTAAAAGGGCGTACGAAGGTTTTCTACAGAAACTTTCTGATTTATTTATAGCTTCAGACAAACCAGACTTAGGTCTAGAGGAATTAGCATCGCTGGACGTGAAATCTAGATTCGAGGTGTTTGAGAGGAAAGCTAAATGTGAAGAGGAGCAAGTGCCTTTGGAGCCGCGTGCGCCGCGGGAGAAAAGCTCGACTGTTCTGTCAAAGTTAGCCAAGTAAGTATGATAAATCTTGAGGGATATCTTATTGTTTGTCGGACACTCGTACTCCTAGACCTTCCAACCTCCTCTCCCCTCCTTGCATCGTAATCCATTATTGAGTGAACTTTATAGAGCACTTTATTCGCGAATATTTTTCGCCACTTGGCTGTGTCCTCTGCGGCGTTGATTGCGTCAATGATACTGGAGTCGAATGTTGAGCGAATTTTGTCGTTGAATTTTGTTTTACTATTTTTGAAAATACATCATTAATAAGGTGTTCATAATTACGGCTTAAACTGTGCACTTCATTGTTGACGACACATGTAATATGATATTTATCAATGTTTAAAAAGTACAGAACTGAGTCACGCGAAATGTTCAAAAATTTATGAAATTATTTGTTCAAGTTTCACCTTTTTATATCTTTAAAAAAAATTACCTAAGACTTGGTCACCTTGATACTTAACTATTTATAGTTAAGCGCCATCTAACAATATTACTCGGAACTACGAAAGCAAATATTTAACTGTATATTTGTGGTAGTAACTACTGCATAAGTTTAAAGTAAAACCTCTAATTTTATGTAATGTGCACTTCATTGTTGACGACACATGTAATATGATATTTATCAATGTTTAAAAAGTGCAGAACTGAGTCACGCGAAACGTTGACCTATGTTCAAAAATTTCATAGTTATAATAGTCGTTTTCTCCTTTTTTTCTATGTTTTCATTATTCTGTACTGTTTATTTTTAGGTTTATAATTTGTGACTTTGTTACTAAGAATGATGAGTTCTTCTATAAATGGTACAACATACTTTTTTTAAAACTATAAGGGATAAATGTATCGTGTAATGCTGTTGAAGATCCGAATGAATAAATAAAGCGACCTCGGCCTCTCTATACCCTATCTGTTTAAGAGATTTTCCAAATCTTCCAAAAAGCTGATCGATATAGGTAGGTTTCATAAAAAAGGGTCGTTATTTCCCTATTTTCAGGCATTGAAAAACTGCCAAAATATCAATTGAATAGAAATGTTAATTTTGCTGTTCTCTGTAAAGTTGTAACACCTCAGTTACAAAACGGGGGGTTTTTTTTCGAACTACAGTCAGTTCGCTAATAGCATACACAGCATTGAAGCCACGACCGACCGAAGTCAGAAAACAGGGACCTCGTCTTCGCCGGCGAAGACGCTGTGTGTGTGTATTACGTGTTTCTGTGTTTGCGTTCGTTATTTGATCATCAGAGTCATCATATAGGACGCTTTTTGGTCGCCAATATTGTCGGCCGGGTTAAAAAGTGAAGATATGGATCGAGCTCCACCTGCCTAATTATTTGTTCAAGTTTCACCTTTTTATATCTTTAAAAAAAATTACCTAAGACTTGGTCTCTTGATACTTAACTATTTATAGTTAAGCGCCATCTAACAATATTACTCGGAACTACGATAGCAAATATTTAACTGTATATTTGTGGTAGTAACTACTGCATAAGTTTAAAGAAAAACCTCTAATTTTATGTAATATGCAAATCATATAAAATTTTATATTTTAACGATCACGTTCTCACTTCCTATTAAATCTCAATAATCTTGATACTTGACGATAATAATTTAATATTCCGAATTCATAAATTTTTTGAATGCACTCTTTTTTCCTTTGTCATTTTTGTGGCTTATCTATGTTAAAATTTTATTTATCATATTTTTTGTTTTTTGTAGTATTTTCGTTTATTTATCTCTTAATTTTAATTCAATAATAATTTTAACTTTTTTTTCTAACATCACTGTGGCCAATTTTTTTTAATAGCCTGTAATAGTATTTCAAATAGATTAAACTAACTTTGTGAATTACATTTAAAAACAAAAATTTAATATAATGAATAATAAAATGTAAATGTAATACATAAAATAAAAATTTAATGTTAGACTGGCTCATTGGTGCAGTTGGCAGTGACAATAACAACAATATACATTACATACAAATATACATTTCTATTTAAAATTATACCAGTTTTCGGCCACCAATAACACAATTATTAAGTTACTTGCTTTGGGGACGGACGACCGTGTGTGTGTCTCATATATTTATTTATTTATTTAATATATTAACAATACTGTTGGCATATCTTACTAAATAAGCTATACTTATTATAAAACAAAGTGTCTGAAAGCTGTCTGTCTGTATATGATCGCTTCTCTCAAAATCAACTGGACGGATTTTTGTACGGTTTTTACTAACAGGTAGTGTGATTCTTCCGGAAGGTTAAGTAATAGTACATTACGGTTTTATGTAAAGTGCGTTGAAGAGATCGCGCGGTTGTAAAAAAAACCCTGATTGCTGGAAGCTTTATTTGCGAGCGCCGCGTATACCAACAGAAAAGTCGATGACAGCATGTCTCTTTCTCTTATGGTTAATTCACAATAATTATTTTTATGGGCAAAATTTCAATAACATTGAATTGAAGTGCCTCCTGTCCACAAATTTGCTTTCATAATTTTAAATAGTTCATCTTTCAATGGATTTTGGAACATTTTTAATGTATTGAAAATAATAAAATTATGTGTAATGGATATTTATAAAATTAGGCGTTACTTTGCGGAGATCTATAATACAAAAGTAATAATAAAATTATTTTGCTATAATCTCGATAAAATTTATCACGGATCATAGCAAAACAATACTATTATTACTTTTGGATATATCATAAATAAATAAAATCAAGTATCAAACCTTTTCATTCCACTAAAATAACGTATTATATTTCGACGTCATAAAACTATTTTTACTTCCATGTGAACTGAAAACGCACGAACCATTCCATTCAAAATGTAACATCGCATACATTACTGGTTGAATTTTAATATATTTTAAGTAAGTATCAAAAAAAGAGTAATGGACTGTTTGAATATAAATAAAATTGGAGTATAAACACGCGGTCATCTCGCTTCGCATTAAAACCGAATGTATTCTGCGGTTGCTTTGGAGAGATTTTTTTGATTTTGAACTGTATTGGTATATAATTAGGAGTTATCATTTTTTTGTTTAACTAAATTAAAGTTGTCTGTATTAAAAAAAGAAAGTACAACGGCTTCAATCACTCCAGTCTTCCTTTCAGTGTTGTAAAAAGATCATTGTATCAAGTGAAAGTATTTTGTGACTTTTTTTAAATATTTTCTGTTAATATTTATCCTTAATAAACATGAATGGGTGAGTTTAGTTAACGTTTATTAAAAGTTTCAGTTGAACGGTATATCCGTAATAAGAAATAAGCTATAAAAGAGTTATTGAAATTAATATAATTTAACTCGTCCGCCATGTTATTAAGTAAATTTAAAAGTATAATATTATATATGATTTCTTTTGGAGTTCGCTACTTAAGAATCAATTTTTATATAAGGTGAGAAATTTTAAGGAAAATGAATAAATATATATAGGACAATGACACATACGGTCGTTCGTCCCTAAAGTAACTTGATAGTGTTATGTTTGGCAAACAACTGATAAATATATACATATATTTTTAATACTTAAATACATATCTCATTCTTAGTATTATAGTGACCTAATTCAAAAAAGTTGTTTGCTGGCAAATTGCAATGAAACGTAACCTACAAAACTCGTGAGTGATAAGATCCATAACTTGGAAGACCAAGAAACCCTTTTTTTAGTAGTTCGTATTGTAATGTTACAGATGGCGTTAAAATAAAAATTACAATGTATTTAACTCAATTAGGCCTAATCTTGAGTTAGGTCACTTCAAATACTATACGCGCTTTATATATACCCCGATATGAAGAACCAACTAATTGTTTTTAGATAATGTTGGCTTTCGGCGGGAATTGAACCTGCGACCTGTTAAGCTTAAGGCGGGGTCACTGGCAACTTCGCCAACCAGTTCTTTAGTTATAGTTTCGAATTTTTTAATAGAACGGTATCTCTATGGTACGAATTAAGTTAGAAATGAGATTTAATATATTACAATATTTAAATTTAAAATTATAATAATACATGTATTTTTTTAGATTTCCTTCCTAACAATTACTTTTTATTTAATGCCCTTGGTGAGAAATTTTATGAAAAGTGAAATTTATATCAACGTTCACTTAAAAAGCGTTGTTTTTTCTCCGTCAAACATATAGAGAAAAGAAAGTTAGACAATACTTTAACATTCTCGAAATGAATAATCTCTGTCACACATATAAAAGTGAGACATAGACCTACCTATATGTTAGTTAGCGAGCTATGATTGGAATTAAAACTTATGTATTTAATTACAATTTATCACACGCTTATCGGTAAACATCGTTAGAAAATCTGTATATCTAGAGAATTATGGAGATATGTGTAACCAACCACACTGGAGCAGCTTGGTGGGTCCTAACTCCAAACCTTCTCCCATAAAACGGAGAGAGGAGGTCTACGGCCAGTGGGACAGTAACTGGACATTCTTTATGATTGAATTCTGGATCTAACTCTTTTGTTAAAAAAGAACCACATTTTGAATTTGAATTTAATTCAAATTCGTCTTAATCTGACGCACCGAGCATTTCTTAGGATCAATTTTTTTACTAATCTGATGGACGGGCTGCCCTCAATGCAGGTCCCTATATTAATGACATATATGGTAGGGGGTACATTACAGGGCACAAGGTTTCTTTCAATAGAATTTCCTGATGACGTTTTGAATCGATTTATGATTCAATATTTCTTGGAGTCTTTAGGCAATTTACATTATTGACTTTTTTGACAATTTTTTTTTCACTTTTGACCCCATTTTACTTTGACTGATGATGTCATTGTAACATATTTAAGATCTAAGAATATAAGACAATGCTGAATACGCCTGTAATTGATAATTATAGCACTAGAATTAATATGTGTTATTAGTTAATCTGTATATATTGTTTCGTTGGCGTATCAAGTAAATAAATAAATGATAATAAGGCTTGGATTTGAATTGCGACCATCTACGCACTAGATTAAATTGTTATTTTTGATTTTTGCACAATTACAAATATAATATTGTAATATTTATTTTTGAAAAGAGTGGCCGCCGAGTTTTTTGCTAGTTAGTTCTTGCTAGTTCTCGGTTAGAGCACCTTTCCGAACCTTTTGTAGCTTCGTTGTAATTTGACGATTCAAAAGAGCTTGTAAAAGGCCAATTTGAGTAAAGAATTATTTGAATTTGAATTTGATTGTCACAAGACGAGCGGTTATTCATAATATCGATAAGACGTATATAGACAGGGGCAGCTCTAGCTCGTGTAGCGCCCGTGTACAATAAAAACCCTGGCGCCCTCTGGGCCGATAACCCCCCCCCCCCATCGGCTATAAGTTTAAGCTGTGCCGTCGTAACAACAAAGTTCATATTCCAACAAACTATTCTATAAGTAGGTATAGCTTACAGTATGGTATTAGTTAGACCAAGACGATGCTCTTAGCAGTCTTAGGTAAGCTTGGGTTTGATAGCGATTTGAGAATCATATTTGCATGATATGATCAAAAGTGACCACTGTGATCGTTCTGCTATTGCGATTGCTATTGTATACACAAACAAATGTAGGCCTTATATGCGTATGCAATGTATAGGATATAAGGGCAACATTTGTTTGTATAAGCAATCATTTAGTCCAGTAATCGCTGAATCGCTAAAAGCGTAAATAGCAAATAGCAAAAATGCTATCGGCTATTATATTATTCAGCTATCACAGGACAAAGTTATTGTTATTACAAACCAACATAATTCTTAAATCATATTCAACTCAATATCTTCAAATTAAATTCTAGGTACTACATTCACGTGGAATATCGTAAAAGTGCCACATAACCTCGACAAATATGATATAATGATAACAGTTCTTTGTAATATTATTTTACTTTTTTTTGGAATATCCATAATTTTGTTTAGCAATAGGAGTTATCTAAAATACAAAAGCAGATGATGCTATATGATGAGTAAATCATATCATGATAACTAAGTGATTGGTGATTCTGTCCATCCCTAGTCCTAGGGAGCGCCTTACGCTTTATATTTGTTACACCTGGATATATGTTTGTTTGTATGTCCCCGATTCATTGAACTCAATTTTGATCCACTTCGAGAGGACAGACTTAATTTAAACTTTTTACACCTTTCAAGAATCGTTGACAATACAATCATATGTCAATTTTTTTCTTAATAGGTTCAAAGCAAAGGGAATGGATATTGGCATCTCTGATGAGTATCTCAACGGGGTTCAGCTAGAACCCAGTTCCAGCGAGCATGAGGATGAAGAAGGTGAGCGTGTGATATATATTTTGCCGTATTTACTCCTGTCATCATCATCATTTTCCTGCCCTTATCCCAGTTTAAGTGAGGTCAGCACAAATGTTACGAACATGATAATAGATGATTTGGCTAGTTATCTCACGACCGGCTGCCTGCCTAACGTCAACTTACTTTAGTAGTATTTTACGACCCCTCGGTACTATGATTATTTAAATCAAAATCGGGTACTAAACTCTCTTTTAAAACTAACCAATCGCTTCGTAGTTTGTTGTGTAAAAATAAAGATATATTAGATAAGGGTAAAAAATCTGGGGTTTATAAAATAGATTGTCCTGAGTGCAACGGTACATATGTAGGTCAGACTGGCCGAAGTTTTGCGGTTCGATTCCGGGAACATATGGCTGCGTTTAGGAATGATAGGCCACAAAATTCTAATTTTGCAAAACATTTGCTGGAAAGCGGTCATAAAGTGCCTAATGACCATTCATTTCATATTCTCCACACTTGTGATAAGGGACTCCGACTCAATACGTTAGAGCAATTTGAGATAATAAAAAATAACAATGGTCACTTAATTAACGAGCAAGTAAATGTATCTAATTCCGTTTTGCTACATGTGTTCGGAGGGGAGGGTATTGGTGGGGGTTGAACTATTTAAGACTGCTTGTATGGGTAGCGCGGCGCATTACGATTTTTGTCGTGGAGCCTATCCTCCTGATGATGCTTCGGTTTCGGGGCGAAACGATCGTCAAGATTGTGGTGGTGGGTTTGTTTGTTTGTTTGTTTGTTTGTTTGTTTGTTTGTAATCTCTTTATTGCATGTGTTAATGCAATGGCGGGCTTATTCCGTAATCGGAATCTCTTCCAGCCAACCACTTGAATTTTGATAGAGGTTCTAATAAAAATTTAAAACTAATTATAAAAAATTAAAATTAAAATAAAACTTAAAATACGGAAAACTTAAATTAAGAAACAAAAATATAATTAAAAGTAATATGAAATAATAAAATAAAATTATAGTACATATAATAAATATAATAAAATAATAAATAGAATAAAATATATTTATTATCATATATTAATATCGGCTGAGATTTTTTTTTTAATGTTTTGTTTAAATGAAGATATTGTTTTTAATTTACGAAAGGAAACGGGCAGTTTATTCCATAGTTTAACAGCTTGTGGGTGTGTGTGCTGCTTTTGTGTGCGTTGTTGCTGGTGAATTGCGCCTTGGGGTGCATGTGGTGGCTTGTCCTGCATGTATAAGGTGCGTAGATTTTGCCTGCTTCATACACATTGGCTTTGCATGCATTCACTTAACCCGTGCGGATTATAGCAAAGTAGTTAGTTCTGTTATATTGCTTGTAATATGGAATTCCGCAAAGTAACGCCTGCTTCTATAAATCAGATTATGTCGGTATTAAGTTTAAAGCAATTTTACTTAATCTTTCGAACCCATCATCAGATGAGGATTCGGTGCTGAAAAAGTCGTACGCCCACAACACCGTCCGCGAGCAGGCGTCCCTGTGCGATATGAACGAGCTGGTGGGCCGCTTCGAGAATGGGCCGCGGAACACCACAAGGCACAACCAGCGCAAGCAGGAGATTCAGAACATTCGCAGTCGGCTGTTCTTGGTGAGGAAACTTAACTGACCCACATGGTAGACTCCAAATTGTTGAAGAATATACTGTTTTGTTAGTTATTAATTCGGACATTACCTTGTTACAGGGCAAACAGGCGAAAATTAAGGAAATGTACGAACAATCAGTTATGCAGTGTGAACAAAGTAAGTTTTCATTACCAATCCTTCATATTTATTCCAGCTTTCCGTCCGGTGACGCTGTAAAAGCCATTAGGGCTAACAGCATACAGTCAGTTCGAAAAAAAAAAAATTCAATAATGTATGATGTGGTAATTTATAGGATCACTTACCATATAATAGTTTCCATCTCTTGTCTAGAAGTACGTTTCCCAAATCTAGTAAAGGGGTGTCTAACTCAAAATCTGACTGGGGCCAAATAAATTGTTACAAAATGTTTAAAATACAACCTCCTTCAAATAGTTATGTCTCGCCGTCAATGTGACGAGTTATTGAAAGAGTTTCAATGGGTTAACTTTAGAGAAAATTGCTTCTTATTTATTGAAAGGAAAAATATTATTCTTTTAAAATAATGCATGAATTCAGTATCCAGTGCAGTTTTTTGTTTATTTAAAAGGGTCTTTTTGCTGATTTATTCTTCATACATGATCCCATCTATCTAAGTTCATCAAAAGTAATAATAAAATTATTTTACTGTGGTCTTATTATATAATAATTTTATTATTACTTTTGTATAATGGATCTCCGCAAAGTAACGTCTAATTCTATAGATTATCTAAGTTCAGCAGTTGAGTCTTGTGAGGTTGTCAGACCATTTAAGTTTCAAAATACTAGTAAAGATTCTGTGCACTTCACTTGCATAGGCACGCGTACTAGTAACGATGTGAAAGCCAAATCTATCAATGGAGCAGTTATTTTGAAGAAGTTAATTTAAAAAACTTAACAACATTTTGTATCCCTACTGTTAACGGTCTAGGAGATCCCTTGTCTTGTCTCTGGTAGCAGCATCATGAATTTAATAAACATGCCTTGACTGTTAAACGTTTAAGAGTTCCCTTATGTGGAACCAATCCTGGCATCAGCATCAAGTCATGCTTATTATAAATGCATTGTCACTGGAGCAGTATATAAAATTTCATCTCAATCGAACACCGGGAAGTGGGTCAAATTTAACTTTGCAAGATTCCACCTCCACATACAAGCAAGTTAAAAGCTTTTAGAGGAAAATAATTAATTTCTATCTCCAGGTGTGACGTCAGCGGAAAAGATCGCTCGCGAACTAGACCTGGATGCGGAAAAGGCCCGCGCCATCAAGCAACGTTTTGAGAATGGGGAGATCTTCAACGATGAGAACCAGCCGCCCAAGAACAGGGAGCTAGAGGACACCTCGCTCTTCAATGAAGGTAGGAACACCAAAACCCACAGCAATCCAGATAAAACTCTAAGGCACGATTGAAAAGTATCGAGACTTTCAAATCAAATCTTTAAGTAAGCTCTTTCTGTCGTGCCGACCCCACTTAGAGTGAGATAAGGGCAGGATGATGATGTAGTACCAATTATAGACGAACACATCATTATATGATTTATAGAAGCAGGCGTTACTTTGCGGAACTCCATATTACAAGCAATATAACAGAACTAACTACTTTGCTATAATCCGCACGGGTTAAGCGATGCATGCAAAGCCAATGTGTATGAAGCAGGCAAAATCTACGCACCTTATACATGCAGGACCAGCCACCACATGCACCCCAAGGCGCAATTCACCAGCAACAACGCACACAAAAGCAGCACACACACCCACCACCACAATCTCGACGATCGTTTCGCCCCGAAACCGAAGCATCATCAGGAGGATAGGCTCCACGACAAAAATCGTAATGCCAATTATGATTATATGATTTTTGTCGTGGAGCCTATCCTCCTGATGATGCTTCGGTTTCGGGGCGAAACGATCGTCGAGATTGTGGTGGTGGGTGTGTGTGCAGTTTTTGTGTGCGTTGTTGCTGGTGAATTGCGCCTTGGGGTGCATGTGGTTGCTTGTCCTGCATGTATAAGGTGCGTAGATTTTGCCTGCTTCATACACATTGGCTTTGCATGCATCGCTTAACCCCTGCGGATTATAGCAAAGTAGTTAGTTCTGTTATATTGCTTGTAATATGGAATTCCGCAAAGTAACGCCTGCTTCTATAAATCACTTTACTTTACTTTTTATAACTCTCGAGAGATGTTTAGTTTAACCTGTTTTATATTCTTTTTCAGGTATAGGCAAGAAGTCTCGCTCTATATTCCTAGAGCTGGATGCCAATGCTAAACACATGGCGCCACTGTCGCCGCCCGCACAGGAACCACCCAAGAGGAAGGAAATCGTGAGTTTATTCGTTCAAGTTATTTCAGAGTTAGTTTTTACCATATGGTTATTGTTCTAGACTAGGCATAGACCTGTAGGCCTATCATGAACTTTTAGTTAACGATTCAATTCAAAGTATAAACCGAACCGGTTTCTTTTCGTATCATGAAAGTAAAGTAAAGTAACAGCCTGTTACTATGCCCACTGCTGGGCTAAGGCCTCCTCTCTCCGTTTTTGGAGAGAAGGATTGGAGCTAAGACCTACCACGCTGCTCCAATTACACATATCTCCAGAAGTCTCTAGAGATATGCCGGTTTCCTCACGATGTTTTCCTTCACCGAAAAGCGTGTGATAAATTGCAATTATCAATTAGACACATGAGTTTTAATAGAAAAAGCCCATTGGTGCCTGCTCGGGGTTTGAACCTATGTCGTCTCTAGAGAGTCGCACGGTCTCACCGCTAGGCTATCACGTATCATGAAGTATCATGCAATTCACAATTGCATTGGGGTCGTAATGTTTGAAAAGGAAGTTATATGAACTATAGATAACTCTGTCTCTTTTACTCACATGTTCTTAGGACGAATTCGTAACGCTCATTCGGCAACGACTTAAAGTGTGCGTCTTTAAGACGTCATGGTATGAAAAAGCAAAACAATTTCGTTTACGTCTTCAATTGAGTCGCAATAAGAGTTCATGGTAGGACTGCTGGAACCGCAATAGCTTATAACGGTTCCCATTTTGTCTATTACTAGCAAAGCCCCGCGGTTTCACCCGCGTCCATACAGATCTCGTGGTAGTGGAAAGTCTACGAAATCGGAATATAGACTTATTTTGTAGATTATTTAATTATATAAAATGGGTATCATTAGTATTCTTGGAATAAGAGCTAACTTACCAAGTGCAGGCCCTGCTATAACGGTCGCTACAATGAATTTGTTATGGCATTATTTGCATTCGATATACATTCTTAAATTCGTAAAATCTTTTGATTGGGATGTTGGATTTTAATAATTTAAATAGTATTTTACTGGTATTGAAACAGTTATTCATAAAATATCATTTAATGGGATAAGGATTAATACAGAGATATGAATAAAATGGTTTGATTATTGTCGGCACTTTTACCAACTTTTACAATGTAAAAAAGTAGTTATATTGGCATAGCTATAATAGTTAGACATATGGTATCGCGGACTTTTTTATGGATATTGATACGTTCTATAATACTGTAGAACATTTTTTGTTCTATCATCAATAGTTTCCGCAGCGCACGCGATGAAAGATGTTTACGACTAAATTTTTCCCAACTTATTACAATTGTATTAGGGATCCCTATTATTTTTGAAAATGACATATAGCCTATGTTGCTCAGTGAAGAAGCAGCTTTCCAATGGTGAAAGAATTTTTGAAATCGGTCAGTAGTTTTTGCATGAAAACGTAACAAACATACATACAAACATACAAACAAACAAACAAACAAACAAACAAACAAACAAACAAACAAACAAACAAGCAAGCAAGCAAACAAACAAACAAACAAACAAACATACAAATCTTTCCTCTTTACAGTATTAGTATACGTCGCCTTACGATCTTTTTATAATAATGTATATTCTTATGCACAAAGTTCATGGTTCGCGTGCTCGCAAGGTGAACTCTTTTTGCGACTCAATTGAAGACCTAAACTAAATTGTTTTGCTTTTTCATACTGTTGCTGCAGCTTGCAATGTTGATTATTAATAAATAGATAGATTAAATAAAAATTGACCCTTTTTTAATTAGAATCATATAATAATTCAAACAGCAATTTTACTGGGGATGTAGTCACAGACTACTTAGTAATAGTAATACAGATTACAGAGTATAAACTAGTGTATAATCTATGGTGCCTGAACACATACCATGGTCTTAAAGACGCACACTTTAAGTCGTTGCCGAATGATAACCTAAGCTGGATCGCAAACGTACTTCATTCACTCTTTTTCGTACCATTGTCTATTAAAATAAATTAACTTACTAATTAAATTTCTTCATATCATATATATAAATGCGTAGAAAAATATTTATAAAGATTAAGTAAAGTAACGGCCTTTTACTATCCCATTGTTGAGCATAGGCCTGCTCTCTCCGTTTTCAGATAAATGGGTTGGAGCTAAGACCTACCACGCTGCTCCAATGCGGAGTGGTAGGTTACACATATACCCAGAATTCTCTAGAGATATACAGGTTTTCTTGCGACGGGTTCATTCACCGAATGATGTGATGAATTTCAATAATTTATTGCGATTTTGTCGTGGAGTCTATCTCCATTGTGTATCTCCAATGTGTTTTTCTTTATTGAACCTTATTAAAGTTCCTTAACACGGCTTGCGAAAATACTTGTCTGGTAGAAAAGAAGCGTTTAGTACGCTTCATATGAATTTTAATTAAATGGTGGGGGTTCAATCAATTACTATATAACTATGTTTGCTTGGGTAATGCGTCGCCTTGCGATTTTGTGGGACGAAACGATTGTTGAGTTTGTGATAGTGAACGTGTGTAGTGCTTGTGTATTGTGGTGGAAGTGGTATAGGTTTGTGCATGTGTTCTTACGAATCCTGCACGTATCGGGTATGAAAATACGGACAGTCCACTATACATATAACACTATATATATTTTCTATTTACTGTATCGCGGATTATAGCGAAATAATTTTATTATTACTTTTGATGAATTTCAATTGTCAATCACATAAGTTTAAATAGAAAAACTTATCAGTGCCTGCCCGAGATTTGAACATGTCATCTATAGATTCGCTGGGCTTTGACGAATATTTTTTAATAAGCTACTCAATAAAAATATTAATGGCACGTTGTTATTTAAATACTTAGAACATTTTTATTATAGCTGCGGGTTTTCCTTATGAAATAAAATAAAACTTTATTTACCAGCCGTTCGTCCCCAAAGACGTGGTTCGGGCGGCTGATAAATTGGAAGACGTGAAGATAGAGACTGCTGATATCTCGGATCGGTTCAAGTTCTTCGAGACTTACAAGCCGGAGACCAAGCGCAAGGAGTTTCGGATGACGCCGCCGAGGCACACCCAGGTATAGTAACAGCCTGTTACTACGCCCACTGCTGGGCTAAGGCCGTTTTTGGAGAGAAGGATTGGAGCTAAGACCACGCTGCTCCAATGCGGATTGGTAGGTTACACATATCCCTAGAATTCTCTAGAGATATGCATAGGTTTCCTCACGATGTTTTCCTTCAACGAAAAGCGTGTGATAAATTGCTATTATCAATTAGGCACATAAGTTATTAATAGTAAAACTCACCCAGGTATGTCTTTATTTATTATCATTATTATTTATTTATTCGGATCTTCAACAGTATTACACGATAAATCATCTAATACAGAGTTTCCCAAACTTTTTTGTGTCGTAGACCCCTTGCCATGTTTTACCGTGCTGGGTAGACCCCCTACTTACCTGTTATTGATTTCCTGTAAATTTCTAACTGTAGTGAAGTTTAGTGTTAAAAACTTAAAGTAAAAACACATGTTAATTTATACATTTATTAATTAAATTTAAATTAAAACTACTCAAAATATTTTTGTTTTGCAATGTTGCGAAGCTCTGAGACTGCGACTCTCAGGTTTTTACAAGTTCAAAATATATTGCGACCACAAAGCGAATACCAACATCCTACAACTTACCTATCGTGGACCCCATTTTCATTTCATGGACCTCCAAATTTTTTTTCGCTGACGTAGACCCCTTGCAGGTTGTCATAGACCCCTAGGGGTCGATATAGACCACTTTGGGAATCACTGATCTAATATATAACCCACTAGCTTTTAAATGCAACTTAGTTCGCGTGGACGACAGTCTCATTATTTGAGTAAAATGTAACACTTATAATAATTATGGTTAAAGTGGGTTAACCTTAAAAGCTAGACATACGGTGACTTTTATTTAGGACTTTTTGAGGGGAACAATTTTGTAATATATGATTTTTTAATAACTTTTACACCGTTTTATTGTTGCTCCTCTCCTGTTCATCTTAGCGTGATCTTATATTATCTATAGCCTCCCTCGATAAATGGACTCTCTTACACTCAAACAATTTTTAAATCGGTCTAGGAGTTCCTGATATTAGCGTGTTCAAACAAACTCCTTAGCTTTATATATTAGTATAGACGTATAAACATAGATTAATTAGAATAAAGATAAATAAACCTCTTGTAAATAGACACATAAGTTTAAAAAAAAAAGTTATTGGCTCCTGCCGGGGGTTCGAACCCATTATCGTCGCTATCGCTAGAGTCGCGCGGTCTAACCGCTGGGTTATCACAGTTTAAATTCCTGAAAAATAACTCTGTAAGTGAAAAGCTTTTACAGTACGTGGCACTGAAATATATTACTGCTCCTCATATTCATCTTAGCATGATGGTATATATCGTATAGCATTCCCCAATAAATGGGCTATCTTACAGTCAAAGAATTTTCCAAATCGGTTTAGTAGTTCCTTAGATTAGCGCGTTCAAACAATCAATCAAACAAACAAACTCTTCCGCTTTATATATTAGTACTAGCAAAGCCCCTCGGTTTCACCCGCGTCCATACAGATCTCGTGGTAGTGGAAAGTCTACGAAATCGGACTATAGATTTATTTTGTAGATTATTTAATTATAAAAAATGGGTATCATTAGTATTCTTGGAATAAGAATTAATTCACCAAGTGCAGGCCCTGCTATAACGGTAGGTTAGTTTTGTTATGGCATTATTTGATTTAAATTTACATTCTTAAATTCGCAAAATCTTTTGATTGGGATGTCGGATTTTAATAATTTAAAAAGTATTTTACAGGTATTGAAACAGTTATTCATAAAATATCATTTAATGGGATAAGGATTAATACAGAGATATGAATAAAATGGTTTGATTATTGTCGGCACTTTTACCAACTTTTACAATGTAAAAAAGTAGTTATATTGGCATAACTATAATAGCTAGACATATGGTATCGCGGACTTTTTTGTGGATTGATACGTTCTATAATACTGTAGAACATTTTTTTGTTCTATCATCAATAGTTTCCGCAGCGCACGCGATAATAGATGTTTACGACTAAATTTTTACCAAGTTATTACAATTTTATTAGGGATCCCTATTTTTTTTGAAAATGACATATAGCCTATGTTGCTCAGTGAAAAAGCAGCTTTCCAATGGTGAAAGAATTTTTGAAATCGGTCCAGTAGTTTTTGCGTGAAAACGTAACAAACTTACATACAAACAAACATACAAATCTTTCCTCTTTATAATATTAGTATAGATATATGACTTTTTTAGAAGTACCATTTTATTATATTTCAGCGCCCCAAATCCCCATCCCCGGAGGTGTACCACGAACCCAGCGTGGTGCGCAGTGACGAGCCCGCAGCCTGCGACACGGGACTGGCGGCCAGCAGGCAGACAGCCTCCAGGATGATCTCAGTCTTCCGCCAGCTCGAGGATCAGCGCAACAGGCCAGAGGAGCAGCAAGGTAGGTGTCATCTCGCAACAAATGTACAAGTTCATCTCAGCCACAACCAACAGTAATAAAGGGTTCCCTAACCCTTGTTACAGTTGAAAAACCTGGTTTTATTTAATAATGTATAGTACCCGGCATTAAATAACGCACATCGATGTTTAGAACGAAAAATACTTTTTATGCTTTCATAAAATCTCTTGCTCAATCCGGCTTGAAGGACCATTGCTAGTCCTTTGAGATACCACTAAAAATTATTTATTGCCGGGTACTATAGTTTTATTTAATGCTTTTATATGGATTGCTAGGTGATTTTCAAATTGAGAATCATATACATTTTAAATAATTTTTAGTGGTATCTCAAAGGACTAACAATGGTCCTTCAAGCCGGATTGAGCATGAGATTTTATGAAAGCATAAAAAGTATTTTTAAAAGTCAAGTTTTATACTACCAAAAATAGTTTTTAAAGTCGTACTACCGGCTAAAAATGACATCTGTAGAAATTATAAATAATTTTATAATGTTTACCATAAACAGGCCCGAAACCCCTGAAACGCTTCACACCCCCACCACCCGGGGAGGAGAACCGCCACATCGACTCCTCGTCCGAGTACAGCTCTGAAGATGAGGACAGCGAGGAGGAGCACCAGCGTCGGTACCTGGAGGCTGTGCAGAGAGATGAAGCCCTTAAACAGGTATTTTAGATAACCATTTGCAATTTGATGACGGCACGGACTTTCAAACTACTAAAAAGGAGAGCTCGACAGGATCTCCTCCTACCAGTAACGAATCTTTAAGGATGGAATTTTTTAAAGTGGATGCGTGTATTGAGCGTATGCCGTGCTCGCCAATACAAAAAAAAAATGACCACCAGCTTACCACCACCTAGTCCTACCCTAGTTAGACCACCATGCCTAGTCAAGGCAGATTTCAAGGTTAATGGGAGCTAAAAAAAGAAAGATAACCTCGCAGCACTTTTATCGACATAAGGACGCTAGCTTTTAAACATATATTAACAAAAAGCTATGTTTGTTTTTCCTGAATGTGGTCGCGATAAAACTTTGGTTAGATGATCGCATCAACCTAGAATATTCTGGCTTAATAAAGTTCAAATCCTTCTCGGTAAGAGCAACATTCCGAACCAGATGTAGATTCATTAATCGTATTGATCCTTGACGATTCAAAAGTGCTCGAAAGAGCTTACTTAAATGAAGATTATTTTGATTTGATTTACACAATCCTAGCATTAAAGAGCTTGCATTCAATGTTGTATTTTTTTTATCCAGAACTAAAAATACGAGCGTGAAATTCAGTGTTGAGCATGTTATAGTTGCTCAAGTCATGCCGTGACTTGAGCAACTATACTAGACTGGCTCTCTGATACCCGACACCGCTTTTTATACCTATTCCCCCCCTCTAAACTACAATCGAAACCGGTTTGTTACTACCCTCACTAAAAATTGTTATAAAACGACCTCTTCAACGCAATTAACATGAAACGGTTATGTGCTAACCTAAACCTTTTGGAGAAATTGCTTTTAGTAAAAACCGTACAAAAATCTGTTCAGTAGATTTTGAGGAAATCTATTACATACAGACAGCTTTGAGGACTTTATTTTTTAATAAGTAAAGATTGTCCAAGGCAATAAGTAATTCCTGGCTAGGCCATAAAAAATGAGGTTGGGTTCAGATAATTCTAAGTGATATATGGAACAATTTCAAAATGAACAGGTTAAGTAAAAAGATCTAAATGTTATCGTAATTTTTTCGCATAGGTTAATTTCTAGGATTTTAAGAGGCCCGATAAGGTCCTTACGACCCCACAGAAATTTACTTCTCTAATCAGTATTTCTATATTGGTAATAGAAAGAGGAACAAACTCCTACTGTCAAGATTTATGACGTCACTGCTGTGACGTTATATCTCGATTATTAATGATGTACAGCGACCTGGGTTAATCCCAGCGTACTATGCGCTCTCTGTAATTCTCTAAGCACTGTCTCTAAACACATCGAAAGTGGCCTCCAACCTAATCTTCTAACACTCCTTTCCACACAAATCTTTAGAGAGAGGATCACAGGCACAACTGAGCTTTCTTTTAAAACTTATATATTTACTGATAAATGATCATTATCACATTAGCGGATTGGTAGGTTACACATATCTCCAGAAGTCTCTAGAGATATGCAGGTTTCCTCACGATGTTTGCCTTCACCGAAAAGCGTGTGATAAATTGCAATTATCAAGACACATGAGTTTTAATAGAAAAACTCATTGGTGCCTGCCCGGGATTGAACTCGCGTTCCCCTCAAAACCACGGTCTCACCGCTGGGCTATCACAGCTCATTGGGATATGTGTAACCTACTAACCCACATTGGACCAGCGTCTTGAGTCTCAGCACCAACCCTTTCCTCCAACAACGGAGAGGAGAGGCCCTGGGCCTAGAAGTAGGTAGTAGGAAGGTTCTTTACCCCAGGCGCAGCAACTGGCCCGTACCAAGAGTTTCCGCGACCGTTTCGAGCACTGGTCTGAGGGTGAAAGGGACCACGAGAGGGAACATGAGGGTCGCCCGCCCTCCGCTAGGGATGCTGAAAGGCCGTTTGTGACCCTCGAGGAAGATGGGGAGTCGCAGCTGGAGACTGCCAAGAGGTAAATTGTGATTAGTACTTCTTTTCTCTACTACAGGTCATAGCTGTGTACACGTAGTCCCTGGATGCTTGTCTTGCGATCTTTTTGAGGATTTATGTCAACAACGTATGGGTTGACATTCAAAACCGTGGTTTATTCGTATTGTTACGAACATACGAAAAGAGTTCGTAATGCATGTCATAGAATTCAAATTTGACGGGGGCTGTTTGCGAACATGCAAAAAGAGTTCGTGAACTATATGTCATAGGGTTCTTGACTAATTCTTGGAACATTTAGGTGTTTACGATCTCCCCAAGGACTCGCGAACTTTCGCGAACATTGTCGTCATCGATTCGTCCGATATATAAGCAGACGTATCGTCCGGCTCTACGTTCAGTTTGCGAATAGCAATCAAGAAATACGAAGCGAAAATAGAAGTAAAATAATAGTGACTTCGGCTTTCTTATCCTAACACTATATTATTCGTATATCATGTCCACTGGACTTAGATTATGGAACTTAATTGTGTACAGACCATACGATCCTGTGCCGATACGATCCAGCGGGACCTTTTCATAAGCAAACAAAGTAATAAGCAACCCAAGAACCGAAATACCAAGGCTACAGATTCAGAAAATTCGAAGATCGCATAGGCTTAGGTTGTTTTGGACTTGCCTTTACAAAAGTTCATGATATTGTAGTGAAAATATCAGAATAGAATAGAATAGAAAATATCATTCTCCTGCCCTTATCCCACTCTAAGTGGGTTTGGCACAACATGTCACAATATAAAAATATTGATTTGACGTCAAATTACCTTAGCCGTATTTTACGACCCCTCGGTAAAAAAAAGGGTGGTTTATTCTATTTATCCGGATAACGCACGGCGGAAAGTATCAGAGGTTATAGTTTACTATTTATCGCTAAATTTTCCGTTCCTTTTAAATATTTTATTCTATCAATATTAGAGTAGTTGCGATACAGTTTCTGACCCCTACTCCTGTTTCAGTTTGCGTGAAAAGTTCGAGAACATGAAGGTTCAAACGACAACGGTTAACAAAACATTTGCGACTAAAGTCAATCGATTTGTGGTGAGTACTCTATACATTTTGCCCAATCGCAAAGTAAGTATGTAAAACATTCTTTCAATTTCTGAATAATATAATTCTCAAAATAGCTATAGTCTTGTAAAGATGTTAAACCTGGTAACACTGGTACTGTATTACGTATTAATTATATTAAATACGGATTGGTAGGTTACACATATCCCCAGAATTCTCTAGAGATATGCAGGTTTCCTCACGATGTTTAGCTTCACCGAAAAGCGTGCGATAAATTGTAATTATATATTTAGATAGAAAAACTTAAGTGGCTGCCTGAGGTTTGAACTCGTGATCCCCTTGAAAGAGTCCCACGGTCTCACCGTTCGTCTATCACAGCGTATTAATTAAATATTTTTTCTTTTTTAGTGATCATCTGTGGAGACGTCGAACCGCCTTAAATTTTACCAAAGCATTGTTTTAACATCTAAAAGTTCAAGTCTTGCCACTTTATAATTTTAATTTTGACATTTTATTATAAAAATTTGAAGTCTTGCCATTTTGGAATTTAGCTGTACTCTAATTTTTTTTCGTATCATTTTAAAAATACATTAAGAATCTCAAAATAGTTCTGACTTCTTAGATATTATAACTTCATTTATCATTTTATTGTAATCGATCGATTTAACTAACATTTTGATTTGTTCAGAATCTCCCATTAATTCTAACATCGAATGTAATTTATTATTTTATCTATATTTTCAGTTTTAAGCAGTTAATCTTAGTATAAGAAATCTAGTCTAAAGTATTAAGTTCAATTTAATTAATAATAACTAAGGCGAATTCTCATTTATTGCTTTAAATTTTCTTTGTCAGGTTTTAATATATTAATGCGTCTTATTAAAATTATCTCCGTAGTCACAGAAATGTTTATTTCAATATTAATTTTACAATGAGAATTCGCCTTCAGTTAAATATTTTACGTTAGTATTACAGTTTTGAGTAATAAAAAAGTATTTATTTGTATTTATAGGACTGATTTAATAATTGCATTTGACCGACGGTGCCTTAAACGTGATTAATAATAAAGATCATGCTTTTCATACATTTCATAAATTCTAAATTATTGATAATTGTAACGTAAAATCGTAATCAAACTTGGACTTATTAATTATATGCCCATAAACTTTGTGCGCCCCATTTTGGAGACCGCTGGGAAGCCGATGTACAATAAATGAGAGAAATAATTATCCCTTCCCTTTTCATTATCAGTGAATAAATATTAAAATCACTAACAACATGTTTTGATAATTGTTATAGATAGACGATCTATCGAAATTGCAAAATATGGACAAAATTCAGTATTACATTGTTTCGTTGATATCTAATTACTTGTTAATTAGAACAGACAAAATCTAGAAATTAAGACTGTTTTCATGTGTGCGTTGACAAACACCTTTGCTGGCTTTTGGAATTAGTATTTGCGATGTTGATCCCATAACACCATTTTATTAGTGATCATCATCTTCTGGTGACTTGCATTAGTCGGTCGTGGGAGACTCATCAGCATACGTTAGCTTTGAATCTTACAGACAGTCTAGCTTACCCCTTAGATCCCATACTTATATTTATATTGATGAAGCGTTTATTTTATGTTATCAAATTATATTACTGGCTTAACGTGTCCATACTACATTTCGTTTGAGACATGAGTTTTTTAACTGAGTTATACAAAACTCTGATCCTAAAACTTTTGAAGCCAATATTTTTGGATGAGCTCTTACCCTTGTGTACTTTTCGATATATTTACGTATAAAATATATAAAAGTTACATTTGCTAACGATCCTTCCTAGTTACTATTTGGTCCTCGCGGAAGACATTTTGTGTGGGCGGGATTTATACATGTGAAAAGTATGAGGTTTTGTCTATAAATCTCCTTATTTTTTCTTTGAATTTGGGGGTTCGATTAGGGGGGAGGGGGAAGAGTACATTACAATTATCTTTATAAAAAATTATGGAAGATGAACGTCTTATGGGGTTTGTAAAATTTAAGTTTTTCACAGATATTTAGATGCTGAATATATTTAGAAGGGTCATTTGGACAGGCCATGTAAATTTTAAAAAAGTGTTTTTTTTTATTAAGTAGGGAGTATCGGTGTGGGGGGAAGGGGCATAATAGAGAGGGGTCCCTAAAAATGTCATCATTCCTTGCCCTTATCCCACTCTAAGTAGGGTCGACACAGCATGTTACAAAAATGTTGTCATATGATTTGGCTACGTATTTTACGACCTGCCTGACGTCAACTTACCCTTAATCGCCTTTTACGACACCTCGGTAAGAAATGAGGGTGGTCTATTCTATGCAGCTGGATACCACACTGCATTGGGGGTCCCTAAAAATGTCTTCAACTAAATTAACAACAATGTAATTTTGTTGTTTTGTCAGGTTTATAAATAACCTGAAGCATGAGAGGGTTTGATGCAAGAGATGTATGATAGGGGGGGGGGGGTATATGGGGCGACCTACCTAAGGAAGGGAGGGAGGAAGATAAGTTGAAATGTCTTCCGAACACATCAGCATATTTTATGAAAATTTAATAATTTACAAAAAATATTATAACTATATTTTTGACAAAAATAAAATTGTATTTGAATCTTATACTAATCATTTTTATCTTGCCATATATTTCTGATATTTTTATATTTCTATCTTTTCATATTATATATACAGGGTGGTACCGATGATACGATATCAAATGAATCCACTGGTCATTCAAATTCAAAATATTATTTATTTATTTGCGAGAAACTTGGCGGTTGCTCTTTTTAAAGTATAAATTCTTAACACTGGTAACATTTAGTAATCACTGTCTTGTACAGGGTCGTAGAGTAGATCTGTCCACGCATTCTTATCGTCTATGAAATCCTCAACAGAATAGTAGGCTTTCCATTAACCTTTGTGCGTAATATATAACATTGACATAATTTATATATCTTTATTTATATATCTTTATGAAGCTGTGATAGCCTAGCGGTGAGACCGTGCGACTCTCTAGAGACGACATAGGTTCAAACCCCGGGCAGGCACCAATGAGTTTTTCTATTAAAACTTATGTGTCTAATTGATAATTGCAATTTATCACACGCTTTTCAGTGAAGGAAATATCGTGAGGAAAGCTGCATATCTCTAGAGAATTCTAGGGATATGTGTAACCTACCAATCCGCATTGGAGCAGCGTGGTAGTTCTTAGCTCCAATCCTTCTCTCCAAAAACGGAGAGAGGAGGCCTTAGCCCAGCAGTGGGCATAGTAACAGGCTGTTACTTTACTTTTTTTACTATATATCTTTATAAAAAAATGTGTATTTTCGAACAAAATAAATATAATTTAATTGAGACCTCGTTTAGTTAGTAATGGTCGGATGACCTGACACGGCGTACTTTTTCATAAAACTGGATAGAACTATAACATTCTTTTCTCTTCCTCGCACCGATTCTATTCTGTTTTTAGGTCAAGATTATTTTTCGTTTCGTGTTTTAATAGGGTACGGTCGTTGATCTTTATAAATCGCGTTTATATTTAAATACTAAAATATTTCACCGAATTAACGATATTTATGATGTGTACCTAAAATTAAAATCATATGAACGGAACCACTCTGTATATTTTGTGACAAATAATATTGGATCAATTATATTCTCAAATTTATTTTGAACAATGTTGCTATCATATAACTTCTATTATTAAAGTTACTGGTGCTACTCAAGTTATTGTATGATTTTCACTGATTATCATGACATTTTAGATAATTTAACATAATACGATAAACTCATATTAATCACTGATGGTACTATAATACGATAAACTCATATTAATAAAATAATTTACTGTTATTATTATAGTATAAACTTTACTGTCTGGTGCTATCGAATATCTTCCTTGTATTATATTTTCTAACTATATTGTTCTGATTATATTTTCCTATTAACTAATTCAAATGTTCAATAAACGTATTATTTTATTAATCGCTCTATATATTCTATTATTGACAATATTATTCAAGTGTTAATACAAATATACGAATACGCTATTAAATGTTCTACGAATTTGTAGACATTTGTTTCCTTCCTCAACTGTACTTCGATTTACAACAATTTATACAATTAAAACAATTTACAATTTAAACAATAATTTTTATATTACCTATTGCATTACGTTGGTACCCCGTAGTTTTAAAAAAGTTTTAAATTCTATCTTTATTATAGATACATCAAAACTAGATTTTATTCCACGTATAAATATTTTATATTATTTTATAATACCGACAGAAGAGGCGGTGGGAACCACACATATATTTATGAAATCCTATTATCAAAAGAATCTACTTGTACTCTTGTAAACAGTGAATATATCGCACACTTAATATTAAAGTGACCTAATTCAAAAAAGTAGTTTGTACAAAATTGCAATAAAGCATAACTTAGCGCCTACAAAACTTGTGTGTTAGAGACTCATAACTTGTAAGAGCGTTGTCGTAGATGGCATTGAAATAAAGATTATAATGCATGTAGCTCTAATTTTGAATTAGGTCACTTTAATACTAAGTGTGCGATATATTCTCTGCTCTTAAGAGTACAAATAGAATGGATGAAATTAACAAAAATAACTTCTTTAGAACCACGGGTTAAATTTTATATTGTGACTGAAATAACTCCTTTATATAGTTTGTACTTAAACCGTTGTGTCCGTGTTATTTTTTCATATATACACAAGCTGCGATATTATAAGCGATAATAAAGAAAATTGTCAAAATAGCATTTTTTATTTCACCCCACCTCGCTCATTGAACATTGATTGATTACTTAATTTTAAATTCAGGAAATACATGACTCAAAATGTGTAAATCGATACTAATAATAAAGAGGAAAGATTTGTATGTTTGTATGTATGTATGTTTGTAATGTTTTCACGCGAAAAATACTGGACCGATTTCAAAAATTCTTTCACCGTTGGAAAGCTGCTCCTTTACTGAGCAGAATAGGCTATTTTACATTTTTTATTTAAAATAGGGATCCGAATAAAATTGTCATAAAAATCTTGCATCGCGTGCGCTGCGGAAATTATTGATGATAGAACAAAAAAATGTTCTGCATTATTATAAAGCGTATCAATATCTACAAAAAAGTCCGCGATACCATTTGTCTAACTATTATAGTTTTGCCAATATAACTACTTTTCTACATCGTTAAAGTTGATAAAAGTAGAGACAATAATCAAACCATAATTTTTACATCTCCGTATTATCCTTATCCCACTAAATGATATTTTATTAAAAACGGTTTCAATACCTGTAAAATACTTTTTAAATTATTAAAATCGGACATTCAAAAGGTGAAACGAATTTTAAAAAGTCAAAGAAAATAATGCCATAACAATTGTAGGGTATTGAATTTGTGTACCTATGAATACCTTCCGTTAAAAATTTCCTTTTCCTAAAGTATTGATAAGTCCCAGGACCAAACTTTCAATTCACAAAAATAATTCTATAGTCTGACTTAGTAAACTTTCCACTACCACTAGATCGATGTGTAGTAAAACCGCGGGGCATTGCTAATATACAAAATTGCTTTCTTTTTTATTTAGTTTCTTGTGTTTTAAATAATAATTATTATTCTGAAAGTTACAAAATTACAGTAAAATTTATATTGAAATTAAGAAACTTAAGTTTCTGCACATTTTGGTCGATAGAATTATTTCTGGGTTAGTATTTCAGCGCGTAACATTAAATATGGAATAAGTGTTTAAGCATTCTTATTTTTGTTTGCAAAATAATTATATTATCAAAAAAGTAGCATTTTATTACTACTAACATTTTATATAACATAGAAAAGGTAGAACTGTCATATTTTTTTTATATTAATTTTAATTAAA
The DNA here is from genome assembly GCA_947086505.1 of Morpho deidamia. Taxonomy (NCBI): domain Eukaryota; kingdom Metazoa; phylum Arthropoda; class Insecta; order Lepidoptera; family Nymphalidae; genus Morpho; species Morpho deidamia. Next base: position 11,236,854 of record CAMTZC010000008.1, read on the forward strand.
GAAGGGGAAATAAATTCATATAATTTATAGAATTAGGCGTTATTTTGCGTAGATCCATAATACAAAAATAATAATGAAATTATTTTAATATATTTCGCGATTGAGTAAATAGAAATAAAGTGTAATAATCTCCATGTAAGTCACTCGATCTATTAAACGACAAACTCCCTAAAGCGGCAATATCACTTGACTTAGTTGGTTTAGCTTGTTTCCTATACACTCTGAATAACGACAGCAATTTAGTAATATAAAGTACTTTTTAAGTTGCCAAAATTACTAAAAACCGCGCAGCTGTGTACGTCTTTTTGCTTTATTAATCTAGCCCGTAAAAAACTCGACTGTCGGCATTACACATACAGAAATTTCTAAGGTATCCGTTCATTCGTTTACAAATTAGGAAGCAATCACAAGATCTACTACAAAATTAAGGAAACGTAAACACGAAGATTTGGATCAAGCTATACTATCATGGTTCCAGCGACAGCGCCAGAATAATGTGCCTTTTTTCTTTTTATAATACAGATTTTTCTTCTCTCCATTTAACAACTCTATAACGTCAAAATATGCTGTCCCTTCAGGGTCGTTATATAGAGTTTGCACTGTATATGTTATATGTATTACTGTATGTTAAATGTAGATTGGAATATCCGTCTTCATACCTGATACATGACATGCAGGGTTCCCAAAAACACATGCACAAACCTCCACACCCGCCACTTCAATACACAAGCATTACACGCTTTCACTTTCGCAAACTCAACAATCGTTTCGCCCTGCAACCGAAGCATCATCAGGAGATAGACTCCACGACAAAATCGCAAAGCGACGCATTACCCAAGCAAGCATAGTTATATAGTAATTGATTGAACCCCCACCATTTAATTTAAATTCATATGAAGCGTACTAAACGCTTCTTTTCTACCAGACAAGTATTTTCGCAACCGTGTTAAGGAACTTTAATAAGGTTCAATAAAGAAAAACACATTGCTATCGTAATCTATTTATTATTTTCAAAAAAAATATAGGAAACTTGAAACAATAAATTAACCATCTAAACTTAAACACGACATTTATCGATCACATTGAGTCTGCAGACTTGAGACCAATTCACGTTCCCCCTTGATATTTTAAACGTACACTCGGCCCGATAATACCACTTGCTTTTTACCAATTTAACACAAAAATATTTGTTGACGACACTTCATTTCTCATACCAAATAAATTACGATTAATGCTCTTGATACACGTGTACAAGAAAACTAAAGTAGAGGGGCGCTACAAATCCAAAAATTTAAACTAATATGGCTCAAAGACCTGGCATGAAGAAATTAGTTTTAGATTAATGTAGAAATTAGTAGTAGAAAGTAAGTTTCAGCCGTTTATGCACGTTGTTTGAAGAAATATTGCAGACGTGTATAAATGTTGCGTCTATAAGCGTTTATCGAATTTGACGTGTAACAACGTTGCTCCGACCAAAATGTTTAATAATATTTTTCAGATTACGAAATAATTTTAATGTATTAAAAAATCGTTGATAATTGGTTTATTTAGCAGGTTTAAAGAAAATTCATAATAAAGGTCCCTAGTTTACCTCTTGCGTAAAAAAATATTTGTAAATCTATATATATATAAATGAGAAAGTTTGTATGTTGTTCCTTATATACTCTGAAACGGCTTGACCGATTTTAATGAATTCACCAGACAATCTTTTGATTGACCCAGCGGATAATCCTTTAGTCTGGTGATGATTGGACCATTTCTTTGATCTGTAAATGACATTGCTCGAGTAGACGTCAAAACCAGAACCAGCTAAGATCACAATTATATACTAGAAAATAGTTTTTGTTTAACAGCCGGTTAGTTCCCCACAGCTGGGCGAAGGACATCTCTCTCATTCTTTTCTCATTATAGCATATAAATGACGTATCTTGTAATTAACTTTTAACATTTTTCGGCCCGAGTGTACTTTTAGCATATCTCAAAGTAACTTTTCACTGATGTCTTGACTTGTTATAACGAATTATTATAATGTTTTATTATAATTACACTTAAATTATTATATAAAATTTCCGTCGTATATTGTCGTCAACGCGTTTCCCAGTGTAAAAGTTACAAAAATTGTCTCATATTTACATATAGTTTGTGGTGAGAGATGAACAAGGTTATTTTGTGCTAGTATTTAAGTTGTTTTTCCATAAATTGTCTGACTACACGTTATTTTTTTCATTTTAAACTCAAGCAGTAGGAGCTCGGAGTCAATATTTCAGTAGAGGTAAGGCTGGCTTAAACTAGCGCTTTAAAGTTCTTCTTTTCTAACAAGCGACACATTCAAGACAGTGCTCTGGAACGATTGGGGTTAAAACTAAAGCTGAACCTCACTCGAGCCCCTTACGAGTCTCATGCCCCTTAATGAAGGCGCTGAACCTCACTTGAGTCCGTTACGAGTCTCAAGCGCCTTTAAAACGTCCGCCCCCTTAATAAGGAGATAACTCGATGTGATAGCGAATATTGTAATTATTATAGTACAAATGCTATTAATGTTTTTGGAGCCACCTTATAACCCCAACTCTATAAGTTTATAAAACACCAAGCCACGCCCATTGCCACTCTCCCTACGTGTGTATTTTAAACTTGTTTGTTGAAAATATTTGTTACTAATCCGTAAAAATAACTATTTTTTATGATTATATTCTTTACTAAAATAATGTCATTGGAAAAATTAATTAATTGACATATGGAAAAAAATATTAACAACAAAAAATATTTTTATTAACTCGAATTTAGCTACTAGCTGTTTCAAGATTTTTTGGTAATCACATATTAAGCCAAAATTATATATATCAAATCAAATTTAATCATTAAGTGTACTTCAGCGCGCCTTCTTCTTCTTCTTCTTCTTAAAATCAAAATGTCCCAGAGTATACTATTCATTGAAGCATTGAGAATGCTTTTCAAAAACGATTATAATCAATCACATTGAATTAGCTGCAAATAAAATTAAAAACTTCTAACAAAGCGGTTGATAAAGCATAAATCAACTATTACAAATTCAAATCAGCGTTATCTTCGAGTTTAAAGTACAAAATACTCAAAACATTAAAAAAACGATTGATGCAGAAATTGAAACTATAATCTAGTACCGTTTTCGAAAATTCCAAATACTTTTTTTTTTCATTCAACCGAAAATTGTAGCCAAATTTCAAATCAAAATATTTTTTATTTGAACCAATTTTACCTAATTTTGTTTTCAATATCTGAGCAATCGTTTATAACATATATCTATTTGCAATATCACTATTGAGTAGAGATGTGACTTGGTGTGGAAGAATCGATGAAATATTTGATTTTAATCGCTTTAAAATAAATCGATAACTCGAAACGAAAAGTCGATTACTCATAATTAATAATTTTTCTATTTGAAAAGTTGTCTTTATTAACCTTAATAATTAATTAGAAGTAGTCTTAACTATATATAGAAATATAAAAGATGCGCTGTTTGCGAAATTCAATTAAAATGTCTAATTAAGTTACATTGGTTCATCCAACGTTAACTTATCCTTAAAAACAAGAAACAGGAGAGTAAAAAAAAAGAAAGGAAGGTGATTGTTATAATCGATTTATGTTTAGAAAATTGATTATTTCGTCACATCTCTACTATTGAGCCCGCATCGAATAGAAAACATTAACTTGTCATTTAAAAATACTTTCGTTTTCTAAATAAATAACGCGCAACGTTCCCGTTCCGTTATTTGTCACAGGACGTAATAAATAATTTATTCTCAAAAAGATCACAAAAAATCTCTTATCCTATATCTATCTCTATCAATAAATCTTTTTATTTTAGTGCACGTTCATTAGAAATATGTGCGGTTATTTTAAAAATTTATTTTTTTTTCCTCTTATTTTTATCTACTCGTAACACGTCTTTAAAACTTTTACAATCACATTCAGTACGCAGTTTTAGATATTCATTAATTTTTTTATTACGAAAGTAATTAAATAAATAAATCATTATTATAAGTGATTTATTAATATAATTAGTATAATAAAATAAATTGCAGTACTTGTAACTCAAATGTTGCCGATCGGCCATTTTGGTATTTCCGACACTAAAGCATTTAATATGTATATATTACATAACACAAAATTTTGCTCGATTGTAAGTTAGTATACAGGGTGGCAGTAAAGTAACAGCCTATTAATATCCCACTGCTGGGAATAGGCCTCCTCTCTCCGTTTCTGGAGAGAAGGGTTGGAGCTAAGACCTACCACGCTGCTCCAATGCGGATTGGTAGGTTACACATATCTCCAGAATTCTCTAGAGATATGCAGGTTTCCTCACGATGTTTTCCTTCACCGAAAAGCGTGTGATAAATTGCAATTATCAATTAGACACATGAGTTTTAATAGAAAAACTCATTGGTGCCTGCCCGAGGTTTGAACCTATGTTCGTCTCTAGAGAGTCGCACGGTCTCACCACTGGGCTATCACAGCTTTTTATACAGGGTGGCACCGACCATACGATAATTAATTTTAAGTCTAGGTACATTTAGGGAAGCAAAGCAAACATGTGCCTTGTAAAAGGATTAAACAGAAAGCAATGAAAGTGGAACTGCGATAGCCCAGCGGTAAGACAGTGCGTCTCTTTCGGGGTCACAGGATCAAACCTCGTGCGAGATTTTCTATTAAAACTTGTGTCTTATTGATAATTGCAATTTATCACGTTTTTCGTTGAAGGAAAATAGAGAAAACCTGCATATCTCTAGAAAATTCTGAGGTTATGAGTAACCTACCAATGGAGTATCGTGGTAGGTCTTAGCTCCAACCCTTCTCTCCAGAAACGCATAAGAGGCCTATTCAGAATAGTGGGATTTGTAACAGACCTTCACTTTACCTACACACGTTAGCAGCCTACATAAAAAAATTCAGTTAATTTAGTGAAGTAATTTAGCCACAAGAATTATTTTACGTTTGAAATAAAAAGACATGATGTAGAAGGGTTGAATGACCGTACAATTTCGTAATCTCGGTCAAGGTTATTTATACCATTTCGTATAATGCGTAACGTTGACCGAAAGACTAGAAACAAGTGCGAAGTAGAAAGAACTATAATGCTATTGTTTTATCCTCTTTTTTTAACAAGCCGGTCGCGCCAGGTCAGTGAACTATTACTTGTTAGACAGATCTCAATTAAATTATATTAATCTTTTTCGAAAATACTTTTTTTTTTCATGTTTTGAAAAAAAAAAGAAGATTGAATTACGTCAAAGTTAAGTATACGGAAGTGATCAGTGGATATATTTAATAAATTTCTCGTCAGTACCACTCTGTATGCTGTGATAGCCCAGCGGTGAGACCGTGCGACTCTTACGAGTGGAATACGAGTTCAAACCCGGGCAGGCGCCAATGAGTTTTTCTATTAAAACTCATGTGTCTAATTGATAATTGCAATTAATCACACGCTATTCGGTGAAGGAGAACATCGTGAGGAAACCTGCATATCTCTAGAGAATTCTGGAGATATGTGTAACCTACGAATCCGCATTGGAGCAGCGTGGTAGGTATTAGCTCCAACCCTTCTCTTCAGAAACTGAGAGAGGAGGCCTATTCCCAGCAGTGGGATTGTAAGAGGCCGCTACTTTACTTTTTTTTTTACCACTCTGTATAAATTCATAATGAAATTATGAAAAGATAGGCGATGTATATAATAACGAAGTGGGAATCGACATAACCTTTCGGCTCCTGCTTTACTTGCTAAAGTAAATAAGTCGTTTGTGGGTTTGGGTGTAAACATCTATAATAAAATTCCGCAATCGATTTTGTCTTTGCCACTACAGCAGTTTAAAAACACCGTTAAAGGGAGGTTGATACAAAAAACCTACTATATATATTGAGGATTATATAGATGAAAAAAATGCGTGGATATAACAACTCTACCATGTACAAGATAGTAATGACCAAATATAACTAGTTATAAGAACTATATTTGAAAAGAGCAACAATAACTACAATTCTTTATAAATTTATATTTCGTTGTTAGTTTTTTCCAGAAATACGAACTTGGCCGATAGCAACCATTAAATTATATATTGATTTTGAATTAAGTCCAATTAATATACGTAAAATATTCATTTCCATAAATAAACTTGTTGGTATTTATATCGGTTATTGTAAATTTGAATCGATTCAAACCAATAAAAAACTAATGGAACATAAATTTAAAAAACCTGGAACCTGTAATGTGAAGGTGAAATTTAAAAAAAAAGCAAATAATAGTTCAAATATTTGATATACAAAACATATATCACTTAGTTATTGCTAATCGTTTGGTATCATTATAAATTGATAACAAAAAATTTTTGAAAGTTAAATCTTGGTTCATTTTTTGTTATAAAGTTCACACCACGTGAAAACTTATTAATATTCTTTATTAAAACGTAATACTCTGCAATACAACATAAAAAAATGTCTTTAAGTGAATAATATTAATTATAATTATAGTAATTTAAAAAAAAAACAAAATACTGCATAAACTATATCTACTTAAATTATAATGAAGCATTAAATCATGAAACACTGGTTGAGAATGATCTAAAACTGCGCGTTCAATCAAATTTCGCTTAGCCTCTACGAGACTCTTACCCTAGTATTTACAGGAAAACTATAATAACCAATTTTACACTTAATGAAAACTTTGAAATATTTTGAACCTTGCGTTATGCGAATAGAGATCAAAATCCAATAATTCAATATTAAGAAATTGAATGGAAACTAGTCCTTTTGTGTGCTCGATACTGATAGTTATAAAAAAATACCTTTGTAAATCTATTGATAACATTGTTTTCATAAAATATTACTAAGTCAGGCTGAATAAAGTACTGCCATAGACTCAGTTACGATTATTTGTCTATTGTTATTATTTGTATGCAATAAAATGACAATAAAAGAATCAAACACCTTTAAGGATTGTATGCAATCAATTAATACAATAAAAATAGATTGAATTAGATTAAATATATATTTTTTAAATGTATAACTGTTAATTGAAAGTGAAATGAACGATATTTTTAATCTGTTTTGATATAATTGATTTCTAACAGAACAATCTTGTTAAACCAACAGTCAGATGAATTTTGTTTGATTAATATAGTATTATTGTTTTTTAATGCGCAATGAAATTTAAATCTCAGCAAATAATCAGTAGATATTTTAAACATCACAGATGATATTCTCTAATTGATGTGTTAATATTCAAACATTTCAAAATTAGACAGTGTGTTAAAGTTGCTCTGATATACTCCAATTTCTATTTAGAAATTCTAAACAGTTAAAAATAATTAATACCCACATTCACACAGTTCAAAATTATCCAAAAAGCTTTCACTAAGCACAAATCAAGTCTTGTGTAATGTGATATCCTAATCTGGGGGTCGGTGAACCACTTGCGGTAACTTTTCACTTTGCACTTTACACTCGGTGACACTTTTCACTTCTTTCACGTCCTTCTCCTTGTGCTTGTCGTATTTTCTCTCATCCGAGACCTTATGGTCCTTTTTGTGGTCTTTATGGTCTCTGGACCTTTCTGATTTGTGATGTGAAGATTTGTGACGTGATGATGAATGCCTCCTGTGGTTATCAGACTTTTCCGATCGTTCTGTTCTGTTCTCTTTTTCAGTTCTGCTTTCAGATTTTTCTGATGTCCGTTCGGATTTATGCTCAGATTTGTCTGATCGGTCTGGTTTATCAGATTTTTCAAGTTTAACCTCCACTTTGTCTGATCTGAACTCTGCTCTGTCTGATCTGACATCTGATTTGTCAGATCTGACATCTGGTTTGTCCGATTTGACGTCCGGTTTGTCTGATCTGACATCTGATCGTTCACTTCTTTCAGATCTCTCATTTTTATCACTGGTTTTGACTTCGAATCTCTCTGTTCGGCTGTCACATTTATCCGATACCTGTCTGTCTTTGTCCAATTTCTCAACTTTATCAATCCTGTCAGATTTCTCTAATTTATTTTCCTTGTCTGATGTCTTAATTTCTACTTTCTCTGTAGATTTATCCAGTTTTTCTGTTGACCTGCTCTCATTTCTGTGTTTATCAGATTCTCTATGCCTGTGCTTGTCTTTGTCTCCTTTCTCCGTCCTGTCGTACTTTTCTGATCTTTTTTCTTTTTTTTCTTCAGTTTTATCTATACTCTTTCTGCTTTCAGATATTTTTAAAGCAGATTTTTCTTTAAATTTTGCACTTAGAGCTCTCATTTCAATGACGCCAATTTTGTGTTTTGTGGATTTTTTAGTGTCTGGAAAATATCAGTCAGTTTATTTACTACCTTTTGGTAAGACTAAGTATTTCTTTAAAGTAATATAATTAGCTACAATAATTATTATTACTATTATCGTGAAATAAAAATAAGGATTGTACTAAACTTAAGCTAAGAATTTATTAATATGCTATATATTAATGATAGAATATTTTGATATAATTCGCGTATTTAAAAAAAATCTAGCAGGATTAGGAACCGTTCGTACCACAAACCACCATCACACTGCACATATTCACTAGGACAATGTCAACGATCGTTTCGCCCGTTAGCATCATCAATAGATAGGCTCCACGACAAAATGCCATGTACAAGGTATAAGAATAGATTGTGCTATGTATGTCGATATCAAAGATACGTTATATATTGCAAGGTTATTTACCGTTTGGTGTGGAGATCGTGGGGTTTTGATCCGGTGGTGGTCGCTCGTCTGCCGGCGACGAGGCCTCCGATGACGGATAATACTGCTTCAGCCGTAGATGCCACGCTGAGGAAATACATGGAATATATTACAAAGGAAGAATAAACAATACACATCAAGCAATGATAGTGGAGATAATTTTTTGCCTGAACTGATAGTCAGTTAAAGCTAGTGCCTTCTACAGCGTCATAGGGCAGTATGGGCGAGCGCGGAAGCATCGTCTGAGAGTACAGCGCAGAAACTTTACTAGCGTCGGGAAACCTCATCCTAAGGGTCCTATGAGGAACACTTTTTGGACGCCTTTTCATGATGATGGGATGACTTTATTTTAATAGGTTTTTCGAAACTGTGACGTCATTATGCAAAGGCGACGTTTGTATAGACAGGTAGATATTTACCAATGGAAGTTACAGCCGAGATGGTCCTGAACTGGTGGATGATGTTCCTCGGCAGGAAGTACACGTCGTCGGAGCATAGGGGAAGTCGGGAGTAGCGGACACCTTGGCGCCGGAGCTGGTTCAGCTTGGCCTCCTCCAGCCTGGGGAAGGGTTGGACATTAATGCATAGAATAATAAATATAAATAAAAATATGGGACACTTACACACGCGATCGTCCGTCCCCTAGTAAGTTACTCAATACTTGTGTTATGGATTACAGACAAGTGGTAATATACTACGTATGTATATAATTTTTAAATATATACATAAATACAAATATACGCCCAGGCTCGAAGAACCAACAAATTGTTTATATAATATGTTGGTCTTCGGCGGGAATCTAACCCGCGACCCGCGGAGCTGAAGGCAGGGTATTTACCCACTGCGCCAACGGGCCAGTCAAATAGTTACTGTGTAAAGTGAATCATTTGGAAGAAAAAAGAAATTACAGTTTCCTTTTCCCTATATCCTTACTCATCAGCGGTTAACCCTTAACTAAAGGATAATAGATATGCCGTCAAGCATCATCGCGTGCGCCTTAAATATAATTATTTCGCATAAACTTCGCGTCATATGCATAAATATCATTAAATACTAGCTTTTACCCGCGACTTCGTTCACGTGGAACTTTGAGTCTTGGAATAAACAGTAGCTACTGTGACTCACCAACCCTGCATATCTCCAGAGAAGTCTAGGGATATGTGTAACCTACGGAAGCTGTGATAGCTCAGCGGTGAGACCGTGTGACTCTCAAGACAATCATGGCTTCGAACCCCGGGCAGGCACCAATAAGTTTCTTTTAAAAACTTGTGTCTAATAGGTTTGCAATTTATCACACGCTTTTCGGTGAAGGCAAACATCAAACCTGAATATCTCTAGAGAATTCTGGGAATATGTGTAACCTATCAAACCGCATTGGAGCAGCGTGGTAGGTCTTAGCCCCAATCCTTCTCTCCTGAAACGGAGAGAGGAGGTCTATGCCCAGCAGTGGGATGGTAACGGGCGGTCACTTTACTTCACTACTTTACACGATTGTTATCAAAACCATAAAACGTTGTTCAGCTGTCTGTATGTATGTGATTGATTTTCTCAAAATCTACTGAACGGATTTTTGTACGATTTTTACTAAACGATAGTGCAATGATTCCAGAAGGTTTAGGTCGACAGTACATTACGGTTTCATGTAAGTCCTGTTGATTAGATCGCGCGTGTAGTATTTTCGAGTTTATCGCAAACGTACACACAGATGAGGCGATAACTTTGTTGCATAATATGATACGTAGTGTAAATATATACCAGAAACGGAGAGGTCTAAGCCCAGCAGTGGGATAGTAATGGGTCATAACTTTATGTGCAACATTCTGCATTGTAGCAGCGTAGTAGGTTGTCACTTCAACCCTTCTCTAGATATACCCTAGGACCAGCAGTGGGATAGTAATGTGCCGTCACTTTATATGCACTATTCCGCATATAAGCAGGTAGTTTGTCACTTCAACCCTTCTCTAGATATACTATAGATAATTTTTGGTACAGACCTACACATAATAAGCTACTTGTGATTTCGGTACTAAAAACCCAAAGCTTTTGTTTCGTACTTTTAAATTTTAGAAAATTCTACCAATTCGATCAGGGGTTGCAGTGGGCAATACAAGCCTCATCCTCTTTGACATTTTTACTAAAAACGGTAACGGTCGAGTTAATTTGCACGACTCCGAGCCCCTTTTCTACAGACATTTAATAATCGCGAGTTTAGTGAAAACCACATAAGGACATCAGCAGACGGGGCCCCGCAACGCGTGAATGTTCTGGATGCTGGTAAAGTGTTCGCTTTATTACTCCCCTGAGAGATCAAAGAAACTAAAGATTCCCAACAGCTTTACTTTAACTCACCAAGTGACGCACTGTGATATGGGCGGCTCGTATAGATCGAGCTGGAGCAGCTGAACCAGCTTATTGAAGTCTCCAGCGTGGAAAGCCACCACGTCTTTAGTAATCCTGCCGCGATCGGACTCGTCACCACAGTGGATCGCTTTCAACACACCTGAAGGAAACAATTCTGATGAATATGCTAAGTAAGAGAGTTATATATTTGTGCCGTTTGCAGTTGAGACCCTAAGGCCATGGAGCCAAAGTGCGTATTTTTTATCCGTTTTAACACCTCGGTTGATCGCCTCTTCGGGTGACAAGAGGGCTGGCTCCTTTTTCGCACAAAGAATCAGCTTAGCGATTCAACGCGGAAACGCTGCCAGCATTCTTGGGACCATTCCACGTGGGCATGATTTGTATAGTAGTAGCGTGTAAGTAATTTAAGATAGATATAACTTGTACATATTTGTTATAAATAAATTTTTTTAAAAAAAAGTCACTGAAAGAAAATGGCGATCTGCTATATCGACTGTGAACTGGCAACTTGTCCTATCTTATTTTTGACAACTTTTCAGAGAGAAGATAAACCGTGAATATTAGACCGTTATACATGCGCAATAATTTTTATGTAGTAAAAAAATTACTGGACTTTAAATATGTATTACTGACACTTACAATCACAATCAATCACAATGAAAATTACAATTACAGTCAATGAATGGTGTGTTGCTTTTTAGCTGAACTAATTTAGGCTTCGATGAACGTAATACAATGACACAAAAAAAAATCTGATCCCTCACGTAGATGTTAAATCGCGTAATCAAAGTAAAAAAAGCAAAGTAACAGCCTGTTACTATGCCCACTGCTGGGCTAAGGCCTCCTCTCTCCGTTTTGGAGAGAAGGATTGGAGCTAAGACCTACCACGCTGCTCCAATGCGGATTGGTAGGTTACACATATCCCTAGCATACTCTAGAGATATGCAGGTTTCCTCACGATGTTTTTCCTTCACCGAAAAGCGTGTGATAAATTGCAATTATCAATTACACATGAGTTTTAATAGAAAAACTCATTGGTGCCTGCCCGGATTTGACCTCGTGTTCCCCTTGAAAGAGTAGCACGGTCTCACCGCTAGGCTATCACAGCTTATTTATTAATTATTAATTATTTATTAATAATATTAATTATACACTTTTCTACCTTTTTAATTGATTTAAAAAAAATACAGACAATAGTTTATTCACCCTTTTTAAAAAGTTTACACAAAATACAATTATAAACGCATGCATAAATGTCAATCATTACTTACAGTATTCGACAGGGTAACAACAAATGTTTGACAGGTACGAAACGAATGAATTTAGTTATTTTCATAATTATGTATTCATCGATATTTCATTATTTTTAAAACGTATTCTGCTATTCGGGGTGGAGACAAATCCGAAGAATCAAAAACCATGAAAATTTGTCCACCAGATCTCGAGTTATAAGTGTTGTAACAAACCGGACTTTGTTTTATATTTATTTACAAATTTTCTAGTAAATGATGGGCAGTTGTACCCAATGTCGTCAAAAAGTGATTTAACTTAAATTAGATTTAAATTAGAGATAGGACAATTTCCAGTTCACAGTCGATATGTAAATTCCTCATTCTTGAACTGCTCAATCAAAGTTTTATTAAACATTGTGTTCCGCACAAACGTGCGGGCGGATGAAACAACCTCCGAGACCTGGGCCCGTCGTCTCGGCGTCTCAACCTACCTTATGCGGCCGTCAGCTGTATGCGGTCCGGCCTCATAAATCACTGCGTGTGTACGTGTGTGTGTGTGCTTGTATGTACTTGGCCGATTCCCGAAACCGTTGGCTCGCTTCTGCAGTCTTCCACGGACACGTAATGTCTGTTTCTCCCGGAGTATACACTTCACTATATCGGTTAAATAACACGAATAACACCCGGTGTGCACACAACCTTCGTAAGGTCACACGTTATTGAATCGTCCCTATATCGGGGCATAGTAATCCAACGCGCACTTAAACCGCGGACGGTCGCGTCTTCTCAAACGCTTCACTGATTAAACGCGTCACTAAATCTGAAAACCAC